>JALGBA010000033.1:4257500-4935000 GCA_023970755.1 Azemiops feae | reverse complement strand
AAATTCTCAGGGATGACTCTCACCCTGGTCGGTACCTCTTTACTCTCCTACCATCGGGTAGGAGATACAGAAACATAGCCAGCCGTACCAACAGGCTGAAGAACAGCTTTTATCCATGGGCTGTCAGGCTCTTGAATGGGACATAATAATTTCATGCATGACAGACCCGTGTGGCTGGCGTGCTGTGCAATTAGCTCATAGGCTGTAATAAGTTTGGGGTTTGTAGTCACTGTGAGTTGTGGGGGAGGGGCACGGAGGGAGGCTCAGCCAATCTCACTGTATACATGTTATACTTTGATAATAAAGGTTTATTCATTATTCATTAAATGAATGATTGTAAGTTATCATAATCATTATAATCACAGTAGAAGAGTTTTGTATCCAGATCTTCTTACATGAGCCTCCATAGTCTACTAAATCTAGAGAGACACGTGTTAAGTGAATTTTGCCCCATATTGCGACCTTCCTTGCCACAATTGTTAAGTGAATCACCTGCAGTTGATAAGTTGGTAACACAGTTGTTAAGTGAATCTGGCTTCCCCATTGACTTTGCTTGCCAGAAGGTGGCAAAAGCTGTTCACGTGACCTCAGCACACTGCAACCGTCATAAATATGAAACAGCTGCCAAGCATCCAAATTCTGATCGCATGGCCACAGGGATGCTGCAATGGTCCTAAGTGTGGAAAATGGTCATAAGACACTTTTTTCAGTGCAGTTGTAACTTTGAACGGTCGCTACATGAACTGTTGTAAGTCAAGGATCTCCTTTCCCATTTCTTGGAGTAGAATATTTACCACTCACTAAAGGTAGTGAGTGAGTTATCTTCCTGGGCTCTAAGATCACCACAGATGGGGACTGCAGCCAAGAAATTAAAAGACGCTTGCTCCTGGGGAGGAAAGCTATGGCAAATTTAGACAGCATACTAAAAAGCAGAGACATCACCCTGCCAACAAAAGTACGTATAGTCAAGGCCATGGTTTTCCCAGTTGCAATGTATGGCTGTGAAAGTTGGACCATAAGAAAGGCTGAACACAAAAGAATTGAGGCCTTTGAACTATGGTGCTGGAGAAGACTCCTGCGAGTCCCTTGGACTGCAAGGCGATCAAACCGGTCAGTCCTAGAGGAGATCAACCCTGACTGCTCCTTAGAAGGCCAGATACTGAAGTTGAAAACTCAAGTACTTTGGCCACCTAATGAGAAGGAAGGACTCACTGGAGAAGAGCCTAATGCTGGGAAAGATTGAGGGAATAGAAGAAGGGGACGACAGAGAATGAGGTGGCTGGATGGAGTCACTGAAGCAGTAGGCGTGAGCTTAAATGGACTCCAGAAGATGGTAGAGGACAGGAAGGCCTGAAGGAACGTTGTCCATGGGGTTGCGATGGGTCGGACACGACTTCGCAACTAACAACAACAACAACAAAGGTAGTTATACAGGTTGCTTGATGACAATTTGCTTAGTGACTGTTCAAAGGTATAATGCACCCACCCCCATGGTCACATGATCACATTTTAGGTCAGTGGTGGCCAACCTATGGCACGCGTGCCAGAGGGGCACTCAGAGCCGTCTCTGTGGGCACGCATGCTGTCGTCCCAGACCCGCCACCCCCCCGTGGTGCCCTCCTCACCAGCAGCCCCCCTGGAGGAGAGTCACCCAGGGCGCAGCCTGTGCGGAGTAGCGCAGCCAAGGAAATGGCAGCCGGGCAGCGAGGACAAGACTCTGCCCTTGCGCCCCATTGCGTGCAGATGCTGCTGCGGGGTGCGGACAGAGGGTGTGGCCGCCCTGAGGCTGCTGGGCCACCTGGGCAATCTGCTGTGGTGGGCTGTGGAGGCGGTGGGTGGCCCTGCGGGCAGGAGAGGCAGGGGCGGGGCAGGGGCGAGGCGGTTTTTGGGCACTCGGTCTCTAAAAGGTTCGCCATCACTGTTTTAGGTGATTAGCAACTGGCTTTATGGCTGTTTGCAGCATCCTGTGGTCACATGATTGTGATTTCCCAGTGTTTGCTTCCAATTTCCAGCAAAAAATGCCCATTGGATATAATGGATTCATTTAATGGCCGCCACATTCACTTAAGGACTATGACATTTCTTTTCTTTTCTTTTTCTTTTTTGCCATATAAATTTAATGGTTTTATTGATGTATAAAATACAAAGAAAAATAAAAATAGGAAATTGAGGGAAATAAAAAAGAAAGAGGGAAAGAAAATTTGAGGTGCAAGGGAAGAAAGAAAAAGGCCTTGACTTCCAACTCTTTTTAGCACAATACAAGATAACAACATTACAACCTCATCTTTTTACTTTTACACATCAGTATGTGACTAGCCATTTCTATAACAACAAATCTATCTAATCGGCAAAATCAAAGTCAACGTTTCATTTTTTTTTATCACAAGCACAAAATCCAGAAGTGATATTCAAATAAAAAACATAAATATATTCTCCTCTTTGAATAGAACAATCAATTTAACCCTTACTGCTTTATCTCCCTTGCTGTTGAAATAATATTTATTTCTATTTGCACTTAATAATCTTTATAAACTATCACCATCTATATTAACAAAATTCACTGTATTCTTTCAGATTCTTTAACCTTAAGGGGAATTTTTTTTCATTCACTTTAAAACACTACACTTTTCTTTAAAAACATTTCTAAAATTAAAACATTCTAATACATCTTTTTTTAACTTCCTCTTAGCATACATACTTCAAGGTTCACTTTCAGACCAATAAAATTTCAACTAACTCCAATTAACTCATTAAATGTAGATCACTCCCTCCAAGTTACCCTCATAGAATTTTTTTTTCTTTTTATGTACATCCTTTTTAAAAGTCTAGATTTTTCTTTAAGCTAATACATCTTTTTTTCTTTAACTTTCTCTTAACATAAATATTTTCAAATGCACTTTCAATAATATTTTTCAAACTTTAGGAATTACTTAAGCATTATATATAAAGGAAAAAAAATACATTTTCAAACTTTAGATTAAGACTTTCTTTCAGTTACAAATATCAAACCGATGAAAATTGACTCATTAAGTTTAAGTCACTCCTTCCAGCTTGTCTTCATGGAATAAAATCTTTTTCTTCTCTGGAATGTTTGTGAAGTAGTTATAAGCTTCTCCTTTTCTCAAGGATTTCTCAACCTTTTTAATATCCATGAGGAAAAAAAGTCTGAGACTTTTTGAGTTGCAAATTTTCTTGGAGCCCTTCTTTCAATTGTGTTGGGAGGCTTCTATTTAAACATCATAATAAAAATTGGTGTCAGGTTTATATTCCAAAATTACAGTTGACTCCTCTGCATTGTCAGCTACTTGTGAAATTGCCCTAGTGGTTTGGTAACTTTCTACACATATTTGCATCTCTGAAGTACTTTGAGTAGTCTTTTTAACATCCTTGGAGCATAGCTGATCTATGAACTGATGGGTTTTACTTAAGGATTTTTCAAATAGATCTCTAATAATTTGCTCTTCCATCTTCTTAACTCCCTGTTTAGTCAAAGAGTAGCTTTTTTGTAAGTCACTTAAGAATTGCTGACCAATCAGGAATCATAAAAACCAGAAAGTTTTAGCCACCCACAGCAAAGCAGAGAAAGCTACAAATTACTAAAAATAATAAACTAGAATCACAACTTTCTTCCTGTGTGCCGCCTCTAGCATGTGTGCCATAGGGTCGCCACCACTGTTCTAGGATTTTCCGTAACCTAGGAGAGTCATATAAACTAAAGGAATGTCGGTTCCTTTGGTTGATAGTTGAAGAAGCTACATTCCAGGGGAAAACCCTTCAGGGTTGGCCATCTTTTCATCTTTTCAATGACCATGACATTTCTTAAGGACCATGGTCTTTTTTTAATGACTATGGCATTCATCTAATGGCTGCTGCAAAGAATACCATAAAATCAGGTGTGGTCATGTGATGACTTGCTTAATGATCTCCATGACTTATGGCCATAATTCCAAGCTCAGTTATGATTGTAAGTTGAGGAATACCTGTATTTGTTTCTTGAAATCATTCATTCAGGCTATGCTTCCAAAGGCATCCATTTTAAGCTCTATAGATATTACTATCTCAGTGGATAATTCAGTAATAGCGCTATAAAACAATTTGATGGCTGGAGTTCTCGATCAGCTACAGATGTTATGTCTCTACTGCTTTCCAAATCGCTTTTGTGGTCTCTATTTTGATGTTGCTTTCAGCCCATTGTATTAGATGTGTTGAAGAAAATGAAATATGAATGTGTTTTCATAGACATCAGGTTATTACTTGGCAGATGGGCTATATATTTTAAGAAAATACAAGCCAAAACATTTAATGAGATATGGGCTGGGAATTCCTTATATATAATTTACAATCTGTTTTTACATGTTTTATCTACATATGTATCTACTTAAGCATGGTGTTTATTTCCAGAGCAAATAAACTTGACATTAGTGTACCTTCTAAATAATTTGGTATCTAGGAAGAGTGTACCTTCTAAATAATTTGGTATGTAGGAAGAACTTTGAAAGAAATAAAGCATTATTAATGCTCTGATAATGCTTCCCTCATCATGTTGTTTTTTTAATTACATGAAATACCTACAACAGTAAGAGAAAAGATAATTGGGAAATATTTGGTTATTCAAGTCTTGCTATAACATTACCACAATTCATTTTCTTAATTATCCTGGAAGTCATATGCCCTGAGTCTTAGCACATATATTAGGGAAGGGCATGGTAATATATGTAAAAATCCTTTGGGGATTTAATGAATTATGTAACATGTATTTTCTTTCATCAGATTTGCAGATCAGGAGTAGAAAACTCATAAATATGGGGAATTATTATTATTAGAAACTGAGTGTGAAAAGAATATATTTTGTAAAGTTCTGTAGAATCCAAAGAACTTGTGGATAAGATACACAGTCGTAGATCAGTCTAGAAGAAGTTTCCTTGAACAAAAAAATATACGACCTTTTTTTGCAGATAAGTATAGACTTCCTTCTCAGATATTTTCTTCAATCTGTAAGATGTGTTCTTACCAGTTGTTGTACCAAGCTAAAGTGGGGAACATATTTCAGCATATTGTGAGAATACTATGTGAGTTTCAGGCCAAAAGAACCAAGAACGAGATGTAGACTTACTTCTGAGTAGCTTTTTTATTGTTTGCCTACAGACAGGATCTTGCTGGACTAAAGCAGTTATCTGCATAACTATAGATATTGACAGAAATCCTTACCACACCCCTGGCAAGAAGACACGAGTTGACGAGTTCACAGGTGGTTGGATTTAATCAGGGAACTTCTGGCATGCGTTTAGGCAAGTAAACAACAATCAAAGTCGGTGCTGGGAGCAATCGCCTCCCAGCTGGCCCCACTCCCCTCCCACCTAGCCAGCATCCGGTATGTGCGGTTTTAAAGCACACAGGCAGGATGCGCTGCAGCCCCAGTTCCTGTGTCCGTGTCCTGCGTCCCTGTGTCGCTTGGCTGCACGTCGGGCCGCACTGCCGGCTTTCAGCTGTTCAGCGGCCTGGAACCGAGCCCGTTTATGTTGAGCCCGCAGGGGCTTGACAGATATACTGCTAGGGAGGGTCCATCATTGCTCTCTTCCTGCCTACCAGATATTCCAAACTCAGCTGTCTCTTTGTCCTCTGGAAAGGAGGCCCTCCCTCCTGCAACCCCTGACTACATTACACCACATCCTAATTAACCATAATATGAAAGGGAAGAACACTTTATATGAACACAACAATTACGCTTTGTTAATCTGGTTTTAATGACTAGGGAGTTGAGAAACAGAGTCCTGCGACCTATGTAAGGATGCTCCTGTAAAAGAACATGGCCCTGGTCTTGGGAATGAAGAAAGGAAAATTGAAGCATTAAGTAGAGTATTTCAGAAAAGATTACCCAGCTCTGGTAAGGAGGAAGAAGAAGAAGAAACCCAAAAGAAACCCATCTTGATTTTCTTCAGTATACAGGGTGGAGAGAAATGAGAAGAGTCTTTCTAGATGGATATCAGCCAAGGTCAGGAAATACAGTATATGTATCAGGAATTCTAAGAATACTCTTGATTATTTTGGGATTATTTTGATTTTTTTTCTCCCATTTTTCCTGGTTTGAACATTTGTTTCTGAAACTCTCTCTTTCACAGTTCATCAATTTGTTCCTCATGTCCATGTCCACATCTACCATCTTCTTCTTCTTCTTCTTCTTCTTCTTCTTCTTCTTCTTCTTCTTCTTCTTCTTCTTCTTCTTCTTCTTCTTCTTCTTCTTCTTCTTTTACTTCTTCTTCTTCTTCTTCTTCTTCTTCTTCTTCTTCTTCTTCTTCTTCTTCTTCTTCTTCTTCTTCTTCTTCTTCTTCTTCTTCTTCTTCTTCTTCTTCTTCTTCTTCTTCTTCTTCCACTTTTAAACAAAGTAATGATATATAGGTCAACAAGAGGTGGGGGAATTCTACACAGAAGATGGATTGCCTGTTCATAATCCTGGTTTCTTTCTGGCTGGATTGGATATTAAGTGAAAGAAGCAGCTTCTTCCTATTATTTTATCTGCAATTATTTTTTTCTGCTTCGTTTCCCCTTCATTTCAAGGGGGAGGAGAACAACATCAACCCAAATCTCTTTTAGTTCTCCTCCTTATTATGGACCCTCTGAGGCAATGAAAGGACATTAAATTCAATATTTACAGAATACAGAATAATAGAGTTGGAAGGGACTTTGGAGGTCTTCTAGTACAACCCCCTGCTCATACCATTTTAGGCAAATGATTATCTAATTTCATCTTAAAAACCTCCAATGATGAAGCACCCATAACTTCTGAAGGCAAGCCATTCCATTAATTAATTGTTCTCACTAGAACAATTAAGGACATTTTTCCTTAATTCTAGATTGACTCTCTCCTTGATTAGTTTCTATTGCTTGTTTCTTGTCCTGCCTTCTGGTATTTTGGAAAATAAGTTGACCCCTTTTCTTTGTGGCAGCCCCTCAGATATTGGAATTCTGCTATCATGTCACCCCTATCCTTCTTTTCTCTTGACTAGTCATACCCAATTCCTCTAATCATTCTTCATATAGTCTCCATGCCCTTAATAATCTTTGTTGCTCTTCTCTGCATTCTTTCCAAAGTCTCAACATCCTTTTTATAATGTGGTGACCAAAACTGGATGCAGTATTCGAGATGTGGTCCTACTAAGGTTTTATAAAGTGGTACTAATACTTCATGTAATCTTGACTCTATCCCTCTGTTTATGCAAACAAGGATTGCATTAGCTTTTTTGGCTGCTGTCGCACACCGCTGGATCATATTTAAGTGATTGTATGGCTCATATTTAAGTGATCTTCTATGGTTTCCTTTATATTTCCTATATATTTGTTGTATATCATTTTTTTTTTACTTTCTACTGCCATTCAGTCTGGCTACTATAACATACTTTTTACAAAGTGGCTTTGCAGACATCACAGCTATTACAAAATGAAACAGCTACATTCCTAGTGGTTGTCCCACTAGGAATGTAGCTGTTTCATTTTGCACAAGCTGTGATGTCTGCAAAGCCATTCTGTGAAAAGTATGTATGAAAGTATGAAAAGTATTGTCTGTGTAGAATTATACCAATTTTGCAGTCAGTGCTTTGATTTCCTATATGTTCCTGGGTTCAAACCAAAGTTTTCATTGGCAACTTTGCCTTACTGGAACTGAATCTGTGTATCTTGTCCTGACATCTAGAGAGAGCTTAAAGAGATTGTTCTGGGACTGAGAAGGAAAGAGGAGTATCTTTAAGAGTAAACAAAAATACAAGCAGATGAGAGATTTTGTTTTCCAAAAGAAATTTAGTCTTGGTCTATCATGCAAACCTTCCAGAGAAAAAGAGATCTCAAAGATTCAAAGGGTTCATTAATAAAAGAGGTTTCCTTCTTCCTCTGTTAAGATTCTGTACTCTAACTTTTTATATAGTAACTTTATTAAAAATTGCAATTGCAACAGTAAAAACAAACGCAAACAAAAAAATAAAAAATGGGTGCAGAAAAGCAAAAAAGAAAAATATAAAAGAAAGAAAAATAAGAATATGGCAAATAAAAGAAATATATAAAGAAATGCCTTTCCCTTTCATCACAATTAAAAGCAGTTTTAGTAACTTATCGTTTTCTCTTAAAATACAGCTCTTCTCTCCATATCCCATATCTTGTCTATAAACCCTTGAAACCTTAGTATGTCAGCAAGAGTCCTTTAAGGATTACCAGAGATGATGTACTGTAGAAGGAATGGCAGAACCTGGGGGTAGAGTTAAAAGAGGAATCAGCCTAGAATCCCTATGTAGCCACAAGCAGACTAAACCCGACCCCTATTGTTTTAATTGTTTATTTCAGTTTCAAGGCCACCCAACTCAACAACTCTAGATTATATTTGGATTTTGTTTTCTCATGTCTGTGGTTTGCCACCCAAAGACAGTTGATTTGTTAATACATATGCCAAAAGTTTTTTTAGGGTTAACTTCTGAGCCTTAAGCATCATCTCATTGACTTTTACAAACTATGCAATGCAATGGCTTCATCAAGCAGCCTTTTATTCAGAGAATTACTTTTTAGGAGTCAATCAATTACCTTGACAGTTTCTTGCGGACATTTTACAAAGCAGTTATTTTGGCCCAGTTTTAACTCCCATGGTTGTGATAAATATTGTTTGGGAATTAAATTACCAAACAGCCTTCAATTGTAACTGGTGTGGAAAAGCACACATCATAGGGGCAACAACAGAACTTGTGTCATGCAGCAATACAAGGAAGCAAGGATCAACACCATGGGGTGGAAGAAAACATGTTGAAAACATTGATGGTGAAGCATTTTGATTAAAGGTTATTCAATATGAGAGTGCAGTTGAATAGTGGCTTGTTGTTATGTACCATATAGTGTATAACAGTGTCTCCTTGCAAAATGGCCAGCACCTGGGCTGCTAGTGCACTGGCCCTTTAAGACATCCCCTTAGCCACTGATGTCTATAAAATCTGAGCAAAGAGGCAGCCAAGTGTGTTGTGTGGAAGGAAGGGTAGTTTCTGTTTTTTGGGGGAAACTAAAAGAGCCGGAAGCAGCCTAAGGCAAATTTACTTTTACTATTCTCCAGAAGTAGGACTCACAAAGAGAGTTAGTGGAGGAAAAGAAGTTGTAGTAGATTAGAGGAGGAGTTGTATAGTAAACTTTCAATTCTAGTCTTTGAATATTTGTGGGTGTGTTGCCTAGAGGCCAGGAAGGCTTGTGTTGCTCACTTAGAGTTTTGGAGCCCACTAACCTGGATATGCATTAAAAAAAAACTGGCATTCCTGTTGCAGTCATAAAGTTTTGACCAATGAGAAAGACCTTTTTTGAGGGTTTGTGGTGCTCTTGGTTGTTTTCTTGCAGATGTTTCATTCACCAAACTAGATAACATCAGTGCTAGTCTCATTTCAAGCCTGAGCTACAAATATTCTCCTTTATTAATACCTTCTTTTCAAGCAGGAACCCTCAGGGCAAAAGCAGGAATGATTTTTATGTGACATGGTCTAGGACAGGTCTGAGCTAGACAACTATTGGAAGCACTATCCATCCAGCTGCTTGGGACCTTGCCATGATAGGGAGATCTATGTCCTAAAAAAAAAAAACTAGATACAGAACATTCACGCCAGGGAGAATAAAATCTTGCACTTCATTAAAGAAAGAAAAAAACATGAGGAGAAAGGAAATTATGTTTGGCATGAAACTAATGGGGTGGAATGGGACACTCCTATCTGACAAGCTGACCCACATTGATTAACTAAGATCACTTCTGATAGGTCTGTTTCGATTCTCTGTCAGCTCACGAAGAAGAAAACATGTCTCTTCTTGTAACGTCCTGGAGATCTTAAAGTAATCAGAACAGACCATTCATGTCTTGCTGTGTTTGTGTTGTGCAAAGTGAAGATTTGAGAAATGGTGGTGGGAGGGGATCAGGATTGTCTAGAGGGGCTACAACAAATAGTGTCTTGAGCCAAGTCACCCGGGACCCTGAAACCTATTTTTCCCTGTTCCACTTGAGCAAGGAAGTGCTACCATCCGGAATTCATGTACACATATTTCCTCAAGTCTATTCTTCAAGTGCTAGAGATCACAATCAAATAAACATAAAACACAAAAAAGATCCACCAATCAATGAGTTGACCTTATCATGGCAACTTTAATAAATACCATAAAATAATTCAAAACTCAATGTTATCAAGTTGAATGGATTGATTATTCTCTGAGGAGGCTCAGAACTTTCGCTAAGTTATTAAATGTCTCGAAGCTAAGCATGCCTATTATGGCAATGTTATTATATTATTCCTAATTCAGTAATGAATCACAGGTTTTACACATAGAAAGTTCCAGTTTCAGCCTCTGATCTATTCTCAAAGTACCCACACACAGTAGTTCTGATTCCCACACAGCCAACCATACACACAGGAAGAAAAAAGGTGCAAAATTCCTAAGGGCCAATACATACAACATAGAATAACAGAGTTGGAAGGGATGTCAGAGGTCTTCTAGTCCAACCCCTTGCTCGAGCTGGAGACCCTATACCATTTCAGATACATGGCTGTCCAGTCTCTTTTTGAAAGCCTCCAGCACCCACAATCTCTGAAGGCAAGTTCTTCCTTTTAACTAAGAAGTTATTTTCCTTAGTTCTAGGTTGCTTCTCTCCTTTGTTAGTTTCCAGCCATTGTTTCTTGTCCTGCCTTCAGGTGCTTTGGAGAATAGTTTGACCCCCTACACTATTTGCTTTGGAAAATAATTTGATACAGTACGTATGTATTGTAAAGTGGCAGGCAGGAGCAACTAAAATCTTATCCTTGGGGTTTTCTCCAAGTCAACTCAGCATGGAGTAGGATCAGTCCAAGCACTTACTCAGACATGGAATACCAATTGGATCTAGCCAGGATCCCAAATATTATTGGCAGTGAATCCAATCACTACTCTTCCTATTGCATATCTAACTAAACTAGGTACTTCAAGGGCCTTCATTCTGGCATGACATCAGCCCTTCTCTTAGCTGCCCTTGAAGGCCAATACAGGAAGATCTCTTACCTGGAGAGAAAATGTCCCCATGACTCTGGACACACAGAAACAACAGAGCACATACTATAGAGTAATGTACTATAGAGACATTCATTCTAGCCTCATCTCCCCATTACCACATACATACCCAGAGTGCATAGGACAATTTTACACCACTCAATTGTTTTTAGATACCAACCCTGTTGCGTCATAAGGTTCTGTGTAACTGCACTCAACATTCATCCATTGGCCTGAGCTATAAACTAGATTTAATGAGCATCTAGTTCATATTAGTGTGTTTTTTTCTAATTTGATTGATATAGTCTTCCACAGGGGTGTCAAACTGCCGGACCACGGGCCGGATGCGTCATGCCAAAACCGTGCCCACCCCATTGCCGGCATCGTGAGTTTGACACCCGTGGTCTTCCACATGCAATACTAATCTTTTATGCTCCATTACATTCATCTAATGCTCCTATCCCTTCTTTAGATTCTTAGTGTGTGTGTACTTTTAATTTCTAACTCAAACTGTTTATATCTTCTAGGTTTGCATGTTTAGTGTAGATTTTTTATTTTTACTCTTAATGTATCCTTTATGCTTTTTAATGACTGTAAGCTCACCTTCTTTAGGCTGGTCTGTGACCATAATCAAGATTTGAGTTGAGTTGAATTGAATGTACCGTGGCATCCCCATCACTGTGTTTGTGTGTATGTGTGTATTAGAGTAATTACTCTGTGCCAATCTGGACGGAGAGCTTGTGAATGGGAGCTTAATCCTCCCTATCAGTGTCTTGTACTTTAGTTACATATTTGTATTCTACATTTATTTTTACAAATAACTCAAGGCGGCAAATATATCCAACACAACTTTCTCCTTCTATTTTCCCCACAGTCACAACCTTATGTGGTAGGTTGGGCTAAGAGAAACTGATTGGCCCAAGGTCATCCAGCTGGTTTTCATGGCTAAGGCAGGACTTAAAACTCCTGCTTTCTAGTCTGGTGTCTTAACCACTAGACCAGGGGTAGGGAACCTTGGCTCTTTTATGACTCGTGGACTTCAACTCCCAGAATTCCTGAGCCAGCCATTTTAAAATTTCAAAATTTTGTCACCTTTCCATTGGGCCAATTGATTTTGACACACACAAAATAATTTTACACAAGATTGGGCAACCACATGTTTATTGCAAAAGAAACAAACCAAACAGAAAGAGAGAATATATATATATATATATATATATATATATATATATGTAGGTCTTTGGTAATTCGGGTTTTCTCCCGTGTAAAATTGGAAGTGTCTTGGTGACATTTCGACGAAGTCTCATTCGTCATCTTCAGGCTGGTGTCTCTTCGGCCTTGTGCTTCTGGAAGCAAAAGGCCGAAGAGACACCAGCCTGAAGATGACGAATGAGACTTCGTCGAAATGTCGCCAAGACACTTCCAATTTTACACGGGAGAAAACCCGAATTACCAAAGACCTACATACAAACACCCGTGAAAACCTCAGAAAACACACATATATATATATATATAGATATATATATATATATTATATAGATATATATACCACACAATATAATATAATATATATACACACACACACACATATATATATATATATATATATATATATATATATATAGTATATATATATATATATATATTATATATATATCTATATTATATATATATATATATATATATATATATACACACACACACATATATATATATATATATATATATACACATATATATATATATATAATGTGCGACATACCTTGGCCCTCGTTTTCTCTTTCATTTAGAAAATGTTCTAAAGCGTCCAAAATCCATGGGATATGAAAGGAACTGACAGCATGTGTAGAGCTGCCAAAAAGTGCCCTGACCTCTAAAATAAATGATTAATTCAAGAGAAGAAATAACTCTTTGGCAGTTTTCCCTACTCTGCTCTTCCCCCCCCCCACACACACATTCCTTTGCTTTCCAAGGAAAACTCTTGGCAATATCCAAAGTGAATATATGAAATCTCCGTTTGGGTTTTAGATTCTTGAGCATGAGATATGATTGATAGGCAACCTACAAAACCTGGATCATTGACGCTGATTTCTAATCCCTTGCCTGGTTGAAAAATGCTAGTTTTAAACCCAATTAGGCAAAATATGTAACAGTTGGAGAGTATGTTAATGCATATATTATACCTATAGACGAAGAGACTATAATAGCAGTGCCCTGTGAATTCCCATTACAAGTGAGACGTGAGAAAATAATTACTTGGAAAATACAATTGCATAATAACACAGGCAAATGCTGGCATGCAGATATTCTTCATAGTTGATGCAAAAAAGGGGGAGGAGTATTTCACCATGCACACTCCTGCACCACCACCACACATACAATGTGAACTGCTATGTCCACTTTGCTGATTTCACTGATACAGACAGCATTTTTTTGCAATTCTGCTAGTCCCCAGATATCCAGAGCAAAACTGGAGGGTGGTTAAGATAATGGCTCATTCTGGAATGATGTTTTAAAGGGCTGGGCTATAAGGGTCCATAAGCATACAACAATACATGCAACATTCAGGTAGTCAGCCTATGCATTGGTTTTGCTGTTTGGTTGAACTATAAGGGTTGTGGTCTGGGTTCAAGCTGGAACTCCTGCGTGTAAATTATGAGTTGGTCCACCTGGAAAAGATCTCAAGAGGAAAGACCCAGGTACATTCTAGATATTTTAGATCTCAGGTACTGTCAATGTCAATTTTTGATGGGAATTGAGAGCCAGTTTGGTTAGTGGTTGAGGTGCTGACCTAGAAAACAGGAGACTGTTTTAGTCTAGTCCCACCTTAAGCATGAAAATTGGCAGGGTGACTTTGGGCCAATTGCCAGGAGACTGTGAGTTGTGCTCTTGACTTAGGTATGACTTTGGGTTGGGTGACTTTGAGCCAATTACTCTCCCTCTCTGAACAATCTCACAGGTTGTCTGGAAATAGAATAGAATAGAGTTGGAAGGGACCTTGGAGGTCTTCTAGTCCAGCCCCCTGCTCGAGCAGGAGAACCTATACCATTTCAGACAAGTGACTGTCTAGTCTCTTCTTAAAAATCGCCAGTGATGGAGCGCCCACGATTTCTGAAGGCAAGCTGTTCCACTGGTTAATTGTCCTCACTGTTAGGAAGTTTCTCCTTAATTCCAGGCTGCTTCTCTCTTTGGTCAGTTTCTAACCATTGTTTCTTGTCTTGCCCTCTGGTGCCTTGGAGAATAGTTTGACGCCCTCTTCTTTGTACTGGACTTCCTTTCTTGTTGGTTCAAAACATTTCGTCCAGTTGCCATGACTCAACTTTCAGACAAGTCTACCTGGATGACTGAGAATCTTCATGGACACCTCATAGATTGTTGTTGTGGGGAAGATAGAAGGATAGGATAGGAGTTCTTTTTTAAAAAAAAAAAAAAAACCCTCAAACATTAATAAACACTCAAAGTTCTCTTCGATTACAACTAATAGCCCAGAAGAGAATCAAAGCTGATCTGGCCCAGGATCCAATTCTTAGCAGTCCAGCTCATCACCAAGGTCCCCCAAACAGGTATGTTCTGCGGGCCTCCAACAAACCCTCATACCTCTCACCATCTACATATAACCTCACCTTTTCTAGAACTATGCCTCACCAGTCACGTCCTCATTACCTTTGGGGCTTCTGAAAGCCTTATCACTTCTTCTGTACAGGTAGTCCTCGGCTTACAACAGTTCCTTTAGTGACCGTTCAATGTTACAACAGCACTGAAAAAAAATGACTTATGACCATTTTTTACAGTTACGACCTTGGCAGCATCCCCGTGATCATCTGATCAGAATTCAGATGCTTGGGAACTGGTCCATACTTATGACCGTTGCTGTGTCCCAAGTTCACATGATCCTCTTTTGCAACCTTCTGACAAGCAAAGTCAATGAGGAATCCAGATTCATTTAACAACAGGGTTACTAACTTATCAACTGCAGTGATTCACTTAACAACTATGGCAAGAAAGATCGTAAAATAGGGCTAAACTCACTTAAGAAATGTCTCAACAACAGAAATTTTGGGCTCAATTATGGTCATAAGTCAAGGACTCCTTGTACTTCCTCATTTTGTTCCAACTCTTCATTCATGTGAACTAGCAGAATGATTTTTCCCCCAGGTATCACATCCATTTGTACAATTTTTCCCCTAACTTATCCCTGCTTCTTCCATTATCACTATTCACAGGAGTATACCATGCAAATTACTATTATTATTATTACTAAACTATAGGTTCTGACATTCACATGTTTCTACAACAGTATGAATAATACGAATTCATAGTTTCTGACCTGCAATTTAGCTCTGATTCATATTTACCTCCACTGCCCTGTATGTATTAATCAAGTCCATAAAATTAACGTTCAGAGTTATTGCATCTTTCCCATTAATTTCTTTTCTTCCATATGTTAAATCCTGCTCTTTCCTATTTACATCTTTGACATTGCAAATCACAATTAGTCATATATTAAAGTCAGCATTTGATTGATCCACCAATATTTCCTTCTACCAGTCACTTTGGCTTTGGATAAAGTCCCTTCCTTCCTTCCTTCCTTCCTTCCTTCCTTCCTTCCTTCCTTCCTTCCTTCCTTCCTTCCTTCCTTCCTTCCTTCCTTCCTTCCTTCCTTCCTTCCTTCTCTATAGCCTCCCAACACAATCAAGTGACTCTGTAATTTTGACTTAACATTGTTAGTATATATAATTTAAGTTTCTCGATTAATTGTTTCATGCCAGGGTATCATTCCCTACTCATGATAAGGCTAATACACAGTTATTTGGACATTTTTTGGTCAATATTTCCTAAGTATACCCTAACCAACCTCAAGCAAAGTCAATCTATTCTATGCAAGGATGGAAGTTAAATTCTCTAATCTAGATACTTTTTTGCAAGTTAAAATAGTATTATCTGTATTCTGTCATCTAGAATGTACATACAGTGTCCTGACATGCATTCAAGATGTGAATGAACAACATGGTGGCTAAATTTGTTGATTACGAGTAACTAAGGATGCTTAATTCTCAAAGGATGAATGAAGGCATTGAAATGACAAGGACAAAGCTACGCAAATAAATACTGTATGTAAATGACTTAATTTCATATGCAGTAGGTATAGGCAGTTTGGTGCCCATCATGGCTTAAGGTTTTTATTCTCTTAACCCTTTGACACTAGCCAGGCCAGTGAAGACTGATGGGAGATGAACTTTAAAACATATACAGAGCACCAGAATTGCTTAACCTTGAGTTATTTACTAATTGGGTATGTGTGTCTTTGCAGAAGTAGCAGGATCTCATCCATCTTTTTCCTTGGCTTGTAAATGTTATTTTACACTCCCTTCTGTTAACTAGCATGAAGGGAAAAATAACTGGGCCAACTGAGCTTTAAGCAAAAAGAGAGAAAATAAAATATGGCAAGGATCCAGGGATTTGGGTTTGGAGGGTCAGGAGAGAGAACATGTTATTCCTATTTCTTTTTCCCTCCGTAATTGAACAGAACTTTTAATCTATCTTCTCCTGCCCTTCCCCCCACCTCCAAAGCTGCTGATTTTACAGGTTTAGAAAAGTCCCTTGGAAACTCCTTCTCCTTTTTGCCCTGTGAAGAGGAAAGAACCAGCCAATAAATTCAGAAGGTTTCAGATTCAACAACCAAATTTATATGACTCTGGAGATGTAAGCAAAATGAGTATTGTATCTTCATTTTCTTCATGGCACTCTATCAGCTTTTTCTTCTGCTGATGCTAGAAGTCAATAAAAACCCATTAATGCCAAGATTCCATATTAAGCTTGACAGTTTACAAATTGCAAAGGTTTTTATTTCAAACATGATCAAGTCTGGAGTGCCAGGGAATTTTGCTGAGGAAAGAAGTGTGAAGAATCTGAATAAAAGTTAGCCAATTAATTTGCTGGATGCACTGTAGGTGAAATAAGCAAATTTACCAAAATGGATGCTGGGGAGGGAGGGAGGCAATTTACATAAACATTTGCTGAAAGGTAAAGTCAATAGGAATCCATTTATTTGTGGTTTTTCGTGGGATGAGCCACTCTCATGGATGCGGCAGCGCATGTCCAGGTTGTTACTCAGTGTGTTCTCATGCACACAAACTGTTTGTTTGTTTGTTTATTTATTTATTTATTTGTTTGTTTGTTTATTTACTAACTATGGCATTGTGGTACAATTAGTTGCAGATGCAGGATTAAAACCTACCATGCCCGCAATGCAAAATGAAATACAGCCGGGTTGTCTTCTGCTGTCTCCTCCAACAGTTGCCATAGATGGAGTCCTTCTCCACCTCCTGCCCTTTCTTCAAGACTGTGAGATGATGAGGGTGATTCACCATGCCATCTTCGTGAAAAGGATTCATATCAAATAAAATCTTTATAATGGTTATAGACCAGCCTACGAAGGGTAGCATACGTAGTACAGTCAATTGAAAAGCAGTAGAGTGTTAAAAACAAAGAAAAGCTAGACAGAAAGTGTGTATGTGTGTGTGTATCTCTCACTCTCTCCAACTCCATCTCCCTATATATTTCGCTTTCTCCCTCTCTCCTTCTTTCTTGTCTTCCTCTCTCTCTCCATCTCAATCTAGATAGAACTAAGGAGAAATTTCCTATTGGTGAGAACAATTAACCAATGGAATAGCTAGCCTTCAGAAGTTGTGGGTACTCTATCACTGAAGGTTTTCAAAAAAAGACTGGACAATCTTTTATCCGGAATGATATCGGGTCTCCTGCTCAAGCAGGCAGTTTGACTATAGGACTCTGATGTCCTTTCAATGTTCTATGTTCAATTTCTCCCTCTCCCTCTCTCCATCTCTCCATCTCTCCTTCTCTATCTCTCCTTCTCTATCTCTGAGTATGCACACAGAGAGAGTATATACAGAGAGAGCCTAAAAGAAGGGGTTACAAACAGTGATGGGATTCAAACATGTGAACAACCGGTTCTCTGTGTGGATGCTGCTTCCGAAAGTCCATTCTGGGCCTGGGCAACAAAAAATTAGCTACCGGTTCTGCCAAAGGGTTCGAACTGGCTAAATCCCACCACTGGTTATAAAACAGAATAGGATTTTGCTCCACCTCCATCCCCCACACTCCACTCATGGATATGAAGTTCTCGTTCAGCAGAATTCAAGTTCTCTAGCCCAGGCCTACAAATTAGTCCAATCACACCTGTAATATGAAAAAGAAATGTGGTCAAACTTGCTCAGCATGTGTTCAGCTACAAATTGGGTGCCACCACTTGTATCTGCATATATACTACACCAACATATCATAAACATCCTAGGTTCTTGGGAAGAACTTGATGCTTATGGAAGCCAACAACAGCTAAAAAACTGGCAGCTATGATTTTACATTTTTGTGTATATAATAATTAGAACAGAACAGAACAGAACAGAACAGTTGGAAGGGATCTTGGAGGTCTTCTAGTCCAACCCCCTGCTTAGGCAGGAAACCCTATACCATTTCAGAAAAATGGTTGTCCAATCTCTTCTTAAAAACTTCCAGTATTGGAGCATTCACAACTTCCGAAGACAAGTTGTTCCACTGATTAATTCTGTCAGGAAATTTCAAGTTCAAGTTCAAGGTTGCTTCTCTTCTTGATTAGTTTCCATCCATTGCTTCTTATCCTGCCCTCAGGTACATTAGAGAGTAGCTTGACTCCCTCTTTTTTATGGCAACCCCTGAGGTATTGGAACGCTGCTATTATGTCACCCCTCGTCCTTCTTTTCATTACATTAGACATGAAAATATATTCCTCTGTCAACAATATTGAATAAGTCAGCCCATGTCTATCAACCATCAAAAACATCTGCCAGGCTATCCCATCTCCTTTATGTGGACGACCTGGGACAGTATTGAAAAACACCATCTGAAATAGAACATCTGCTCAAAACTGTCCATACAGTCAAAATTTGCCACTCTTACCATCAACAGAGGAAAAATAGTGAAAATTGAAAGAATCAGATACTTTATGGAAAGAGTTTGGATGGAGAAGATCACTACAAACATTGGGGCATTCTTCAAGCTGACAAGTATAATAAAATCGAGAAGAAGGTTAGCAGTAAATTCATCAGAAGGCTGAAGGAGATCTTATATTTTGAGGGTAGCAATTTGAAAATTAATTTTGAATTTGTATATTAGATAGCTTTCAGCAGTTGTATTGGAGTATAAACATAAGACAATATTTTAAATTTATGAAACATCTTCCATTTCTTCTAAAGCAAAGTAAGAAAAAGAAAAGTTATTTTGGAAAGAGGTCAGAAAACTTCATAAAGGACTTTCATCAAAACATTTTCTGCAAAATAGTGCTTTAAACTTTTTCTACAAAATGTTGAAAGTTTCATTGATCTAAACCAACTTGTCTTCATGCAGATATAAATTTACTGGGTATATCAGCTACTTAATGAGGATCAACCAAGAGAGAAACTTGCACTCCAAGTATTGATTTATAAACAATTTAAAATTTAAACACTGCCAAGAAATCACAAAAGGCAACTCTTGTTCCAAAGGAGCATAGCTACTTTAAACCTCTATTCCCACATGTTTACACTATCTATTCAAAAGCCTGTTAGATTTAAACTCTTTGGTGTATGACCAGCTACTTCTTTTGTGGCTTTTTGTTAACTCAAATCTAAACCCAGTGGGGGGAAAAGGACAAATTGGTTCTTTTATCAAATACTTTCAGTATCTGTTTCCACTAAAGGGGGATCTCATATTCTTGGTTTATTTACGTACTGCCGCATGAGCTATGATATGAATCTATGAAAGAGAGAGAAAATAGAACATAGGGATGACTTTTGAGGGTACATTAGAAGTGGGACTCTGAAGAGGTAGACCCCCATATGTGATTTAATGGAAGAAGTCCCACTGTGCTTTTCGAGATGGGTAGGACTTCAGTGATCTTTCTATAATAATAATAATAATAATAATAATAATAATAATAATAATAATAATAATAATAATAATAATAATAATAATAATAATAATAATAATAATAATAATAATAATAATAATAATAATAATAATAAAAAAGTTGGAAGGGACCTTGGAGGTCATCGAGTCCAACCCCCTGCTCAGGCAGGAAACCCTATACCATTTCGGACAAATGGCTGTCCAGTCTCTTCTTAAAAACTTCCAGTGTTGGAGCATTCAACGCTTCTGGAGGCAGGTTGTTCCACTGGTTAATTGTTCTAACTGTCAGGAAGTTTCTCCTCAGTTCCAGGTTGCTTCTCTCCTTGACTAGTTTCCATCCATTACTTCTTGTCCTGCCCTCAGGCACCTTGGAGAATAGCTTGACTCCCTCTTCTTTGTGGCAACTCCTGAGATATTGGAATACTGCTATCATGTCACCCCTAGTCCTTCTTTTCATTAAACTAGACATACCCAATTCCAGCAAACGTTCCTGATATGCTTTAGCCTCCAGTCCCCTGATCATCTTTGTTGCTCTTCTCTGCACTCTTTCTAGAGTCTCATGTCTTTGTTGGCATATGTTGACTTATGACCACAGTTGAACCCAAAATTTCTGTTGTTAAGCAAGACAATTGTTAAGTGAATTTTGCCCCATTCCTGCCACAGTTGTTAAGTGAATCACTGCAGTTGTTAAATTAGTAACAAGGTTAAGTGAACCTTGTTAAGTTTAAGCTTCCCCATTGACTTTGCTTGTCAGAAGGTTGCAAAAGGGGATACCATCATCCCAGGACAATGCAACCATCATAGATATGAACCAGTTGCCAAGGGTCTGAGTTTTGATGTGACCATGGGGATGCTGCAATGGTCATAAGTGTGAAAAATGGTCATGTCACTTTTTTCAATGCTGTTTCAAACAGTCACCAAACAAAGTGTTGTAAATCGAGGACTACCCGTAGACATTTTACTAATAGAGAATATTTGTAGCTCAGGGTTGAACTGTGGTATCCGTGGTGCTCTCTGAGCTTGGTTGTTTTCTTGCAGACATTTCATTACCTAACTAGGTAACATCATTAGTAGTAATGACTCATTTGTTTGGCTTCAGGAACCACTAACTGATGGAGAATGTAGGGAGCTGCCCTACTTTGTGTCAAACTAGCAGACCTTCCAGCACAATGGTGTTGGTGCTGCCGGTAGCTTTCCAGTGATTTCATTCTGAGCTTTACAAGCTTTATTTGCAGGTAATATGCACTGAGCTAGAGACTTTTCTGTGTGCAAATCATATGCTGATTTGTTGAGTTATAGCCCTTCCTAGCTGTAAAGTGGAGTGAAATCCTAAGCACAACTTCTAAGTCTCCGAGTTAGAGAAGGCCATTTCATTAGAAAGGGCTGTTTATATGCTAACAACCATATTCTCAGCAAAGCAACATTTGTAAACATTAAATCAATAATCAGTCTGCTTTAATTAAACATTATTGGGAGGCACAGGGGCATTGGTCGATGCGTAACTTGGCCCGGAGAACCATTTTAATTGGAATTCATCTTCAGTGCAAAGTAAGTACTGCTGAGTTCATGTGGGACCATCATTTTCAAACAGAACATCCTTAAAATGTAATTTCTCTGTTTCTCACAGAATGAAATGAAGAACATGGTACAAAGTTACGATATACTGTTAGGTCCAATCAGAGAACAGAGTTTCCAAGATTAGGAAAACAGGCAAGGTAAACAGGCAACTGCCACTTAAAATCTATTGTAAGAAATGTAAGACCTATTTACCACTATGTTAAGGAAAATTTGATATAAGAAGATTCTGGTGTTGAATTTGTTCATTCATTGAATATGTGCCACCCCATTTCCCAAAAGTTGGTGTATTGGACAATAGGGTTAAAAGCAGCAATAGTAAATTACAATCAACTCTGCTGCACCACGTTGCTTCTTCAGAGTGAACATCTAAAGTTCCTTCATCCTCTGCTCATAGGCCATATCTTCTAGTTCCAATGTCACCTTCATTCTCCTCCTTTGAATTTTCACCAACCTGTCAATATTCTTTTAGAAAGGGGGTGCTGAGAATCATACAAAGTACTCTAGTTCTACATCTTCATTCAATCCAGCTTCAAATGGACTCATCTATTCCTGTTAGATTCAGCATCCAATAAAGACGAGAAAACCTTAAGTAATGAAAAGAAAGCTTTACAAATGCAAAATGTCAAACAGGTATCAGCAACTTTATACAGTCAATAGGACACTGCTAAGTATGTCTTTTTAACAATAAGCCCTGCTAAGATTAATAGGGCTTACTTCTAGGTAAGCAGAATAGGAATGTATAGGATTGCTCTCTACGTCGGAAAGATTTGCTTTCCTTGACTAACTCCAATCAATGAGACAGCTACAGTGGGTCGAAAGCAACAGTGATAAAATGCCACCTTATGAAGTAATTGCATTCATAGATCTTGCCAAATGAGTCATAAAACCATCCATCAATATCTTTTGGTAGTGCAAAAAAGCACAGCTACAAACAAGCTGGGAATTCTCTGATCAGTAAAGCTTACACTGTGGTTCTTTTTTCTGGCCCATAAATCATAATTCCTTGAGTTTGGTACCAGAGTATAGAAAGAATTCAAATCCCCTGTTGCCATTTGAAGATATCTAACAAGGTGCTAACATTTCCATTAAAGCTGCCAACAAGCTCAAACCTCTCATTTATGTCTCTGCCTTAAATGGATGAAAAAGGTGCCAGAAACTTAGAATACAATAGAGCTGGAAGGGACCTTGGAGGCCTTCTAGTCCAGCCCCCCGCTCAAGCAGGAGAACCTATACCATCTCAGACAGAGACTCTCTAGCCTCTTTTTAAAAATCTCCAATGATGGAGCGCCCACGATTTCTGGAGGCAAGCTGTTCCACTGGTTAATTGTCCTCACTGTCAGGAAATTTCTCCTTAATTCCAGGTTGCTTCTCTCTTTGATCAGTTTCCAACCATTGTTTTTCGTCCTTCCCTCTGGAGCTCAGGTGAACAACCTGACCCCCTCTTCCTTGTGGCAGCCCCTCAGATACTGGAATACTGCCATCATGTCTCCCCTATTTCTTCTTTTCTTTAGACTAGCCAGACCCAAGTCCTGCAGCCGATCTTCGTATGTTTTAGTCTCCAGGCCTTTGATCATCTTAGTTGCTCTTCTCTGAATTTTTTCCAAACTCTCAACATCTTTTTTGTGATATGGTGACCAAAATTGGCTGCAGTATTCCAGGTGTGGTCTTACTAGGGTTTTATAAAGCGGTACTAATACCTCACGTGATCTTGATTCTATGCCTCTATTTATACAACCCAGGATTGTATTAGCTTTTTGGGTTGCTGCTGCACACTGCTGGCTCATTGGTAAGTGATCGTCCACTAGGATTCCAAGATCCCTCTCACAGTTACTGTTTTTAAGCCAGGTCTCACCCAATCTGTACTTGTACCTTTGATTTTTCCTGCCTAAATGTAAAACTTTTCTCCACATTGAAACTCATTTTGGATAGGGCCCATTGCTCAAGTTTGTCGAGATCTTTTTGGATCCTGAGTTTGTCTTCTGGGGTGTTGGCTACTCCTGCCAGTTTGGTGTCATCTGCAAATTTGATGAGTTCCCCTTCAATTTCCTCACCTAAGCCATTGAAGATATTGAAGAGTACTGAGCCTAAGATGGAACTTTGTGGTACCCCACTGCTTACTTCTCTCCATGTGGATGTAGTGCTGTTGAGGACTACTCGCTGAGTACAGTTTGCCAGCCAGCTAGAGATCCATCTGGTGATGATGTTGTCTATTCCACCTTTTTCTAGCTTACCAAGGAGTAGGTAAGGAGTAGTTTCTGTTAACTGTTTTATCCCTGATAATTACTTCATGTTTTCCAAAGATAGCTTTGATTTATGTTATAAGATCACAGTTTTTAAATGGTCAGCCTCATTTTGTAAATCTTCCGTAATGCATATTCAATTGCTGATTGGAAGCATTCATATACACCAGAGAAAAACAGTTTATATATATTGTTTGTTTGTTTTTCCTACTTCTTAACCATCTGTTTCCCTTAGATGTATCTGGGTTCTTCACCACTGAAATTTTGCACTTAAAATATGCATTTAATGCACTTAAAATATTGGATAAATGTAAGCCACATCTGTCATGCAAACTATAAATGTATTGGTGATCCTGGGTTAGCTGTAGTTCCCAACTGAGAATAAACTTAGAAATAAAACTCAGAGAATGTGTAAAATAGTCCTCGTTGTAATTTCTCAAAATGACATTTGAAAATTATAAAGCATTAAAGTATTTCAGCACAAAATGCATTTGCATATATTTCTCTCCATTTCTCCCCATCTCTCTCTCTCTCTGTCTCTCTCTCTCTCTCTCCGTCTCTCTCTCTGTCTCTCTCTGTCTCTCTCTCTCTGTCTCTCTCTGTCTCTCTCTCTCTGTATTAAAACATACAAAAAAGGGGTTAGCAAAATCATAAATACAAGTAACCATTGATTTACAGCCCAAATATAATTTATTTTATTTGTTCTATAAGTGGCAGTTGGAACTTTAAAGTACAAATAAATAAATGTTAAATCCCATGTATGCAAATGTAGACAAGAAAGGCTGATATGTAGGACTGGATGAACAAAAATGTTCCCTTTGGTGAATATTTAAAATGCAAACAAAACAAAGCAAAGAAGGATTGATGAGAGATAGGGCTAAAAAAATACACAATATATGTATGTAATATTTGTGTGGAAGAGACAAAGAGTGAGTGAGAGGGGGCACGTATATGTGGTACCCAGGCCACTGCCCAATTGCTGCTAAATGTTGATTCCTGTACTGATTAAATTCATACTGATGAATTTTTGGAGCAATGCAGTTGGGATTTCCACCTCCCTCTCCACCAGCTGCTTGATCACCTGATCTTTCCAGTTAAATATTCAGAGTAAAGGAACTTTTACCCCTTGATCTGCATCATTCCCTCTGGTTAATTTCCCTTTAGAATTCTGAAAATCCATGGTTTGCAGTATGTGTTGTTACTGAAATTTAGGGACACAATTGTTCTTGCTTCCTGCAAGATAAAACATCAAATCAAAATTTGGAAGGAAAAATACCCAATTGGAGGTCACCCAACTTTGAGTGTCTTACAAAAGGAAAAGCAGGACAATCCTAAAAAGATGAGAACAAAGTGAGGAAAGCTAAGGCTCAAAATGAACTAATGCTTGTGACAAAAATAAAAAATAACCAAAAAAAAAAGTTTCTTTCAACATGTAAAAAACAAGAAAAAGGTTAAGGAAATGATTGGTCCATTAGTGGAAAAAAGTGGCAAGAAGGTGACAAGCAACAGGGAGAAAGCAGAACTACTTAACTCATTTTTTGCATCCGTCTTTACACAAAGGGAAAAAAACAGTCCAACCTATCAAAAACAGTACCGTAAAAAACAGTTTAGAAACACCACTTAAGATAGGCAAGAAAATGGTAAGTGAGCACCTGTCCAGCCTAGATGAGTTCAAATCACCAGGACCAGATGGATTACACCCCAAGATTCTCAAGGAACTGGTAGATGTGATCTCAAAACCACTGAACTATATCTTTGAAAAATCCTGGAGCACCAGAGGACTGGAAAAGAACTGATGTAGTTCCCATCTTCAAAAAAGTGTGTGTGTGGGGGGGGGGAGGGGAATCCAGGAAACTACAGATCTATCAGCCTGATCTCAATACCTACATCAGGGTGTGAACCATATGAATCTTTGGAGAGATGTTGTTCCAGAGGAGAAGCACAGCAATAAAGAAGGCTTATTTTTATTTTAAAAGTTGTTCCCCATATGTCATGTGTGGCCTTCCTTGTTTACGGCTTTCCTCTCTCCAATTATAGTCAGTTTCCATGATAGTCTTTCTCTTTCTGCGTTAATTCTTCTTTCCTCCCAAGACAAGCCTTCGAAATTGTTCTGAGTCTGACTCAGAGACGCATCCTTTCATTATCCTTTTTTGAGAATGGCCATTATGTCCTGATGCCTTTGATAAGAATGTTCTCACAGTCTGGGTTGCCATTTTTTTCACTCACTCACTCACTCACTCACTCACTCACTCACTCACTCACTCACTCACTCACTCACACACACACACACACACACACACACACACACACTTTTTTCACAGCTACCCTTCTGATCTTCATTGGCCTTTTTTGCCTGATATTGTATCCTTTCACTTCCTTTTTGTTTTGCTCTTTTGCAAGGGGCACAAAATTCACATTTTTTTTCTATCCCCCATTATTGAGAGAATTCCGTTTCTTGCTTTTAGAATAGAATAGAGCTGGAAGGGACCTTGGAGGTCTTATTTGGGCACACTCTGCTATCTTCTCAAGATGAATTGTGAAACAGGCAATTAGAACTCTCTAATATCAATAGAACCAGCAGGTACTAGAGAGTGGTGGGTGGCAGCAGAGAACAGACTTAGAACTGGTCTGTATATCAATTGTATGGATATATGAAGCATTGATTAATATGGATAACTTGAACTTCGTATATATAGTGAAACATACGAGGGCAATACAGAAATAAACCTCCATTTGGTTATCAATGACAGACACTCGCAGATACAGAACTTTTATTATACACATTAGAAAACGTCAACATTACATTACTTTTTGACATAATCGCCATTCAAATTGACACACTTGTCACAACATCTTACAAGGTTTGAAATCCCTTAGTAGTAGTCGCTCGGTGCCAAATCTGGGCTATAAGGGGGGTGATCAAAAACATCCCAACAGAACTGCTTGAAAAGTTCTTGAGTGCCTCTAGCAGTGTGCAGGCGAGCATTATCATGAACCAACACCACACCGGAGGTGGTGCCATAGAAAATCCCACCAAATGTGAAGATGCCAAAGGAGTACTGCTAGTGAAGTTCATGGAGCATGGTCCGACCATCAATTCAGGAGTCTACTGTGAAATGTTACAAAAACTCAGATGAGCCATCCATAACAAGGGTCGGGGCATGCTGACTTCTGGTGTCATCTAAGCATCAAAGAACCACCGTGGAAGATCTGGGTGAGACTTTTCCCTTCCTCTCTCTACCCTAATTATTCTCCTGTGAAAGCTTTTGAACTATTTCCCTAACTTTATGAAGCAGCGTTTGTGCACATGTGAGGGAATTATTGGTTAGATTATAATTTGGAACTTTGAAATGAAAAATGTTTTAAATGTATTCCTATTTTGATTATATATGGTTGAAATAGAGTAAGAAGGTATATATTTTCTCTTTTATTTTATTTCTCTTTTTTATCCTTTCTTTTTTATGAAGATAATATGTTTACCATAGGTATATCTATTTTGTAATGGAATGAAAACAACGTAAATTATTGGTTAGAATATAGTTTGGAATTGTGAAATGAAAAATGTTTTAAATGCATACCTATTAAGATTATACATGGTTGAAATAGTGTAAAGATATACATTTTCTTTTTTACCTTACTTTTATTTTTTATTTATTTTTTGGAAGATAAGAGGTTTATGTTAGATATGATACCTATTTTCCAATGGAATGGAAACAATAGAATGAGAAGGTAATTGTTGGAATATTATTGTAGACATGATAATGGTTATGTTATGTAATTTGGGAAATTAGGGATGCCTGAAATATAAATAGTATGTTTAAGTAATGTTAAATTGGAATGTGGTAATTGGAATGTAGTTAAACTTAAATACAGGACTTGGAATTTTTATAGGTAAAATGTGATTGAATTTTTTTTAGGGATGGATTGAAATTTACCTAGAAATGTATTAACCTGAATATGTTATATTAATGGAGGGAAAGAGAGAGGGAACCTACAAGGAGTTAACCTGACTAGTAAATGTATGTTTTTGATTTTAAACAATTGCTGATTTGTGCATGTATGTTTTTGATTTAAGATGACTGATTACCCTATCCCCACATTGTTTCCCAAATACTTTGTTCAAAAAATTGAAAAATTAATAAAACTTGTTATAAAAAAAAAAAGATTGACTCAGTCTTCTATCTTTCCGAGATCAGTAAAATAAAGGCTCAGATTGTTGGGGGCAATATGCTGACTCTTGAAACCACTTAGAGAGGGTTGTAAAGTTCTATGGAGCAGTATGTAAGTCTAAGTGTTATTACTATTGCTATCCATGTTATGGGATAATTTTTCTGCCATAATATATATATTATGTCTTATGATTTCTCATTTGTCTCCAATGGCAGGTTAAGGCAAGTTAAAATTAAATCTTGAATATTAAAATAATATCTGAGCTACCTCACACCATGCTTAGTTGTTAATTAGATAAACATTGTTGGCTTCTTATTAATTTCTTTTCTTTATTTTTGTTAAATGAGTGTATCTGGTCTCACCTCGAATTATCACAGGGCTTACTACTGTGCTGATGTCCCTAGGAAAAAAGTCAATGAACAGTCGAGGGAAAAGTATATTCAATTCCGTAACTCAATTACATAAAATTATGCACAGTTTCTATCAGTCTGTTTTGTATGCCTGCAATTCTACTGTTCTGTTCCACATTTTCTTGCTAATGAAGAATTTATGGAGATCTTTCCATTTAATGCTTCGAAAGTTGAAACTATCACATTATTATTCAAGCCATATTCTCAGGGTAGGCAAGAGAAATTAAATGGAAAGTATGGAATAACTGCATAGAAGATTCCTAAACTCACATGGACATTGTCAAGAAAAATGGGTATCAATAAGATAGCAAGCAACCACTAAAGATAATGTGGAATCATTTGTTTGCAATGAAGTAAATGTGTATCAAAGATAATTGTTTTGGTAGATATTATTAAATTCATTCATTTTCACTATTTGGCTAGGCTAGTTTTCAGCTTAGAGGTGGGAAAATGCAGATCTATAAGAATAATTTCTATTTTTACTGGACCAATCTTCAAGTCTACAGGCTTTTTTTTATTAAAAAAAAGCACAACTGGATTATTTTAAAACATGTATGAAAGAAAGTACTGTTTCCTCCCTCAATTTTTTTCTCAAGTATGGAAGTTTTGAAGAGATAGAGTAAAAGATCATGAACCCAGTTGTTTAGGAGTGACTTAGAAGTCAAACAAACATGGTTTTGTGAGAAATTGTGGGCAGAGCTAGACACGGACACTCAAGAGATATTGAGGAAGTCATATTTTATCTCATCAATAGTAGCTTAGCCCAAATGGAGAGAAATATGAGAAGAAGCATTTCAAACAGATTCTGCCTTAATTAACTCACTTTAAGGAAGCTGGGAAAAATCCTATTACCATTTTCATTTTTTTTTTAAATACCCCCAAGTAGCACTAAAGATCTCTTAATGAAATTTGTGTAGGCCTTGCTTCCTTGATCTCATCCAGTTGCATGGGGCTTAACTGTTTCTGGCAAGCAGAGGAAAATGTTACTTGGTAATTGATAAGAGGAGTGAGAGACTGACTTTCATCATTTTAAAGGAGAATATAAAGGAGGGGACTGAAGATTTGATACCCAGAAAAAGGAGGGATACTAAAGGAGAATGCTGCCATCTGTGAAATAATGGACGAAATCAGGGGTTGATGCAATTTGCAAATCTGTTTCCACAGAGACTTATTTATTTACGTACTTAATTATCTTACAGTACCTATTTGTGACTTGCCCGGATTCCAAAGAACTCTGGGTGGCATAAAAACACAAAACAAAAGCTACAATAATTGTAGTGTAGGGAAAACAACAGCCTCCTCCGAACATATCACAGCAGTAGGCTACACGTTTCTGCAGGCTCTGTCCCTGCTGAGCATAAAGGCTGTTTTAATGAAGAAGCAGGAGTAGGGGTTGGAGAAAAAGGTTAAGGAGATGGCAAGTATCAGGGGACAATAATGAGACATCTTGAGAGAGAAGAAAACATCCCAATGGATAGTTAAAACTGCAGAAAGAACAACTGCAACCAGCCTGCCTTCCATAGAAGTCCTGTATGTTGCATAGGTCAGAAGGAGGGCTGAGAAGATGTATGCAGACCCCTCACATCCTGGACTGGACTCCAGAAGATGGTAGAGGACACGAAGGCCTGGAGGAACATTGTCCATGGGGTCGCGATGGGTCGGACACGACTTCGCAACTAACAACAACAACACATCCTGGACATAAACTGTTTCAACTCCTCCCATTGGGACACCACTATAGGACATTGTATGCCAGAACAACTAGACATAGGGACAGTTTTTTCCCCTCATGCCATCACTCTGCTAATTCTCTTAGGGCCATCTAATGTCTATGTGTGTTTACCCAGGTAGTATGGCTATAGCATTATTATTTATCCTTCTTATTATCCTTCTTACTCCCCCTCTTATTAGTATTATGATTATCATTATTCTGTTGCTTTGCATGTGCACTGAGAGCTTCTGCACCAGAGACAAATTTCTTGTGCGTCTAATCACACTTGGCCAAATAAAGTATTCTATTCCATTCACTTGCTCAATTACCCTTGTCAGGCCAGTACAAACAAACTTCCCTGCCCTCCTTACACTACCTAACTTTGACTCAAGTCTGCCCAGGAAGAGCTGGTTCTTCATGCTGGAAAGTCTTTCTCAAGAAAGAAGAAAGGGATCCAATGGAAGACAATGCAAGCAACGAGCTACTTATATGCTCACAGCTGAGGTTGAAGGCTTACTGAGGCTGCTGGTAAGAGAGCAGGGAAACAATCCTCAAGCATCTACTGCACGGATGTCAAACTTGCCACGTCACGTGACGTGTTGCGACGTATTGCGATTCTTTTTGCATTGCTGACAATGGGGTGAGCGCGGCTTCAGTATGATGAAACCGGCCCACAGGCCGGCAGTTTGACACCCCTGATCTACTGCCACAACAGGTTACCTTCTTGGCTTGGTGTCTAATTCTGAATGTTACTTTGAGTTCTTAGTTTGGATTGCTGAGATGTCAGAGAATCTTCTTTGGTTTCAAATCCTGTCCTCCAATGCCCAAGGCACTGAGGAGAATAAACTTAAAGCAGATTCTCTCCAGCTTTGGAGAGTCTGGTGTTTGCTTTCTGTTACTTGCTAGTCAATTTCCCACCTCTACGTCTATCAAGATCTTTGTTACCATAATCAAGAGCTAAACCTAGAACAGCATTATCCTCATCACTACAGAAATGAAAGGAGAAAAAAGAAAGAAAACTCAAGAGAGTGACCAGTCAGCTGAATCCAAACATTTGGGCTATTCCAAAGAAGGACTGCCATCTCACCAACCTTCAATCTATGATCTCAGTAAGTCTTAATGGCTGGTCTGGGGTTGAATGTATTGGCACTGTACAGTTTCAGTCTTTCAAGACCAGCACTTTGAATTTATATTGAATCTCCTTGGCATGCCTAGTTGTAACCAAGGTGGTGGTAGATCAGTCACCAAATGAAATCACTGGAAAAAGATCTGCCTCCATCCTACACATTTTGACTAGCCCCTGCCTATTGAAATATGAGAGAGGGAGGTTTAAAATAATGAATCCAGTCCTGAAAATTGCTCTTCAGTGATTCTTTGGTTCAGACCTGAATGCTGGACTGTTATAACTATCTGATAATTTATCTGCTCTGCAGCTTCTTTGCAAATCAGCTGTGTCAGGAAGCATAAGCGACAGCAGCAAATATCTCCACGGGATCAGATTTTCTAAACAAAATAATAATAAATTAGTCCTGTGGTTAGTAGAATTTAAATACATGATTTGGTTCAGATCTAAAACCATATATGAACTAAGGCTTAAGTCCCCACCTATAAAGATGTGTCACTGTGTCCTGTTAACTTCTATAGTGCCAGGTAGTTTCACTAATACTTTGTCTTGCATTATTAAAATGATTCCTACATTTGCTCTAATCTTATCTTTTGCCCAATAAGAAAAACCTAGAAATTAGAGTTGGAAGGATCTCAGAAATCATGTCGATACTGTGTATTGTCACAGTGATGAAATTCATCATTACAGCCCTCTTCTTTTCCTTTCCAATAAATAAATGAAACCATCCATCACAAAGTCAGTTTTGTTCATCTCTTCTAGATGGAACAGCTTGCCTTCAGACGTTGTGGGTGCTTCATCACTGGAAGTTTTTAAGAAGAGACTGGACAGTCACTTGTCTGAAATGGTATAGGATCTCCTACCTGAGCAGAGGGCTGGACTAGAAGACCTTCAAGATCCCTTCCAGATTTCTATTCTATTCTATTCTATTCTATTCTATTCTATTCTATTCTATTCTATTCTATTCTATTCTATTCTATTCTATTCTACTCTACTCTACTCTACTCTACTCTACTCTACTCTACTCTACTCTACTCTACTCTATTCTTATTCTATTCTTATTCTATTCTATTCTATTCTATTCTATTCTATTCTATTCTATTCTATTCTATTCTATTCTATTCTATTCTATTCTATTCTATTCTATTCTATTCTATTCTATTCTATTCTATTCTATTCTATTCCCTTAAAGTGGAAGAACCCGAAACACTTGTTAGGCAGACATTTATTTGCTTTTACTTATTTACATAAGAGGAAGCTGGCACACAACAGATATGTTATAGAAGTATAGAAGTTATAAAAATACTCAAGCACACCTTCTGTGGTTTTGATCACATGCCTAACCCATAGGCTAGTGGTTCCTATGGAACTTCCTTGTATTAAATTCTTCTGCTGACTGCCAGCTGCCTGCAGTCTCACCGGCTCAAGGTTGACTCAGCTTTCCACCCTTCCAAGGTAAAATGAGGACCCAGATTGTTGGGGGCAATAGGCTGATTCTGTAAACCGCTTAGAGAGGGCTGTAAAGCACTGTGAGCAGTATATAAGTCTAAGTGCTATTGCTGCTATTCCACAGTTCTTGTGTCCCAGGTGCTAGTCCTAACCTCTACCATTTCTTAAGTTTTTTGTACCAAGTTAGGATCAGTGGTGTTCTGTGATCAGCTTTTGACTGAACATGAAGAATTACCAAAGGTCATTGTTGCAAAATGCTAACAAGAACAAACAAGATAAAAATGGGCTTTGATTCTGGTGAAAACATTGGTCCTCTCGCCGTTCTAAAAAGGACTTTTGTTCTCCTCTGCATTCCATTTGCAGCTGTATTGCCATCATTATGCCCATAGACTATTTGCAAAACAAGAAAAATGCCTTGCCCAGCGACAGACTGTCAGCTCATCAAGCAGAGAAATTTCCACATGGAAGGAGGCCAGTTCTCCAGCATTTCAGGGAGAAGGGTTTTTCCTGGCCATGAAATGAACTTAGAATATTTTACACGTCAAGCATGTGCTTTCCTAGTGGGTTACAGCTCTCCAGTAATGATGTTGTGCATTAGTAACCACTCCAGGGAAAAAGAGTTTGAGAAGAGACAAACAGAACCCAAGAGAGAGAAACAATCAAACAGATAAATACATTAGAAAATCACATATGTTCAGCTGTCTAAACCTATGCCTGTATTTATTTGGTAACTATTTTCTGGAGGGAGGCAGTGTTGGGATTCACGGTTTAGAGACCATGATTTAGACAAGATTTCCTAATATTTCATTGGCAACTATCTCTGGCATCTTTAATGGCAGACATCTGAAGAGGACTGACTGGGCTCCTATCTTTATGCTAGGTGTTCAGACTTCTGAATGGTCTTCAGGCAAGCTTCCTTTCTGGTTGGTGTAAGTTGGTGAGGACTGGTCTCTGATTGGTTCTTTATTTGTACCCGATACTGATTACAGATAATCCCCGAGTTACGAGCGTTCACTTAACGCTCGTTCGAAGTTATGTAATGAGCGCCCCCTAGTGCTTACGAGCAAGTCCCAAAATTACGAATGTTGCAGCACCATGGCAGTCGCTCGCCCTTATGAGCAACCACAGTGCCTCTGCAACATTCACCTTATTCCCCCTCCCACTCCTCACAACTGCTTCCCCCTCCCTTCCTGCCGCGCCAGACTCACTTACCTTGCAAAAATCCTATCTACCGCAGTTTCTTCCCCTTTGAGGGAGAGGACAGTCAGCTTGGAAATGTTTTTCGTGCCAGGAATGGAAGTTTCTGGAGTCTGTGGTCTCGCGCGAGTGTTTGAAGTTGCGCCAAATCACAGACCTCAGAAACTTTCATTCTCTATGCAAAAGGTGCCTGTCTCCTGCTCCTGCCCCTAACTCCTTTCTGCCTGATGGCAGGCCTGAAGCCTTCAACTGAGGGAGAAGGCCAGGCCCCTCGCACCCGTGTCCAGCCCACCGGAGCTCCCCGCGCTGGGGGAGAAAGTAACCACGTTGTCCCTGGAGCCTTGGAGGCTCCTCCAAGCAGCCCAGAACAGAGGCTGAGGGAGGCTTCTGCATACCTCTGGAGGTTGGATCCAGCCCTCCTGGAAAGGAGCCTAGGAGGGTCTTCCAAGCCATTTGCGCCAGGAACGGAGGTTGGGGGGGCTTCTACATGCCTCTGAAGGTTGGATCTAGCCCTTGGAGGACTGCTCCAAGCTGCTGCCGCCCAGAATAGAGCTTCCAAGGGCCTGATCCAAGCCTTGGAGGGGTCTTACAAGCCATTTGTGCCAGGAACGGAGGTCGGGGGGTGGGGGTTCTGCATGCCTCTGGAGGTTGGATGCAGCCTTCGGAGGACTGCTCCAATAGCTTGTAAGACCCCTCCAAGGCTTGGATCAGGCCTTTGGAAGTTCCATTCTGGGCGGCAGCAGCTTGTAATCAGTTGCAATTATCCATACATGCCATTTAGGTAGAGAGGCTCATGTTATAGATAAGCTACATCCTGAGTTAGCAGGATGTTACAAACCATGCCACAGACAAGGAAGGAGAGATAAGACAGGAACAAAAGGGGCTTTTGATCTAATAATTGGAGGGTCTGGTTGCTAGGAGGTTGGGAAGCCTGTGACCAGACTGGACCTATCAACTGGGTCTGGAAAAGAAAAAATGTGGCGTATTCTACAGGATGGGGTATAAAGTTTATGCTGAAATGATTCAAGTGTGCCCCTTTACTTGCAGGTAGAAGGGTCCACCAGCCTTTGCAAACACTTCAATAAAACTTGTTTTGTTTTCCAACACCCTTGGAGTTGAATTTTTATTCCTCACACCTGTGATCTGTGGCTCTCTTTTTTTCCCCCTTCACCACAAAATTTGCAGGCAGATTTGCAGGTCAGCTGAGCAGCAGGAGGCAGTGATGGGATTCTCTTGAAAGTTGTCAGAGAAGGAACAGTGAGGGCTGGTGGGGTGTGTATGTGCAACAGCAATGGGTGAGCTCTCTTCCTCCCTGAAAGGAGTGGGGCCTTGTGGACATGCCAGAATGGAAATAGGGATGCAGTTTTCTTCATGGTCCATGGCTCCCTTGTTCTCAGAAAAATAGCAGGCAGTTCCATTGGGAGGGGAAGTTGGGAGAAGAAGAAAGGAGAAGAAAGGAGAAGGAGAAGAAAAAGGAGAAGAAGAAAGGAGGAGGAGGAGGAGGAAAAGAAACAACAACAACAACAACAACAACAACAACAACAACAACAACAACAACAACAACAACAACAACAAACATAATAATAATAATAATAATAATAATAATAATAATAATAATAATAATAATAATAATAATAATAATAATAATAATAATAATAATAATAATAATAATAATAATAATGCGCCTTGGGTGCAATCCCAAAACAACTGGAGCACCACTTGATCACCATTGACATTGACAAATTCGCCATTAGTCAATTGCAAAAGGCGGCCTTACTAGGAACTGCTTCCATCCTGCAACGATATCTGTAATACCATCAAACATCCACATCTGCCTATCCCAGGTCCTTGGTAAGGACTTGATGAATAATAATAATAATAATAATAATAATAATAATAATAATAATAATAATAATAATAATAATAATAATAATAATAATAATAATAATAATAATAATAATAATAATAATAATAATAATAATCATCATCATCCACATCTGCCTATCCCAGGTCCTTGGTAAGGACTCGATAGGTAGACAAAAATGCCAAATCCAGTCTGAACATCTGGCTGACTGTGCGATGATTAATAATAATAATAATAATAATAATAATAATAATAATAATAATAATAATAATAATAATAATAATAATAATAATAATAATAATAATATTAATAATAATAATAATATTAATAATAATAATAATAATAATAATAATAATAATAATAATAATAATAATAATAATAATAATAATAATAATAATAATAATAATAATAATAATAATATGGAAAGAAGAAGAATGACCCAATGTATCATGGGTTGTCTGGTATGTATCCTGAAAGATGGAACTGTACAAAAGAAACTGTAACATGTCTAAAGGACAGAGTGAAATGAGTTTTTATCTTCTTCTAACATACTTTTTAATAAAACATCTCCCCTTTAAGTGGAAGGAAAAAAATGTCCTCTCTTTTATATACTTCCTGAAGTAAACACTATAAAACCTACGCTGTTATCATGCTTGATAAATGAGAATTAGCCTACTGCTGATGTTTCCTCTGGAAACACACCTCTTAGAGTGCAGAAAAGAAAACCTTCTGAAGACCCATTCTGCTCATTCTACCCAAAAGTCAACTTTCACATTTTTATAGCCAATAGCAGCTGCTTCTTTTGGCTTCACCCTAACTGAATTCTCTGTCTTTCCCTCTTCCCCTTTCTAACTTAACGTTAAGAAGAGGATTCAAAACTCCCATTTGTGGAGGGGAAAAAGAAGAGATGGATCAAATTCATTCCTTTCCTCTCTGAAGTTGAGGTTTTGCTCATGGAAATTGAACCCTTTTTAGTGGACATCTCCCCAATACGGATGTTTGCTCGAAAAGCTCCTACACAAATTCTTATCACCTCATTAAGTGAACCAAAGAAGCCACTGAGGAAGGATAATTAATATCTCTCAGTTCCTCGGTGCCTTTCAAGTCATACGTCCTTCCTTTTAGTACCTATAGCTTGAAGCCTCCATTTGAGAGAATAAGATTATCAGCATCGGCTCCAGGAAAATAATGAAATTACGCCTGTTCCTTCCACTTGAAAATTTAATAAGGAGCAACATCTGCCTGTCTGGCAGAGACAATGCCAAAATGACTCAAGAGGTTTGGGTGGAGCGGGAGCACTTTGCACAATTTTCCTGAGGCTCAGATAAGGCTGTGACTGGCATGGACCAGCTTGCTTGTTTTTTTCCTTTTTTTTTGTTTTGGGTTAAGCACAAAGATCATCATCAAATACAGAATAAATCGAGAACTCAGGAATTTTTAAAGATTACCTAACTTGTAAAGATTGAGCCCCAGAAGGTAGCAGAGACAGATATTATTTTCCAAAAGCTAGGTTTTTGGGTTCCTCCTTAGAGAGGAAATTGAACTATCTAAATGAATTGCAAAATTCTGAAGAGTGTGAAGTGGTGAGTTTTTCTATCAGTTAATTATCACATCTTTCACTCCGAGATATTAAGAATGGCTTCCGGGCCACCAAGATCTTGCTCACTTGAGCCAGCTTTTTCTTCACTGCTCTGACTCCTTGATCCTTCCTCTCCTCAGCATAAGACTACTTCAGGGGATCACTTCCATTTCCAGCCTTATCTCCATGGGAGAGGCAACTGTATCTGGGGTATCAGAAATCTCACTGAATGAACAAAATGCACTTGCTGGATCACAATTTCATCTGAAGCTTATTAAGTCAGATTGACCACACTGATTTATCAAGTAAGAATTTCAATATTCTTCAGAAGAAATGAGGTTCAGAGTTAGCTTGTGCATTGCCTAGACTCCCTTTCTTATCCTTCCTATTCTCTGAAGCAAATCTCTACAAACCTGGGTTCAAAAAATAGGTTGATTAGCACTAAGAATCTGTCCAAATGCTGCATTAATTTAGACAAGTTCTCTGATTGATTCAAATACATTCCCTTCCTTGTTTACATTGATTAATTGCTGGCAGGATAACTTAGGAACATCTGACAGAAGATAAGAACATCTTGAAATAAAGAATATGTTTTGTTTGCATATTCATTTCTAGAACTGATAAATCAATTTTTCCTGGAAGTCCATAAGTAGTATATGAAGGAAGAATTCTCATCTGCTAACTCTCCATATCATTTTATATCCCAAATTTCATTGGCACAGTCCATGGAGGCTCCCTTAAGTTAGTGTTGACAGATTTATTTTTATAGCTTTCTCATTCTCTTTAAAAGGTCATTTAATGCTTTTAAAAGTTACTACAATGTCCATAACATCACCACAACAAGAAGAATTGTATCAAACAGTGTCCTTGTAGTGGATGATATGTCCAAACTAGTAATCAAAACTGTATTCTGAAGGATACCATGGAATGATTGAAGAGTAGAGTTGGACGAGACCACAACATTCATCTAGCACAATCTTCTGCAATGGGCTGGAAAACTAATTAAGCTATCATGAGAGGTGGATGTCCAATCTCTTCTTTAAAACCTCCAGAGATGAAGAACCCTCAACAGTGTTTCATTATCACACAATATTTGATACCAGGAGGTAGCAAAATATTTGATGCTAGTGCAGAAGATTTGTGAATACCACTTTTGATCTGAAGAGATGAATAAAATGTTCAGTCCCTCGGGTATATTGCATGGAGATATAGGTCCATGGAGTCCTTAGTGCTCTCTGAATTTCGTTGTTTGTATATGGATGGTTCATCACCCAATGAGGTAACATTACCATCATTGAATTGATGATGTTACCTAGTTACATAATGAAATGTCTGCAAGCAAACAACCAAGCTCAGAGAGCACAAAGACTCCACAGTTCAACCCTGAACTTTATATACTCTATTAGCTCTAGGTCCTCTGGAAGTTTGAGTCTGTATTTGAAGTAGAGTGAGGAACTAGCTCCTATCTAAATTTAGCATACATTTAAAAATCTACATTAGGTATATTCTACAAATTATCGCCCACACATGCAAGTATAATACAATATGACATATAATATCTTCTGCAAGAAATCAGGTTTCCTGAAAATGAGATGTTAATATGAGATGCCTTTCTCATGTGGCATATAAGTGATATACTTGCCACTAAATAGATGTAATGCTTTCAAACTGTGGTGTTGGAGAAGACTCTTGAGAGTCACTTGGACCACAAGGAGATCCAATCAATCAATCCTAAAGGAAATCAACCCTGACCGTTCTTTGGAAGGACAGATAGTGAAGCTGAAGTTCAAATACTTTGGCCACCAAATGAGAAGAGGGGACTCATTGGGAAAGACCCTGGTGCTGAGAAAGATTGAAGGCAAAAGGAGAAGGGTAGTGCAGAGAATGAGATATTTGGACAGTGTCATCAATGCAATGAAATCCATATTTGGGCAAACTCCAGGAGAAGTATAGGACAGGGGGGCTGATGTGCTATGATCCATGGGGTTGCAAAGAGTTGGACATGACTTAGCAACCAAATAACAAAAACAAATGGATGCAAAACAGGAAGCTGCAAAAAAGTTGGACTTTCCAGTGGAGATTCCACTACAATATATATGTTTGCCTCGATGTATTTGCTAAGTTCTTAATTACAGTTTTAGTCATTTTAGAGTTGAGATAAATCAACTTTGTTGCGCAATCTTAACAACGTGCAAAGGCAGGAGTTGCGCAACCTGAACAAAATAAAGTGAAAAGGCAGGCATGTCCTCAGAGTGCCATAAAAAAAGGTCAAGATGGCAGCTATGATGATGCAATCAAACCTCCACTTGTTTTCATGTGCACTGCACAATCGCAGCCACCATCTTGACCTTTTTGATGGCACTATGAGGACTTCTGTGCAGAAAATCCTTATAAGCATTTTTTAAAAAAAATCATCATGCTCCTTCATACATGTGACTTGAAAACTGTCCCCAGGAGCTGAAAAAAATTCAGTATCTAAATTAAGTATGAGTAAGTGTGATGCTGCACAGAGACCAAATAAAATAGGGTACATTTCTTTCTGGTCATGGACACAAAGTCCAGGCATAAAGTTGAGGCATTAACATCCTTCATTGTCAATTTAAATATAATTTGGATTTTATTGCTACCCTGTAGAAGGTAAGAGGGTTTGGGATTATTTTTGCTTTCTTAACAAAAATATAAAGACGGCCATTTGAAATGAAGTTTTTAACTTCTAGTTTTGATTCTGGGAAATAATTAATGAAGGTCAGAGTCTTCATACATCTGCTCTTCCCACATGGATAGAGTGTGAGACATAATCCACCTTCTCTGTATGAGATGTTCTCTAATGCTAAGGACTTGATCCAGGAGACTCAAGAAAGAGGTAGCACAAAGTCAATCTGTGTTAGGAACACAGAAGTGTTGTGTCTCCTTTCCAATTCAGCAATATGCATCACAATGCCCAATAAATCACAAGGACAATAGTTTAATTTTCACACTTGGAGGAGAGGCATGGAGAAAGAATCTTGAGGATTCACAGCAAGACTCTTGGATGCAGACAAGATTGATATTCAAAGGTACAATATGAGTGTCTTCCTGGCTGAAAGGTGGCTGAAGGTCCCCCGTGCACAGCATGGTGGTAGAAGAGCATGGATGTTTCTGAAGGTCCTAGAGGCAGAGCCAGGCCACGTGCATCTGGCACAGACCTTCTGCTGGATATGAGAAGAAATCCTGACTATATCTCTGAATGCCTGGCTCCAAATGTTGAGTTTCTTCTAAGCATTTCCCTTCATTGTTCCTCACCTATAGGCAGAAATCTAAAGCAGATTATTTGTACCATTAAACGTATACACGGACAACTACTAGGGAGCAACGGTCTTCTTTCTTCTTTCCCCACACAAACTATCTAAACGTTACTATATTTTGCCCCTCTGGAATGCACCCTTTCCCTCCTGGGAATCCAGACTACATTCCACCACACTGAGTATATTAAAACAGGCATGGTTCCACCAGACTGAGAGGTCTTTCCTCTACAATGTGCTCCAATATAGATTCTCTGCTATGCTACTATGCCTGGAATACACACAGTTGAATTCTTTTAACTGTTTTTTGCTAAGCAATGAGGGTCAGAAAAATCAGGGTGGCAGTCGTGACTATGCATCCTCACCTTTTTGCATGCATGTAAAACAGCGCAGACTTTTAATTGAGTGTATCTGGCCATAACCTTGATTTTTTTTATATACTCATTACAGATACTCTTTTACAGCTACAGTGAAATGGGCATAACAACATGTGACCTTGACTCCTCTGCAGAATCTCATCCACCTTTATAACCTCCTCTGTCATACATATGACATTTATCTCACCTTGTTACAAATTAAATCAAGGGCAGGGCTGGCACATGGCTTATTTTTTAAGGCAAAAATAAAAGTCATAAGCCTAATTCACAGTAAATGTTAAGCCAAGATTTTCTTCACTGTGGTTGCTGAATGCTCAGTTCTCACATCTCTCTAAACCAAAATCAAACAACTCCTTTGTGGGTTTATGTCACTGTAAGCCAGTCCCTATAGGTGGAATTTAAAAGTCAAACAGGGAGTATATTCAATTAAGGCATCCATTGAGTTTGTAACTGAGAACTGCTGTTGTGGAGTGATTAAATTGCTGGACTCAATAGGAGAAGACTATCTCTTTTGTATGTATATCATATGTTGCATGCCTGTTTGTAAGGGGCAAAGCTGATTCTGATTATTTCCCCAGATTGGGCATCATAACTGTCCAGAGCCACAAGACACAACCAATCACAAAATATGAATGTGGTCAAAAGAACATTTTCTGGCTCTTATTCCACTTCGTTCCCTTCCTCTTGCTTCTTTTTTCTCACACTTTCTCTCCTCCTTTCTCTGTTTCCTTCTCTTTTTCTTTATGTATAAAGAAACCCAAGTGGTCCTGCACAGTCAGATTATTGCATTTCCTTAATGAAACAAAGGAAAACAAATATTATTTTTTAAGATTTTTATTCTGCCTTTATTATTTTTGTAAATAAGTCAAACGTACACAATGCTCTTTCCTCTTTCTATTTCCCCCAGTCCTGTGAGGTGAGTTGGACAGAGAGAGAGAGAGAGAGAGAGAGAGAGAGAGAGAGAGAGAGAGAGAGTGATTGGCCCCAAATCACCCAAATGGTTTTCATGGCTAAGGCAGGACTAGAACTCACAGTCTTCTCGTGATTGGTCCAAAGTCGACCATTTGACTTTCATGCCTCAAGCGGGAATAGAACTCATAGCTTCCTGTCCCAAAGGTGCTTTGTCAAAAGATTGTTCAGAACTGAAGAAGCTTCATTGATGAGAAGCTTTTCAAAGAAAAAAACCCCAAGAAAAGTCCAGTTGCCTTTTGAAAAAGCATCTTCGGGGCAACCATGATCTGGATGATTAAGAATCTCCATAGACATCACAGCCTCATGGTTTCTAGCCTGTCACCTTACCCACTAAACCAATCTGGTCTATGTAACTTTGATCTGAAGAAATAATACAGGGGTCTTCAAACTTGGCCCTTTTATGACTTGTGGACTTCAACTCCCAGAATTCCTCAGCCAGGCATGCTGGCTGAGGAATTCTGGGAGTTGAAGTCCACAAGTCATAAAAGGGCCAAGTTTGAAGACCCCTGAACTAGTATATAACCAACAACAACAACACCCCTTTCTGAATGGCAGTATTATTCTTTCCTGGGATCAAATCCTCCTGAATCTGAAAACATTTATTTCTCAGTGGGCTTGCAGAAGCTTGCCCTACTTGTGCTTTAGCTCTAAAAACAGCAGTTATTAAATAGTCCACCAAGGCCATTATTTTCATGAAACATCCCCCTTTTGCCCAAAAGAAGATAGAATCAAAATTTCTTCTGACGGAAATACCTTTTTGAAATGATGAGTAAAATGGAGGTCAGCTACATAATGTCGAAGGGATTCTTCTGTGGGAACACTCAGAAGTAGTAAGTTGAAAAACCAGTCTGTATAGTAGGGAGAGAAATGGACAAAAAGAGTGAATCCTTTCTCTCCATGCATGGTCAATCCTTTTAAAATATTTTTTTATGCCACTTGTGTGGCTATCTCGTATGTTCACAGTGAATAATTTACAAATACAGTTTCTCTTCTCAAGCATAACATGAGCCTCGGCAACTTTGGAAAGCATTTTGAGAGAAAAGATGCCAAAGTAAAGCGTAGATTGCATTAAAAACCCATTTTCTATGTCATCACGACATCGGTCAACCTGCCTTAATAGCTACTTTTCTTCGTTCCTCATCAGTTATGATGAGAATAAAAAGATCAACAGTTTGCATCTGCCATTAATCTGTGGAGAGAGACATGCTGGCTTGAAAGATTTCCTCACCGTGCATCAGGGCTATCCCAAAGCACCAGCCATGCATGAGAATTGTCAAATCAATATGTCAAGTTCAGCTTACTTTCATTTTTCACTGACCTGAGCTTTGTGTTTCTTGCTCTACCGATCACTTCCCACACAAAATACCTTGTATTTGTTATTATCCCTAATAACTCTAATTTGATACGACAAGAACAAATAGGTGGAAGCTTTACCCAGGGAGAACCTAATGTGAAATAAGGGAATTTCCTTACTGAGAGAGTTATTAAACAATGGAACAACCTACTGTAACTCTTGGCGTCATGGAGTCCAATGGTGGGATTCAGCCGGTTCGCACCATTTCGGCAGAACCAGTAGCTGAGTTTTTGTTGCCCAGGCCCAGAATGGAGTTCCAGAAGCGGCATCCACACAGAGAACCGGCTGTTCACCTATTTGAATCCCACCACTGATGGAAGCTCCATCACTGAAGCTTTTGTTATGTAGGAGTTCAGGTACGACGCAGTAAAAAATGAAAGACGGAGTTCGGATTTGTCTTGATAAGCCAAACGTGTTTATTCAGCTGAATAAAGACAAATTTTGGTCACCTTATCACAAAATAGATGTTGAGAGTTTGGAAAAAATTCAGAGAAGAGCAACTAAGATGATCAAAGGCCTGGAGACTAAAACATACGAAGAACGGCTGCGGGACTTGGGTTTGGCTAGTCTAAAGCAAAGAAGAAATAGGAGAGACATAATAGCAGGAACAAAGAAAATTGACTTCCGATTCCTTTGGTGCAGTAAAATAGAACATCAACATCAAACCTCAACTTTTTACTTTTACATAATAGTATAAACTAGCCATTTCAATAACAACAAATCTATCTAATCGGTATAGCCCAAAATCAAAATTTCATTTTCCCCCCACTTCAAGCACAAAGTCCAGAAACAGTTTCCACATAGAAATAAAAGTAGTTGCATTTTTTTCTTTAATCAAAGCAGTCAATTTAGCCATCTCTGCTAGTTCCATCAGTTTTTGCAGCCATTCCTCCGTTGTGAGAATCGAGGTGGTCTTCCATTTCTGAGCGTACAGTAGTCTTGCTGCTGTCAACATATATAACATCAAATATCCAAATTTGTTTTCCAGGTCTTTATCCATTAACCCCCTGAGAGAAAGGTCTCTGGTTTTCTTTCTATATTCATTTTAAGAATTTTCAGTATTAACATATGAATCCTTCTCCAATATTTCTTTGCTTTATCACGCATCCACCATAAATGGTAAAAGGTCTCTTACATTTCCAACATTCAACTTTCCATGGCCTCAAGGGTCTGCTGACACCTGAACTTTGATTCTGCCATCTCAACATATGTTCCCTTTAGCCAATCATCAAATTCATCTGATTCCTGATCAACACTTTCTAAGCAAAGACAGACAACTATTTATTTGAGATGCTGTAAGGAATCCAGCTATGGGTAGGAGATTGGATTAGAGGACCTCCAAGGTCTCTTCCAATTCTTTGATTTAATTATACTGTGACCAAGGACAGCTTCTGCTATTGAGTGATTGCTCTATTATGAAGATGAAGGTTAAGGACATCCTTGAGTTCAGCTGGACCTCTTTGAAGATCCTGTGTAGAACTTCTATGTTTGAACCACGAAAATCCAGATGGTGCAAAGAATACCCCATAGGGCAGGGGTGTCAAACTCACAATGTCACGTGACGTGTCGTGACATATCGCGACTTTTTTGCCATTGCCAGCAATGGGGTGGGCGCTGTTTCGCTATGATGCATCTGGCCCGTGGGCCGGCAGTTTGACACCCCTGCCATAGGGTAAAAACAGTAGCTGCTTATTGGCTGGGAATTAGAATTAGAATAACAGAGTTGGAAGGGACCTTGTAAGTCATCTAGTCCAACCCCCCACCCAAGCAGGAGACCCTACACCATTTCTGACAGTCCAATCTCTTCTTGAAAGCTTCCAGTGATGAAGCTCCCACAACATCTGTAGGCAAGCTGTTCCATTGGTTAATTGTTCTCACTGTCAGAAAATTTATCCTTATTTCTAGGTTGAATCTCTCCTTGATCAGTTTCCATCTGTTATTCCTTGTCTGGCCTTCAGTTGCTTTGGAAAATAGATTGATCCCCTCCTCTCTGTGACAGCCCTTCAAATATTGGAACATTGCTAACATATCTCCCCTGGTCCTTCTCTTCACTAGACTAGACATGCCCAGTTCTTCATATGTTTAGCCTCCAGTCCCCTAAACATCTTTGTTGCTCTTCTCTGCACTTTTTCTAGAGTCTCAACATCTTTTTTATAGTGTGGAGACCAAAACTGGTTGCAATATTCTAGGTGTGGTCTTACTAAGGCAGGGGTGTCAAACTGCCGGCCCGCGGGCTGGACGCGTCACGTGGAAGCTGCGCCCACCCCATTGCCGGCAATGGCAAAACTGTCTCGATACGTTGTGCGACGTCACGTGATGTTGCGAGTTTGACATGTCTGTACTAAGGCTTTATAGAGTGGTATTAGTACTTCACATGATCCATCCAAGTAACATGACCTAACACTACTTAGCTTCTTCTTCCACCTACTGAGAACTGTCACAAAACATGTTCCTATAATAGGTAAATTGATTTTTTTCCCCTTAAAATATTCTCTCCCCCCAAAGAAAGAAAAACCTGGAGGGCTAGAAAGCTAGAAAAAGAACCTGATCAAAGACCATGATCAAAGTAGGTTGATGTAAGTTCCCTCAACATACAAGAGAATGAAAAAAAGAACAGTGAGTAGTCAATTATCCTGCAGGATAAAGAGATACAAGACTTGAATCCTGGGATCAATGGTGTCCAAACTGGGATTAGACCATTCAGATGGTGGCTGCAACTATGCAAGCAAAGCCCCCCCCTTTTTTTATATGCTGCATGTGTGACCCAAACAAAAAATATGATAGCCTTGTTGCAGTGGCCATCTTGATTTTCTTGAGCTTTCCCTGGGGATGTCCAGTTTGTAACTGCTATAAACAAACACTTAAGGGCTTGATTCTTGAATAGCTTATCTACATTTATCCAAGCTTTTGTGCATAAATAATGATAAGGACAGATGAGAAGATCATAGGAAGCTCACTCCCTGGTATTTGGGATGCTGCTTATAAGCACTATGTGCTTAGAACTCAAAGCATTGTTAGAGACCCCACACACCCACTTTACGGTCTGTTTCTCTTGCTCCCCTCCGGGAGGAGGTTTCGAAGTATTTCTAGCAGGACTACCCGATTCTGTAATAGCTTTGTTCCCTATGCCATCCATCTGTTAAAACTCGCAAGATTCATTTTTCTCACCATGCACATGTATACATAACCCGAACTAGACTGTGTTGTTTCTATGTGTCATATAATATATGTGGGTATATGCATAATTCTGTATTTATTTATTTTTGTCATATTAATGTAGTGTATATTGGAGGTGGTGACCCTTTGAGAGCTGAATGCAACGAAATTTCATTTTAATGTATGACGATTAGGGTACATTCAAAGTTACAATTAAGTTATTATTCTATTCTATTCTATTCTATTCTATTCTATTCTATTCTATTCTATTCTATTCTATTCTATTCTATTCTATTCTATTCTATTCTATTCTATTCTATTCTACTTATCTCACTGAACTTTGTCCTTAAATGCCCTGGGTGGGCATTTAAAATCCTGGAAAGAAGTGGATTTTAGTCCAGCGTGTTCAGTGAAGCTCTGAGAGAGAAGACCTTATTTTCCCAGGAGGTTTGGCAATCATTTTAGAATTATTGAATATTGTTTTGCTGCTAGCATTTTTGTGATGTTATCTGCTGTGTTTATTATTTGTATATTACTATTGTTCCTTCAGAGGACAGGAAGGCCTGGAGGAACGTTGTCCATGGGGTCGCGATGGGTCGGACACGACTTCGCAACTAACAACAACAAATTGTTCCTTCATTGTTGATTTTATCTCTAATTTGCAGCTGCTTTTATTGATTTACATTGATTGGTTAAATGTTATATTATTTTAAATTTCCATTTGGGAACTACCCAGGGGAACATGGTTGCTGAGCAATCTAGAAATATAACCAATAATTTTCCCCTCTTTCTCCCCCTAAAATATAACGTCACCCAAGGCTTTCTCCATAACTTGATTCCTACTGTATTTGTTGGAAGTTCTTAGAAGCCATGTGATATATTATTGCTACATGGAATCTGGGGGGGGGGGAATGAGCATTGCATTTCACCTTACTGAAAGAATGAAAGAAGAATATGACACTTAGCAAGCGTAAGGGAATAAAGAGTTAACTTTGGTCTGCCTCTGCGATGGGATGGCTACAAGGTAGAAGCCTGAAATAAGGACAAGGTCTTAGCAAACATTGCTTGTCCTCAAATATATGCTTGGGAAGGCAGGAAAGCAAGTACCAGGCTTCTGAGAAAGAAAGACTTCAGGGAAAGGAAACAAGCAGATGTCTTGTCACTGTTTTGTTCTCTAAATTAGGAATATAAATTATGGATGGCTCAGTTTTGCATAAACTGATTCCTCTAACTCAGTTTTTATTTTTCAAACAAAACAGTCTGTGATAACAGGCTTTCTTTGAAGAGTTGGTAGATGAAGAAGATAAGTAACAGTCCAAATTGCTAAGAAGCAATCTCAAATAAGGGGATTTGGGGGTACAATCTATTCCGCCTCATTGCATTCTCCTATCACTGCCATCCTCCTCTTCCTCCCCTTTTTATGGTGGTGTTGTGAAACTTTGCTGCACCTTTGAAGCAGCATCTCCCCCAAGAACCACCTGTCCTCCTGGTTTATCTTCAGATGATGTTTCAAAGAATAAAACTAGGTGGGTTAGGAAATTCCCCTTTTGGTGGTTGGCGTATGCTGATTATGTTATATATTCTCTTGTGCATGATTTTATATTTTACTGTGTTTTTAATCTGTGTAACTGGTTGTTTAGGAATTAGGCAGCCTCTTGTAGCCTATAATGTTGCAGCCTATCATCATGGGTTAGATAGTTGTAGCAGTGTTTTTGACCTTTGATTTTATATGCCACCCAGAATTGATGAGTGGCATATAACTCACCTAAATAAATAAGCAAACTTATTTTGTACAAGGCAAAATCTTCAGTTATTGGGCTCCTGGGATACATAATTAAATACTTCTCCTCTTCCTCTACCTTTTTTTTCTCTTTCTGTCCAGGAGGCTGAAGTACCCACCTGCCATTTTAATTTTCTTATTAGCTGTGTACAGTGGTGGGATTCAGCCGGTTCGCACAGGTTTAGCAGAACCGATACCTAATTTTTTTGTTGAGTTTGGCGCACCGATTATGATAAATCTAACTCTCCTGGCCTTTGCGTCTCCAGTTTTTCCAAGCTTTTTTTCAATCCGATGCTGAGGTTTTCTCTCTCGACTCCTCCCTTCAGCCGTTCGGGCCTTGCCGCTCTCACGCTCCTCAGGGTGATGGAAGAGGTTCTCCAAAGCACCGACTGAAGCTGACGCCCTGTTCCATGCCCAAGGGAGACCTCCTCCGTCACCCTGCAAGCAGAGGCGGGGGGGAAACAGGCAATTTGGACGTGCTGCAGAGAAACCTTTCGCCCCCCCCACACCGCCTCTGCTTGCTGCCACCATGCAGCACGTCCGGATCTCCTGCCTTCCCCCCCCCCGCCTTCACTTCCAGGGTGACAGAGTAGGTCTCCCTTGGGCATGGAACAGGGCGTCAGCTTCAGTCGGTGCTTGCAGTGACGGAGGGGGTCTCCCTAGGGCATGGGTCGGCCAGCCGAAACATCCAACGAGCCGCACGGACCCGTTTCCCTAAAAAGAAAAAACCCCTTGGAGCCGCACCCGCCCGCGCATGTGCACCCGCCCGCGCATGCCCGCGCATGCCCGTTCGCGCATGCACGCGCGCACCCGTTCGCGCACGCGCACCTGTTCACGCATGCGCACCCGCCCGTGCATGCGCCCGCGCCCGCGGCGGAGGCTCCGGAGCCGCAGGTGATCCCTCAAAGAGCCGCATGCGGCTCCGGAGCCGCGGGTTGCCGACCCGTGCCCTAGGGCCTAGGACAGGGGTAGGCAATCTTGGCTCTTTTATGACTCGTGGACTTCAACTCCCAGAATTCCTGAGCCAGCATGGCTGGCTCAGGAATTCTGGGAGTTGAAGTCCACGAGTCATAAAAGAGCCAAGGTTGCCTACCCCTGGCCTAGGACTTCTCCCACTTTATCCTTCTTTCTCCTCCTTTGAACAGCCCTTCACTCCCATTGCTGCTTTTTCAGTCCTGGATCTTGGTTTGTCCAGAGCCTGTGCAGAGGGTCTTTGGAAATGAAGCCCCCGCAGCGATTGGGTGGGGTGGGAACCATCCCCTTCGCTTTTGGACCGACTCCAAAATGGGCTGGAAGGGGCCGCCCGAGGACTCCAGTCTGGCTTTGCAGCAAGCAAGGGGACTGGAGGCACGTGAATGCAGGCTAGTCTGCTGTCTCCAAAAAAAGGGGGGGGCTCCCCCCCGTGCTGGATTTTCGCTGCCATACTGTTTAACTTTCTTTAAAGTTTACTTGATGAAGAACAGGCAAACTTTAAAGAAAGTTAAACAGTATGGCAGCACGGGGAAAATCCAGCACGGGGGGGGGGACACCTGTTTTTTTGAGATGGCAGACTAGTGTGCATTCACAGGCCTCCAATCCCCTTGCTTGCTGCAAAGCCAGATTGGAGTCCTTCAGGCTGCTCCTTCCAGCCCATTTCGGAGCCAGTCCAAAAGCGAAGGGAATGGTTCCCACCCCACCCAATTACTGTGGGGTTTCGTTTCCAAAACTCCGGGACTGAAAAAGCAGCAACAGGAGCAACGGGCTGTTCAAAGGCGGAGGAAGAAGGAGAAAGTGGGAGAAGTCACTACTGAACAGGTGAGGCACGACAGGTGTCCGGGCATGGTAGGCCTGGCTACGGGGATCCTTCGGCATGGTAAGCGGTTGTGGGATGCATGGGGCAGCTCCCCCCTCCCCCACCTGCTTCGTGGCAGCTCCCCCCTGCAGAGAACCGATTGTTAAATTATTTGAATCCCACCATTGGCTGTATACCACCAAGGCAGCAACTACTTCATTTCACTAGGCTAGGGAAGGGTGATATAAGTGGCAACAAAATTCATTTTATATTGTGGTCCCTGGACTGCTGTTATTGACACGGTATGGGGAGGGTATCTTTTGGATGCCTCCCAGGTCACAAAGTCTTATTATTGGCCCTGCCTAGATCATCAAAGAGAGTGCTGGTCCAAATTTGAGAGCCAGTTTGTTGTAGCTATGAAGGCATCAGGCAGAGAGATTGGGAGACCCCGGCTTCTGATCCCACCTTAAGCACAAAGTCTCTGACTGCCAAAACAAAGCAAAACCTTGGCAGGCATTAAGGGAACCCCTGCTAATTGCTGGATTCCAATCACCTTTTCTTTCCTACACCTCTTAGTACTTTAGGCAGCTTTCCCAGTTTCTTGCAGAAGCCCGAACAGCAGTTGATTGCAAATCCTAGAGTCTTCCATGAGGCCACATTTGCCCTGGAAAGATCCCAAAACTCTAGGAAGCGTTTGCAACTAGAAACACGAGCAAGCAAGTCCCTTCGCAGTCCAGCCAGATCTCAGCATGGGGCCATTCTCTTAAAAAAAAATGAATAGAGCATCTGGACAACTGTAACTAAAACATCTTTATTTATCTGAATTAAGGTTTTGTTTTTGTTTTTTAAATGAAGATGCTTTCAAGTCAAGGTTTACACCTGAAAATCTCATCACTTGGTATTGTCTTCCAGTTACTAGCTTCTGAGATCGGCCAAGCTCGATTTGGAGACTGTCTCTTAACTAAACAGACCATCATCCATAAGAACTCATCTTGTTATAATGTAATAAACCCCTTTAACTTTGCAAACATTTATTTTCTGCTATCCATAATCCATAATTTCATATTATATTTAAAATAGCTCCACACTATTTTTACAAGTTTCCATATACTAATCAAGTCTATCCTTTTAAAATAAAACTGGGGAATTTCTATTGGTCACGGTTCACTGTTCTGAGATAGATAGATAGATAGATAGATAGATAGATAGATAGATAGATAGATAGATAGATAGATAGATAGATAGATAGATAGATAGATAGATAGATAGATAGATAGATAGATAGATAGATAGATAGATAGATAGATAGATAGATAGATAGATAGATAGATAGATAGATAGAGACAGACAGAGACAGACAGAGAGAGAGAGAAATAGTTCTGCATACAGCTTTCCTTAATATACCAATTTTGTGTACATCTTTCTTAAGCACTTTCACTCTATTTTGTCCTAATTTAAACCCTAGAGGTTTTTTGTTTTACATCTTCAACTGCTACCATTTCTCTCTGGATTTTTTTTTTATTCTTTACGATGTCTAAACTGGTAACCAATAGAAACTGATCGTATTTCCTCAAAGCTTTTTATTTTTTATTTTCATAACAATCCAACACAGACAGTCCTCTAAAATTTTTAAAAGATGATACATTTGTCTTTATCTCATAAGATACTGTCTATTGATTTTAACATTTCAGTGTTATAGTCTGCTCCTTTACACAAATATGAAATTTAAATGTACTTTTAGTAAATGCTGTGTGTATATCTGTCTCTTATGGTTTATATTCATTTTTCTATTTGCTATATATCAGGAACTGACTTGGAATTTCCTTAAAGCTACATTGTAAGATGTACAAATATAAATATAACAAACAATAAGCAAAATTAATGTATTCTGTGATTGATCAGGAAACGAGGTAGAATAAATACGCTGTTTCATGGCAATGGAAAAGAAATATATTGTGATGGAATTACTGTCAGGAACAAAGAATCAGGAATATATGTTAAGTTTAAGTTCAGAATATTTACTGCTCAAGCCTATACACAAGAATCTAGTCAATTAAAGTGCAACGCTAGATCGGCATCTGATAAGGCTCAATGGAATTCAAGTGGGATTTGACTTAGACCATTTGTAGGAATGTAATGAGGCTAGGCTGATGACCCGTTTATCTCCACCTCTCTGCTCTGCCTGCTCTTCTACAATTACTCTTTCATAGAATTCTAGCATATAAGAGTTGGAATGAACGTTGGTTATCATTATTGTTTCTACTTCTCAACTATTATCTGACCTGATTATATTTTAATCTAAGATAATCTAGTCCCTCTTGTCAATTGGGCTTAGAAGAACCAAAACTGATATCTTGTGTAAAGATGTTGTTTCAGAAATGGGAAAGTTTCTCATAAATTTGCTTGGAGCTATATGCTAATGTCTAGAATTGCATAATTGGATGAGATTCAGTAAAAACGACTCAACCTGAGTTCGTTTGGATCTTTGAACACAGCATGATGTGTTTTCTTGTCTCATTCCTTTTCTGTCTTGCCTTGTCTATCTTGTCATATCTTGTCTCATTTCTCATAGAAAAGGAGGCCTGCTGGGTTTCCCCATGGAAGCTTTTGAGACTGCGGGAGACAAGATGCCCTCTGTATTTATAGGAGGCAATTTGCAACTTCCAGGACAAAAAGAAAGATACGTGAATTTTCAAGGGTATGGAAAAATAAAACAATAACTAATGTTTAAAATGCTCCAAACATTAAAAAAAAAAAATACTCTGATGAATTTGGTGGTGAATTGAAGGTCATAGAAAAATAGCAACAGGGGCAGATTTTTGCAGACCAAAATACAGCTGTTGTAAAGGAAGCTGATCCCTAAATCCAAACAAATTGTTTGAGTCCAAAATTGGCTTTTTAACCATATGTGGTAAAAATGTGGATGTCCACAATGGGATACAAATGACAAAATGCATGTTGCAATGCAAATGCTGCTCTTTTTTTGTACTTACTGTACACTCTGCATCATTGGAGGGGCATAGTTTGCATCACAATGTAAGTTTATTTGGATGAAATCTCAGCTTGCTAATGACAGCCCTGTCTGGGAGTGTGTGTGTGTGTGTGTGTGTGTGTGTGTATGCACATGTCTGCACCTTTAATTCAATGTTGACTTCTGCCAAGTAGATGCATAAATCCATATAGCTGTCAGAAGTGGTTTGCCATTGTCTTATTCCTAGGGCCCATCACTCAACTGGCTTCTGTTACCATGGTAGAATCTCACATTACCTGGTTACCTTTAACCACTACACAAAACTGACTTTGTGTCTAGGAACTGAGATGGATGGATGGATGGATGGATGGATGGATAGATAGAGATAGAGATAGAGATAGAGATAGAGATAGAGATAGAGATAGAGATAGAGATAGAGATAGAGATAGAGATAGAGATAGAGATAGAGATAGAGATAGAGATAGAGATAGAGATAGAGATAGAGATATAAATGATATAGATATAGATATAGATAGACAGACCTAAATCCCACTATTTTCTTTCAAGATAAGCAGCATTGTGCAATGCATTAGAATAGAATTGTAAACCTTACAAATTGAAGACATGAGATTAAAAAAGAAAATGAAATATAGCTAAATCTCATTTTACCAACGTTAATCATATTTTTTCTCTGCTTGCAAATTGTCTTTGTAGCTCTCATGGCAATTCCCCATTTTATTCATTGTCGTTTATTCTTGGATATGCATCCTTTTAATTAGATATGTGGTCAGCTGCATCCTCCAGTGTTTGATTCCATCTACATTTAGATGTGAATATATCTTCAGATCAGCATTCGTATCAATATATTCACCAGAATGTTTGTAAAGATCTAATTTGGCTTTTAATAGCAATATATCCAGGTATGATAGACCAACTCTCACAATCCCCAGCCAGTACGCATATTCATTTCCAGCCTCACAATACATATCTGTGAGCTCTCATTATTTTCTTCTTCCTATTTACAGCAGGAGCAACAAACAGCAGTGGCTTTCTGAGCTCATTAAGAGATAAGGCTGAAAGTCCTGAATGTATAAATGACAAAATGTCTCTATTGAATGGTGGAGAACTGGTCAATATCAGTGTTCTTGTTAATCAAGGCGAACATTCATACCTGTGTTGGCTTGTCACTTACCAATAACCACTAAATGTTATTTAATCAGGTAATTCTAAACTCTTCGCCACCACAAGCATGATTCCTTAGATCCTCCAGAAATATCTGAAGTCTTCAACTGTTGAAAGTTATTGATCTTTCTTCCTTTAAAGAAATCAATGGGAATGTTCCCTGAGACTGTCAGAATGTTGCAAGGAATGATCTAATGTTTTGTCTTTCACTTGGCTGGCCTTTCCACCATGGAGAATTCTTATATTGTGGTTAAAAACTCCCAATAGTCATATACCTTGTTCACAACAGTGCCCATTACATTAGTGAGTTCCATTACAAATGGGGATCAGATTCTCGTCTCTGACAATATTTTCATCAATCTAAACAGCTCTGGGAATCCTGCAGCAACCCTGCAGCAACTGTGTACACCAGAAAAAGGCAACTGATCATCTATACAACATCTGCCAACAAAAGGTATACCCACACAACTTTATCAAAACGTACCTGACCATTCAACCTATTATAGCTCAACCAACACAAGTGCTGTGAAAAGTATAACACTACCATATACTGTATCAAAAACATCTCAGAAATCATTAACAGACTATTGCAACCACCTGGTATCACTATAGTACATAAACCAACTAAAGTCCTCCAAACATCTTAAGTAAACCAAAATACTCGGAAGTAAACCAAAAGACCCAGCCTCAATCCCAGAAGAAAAAACAGGAATCATCTACATACAGTGTAAGGACTGTAATAGCCACTATATAGGACAAATAGGAAGAAGACTACCACAGCACATCCATGAACACCAATTAGCAGCCAGAAAACATGATGAGAGCTTCTTGATTTCACAACACATGGACAGACTCAACCATAATTTCAACAGGGTAACTGTGAGCATCCTAGATCAAGCCAAGACCAAAAACTCCAGAGAATTCCCAGAAGCCTAGCACTCAGACAACAGGGACAAAGAGATATACATTATCTACATACCACTTCAAAGAGACATTGAACAATCAACACCTACATGAGCAGAGATTAACACCTAGATTAACACTAGATCAACAACCAAGAAGTAAACAATACCCCAATCAAGGAACTACTAACGCAGACAAACAAGCTTACTATAAATAACAGCCTAATCAAAGAATCACCAAGATCACGTGAAGTATTAATACCACTTTACAATGCCTTGGTAAGGCCACACTTGGAATACTGCATCCAGTTTTGGTCACCACGATGTAAAAAAGATGTTGAGACTCTAGAAAGAGTGCAGAGAAGAGCAACAAAGATGATTAGGGGACTGGAGGCTAAAACATATAAGGAACGGCTGCTGGAATTGGACGAGGGGGGACATGATAGCAGTGTTCCAATATCTCAGGGGCTGCCACAAAGAACAGGGAGTCAAGCTATTCTCCAAAGCCCCTGAAGGCAGGAGAAGAAGCAATGGATGGAAACTAATCAAGGAGAGAAGCAACCTAGAACTAAGGAGAAACTTCCAATGGAACAACCTGCCTCCAGAAGCGGTGAACGCTCCAACACTGGAAGTTTTAAAGAAGAGACTGGACAGCCATTTGTCCAAAATGATATAGGGTTTCCTGCCTGAGCAGGGGGTTGGACTAGATGACCTCCAAGGTCCCTTCCAACTTTATTATTATTATTATTATTTACTACTCCCACCAACATTGACAGGGCAAGTCACTAGTATATAAAAATAAGAGCAAAACCCACTCACTCCTAGCACTGATTATATTACCTAGTTTGGTAATGAAACATCTGCAAAAAAAACCCACCAAGCTCAGAGAGCATCAAGAACCCCAGAATTCAACCCTGAGCTACTAATATTCTCTTTTATCAGTGTTGAGAATCATAATTTCTCTGCATGAAGTTTTTTATCAGACCTTCATGTCACTCAAGGAGTTTTTTTTTTTTTTTTTTAGTTGATGGTGTTTAATGAAATTCCATCATTCAGATATATCTCAACCTGCAGTTCAGCAGCAAGATGATGCCAATTTAGTCTCTGGAAAGTATCCTGAATATCTTTCCTTCTCCCCTTTTTGGTCTGTCGTCATTTCTTGCCATTTAAAAAGAAAAGAAAAAATCCACCAGGGTAATGGGATCATTTAGGGTTTTTTTTTAAAAAAAAATTCCACTGGTGTGACATCGTAAGAAAAATAAATTGTGCACTATAATTGGTGAGGAATGTCATATGCGTTGCTCTGCTTAACTAATTGTCACTAAAGTGAGGAAGGATCGAGTGGAAGGATCCTTAGTTTTTATTCAGATCACACTAATAGGAAAGAGGTTAGTTATTCAATTGACTTGATGGCTGAAGGTGTGTTCAGAAATCGTAAGTCAAACATTGTTACAAATCCAATGCTTCAAATACAAATAAAACCCTTTGATTGTTTTAAGAGGTCGATATTGCTCTTTGCACAATCTCATGACCCCCAAATGTAATGTAACTATGGCAACAGTAATAGCAATAGTACTTAAACTTATATACCACTTCATGGTGCTTTACAGCCCTCTCTAAGTGGTTTACAGAGTCAGCATATTGACCCCAACAATCTGGGTCCTCATTTTACCGACCTCGGAAGTCAACCTTCAGCCAGTCAGGATTGAACTCCTGGTAGTGAGCAGTAAGTTATCCTGCAATACTGCATTCTAACCGCTGTGCCACCATGGTACAGTGTGATATAGTGGCTTTTAAATATAATGTATTATTAACAATGCTAATAATATAATGATTTTTCCATACATGGGTTTGATACAACCTTGCATCAGGATACAACCTTCTATTTTCACTTGCTATCTTGTTCACCAAACTCAGCTGATGTGGAAGCAGTGACATCAGCCCTTGCACCACCAGTATAATTTAAATAATTTAATTCAAGCTGCATGGTTCTTAAGGAAGTTCCCTATCTAAATTCTTTCAGACAGCCAACAGCTCTTACAGCACTTTGCCTTTCAATGGTACTAAGGCTGAGCTGTCAGTTCTTCACTGGAGAAACTATAAAAGTTGTCATTTTGACTGGATAAAAACTCTCTCTCTCTCGCACACAAAACACACACAGAGAGAGAGAGAGAGAGAGAGGGAGGAAGCAACCATTGTAGGTGAGCCAAAAAAAGATATAAGGTAGATTCTTGGGTCATGCATAGTATTTTTAGGGGTGCTTTGTTTCAAAGATGCTTTGAAAAACCCTTGAAGCTGCTTCAGAAAGAAAGTACACCAGCCCTTCTCGAAAAATAAAACATAGTTGATGTATTGCTTCTGGTACTTCTTCCAACACATCCAGTAACATGAAAGTATGTGTGAAAACCTCCTGCAGCTACTGGACATGGTAGAGAAGGCCTCCTAAGCGGTATGGCTGCTTTGTTTCATTTTTTAAAACACTGGAAAAATCTTGAAGCGTTACTAAGGCATCCTGTTGAGGCATCTTAGCATCTCAACCAGATGAGCTAGTTTTACTCTGCAGTGATGGGTATCTTGTCAAGGTGAAGCACAGGTGAGCATCACTGGCCTTGTATCTCCCACTACCACCAATACACCACGAATTCCTTCCCCAAATCTGAATTTCCCTTCCAGCAAAATTATTTCCCATTTTCCATCCACAAATACTGGAATGTAATTACATGGGTCTTATTTAGCCTGAGGTCCTTTTTATTTATTGGAGGTATTTTTATATCAATGTTTAGCTGAAAGAAATCCCTCAGGCTGTCTGGAAGACAAATAAAAAACAAGACAAACCCTGCTTTGGGGATTACAACCCAACAGAAAGGGAAAATGGTATGTGGAGCCACCTCTAAATTCAGTATATTCTTCACACATATACAGCCTCAGACTGCATGCCTATATCTGAAGTAACAGAATAACAGAAGAATAGAGTTGGAGGGGACCTCGGAGACCCACTGAACCCCAGATATTTTTCCATATCCAAGTTTAATAACTATATATAATTAACAGAGAACTCAGTTTTTACATACCCTTACGTTTTGTAAATCTAGTTCTGTTTGAAAGATGGACACCATGCATATTTTGAGTGAAAATATTTAGAAAATTGTTTCTGTTGTGAGGAAAATTAGTGTAAAAAGAGTAAACACTTTTAACACTTCAAACTGATGCAGGACTGCCAAATACAGATAGTACTCGATTTATTACCATAATTGAGCCCAACATTTCTGTTGCTGAGACATTTGTTAAGTGAATTTTGCCCCATATCGCGACCTTTCTTGCCACAGTTGTTAAGTGTATCACTGCAGTTGATAAGTTGGTAGCAAGGTTGTTAAGTGAATCTGATTTCCCCATTGACTTTGCTTGTCAGAAGGTTGCTAAAGGTGATCACGTGACCCTGGGACACTGCGACCATCATAAGTATGAAGCAATTGCCAAGCATTTGAATTTTGATCACATGATCATGGGGATGCTACAAAGGTTGTAAGTGTGAAAAATGGTCATAAGTCACTTTTTTCAATGCCACTGTAACTTTGAAGGGTCACTAAATCAACTGTTATAAGTTGAGGACTACCTATAATTGTTTTGTAAAAAAAAAAAAAGTTTAACCACCATGAACAACAAATGGATGGATAAATCACCTTTCAATCAATGCATCTTATTAAAGCTTCTATGGTGCTATACTTTCATAGATTGTAAGGCAGTACTTTTCAACTTTGGCAGCTTAAAGAGGTCCCGATGTAAATATTGGCTCCTTTGAACAGGCTCCTTCTGTATATTTCACATATTCCCAAAGCAGAGGTTACATTTTTTGTTAGTTTCCTTTTTGACTGATTATATGCCATCAAATCTGTCACCCTAGAAAGGTTATGCCATGGTAGCACAGTGGTTAGAATGCAGTATTGCAGACTAACTCTGCCCACAGCCAGGAGTTCGATCCTGACTGGCTCAAGGTTGACTAACCTTCCATCCTTCCGAGGTCAGTAAAATGAGGACCCAGATTGTTGAGGCCAATCTGCTGACTCTGTAATCCGATTAGAGAGGGCTGTAAAAGCACTATGGGGCAGTATATATGTGTCAGTGCTATTGCTATTGTGATTGCTATGATAGATTGGATGGATGGATGGATGGATGGATGGATGGATGGATGGATGGATGGATGGATGGATGGATGGATGGATGGATAGATAGATAGATAGATAGATAGATAGATAGATAGATAGATAGATAGATAGATAGATAGATAGATAGATAGATAGATAGATAGATAGATAGATAGATAGGTAGATAGATAGATAGATAGATAGGTAGATAGATAGATAGATAGATAGATAGATAGATAGATAGATAGATAGATAGATAGATAGATAGATAGATAGATAGATAGATAACCTTTATTGTCATTTTTTTTACTGTGGGCACAATGGCACACATTAAAAATGAAATTTAGTTGCTCTCAAAGTGTACACAGGATACAGGGATGGATGGATGCCATTCTTGGTTTTTTTTTTAAACTTTCTTGATCTCTTTAATGTTTTCCTCTCTTGTTCTTGTTCTGTTCCTAGATGAAAACAGAATCTGAAAGTTCAATAACCCAGTAGAAGCTCCAAGCTTTAACAACTGGATCATAATTAAATTATTGGGAATCCTTTTCTTTTCAATAATTTAATATTAGGTCCTGAGGAAACATAACTGTACTTCAGCAGACATATTTGTTGTAGCTATATTTTTAATTTCTGATCATATTTACACTGCTTTTAACTCTGCTTTGAACATTTTCCATTATTCTCAAGTAAAGATACAAAATATTGCCAATAATTATCAACATTTTGTCATCCTGATCCATAATTTATAGCACCAGGAACAAAAACCGCATTACCCCAATATCTATTCTTATAGGTATATGTTTTATGCCATATTTACTTTCTTCCAGTTCTGACAAACTGAAAGACAAAAAGGACAAATACAAAAAATGGAAAGAGGGATACATAACTAAGACCGATTATCAGCAGACAGACAGAACATGCAAAGATGAAGTCAGGAAAGCAAAGGCTCAGAAAGAACAAAGACTTGCAACAGAAATCATGGATAATAAAAAAAAGTTTCTTCCAACATATTAACAACAAGAAAAAAGTCAAAGAAACTGTAGTCCACTAAAGAGAGAAGATGGCAAGGAAATAACAGGCAACAGGGAGAAAGCAGAGCAGCTTAACTCATACTTTGCAAAAGAAACCATAGCCCAACATACCAAAAAACCCACTGCAAAAGACAAATTAGAAACAAAAATTAAAATAAGCAAGAAAATGGTAAGAGAAAACACCTATCCGACCTTGACGAATATAAATCACCGGGGGCCTGACAGATTACATCCCAGAGTTCTGAAGGAGCTGGCAGATGTTATCTCAGAACCATTGCACCACATCTTTCAAAAATCCTGGAGCATCATGGAAGTATCTGAGGATTGGAAAAGGGCTGATGTGGTTCCCAACTTCAAGAAAGGGGGGAAAAATGGACCCAGGAAACTACAGACCAATCAGTTTAACATCAGTACCTGGGAAGATCCTAGAAAACAATCAAAAAACATCTGCAAACAAGTAGAAGCAAACAAAGTTATAACTAGTAGCCAGCACGGGTTTGTTAAAAACAGATCATGCCAAACCAAACTTATTTCATTCTTTGACAAAGTGACTAAACTAGTAGACCAGCAAAATGCTGTGGACGTAGTATACTTAGATTTCAGTAAGGCATTTGATAAAGTAGACCATAACCTACTCCTTGGTAAGCTATAAAAAGGTGGAATAGACAACATCACCACCAGATGGATCTGTAGCTGGCTGACAAACCGTAATCAATGAGTAGTCTTCAATGGCACTACATCCACATGGAAAGAAGTAAACAGTGGGGTACCACAAGATTCCTTCCTAGGCCCAGGACTCTTAAATATCTTCATCAATGACTTAGATAAGGGAATTGAAGGGGAACTCATCAAATTTGCAGCCAATTTTGGTCACCATATCACAAAAAAGATGTTGAGAGTTTGGAAAAAATTCATAGAAGAGCAACTAAGATGATCAAAGGCCTGAGACTAAAACATATGAATAACGGCTGCAGGACTTGGGTTTGGCTAGTCTAAAGAAAAGAAGAAATAGGGGTGACATGATAGCAGTATTCCAGTATCTGAGGGGCTGCCACAAGGAAGAGGGGGTCACATTGTTCACCAAAGCACCAGAGGGAAGGACGAGAAACAATGGTTGGAAACTGATCAAAGAGAGAAGCAACCTGGAATTAAGGAGAAATTTCCTGACAGTGAGGCCAATTAACCAGTGGAATAGTTTAACCCCAGAAATCATAGATGCTCCATCACTGGAGATTTTTAAAAAGAGGCTAGACAATCACTTGTTTGAGATGGTATAGGTTCTCCTGCTTGAGCAGGGGGCTGGACTAGAAGGCCTCCAAGATCCCTTCCAGCTCTATTCTATTCCAAACAAATTTATCAACTGTCACATTTGCTGCATCTCTGCCTAATTTGTTTGGAGTTTGTCTGTGTGTGCCAGTGTTTTGTGACAATCAAATCTTAAATTCTATCAACCATCTTTTACCAGCGGGCCTTTTTTTGTTTGCTTCTTTGTTCTAATGTTTAGCTTTTTTTAAAAAAAATAGAAAAACAAACAAAAACCCTTGAAGCAAGAGGTTTTTGTTCACTTTTTCTGCTTTCAACATTTTTTTCCAAATAATCCGGCAAACAGATATTGTAGTTTTGAGAACTAAATCATTCATGGTGTCTCTTTAGTAAGGGAGTTGGATCCACACATCAGAGAGTGGAAAGAAAATAATTGCTGATATTGAACTAACACTTCTCCAGGAATTCACAAAAATTCTATAAGTGCGGAAATATCCAGACAGAAGCAGGACTGTTTCTGCTGGTACTTACTGTATGTAGCACATCTGTTGTAAGCATTGCTGACACAACCTCCTTCCCATTTTTGCAAAAGAAAGTTTAAATCCCATTGCTTTGTTCAAGATTTGTTTTAAAAAGGAACCATCCTTAGAGAGCAATAAAGATAATGCTGGAGAAATGAAGAAACTATATTTTACAAAAAGAAAAGTAGTTTTTAAGCCCAGGAAACAGAGAAAGTATGAGAAATAAACTCAGACTACCTCTATCTTAAATTAGTAGGGTGAAAAAGGGAGGCAGGGCAAAACACAGTTGGGCTCTGAAGATGTTGGCCTTATATTTTATTCTGTTCAATAAAATACACTTCTGGTGATACCTTTAGAGTCTGTTTCCAGAGCTGACTACCTTCAACAGCTAATATCAGGGGGGGGGAGGGGGGGAGCAATGTTCATCTAGTAGCATCCATAATGGAGGGTCAAACAGGCAATATGGCAGCTATGTTCAAAGCCCTTTTTTCAAATATTGATATCACATGTATGTTGTACAGCTTTGATAATGAACCATCATGTTGCTCATTTTGACCCACTCTGCAGACACCAGTGTACCCTTCTTCCCATTTGTATTTCTGTAATCAGTTTTGTCTCATCATTTTTGGCAAGCAATGCCTCTCTTTCTGTCAGGTGTTGCAGATCAGGTCCTCACAAGAAGATCCAATTAAACTGAGTGATTGCTGCTCATGCCTATGCACAGGAATCTTCCCAACTAATGGCTAGCACCTGCTTTTGGTTAGACAAGGGTAAATGGAATTCAAGAGAGGTTGGAGTTACTTCATTTGTGTCTACCTAGGAATTCTAGGCTGATTCCTCTTTTAACGCCGTCTCCAGGTTCTGCCACTCCTTCCCCTACAGTTTTATTGCAGGTTTGTAAAGTACTCTATTCTTTTTACTGTGTTTTTTTATTATCACATGTAATATATGTAATATAATAATAATAATAAAGTTGGAAGGGACCTTGGAGGTCATCGAGTCCAACCCCCTGCTCAGGCAGGAAACCCTATACCATTTCAGACAAATGGCTGTCCAGTCTCTTCTTAAAAACTTCCAGTGTTGGAGCATTCACCGCTTCTGGAGGCAGGTTGTTCCACTGGTTAATTGTTCTAACTGTCAGGAAGTTTCTCCTCAGTTCCAGGTTGCTTCTTTCCTTGACTAGTTTCCATCCATTACTTCTTGTCCTGCCCTCAGGCGCCTTGGAGAATATATGTAATATATTAGATGCCTGACTCCACTATGACTGGATTCTGCATTACTAAGATATATATATATATTACCTGCATTTAAAAAATGGTCTGTGGCCAGGGAATTGTATCCCAAAGTTGGTTAAAACATATGACTCTGGATTCTGCATTACTAAGATATATATATTTTACCTGCATTTAGGAAATGGTCTGTGGCCAGGGAATTTTTATCCCAAAGTTGATTAAAACATATGAAATTGAATAATTTCCCATTAAACTGCAAACCAAATGAAATTCTCCCACAGCTCTATCAATAGCACTTGTCTCTCCTCAACAGCAGTAAGACGTGTTTCTAGATGTGGTTGAGATGAGAATGCTTATTTATTTGTTTGATGTTTATTTAGATCCACCCTTTATTATTTTTATAAATAAAGCAGCAAACATACCTAATACTCTTTCTTTCTCCTATTTTCCTCACGACAACAACTCTGGGAGGTGGGCTGGGCTGAGAGAGAGTGATTGGTCCAAAGTCACCCAGCCAGGTTTCATGCCTAAGGTGGGACTAGAACTTACCATCTGCAGGCTTCTAGCCACTAGACCCAATGGTGGGATTCAAATATGTGAACAACCAGTTCTCTGTGTGGATGCCACTTCCGGAAGTCCATTCTGGGCCTGGGCAACAAAAAAGTAGCTACCAGTTCTACGGAACTGGTGCGAACTGCCTGAATCCCTGACTAGACCACTAGACCAAACTGGTTCTTTAATAGTCTTATTAGTCTGGCACTTAGCTTGAGGGGAGAGACTGTCATAGTTAAAATTATCAAAACAGTCCAGCACGGTGCTTTATTAGTTAATTTGTATTTCATCCTTCCATCCCTAGAGCACCTTTGATGCAACAGTTAAAGCCCAATCAAACATGCCTAAGAGCAACTAAAAAGATCACCAAGCATGCAGTTTATGCAATCTGCTTGGCAGCCGATAAGGCAGGTATTTGACATTTTTTTAAAAAAAAAATTCTTAAAAGCTTAAGCTGAATGTGTGAAGAGACTGCACTGAAAAACATTGCATTAGGAAGTGATGTAATGCAAAGAGGCATATGGACTGTTTTTGCATTGCAATATTTCAGCTGACCCATTCAGCTGGATGCAGAATGTCATTTGATGTTGCACTTATCCAACCAGAGGCAGGTGAGCTAATCACAAGTGTTCAGGGAGACGTACAAAAACCAAGTGCTGTGTGCAAGGCATAGTGTATCAGCATGTACCATTCTGCTACCATCCAATCTAATCCAAAGACACAAGGTCTCCTCTAGTTTTGCAAATCAGATGCCATAGGGCATCTGATTTGCAAAACTAGAGGAATAAGAGATCAATCCAGTAATGGGCAATTTTATAGCTATAACTTTTGACTGTAACCAGTTTCATCTCTGCTCACTACCGTGTCCTAGAGCCTCATTAACTGCAGGGAGTTGCTCAAATCAGTTGAAAAAAAATATAGTAGTGAGAAATTGTACTCTCTCTCTCTCTCTCTCTCTCTCACACACACACACACACACACACACACACACACACACACACACACACACACAGAGAGAGAGAGAGAGAGAGAGAGAGAGAGAGAGAGAGCGGCAGATACACATGAGATACCAGTGCACAGTTGGATAATTAAAACAGGCAGCCATAAACGTTTTATGGTGAGCATTAAAATTTCTAATGCTTCTTAGATGCTGGGTAGTTGGCAATCTTGTCTTCGGCCCCCATGGACACTCTGGCACAGGAGGGATTAAAAAGAAACCATGAGTGTAGCTGCACCTTAAGGGACACACTACCTGAAGTCTACATCATTAGGAGAGAGTAATAATACATTGCAATTCAAGTCAGAAATACCGTCTTAAAAAAAATGTGATTGGGATTAAGCAAAAGGATGGATCTGTCTGTCAATTGCTTTCAATGCTTATATAAGTTGAGAAAAGCTGGGTATCCAATTCATAACAAATAAGTATACAAATAAATTGCACAGACTCCTTGTGTACTCTTAGGACATATTCAAGAGCCTGGATGTGCTTCATGGCCCAAGATGCTAGATCTAGTCAAGTGAGCAAGGCTTGCCTTATAAGCATTTATACATTTCTGTAGAGAAATAGGTTTTCCCTTGGGCTGAGCAGAAGAAAGAGCTATGCTAATTCAGCAGCTTTTCTTAAACTAGTTCCTACCATGTATGACAGGTGTTCAATTCTCAGAATCCCCTATCACTTCCATCATTGGCTGCATAGCTAGAAATGCTGGCTTTTGTTAACCCATCATATCTGCAGGAGAGCATGTTTAAGAGAGTGCTACAGATACCGCTATGCTAGATACTTCCTACTTTATTTATGCACTGCTGGTTTGCAGGATTTTTATTCTGTTTATTCTCCAGAAAGTTTACACGCAGACTTTCCTTTAATCTTTACACGACTCCACCGTAAAATTGGGTCACCCAAGAAGTTTCCATGATTCAAGGATGGAGTTGAACCTATAACTTCATACTTTAAGTCCAGTAGCTTAGCCATTACACTGCACGATGATGCATCTGTTCAACTAAATCCATAAAGGAGAAATTGGGGGGGGGGAGGAGGAGGAGATAACATTACATCTATTTATATTTCCATCCTGTATCCTTTTCTGTTGCTCAATTTTACATGTACATTTATTTATAAAACTCCTTAGACCAAAAACCTATATCAAATTTGTGAAAATACAATATATGGGTAGTCCTTGTCTTATAACCATTTGTTTAGTGACCTTCGAAATTACAATGGCACTGAAAAAAATTGACTTATGACTGTTTTTTACATTTACAACCACTGAGACATTCTCGTGGTCACATGAACAAAATTTGGGCGCTTGGCAACTGGGCATGTACTTATGGCCTGTTGCACTGTCCCAGGGTCATGTGATTGCTATTTCCCAGCCAACATCTGACAAGAAAAGTCAATGGGGGAAGCCAGATTTGCTTAACAACCACCATGATTTTATTTGACAACTGCAGTAATTTGCATAACAACTGTGGCCAAAAAAGGTCATAAAATGGGGGGGGAACTCACTTAACAATTGCCTTGCTTAGCAACAGAAAGTTTGGGCTCAATTGTGCTCAATAAGTCAAGTACTCCCTGTACATTGTTAGATAGGAAGATATGAACACAGAATATCAGAATGTAGAAAAAGGCAACATAAGAAGAGTTACATTTCATACCTTCCTTTTTCTAGAAAACCGTTCCTAGGAGAAGGACTAAAACAATGTCTTGGTGTATTGGTGCAATGACGTATGCATTAAATCGCAAATAGATTCTATTTATTTACTACAGGTACAGAAAATTGACAAAAGATGTTGTTATAAGGGTATAAGAATGTTGGTTGGCTGGTTGTTTTGTTCAGCATAATTGTATGTTTCCATTCTCATTTTCTATAATCAGATCCTCTTCTGCATGGAATATTCTCTCAGCAAGAGAACGATGAGAGTAAGCCATATTTTGCACAATTAAATCTCTATGCTGCAGTGATTTATGTATCAATAAAACCAAACAAAAATGAATTGGGTAGGGGAGATTATCCAAAATTATGTTTGCAATGAAAAGGGGGAAGAGAAGTAAAACTAATTATGTTAGTTCACTATTCCATTTGGCTATAATTCTACAGTCAGTTAGTATTCGGCTTAATTGTACAATTAATGAACATATAAATTAAATTCATCGTTTATTCCTACTAAATTACTTACTAGAAATGTCTCTGTAAAAGATGCAAGTGTAAAAAGACATTAGATTCAGTGCTCGCCTTATTAAATGACTTCAGCAACCACAGACAGACAATGCTTAATTGTTTTTTAAAAAATATTATGTGATTATTGTTAGATCTGGACTCATGTTACTGGAAAATAATTCATTTTTTCTTGTCACAAAGGGGCAGTTATCTGCTGTAACATCCTTATTTTCTCTTTTTGCAGCTTCTTAATTTAAACAATTTTTTGCCAAGGTTCCCTAAAAGTAAATTTTAAACTTTTCTTCCCTTGAACAATCATGTTCTAATTTTATTTGCTGCCTCAGAAGTAAGAGGACATAAAAAGGAGGCAGACCGAGTCAGGGGTCTTCAAACTTGGCCCTTTTATGACTTGTGGACTTCAGCTCCCAGAATTCCTCAGCCAGGCACGAATTCTGGGAGTTGAAGTCCACAAGTCATAAAAGGGCCAAGTTTGAAGACTCCTGCACTGAGCATTAAGAAAAGGGAAAGAACATTCCTAGTACTAATGATTAAAAAAAACAAACCTATAAAAGCCTGGAAAAAACTGGAAAAATCCATATTTAAAAATGTATTATTTTCATTTTTATCTATTTATAGCTACTACTGTCTTACATGTTGGTCTTTATTTTATATGTGTGTGGTTTTAAATTGATAGCATCGTATAAGCTGTTTATGATTTTTCTCTACAGTATTGTGATTTTTTATTTTTATCTTTTTGAAATGTACTGAATTTTTATACAAGGGAGCTTTTTTTCATCATGTGCTGTTTTTCTCTGGTGTCACAGAAATAAGATCGGGACCTAGAGTGCAATTACAGCCAGCCAAGGAAAAGTTATTTTAGTAAGCAACACACACACACACACACACATCTCCCAGTGATTTATCAAAATGGTACCTGGCTGAAATTAGAAAATTTCTCTAGATTAGGAGAACAAAACCTTTGGGGGATCAGGGACAAACACTAATGTGATGGACTGGCATACAAGCCCTGCCTCTAATTTTGTGTGTTGTGACATCACACACATGTTCAAAGGGGTTGGATTTTGCATTGTAACGTCCACAATTTTCTTTTCATCATCCTGAAATAGCAGACACCCACAGACTAAGCTGGATGTCTGCCGGGTTCAGAAATGAGTTATTGCTTTATTTTCTGTAGGATGATGTCCACTGATGGGCAAATAAACTGCAGCTATTGATTTATTCCATATATATTTCTTCTGTCATTCTGTAAGCCAGGGCTTTTCAACCTTTTTACCGATTGTACCACTTTTAGGATATGGCAATATTCGAGTACCACCTAGCAAGGTGTCAAAAACGTGACCAAAAAAAAACCATGTTCAAAGTTACAATTGCACTGAAATGACTTATGACCATTTTTCCCATTTATGACCATTGCAGCATGCCCAGGGTCATGTGATTTATATTTGGATGCTTCGCAACTGATTCATATTTATGATGGTCACAGTATCCCAGGGTCATGTGATCCCCTTCTGCAACCTTTTGACAAGCAAAGTCAATGGCAGAGCTGCTGGTGGCCAAGTGCTAAGGCAGGACTTCCTTCCCTCCCTCCCTCCCTTCCCTGCCTCCCTCCCTTCCCTGCCTCCCTTTTTCTCATTCCCATCTCCTTATGAAGGAAGAATTTGAACCCCATCCCCACATATTTTCCCTCTTCCATATATTGATCAAACAAGGAAAGGCCTCCAGAGACAGAAAAGACAAGCTGCTGAGTCAACTAGCTTAAAAAGGCACATTCCCCTTTAAGAATTAGCTACTGGCTAGAAAAGAAAGTTAAGGAGTGCAGCCGGCACTTAAGGAAGAAAAAAAAATGTAAGTACTTAGCCGGCAGCCTCCCCAAATGGCTCCATTCATAAGTAAAGGAATGCTATAGGCAAAATCCATTCAGGAGAAAAATACTTCAAAATCCCTTGCAGCAAAACTTACAGCTAACAACAGCAGAGCAATAGAAGCTAACATGAGACACCAGCCAAATAGAAATTGCCAAACACTCCTTAAGAACACAAAGCCCACATTGCACAAATCCCAGAACTTCAAAGTCACAAAAGCACATAAGAATCCTTCCACTCTCCATCTCCCTCCCTCCCTCCCTCCTCTGTGCCTCACTTCCAGCCATTGCTGCCTTTTTTCATTCCCCACTGCATTTCTTGTCTGTTTGCTGCTGCCAGCACAGGTGGCTGCCACAGCAGTTGTAGATTGGCTCATGGCCGGCCTGCTTGATCTCCTCTCCCCCCACCCTCCTCGTTCTTCTTCTTTCCCTTCGGTGCAGCTAGAGCTGACCCTGCCTTCTCCCAAGGCTGCTGCTTTTTCTCTCTCTCCCTCTCCCTCCCAAACTGCCTCCTTTTATAGCCTCTCCTGTCTCGGTCCCCCTCCTCCTTTCTCATGGGGGAGGGTGAGCCAGAAGTGAGCCTGGGGCCTTTGCAGCTCCAGAGGACTCTCTCACTGTAAGTCTTTGTCTGTGCTGGCTCTTTCCCTTCCCCACTACACTTGGCTAGGCAGGGCTGCATACCACCTGCCACTCATTAATGTACCACAAGTGGTACGCGTACCACCGGTTGAAAAGCCCTGATCTATATTATATAGTTTATATGTGGCCCAAGACAATTGTTCTTCACTCAGTGTGGCCCTGGCAAGCAAAAAGGTTGAAAAGCCATAGTCTAAAGCAGAGGTCCCCAACCTTTTGGGCACCAGGGACTGGTGCCATGGTGAAAGATTTTTCCGCAGACCACAGGGGGTGTGGTTTTGAATACTGCCGGCATCTCAAGGATGGAGCTTTATTTGTTTGTGTGGCACGCTTGCTGGCATGCTGCGGACAGATGCTGGTCCACAGGCTGGTGCTAGGCACATTAAAAAAAATTAAATTAAGGGTCAAATTCCTGACAGTAGGACACCATTTTGTTAATGTTCAAAATACCAATACAAGTAGTCCTCGACTTATGACTGTAATGGAGCCCAGAATTTCCATGGTAAGTCATGACAGTCATAAATCAAGGCATCCACATGTCCAGACCCAATTTTATGGCTTTTCTGCAGCTATCATAAGTGAATGTTGCCATTGTTAGATGAATCCTTGTATTTCTAAAGACATTTTTTGTTGTTGCCAGAAACAGATTTAAAAGGCCAGAGACCATCATAAATTGAGATCACAAGACCATAGACTAGCCATAATGGTGAGCCGGATGCCAAACACCCAAAATGTGGTCAAGTGAGTGTGCGTGTCTGTGTTCGTGTCTCTGTGTGTACAGCTGTCAGAACTCCAGAACAGGGTATAAGTAGTTTGTTTGGAGGGAGGGGGAGTCTGTTTAACTTTGAATGGTTTCTAAGTGACTGGCTGTTAAGCAAGAGCTACCTGTAAAGTAGGGATCATCTTTTCCTCTGGAGGTAAAGTGTGTTACAAGAAGGTGCCACTACTGAGAAGGCCTGTCCTCTTGTCAACAGCCCAAGTTACCTCATCAGCAGGAGGAATTCTGCTCATCTTCCAGAAGTTTCCTTCACTTACTCTTGTGGGATTCGTTGTCTAGTTGAAATAAACAATAAGCAGCCAAAACACCCAAGAGAAAACAATAGTAATTTATTTGTACTATTTTGCAAAGAGGGTGTATCACTTACACGCAGGTACAGTGGACACACCATAAATCATCAGTATTCTTTCTTTATATTCCCTATTGCCATTACAAATTTACCTCCCACCTTTTCCTTATTGGCTTAGTACTCATGCCATCACAACCTATCTAAAGTGCCTAAAGTGAATACATTATCTGCACCCCTGATTACATCTCCCATTACTCAAATTCTATCACCCCCTGGCCTTATTTACAAATTACCTTTTATGGCTACTACCTCGAGCGAGATCACTCCCTTGCTAGTTAAGACGCATGCAGCTTGTTAAGCGCACATGTGGTAACTCAGGGTGGGGAAGGCCATGGAGGGCCTAGTGATGGACCAGGCCCCCAAGGCCTCCTCGACCCACTAAGATACCTCATGCTTTCCTCTCCCACGCCGGACTCACCTTGAAAAGATCCATCTACTCTCTGCCGCGGTTCCTGCGTTCCAGATGGCAGCAGCCTGGAAAAAGCCTCCGACACCTGGATTGGGCATCCGGAGGGCTGTGGAAGCATCTTCTGGCCTCAGATCCAGGCGGCACCAGCCTGAAAAAGACCTCTGACTCCAGGATCCACCTTCCGGAGGGCCACGGAAGCTTCCCCTGGCCTCAGATCCAGGCAACAGTGGCCTGGAAAAGGCCTCCGGCAGCCGGATCCACTTTCTGGAGGGCCATGGAAGCATCCCCCGGCTTCGGTTCCATTCTCTGTTGCAGAGAACAGAGGCCTAAAGTACGTGAGATCAGTAGCGTGAGATCTTGCCTCACTGATTTTGCGTGATCCTGTGTTACTTTAGGCCTCCATTCTCTGCAAATGCAACGAACACCTGGAACACCCAAGAAAGCGAAGGATCTCGATCTTCACAGGGTAAGTATTGAAGGCCTGGTGCCTAGGGAGACCTGGGTCGGGGGTGGGGAGGGAGGTAATAACCAGGGTGAATGTTGCAGTACCTCTGTGGTTGCTCGTAAGGGTGAACGACCACCGTGGTGCGGCAACATTTGTAATTTTGGGACTTGCTCGTAAGCACTAGGGGGTGGTTATCACATAACTTTGAATGAGCATTAGGTGAACACTCGTAACTCGGGGATTACCTGTAGGCTCTTTTTCCTACACTCTCCATGCTGGTTGCAGTTGATAGAAGAGTGTAGCACGATCATCCAGAGATGATATTTGAAGGCCATCACAAACTGAAACCTTGCCAAAGGAAAAGTACAGTGGTTGCACTGAAATTTAAAATTCATGGATTAACCCATCCATCTTTTTGGTTATCATATTCATTTTGTTCCCTTTTCACTGTTTATTTTATGGGTTCTATTATTTTACCTCCATTCTGTTTACACTCCTTTCATTTTCTTCCTTTTTATTATTGTAAATCAACTAGACTAGCCCTACGGCAAGATAGGCGGCAAATAAATTAAATAAATAAATAAATAAATTTAAAAGATCATCATAACTGCCAAGAGCAACTGCAAGTGTTCTATTTCTCCCCTTTGAATAGGTATCATGAGCTAATAATATAATATTTGCTTCTTTGAGTCTGAACTGAAATCAAGAGAATAATGCAATTTAAGAAGGGTGCTTTTGCAATGAAAGAGGGCATCCTTTCATTGTTTGCTTCTGTAACATGTTGAATATCAGACGTCTTCCAAGCAAATCTCCAGAATTAGTTCACAAGGCCCATGAGCAAGACTTATTATACTATACATAAATCCATGGATTTAAATTGTGCTGCACAGCCACCACAACAACTCAGTTTTTCCTGGGATCATTCTGCAGTTATGGAGAACAGTCACTCCATCAAAAAAGAAGACCTGGGTACTTTAAGGAGTTACAGCCAGAGGTTATTAGGGAATTTTCATCACAAACTCTGAAGGACCTTTTTCACTTTCAAAGCCAAGTAGCCTTAAGATGTTAATTACATTAAATTTGTGATTCTTTATATATTATATAGGTTTAAAGCATCTCCAACTCAAGTCAGTGATGAGCACTGTAGCAAAATAGAATATGCATCCAGAAATAAATAGATAACAAGAGCCAAACAAATGCACACATTGTTGGCCCCTCAGGGTAAACCAGATAGGATACACAACCAGATAATCTATTTCTACTTTATTGTAAAGCTATGTTGACAGAACCTTGCAAGTATGAAAGTGCAAGTCTCCCGCTGTTGTAGAAAATAACCAGGCTGAACCTATAGGTTGGGTCAAACACAACATCAGTTTGAAGTCACTGTGTCCTTGTAAGAGATCTAAATCCAGCTCCCCTTGAAGTCTCTTGACTCTTATCTGACACCAACTTGCCTTGACTGTTAGTAGATCAGATTTTTGTTTATAGGTAGCATGGGATAAACTTGTAGTGATTTTGAACTCTATCCTGGCTCCTGATTTCTTGAGCCTGACAGCTGTCTCCACAGTGTCAGGTCCACCGTCATTCTCTGGTGTTCTGCCATTGTGCTGAGGGTGGAGGGGGGATGGCATGCTTGGGATTTTTTTGTTTCTGCTGTTTGCTTGGGAATTAGGGAGGGGGACTGTCTTTGGAGATGAAATAGGCTACTTCCCAGCCAGTTTTCACACGTTCCAAGGCCATCATGTGCTGAGTGTGAACTGTTATCTGCCTGGCACCTCAGCATTCTCAAAACATCTTCTTGGCAATACATTGGCTGCCGGTGGACTGGTTAGGGGGGTTGGGATTGGCAAACCAAAAGAATTGCTTTGTGCGGGACCTTCAGATTCTGCCTGACTTTACTGCATCCAGTTTCAGTAAAAAAAAATTGTGATTCAACTCAATGGATTCAAGAGTCTTACTTTCCTGAGAGGGCCAACAGGTCTGACATTAGACGGAATCTTGAAAAATTAGGGAGAGTCCCTTTTGAGATTCTTGCCATGTCAATTATCCATTTGCAGGCTATGCTGTCTCTTATCCAACCATTCCTTTGGCAGTGTTTCTTCCTCAATGTCCCAAGGTCTTTCCCACATACCATTACATGCATGAACTCATTTACTAGCCTGACTCCAGGCCTACGAGAAAAGCCAGGCTTTCAGTGTCTTTTGGAGAATTATGCGGATGGAAGCCATCTATAGCTACATGCAACAAGATTTACAATATAATGTAACCTCAAAATTAAAATTCACATTAATGAATTGCTTCATCAATGAAATAAAAGGACAAAATACACCTGAGAAATAATTTGCAAATAGAACATTTGCTGGAAAACAGAAACAATTTATATTGTTCGATTGCCTTCTTTCTTGACTCCATTTTTTTTTTTAAAGAAAGAAACCCCAAAGGAAAACAAACCCTAATTCAAATCTTACGGAACAACACATGTTATTCATTGTTGCAAATCCAGGCTAGATTTCTCCAACCGGTTGAAAAGTAATTATTTAGCCAATCCCCATATCCCCAAAGTCCACAATTCCTGAATAGATTCCAAATACAGGAATAGAGTCAAGAAGAACATATGGATCTTTATCAACAATAAGTCCCAAGTCACATTAACATTCAGGCTGATTCCAGCCAAAGACATGGGGACAAAAAGTGATTATTTTGTTGTCTTTTTTTAAATTTATATCCCACCTTAATTATTTTTATAAATAACTCAAAGCAGCAAACATATATAAGACTCCTTTCTCTTCCTATTTTCTTTTTCCTCTTTTTTTTCTCCTTCCTCCCATTTTCACAAAAATGCTGTCGGGTGAGTTGGACTGAGAGAAAGTGACTGGCCCAAAATCGCCCAGCCATTTTCCATGCCTAATATGGAACTAGAACTCACAGTCTCCTGGCGAATGGTCTCAAGTCACCAGCTGGCTTTAATGCCTAGGATGGGACTAGAACTAATCTTAGTCAATTCTAGGTTTCTAGGTCACCACCTTAACCACTACATGAAACTGGGTCTCAGTTACCATCAAATACCTGAAAGATTGAAGTTGACAGCAGATGAGATCCAAACATTTGAAATGTACCTAGGTCTTTCCTCTTGTGATCTTATCCATGAAGAGTTCATTAACTCAAACCTGATTTAGACTTGCCCACAACTGCACATAGACGTTGACACATATCTATGGTGCAAAGAGGTTGATGGGTAGGTGTAGGTTGCAAATGGTTGCAGACAAGCCAGTATGTACCTCTCCCAAATCTCAATTATATGTTGTGCAGAGATGCCCATCCTGCATGCCGACTTCCTGTTGGTGCTTTGTTGTTGCCAGAACAATAACATTTGCAAAAGTATAAATGCAACAGCTAGGCAATCATCTCTGGATGATGGAAACATTTGTTCCCCAACATACAGTGATGCAGACGTTTAATGCAGCTTTAAATGCAGGAGTCCCTGGCTTGAATCCAGCCCTAGCTCTACAATTCAACCAAACAGCAAGAGCACTGCTCCAAATATTTTTGCTTCTAAAGAGGCCATCAAACTCACCTGCATGTCAGCACAACAGAGCCTTCAGTGTCATTTCAAATGTTACCCAAGGGACATTGACATTTAGAGGAATTCAGTACTAATATGTATGTAAATAAGTAAGTGTGTGAATAAGTATATCAGCTAATTACACATAGAGATATTGCTCTGACTTAGCATGAAGCTGAAAACTTCCATGGAATGATGCTGCCTGGGGTGATTTTTAATTCATAGGGATTTCTAACACCTCAAATCCTCTGTAGAGTTTTGCTTTTACTGTATAATTTGACAGTGCGGCAGGATGCTGGTGCTTAGCATTCTGGGGATCAAAGGGAGTAATTTTCAAAACTCAATCTTCTGTTGGGTAGGTATGAAAGTATTGGATTTGGACTAGAAAAACCCAGGTCCTCATTCAACCCAAGCGTTCAAGTGATCAGTTTAGCCAATTACTGCCTCAGTCTGCCTCACAGGTTGTTATAGGGAGAATGGTGCAATGACTTGAACAGAATACATATTAAGTAAATAATAACGTCTTGCAGGGCCATTGAAAAAGTGATTAGGTATGGCACTTAGAAAACGGGGTGGTTTCATTACACAGTTGTGACTGCCATTTTGATTTTTTGGACCACCAGCCATTCCCCACAAACCCTTCCTATGCCACCACAGCCAGGAGTTCGATCCTGATGGGGCTCAAGGTTAACTGAGCCTTCCATCCTTCCAAGGTCAGCAAAATGAGGACCCAGATTGTTGGGGGCCATATGCTGACTCTGAAAACTGCTTAGAGAGGGCTGTAAAGCACTATGAAGTGGTATATAAGTCTAAGTGCTATATCTATTGTTATTGCAATGGTGGGTGAGAAAAATTGCTTCCTCTTATATCAAACCAGTACTATCCCTTGGTCATTCTCTAGTGCTTGGAAACTAAGATGTTTGAGAACATCCCTTGTTAGAGTACAAGTAGTCCTCAACTCACTAGAGTTCATTTAGTGCAGGGGTCTTCACACGTGGCCCTTTTATGACTTGTGGACTTCAACTCCCAGAATTCCTCAGCCAGGCACGCTGGCTGAGGAATTCTGGGAGTTGAAGTCCACAAGTCATAAAAGGGCCAAGTTTGAAGATCCCTGATTTAGTGACTGTTCAAAATTACAACAGCACTCAAAAAAGTGAGTTATGTTGCGGCATTCCTATGGTCACATGGTCAAAATTCAGATGCTTGGCAACTGACTCATGACGGTTGCAGTGTCCCAGGGTTGTGTGATCACCTTTTGTGACTTTCTGACAAGCAAAGTCAAAGGGGAAGCCAGATTCACATTAACAGCCGTGTTACTAACTTAACAACTGAAATGATTCATTTAACAACTGTGGCAAGAAAAGACATAAAATGGGGCAAAACTCACTTAACAAATGTCTTGCTTAGTGAACTCAATTGTGGTTGTAAGTCAAAGACTACCTATAGTTAGGAGTTCAGACCAGAAATATTATTTGCATTCAATAAAGAATCATTTCTTGTTTCTCCTTCCTTATCTAAACGTTAATATTGTATTGAAATGAAATCCTTGTTCCAGCAAGAGGTTATCAGATCCAATTTTGTAATGAGTCTCCCAAGGATCCCAGTTTATAGATCCAAGTCATTTTCAGTTATTGTTGGTTTTAATGATAAAGCTTCAAGATAAAAATTAGGGGATAAAGACATTCCAATCATTTTTAATGCAAATTGACCCAGTTCACACATATCCAATGCAAAGTGAAGCAGAGTCATAATGTGTTGATCAAACTTTTTTTTTTCAATTTATTCGATGCAAGGAGGAATGGATATAAACTATCATGCAGAACTTTCCTTTAAAAAAAAATTGCAATAGGGACAAGGAAATCAGGCAGAATGAATTTAAGACTGGGCAAATGAGACCCTAACTGAAATTGACCTTGAGAGATTCATAATGGAAAAAAAATCTAAAAAAAGGAATGTTATATGTCTGATCTGATTTACATTCACATGGATTCAGGGTTTTTTTGAACCTCAAGGAGCCCCAGTGGTTCAGCTTTAATCATTCAGTATCCTGTAAAGAAAAAGCAGAAGGAAAAGAGACTTGTGGGTATTTTCAAATGATAACTGAACTGTAGGCAATCCAATGAAGGAAAGTAATACACATTCAGAGATAAATGGATCAGCAGGCAAGATAGATAGATAGATAGATAGATAGATAGATAGATAGATAGATAGATAGATAGATAGATAGATAGATAGATAGATAGATAGATAGATAGATAGATAGATAGATAGATAGATAGATAGATAGATAGATGGACGGACAGAGACAGACAGATAGATAGATAGATAGATAGATATAGATATAGAAATATTGCAAGTATTCAATGTAAAATAATGCAACAGAGGATATAATATTGGAAGAGGAAATATCCATCATTTCAATTAATAAAACACCAAAGAAAGAAAGAGAAGCATCATTTTCTGTGGACCTTGAGGATCATGCTGCGGCCCACCTGCCGCTTGCGGTGCTGCTGCTCCGGTGCAAGGTTCATGGCAACACCCCCACCCATGCAATACTAGCAGCACTGCCACCGTCTGCCCAACACTCGTGGCAACGGTGGCACGAGGGGGGGTGAGCATGTGCGTGCACTACCCAGCCACTCATGCAGCCCGGTGGCCAAGAGGCCATGGCCCGGTAGTGGGCCATGGCCCATTGGTTGGGGGCCTCTGTCTTACAACTCTCACAGCATCCCCACAATCATGTGATCAAAAGTTGGATGCTTGGCAACCAGCATGTATTTATGGTGATTGTAGTGTCCAAGGATGTGATTACCATTTGATACCTTCCCAGCCAGCTTCCAACAAGCAAAGTCAATACAGGAAGCCTGACTTGCTTAATGACTGCATGATTCACTTAACAACTGAAGCAATACAATTAATCATGGTAAAAAAAAGTCATAAAAATTGGGTGACTCACTTAACAACCCACCTCGCTTAACAATGGAAATTCTAGATCCAAATATGGTCGTAAGTCAAGGACTACCTGTAATTCAGATTCAGATTTGGATGCTACTTCTGTGTGCCAGTGATCTCAGTCTATCCAGGGGGAAGCAGTACATAATTGCTTTTTTTTCCCCCATCTAGACAACAATTTTGTGTCTACTACCAATTGATGGATCCTTTCCCAGTCTAAAGTACTAATGGAGTTGACTGGCAGTAGTGTTTCTGTCCCTCCTATAGAAACATCATAAAAAAAAAGAATGAACATCATCCTGTCTGTTAGATTAAATTGGCACAGCCTCATTGATTTTGCTTAATCCTTGTTTGTTGGCTTGTTTTGACATGAGTGCAGCTGTAGTCATTTACTTCATTAGAGAGTGTATGCGGGTAAACATCTTCCTCTGTAAAAAGGCTGAATGTTGTAGGAAGGAGAAGAGATCTGATTAGCATTTTGTTATTCCTTTAACTTATTTTATATCCCCAGGAAGATCTGTGCTGCGGGTTCTGGAGTAATGCTGTTCCCAGTTTATTCCCTCTTACAATTACTGAAATGATAGAATTTTTGATTGCAAGGTCAGAGTTATGCATAGGGCTAATCAAAAGTCCCAATGTTAATTGAATCAAAGTGCATTTAGTTAATGCACCAAAATTAAGGGATACATATTAAAAAGGAATGAAAGCCTTGCACATTATCACAAAGTATAAGGACCGGCGAAAAATATATGTTGACTTAGTGTCTGAAGTTTGAAATTCACATTGTATTTAGTTGACCCTCCTTCCACAAACAGTTTTACTTCTAATAAAAGAGAATATATTTAGCTCAGCACTGAACTGTGGGTTACTAGGTTTTGGATTACTTTAGATGTGCTAGGCTGCATTAACAGAGGGATAGAATCAAGATCACGTGAAGTATTAATACCACTTTACAATGCCTTGGTAAGGCCACACTTGGAATACTGCATCCAGTTTTGGTCACCACGATGTAAAAAAGACGTTGAGACTCTAGAAAGAGTGCAGAGAAGAGCAACAAAGATGATTAGGGGACTGGAAGCTAAAGCATATAAGGAAAGGTTGCTGGAATTGGGTATGTCTAGTTTAACGAAGAGAAGGACAAGGGGGGACATGATAGCAGTGTTCCAATATCTCAGGGGCTGCCACAGAGAAGAGGGAATGAAGCTATTTTCCAAGGCGCCTGAAGGCAGGACAAGAAGCAACGGATGGAAACTAATCAAGGAGAGAAACAACCTAGAACTAAGGAGAAACTTCCTGACAGTTAGAACAATTAACTAGTGGAACAACCTGCCTCCAGAAGTGGTGAATGCTCCAACACTGGAAGTTTTTAAGAAGAGACTGGACAGCCATTTGTCTGAAATGGTATAGGGTTTCCTGCCTGAGCAGGGGGTTGGACTAGATGACCTCCAAGGTCCCTTCCAACTTTATTATTATTATAGATGTTTTGGAGGGCTTTAGTTGATTTGTGTGCTATGATTATGTAAGTGAGCCCACAAATGGGGGAAATTTGCATGTACCACCAAGAAACAACTATTCTTTCTGCATGAACGCCTATGACAGCAGGGCGTGTTTGCTGGTATCAGATACAAACCTCCAATAAGCTGCACAGCTGGATGGAAAATAGCTCAATGAAGCAACTGAAAAATGATATGGCTAATGATCATGGATGCACACCTCAGACTAACAAATACCAGCATACTAAACTGCAACCTCAAGGGTCATCTAGAACAAACTGTGACCCCAGAACACACAAAAATGCTGACAACCACCGTTAAGACCACGTCTCTAAGACAAGCTGAAAAAAAGAAAACAAATCTCTAAACCAAAGTTCTCAACCTAAACTCTAGAAGTAAAAAAGGATTGTTGATGTAGGGCAGTGATTTTCAAATGTGGCAACTTTAAGATGTGTTGACAATGGAATTCTGAGAGCTGAGGTCCACACAACATAAAGTTGCCATGTTTAACAAAACGCTGATGCAGATTATGTTCAAACAATATACTACTGTAACCCGCAAACCTATTTGGTGGATATACATAGTAAATAAATGTATGGTAGGTTACACACCAGGCTAAGCAATTTATTTAAGCAATTTTATTCAAGCATTCAAGACTAGATAATGTGTGTTCTTTTCGATTTTTCCTCTCCACAATAATCTTATCACTGTACAAAGTCACCCCATGAACTTCAGCAGCTAGAATATTAGTTGCTCTGCTTGAAGTCCCAAACCATAGCCACACCACCATTCTGATTCTTATCAAGTTTAATACCTACTGAGTTCAGAATGGTCATTGGAATCCACCTGTTAAAATGACATACCAACTGCTTAAGCATGCTGCGTGAACCTAGCCATGGCTGAAAAAGCAAGGCTGACTATCACAAAACTTTCTTCCATGATTTGGCAGCACAGAACAATGTCCCTTCTTCCTCTGAAGTACTGATAGCATCTGAGCTTCATCCAGTGCTGTCTGTTTGGCCAATGGGAAAGAGCCTGGTGAAGCATTGAGGCCTTCTGATGCAAAGGTTCATGGGATATCAATTCCTTCCTAGAGAAAATGGGCAAACTATCTGTACTTCCATATGGGGGCTCCTGACTCAGTTGTTCTGTTTATATGGGACAAGAACCTTTAGGAAGAAATTAATTATCTTTATGATTATCCCAAAGATGCTTTTTCACAAGGCAACTGGACTTTCTTATTTTTCTTTGAAGATGTTTCACTTCTCATCCAGGAAGCGAAGAGATTTCACTTCTCACCTTGTTTTACCCCAGGAATAGGACAATTATCCTTAAATTTCTTAAATTTCCTGAATCTCCTGGAATGATGATGATGATGATGATGATGATGATGATGACGGTTGCTGGAATTGGGTATCTCTAGTTTAATGAAGAGAAGGACGAGGGGGGACATGATAGCAGTGTTCCAATATCTCAGAGGTTGCCACAAAGAAGAGGGAGTCAAACTATTCTCCAAAGCGCCTGAAGGCAGGACAAGAAGCAACGGATGGAAACTAATCAAAGAGAGAAGCAACCTAGAATGAAGGAGAAACTTCCTGACAGTTAGAACAATTAATCAGTGGAACAACCTGCTTCCAGAAGTTGTGAATGCTCCAACACTGGAAGTTTTTAAGAAGAGACTGGACAGCCATTTGTCTGAAATGGTATAGGGTTTTCTGCCTGAGCAGGGGGTTGGACTAGGATGACCTCCAAGGTCCCTTCCAACTTGATGATGATGATGATGATGATGATATCTATTCAGTTGTGTCTAACTCTTGGCAATTCTATGGATCAGGTCTCTCCACGTCTTCAGATCTTACACTATTTCTTTGAGTTGTTCTATGCTCTGGCTGGTGTCAGCTTTGATGGTGTCCAGCCACCATGTTCTCTGGCATCTTAGTTTCCTTTTACCACTAACTCTTTGAAGCATAATTGTTTTCTCCAGTGAATTCCCCCACATAACATGGCCAAAGTGAGATAAAATTTTGCGATTTTTGCCTTCCGGTGACATGTCTGGGGTTATGAGCTCCAGTACTTCTTTGTCAGTCACTTTTGCTGTCCACAGAATACGCAAGAGCCTTCTCCAGCACCATAGTTCAAGCAAGTTGATTTTCTTCCTGTTTTGCTTTTTTAAGGTCCAATTTTCACAACCATATGTGAAAACCATATAGGGAACAGTCCAGTACTTTAAAAAAAAAAAAAGGTGCCGGAACTCACACACGTCATACAACCTGCCTTGCCTACCCTACAAGGTTCCATCCAAAAAAGGTGCCGGAACTCCGTTCTGGGCATTCTATGACAAAAAAAGCCCTGGGGAACACAATAAAAAAAATCTCCAAGAAATGATCCCTAAATCATTTCTAGCGCCATTTTGGCCAGGAATTGCTGAAAATTATTACCTCTGAAGTAGCACACCCTACGTTAGGTCACATTCACTGACATGAAAAATGCTATCACAGGCCATTTTGCATCCTGCTGTGAATGAGGATCATTTTGATTTATACTTTTCCCTATCCTAATTATATGAATAAAATATAAATATCCTATCTGCCTTATGTCTGTTTGCCTATCAATCTATTAGATGCTCATGCGGGATTTTATGACAGTCAAACAAGACATGATCTAAGAGATTTGTGATTCAATTTCAAGTCTTATTAAGGTTGTGTGCTGAAAGAAGGGTGGAGTTTGATCTTGACCATGGCCTCCAGAAGGAGTCAATTCCTTCCTCCATACCATTTCTCTGATTTAACTGTCCACGTTGTTCTGAGATATGAGGAGGGGAGTGATGTATATAGTATGACTAGCTTTCATTACCCCTTTGGTGCCTAACTTTTGTTTGGGAAATTGTTGATATCAGTTAAAAGAAATGATGAGAACCCTTATCCCCTCATCAGCATAATGCTAATTGACTACAGAGGCAGATGGTTGCTTAAATCCAAGGAAAAGATTTTAGAATGCTTTGATCATTGATCTTCTCATACTGAATCCAGTTTGGATTTTGTAGTTTGGTTGATTTGTTTTGACTTCTCTTAATCAATCTTTTTTCCATATCTCCAAACACAGAAACATGCTGAATAACGCCCATGGAACTGCTGGTTTTTCAGCTGCCCAGCTAATTGCTTCAACTAGATCTATAGCAAAGATAAATATTCTAGTAAAGATACTTAAATTTTAAGATGAGAGATGGAAGAGATAATGTGGAAATGCAAGGTCATCTTACTAACACAGGGCATGACAGATTATTGCTGAGTATATTAAAAGCAAAGTCCTCTCAGGCTGAGTTGGACTCAAGGTGATTTTAGGGACATGTTGTGCTGTTTTGGCAGGAGCATAAAACTGGTTTGTCACTATTTTTTCCAACTTCCCAATCTATGACTTTGAAGGTTTCCCTTCCAAATATTAAAAAAGTTTTTTCTTTTGCTTTTTGAGATTGGCCAAGGTTGGTTAAGCAGAGCCATCTGCTGTATTTATTGCTGGGTATGAATAAATGATAATAATAAGCCATTATACTACTGAAGCCAAAGGACATCTTATTCATGCAACTTTCTATAGGAGATGCTCACACTGAGATCGAGGGAGGGAGTCAAACGCATCATCAGTCATGAGTCCCTTCATGCTCACAAAAGATGTAAGTCCAACCCACCTTGAATTCCTTCTACTCTTATCCCCCGCTAATTTACCTTGTATGTTAGTAGTTCAGATTCTTGTAGAGAGCTTAAGCTTTCAATAAATATTTATACCTATTTGAACTGACTGAATCTCCTAATTTTCCTTGCTCTTGACACTTTCTTTTCTAAGGCCTGCTTAAAGATGTGAAGAAGAAAAAATCACTGCAGAATCCATTTACAAAAATGTCAGTTTGGGATCTGCTGACTAAATCAGCAAACCTGAAATACAAGTGCAATGTACGCTTATGTTTTGAGAAGATTAAGAGAGAGTTTGCACCTAAGCAGTGCAAATGTACACATTAAGAGAAAATATTCAGATAAAGAGTGAAACAGTGCACTAAGAAAAATATTTAGTTTGCATCCTTTTTTCCAGTGAGAGAATCTTTGGTCTATCAACAATGGCGTACAAAATCTGTACAATTTCCACATATGTCTGCATGGTTTATCAACCATGGGGCCAAATTATTAAAAATATAATGATTATTAAATGAACATGATTAGTTAATATATTTGTTTATAGGCAAATGTCTGTGCAAAAGAGTTCACTGCTTATTCCTATTCTTAATATATTTGCAAATTTACAGGAGAAGAGAAATGTTAGGGCAAAGATTTGTCCTGGAACTAAGAGCACCCTTAAGTACATTTAAAAGGGGCAAGTCTTTCATTGCTATTATACCCACCATCTTTTTTAGATTAATCTTTATTGTTAAAATGGTGAAATACAAAACAATCAGTCTCCATTAAATGGTGATGGTAAGAGAGAGAAAAAACACAACTAAATATATTATAGTGAATAAATGAATTAAACTAACATAAGACAAACCCAGTTAACAAAAAAGAAAAGATCCATATAAGTATAAATATCTATATGGAATTCAGTCACTGAACTTATCATTAAATCTGGTCATACCAACTGCCTAGACCTTTTTGCAGTCCATATTACAAGATTTCCTCAGCCAGTAAATGAAATTTAATAGAACGGAACGGAACGGAACGGAACGGAGTGGAGTGGAGTGGAGTAGAGTAGAGTAGAGTAGAGTAGAGTAGAGTAGAGTAGAGTAGAGTAGAGTAAGACAGGACAGGACAGGACAGGACAGAACAGAACAGAACAGAACAGAACAGAACAGAACAGAACAGAACAGAACAGAACAGAACAGAATAGAATAGAATAGAATAGAATAGAATCTGGAAGGGATCTTGGATATCTTCTAGTCCAGCCCCCTGCTCAAGCAGGAGAACCTATACCATCTTAGACAAGTGACTGTCCAGTCTCTTCTTAAAAACCTCCAGTGATGGAGCACCCACGATTTCTGAAGGCAAGCTGTTCCACTGGTTAATTGTCCTCACTGACAGGAAGTTTCTCCTTAATTCCAGGTTGCTTCTCTCTTTGATCAGTTTCCAACCATTGTTTCTTGGGTTCAAAGAAATGGGTTCAATTTCCTTTTTGTTTATCTCAGAATTATTCTTATCAGTGAGCTTAATCTACCTTGGGGTGAAGTGCGGTGGGGTTGTCTGTGTCAAGATAACGTTGTCTGTCTTTCTGTCTTTATTTATTTTATTTGATTTGATTTCTGGGTAGCTTACAAACATTAAACCCTGGTAAACATTAAAATAAGAAAACAATAAAATACAACAAAGTAGCAACAATGGTGCATTGGAAGATCTGCAAGGGGTACCATTTGCTTGCAAGCAAGAACCAGTGAGACCCTAAAATAGAGAAAGTCATCGACAATGAAGAAGCTGAAGTGCTCTGGGACTTTAGAATTCAAACAGACGGGCACTGCCACATAACACCCCAGACTTAATACCTGTCGATAAGAAAGACAAAAATGTCTGGATAGTGAACATGGCAGTATCTGGAGACAGCAGAATAAAAGAAAAAGAATTGGAGAAAATAACGAAATACAAAGACCTGCAAGTAGAAATAGAACAATTGCGGCAAAAGCAAGCAAAGGTAGTACCAATAGTAATACGTGCGTTGGATGCCGTCTCAAAACAACTGGAACACCACTTGAACACCACTGGCATTGACAAATTCACCATCGGTCAATTACAAAAGGCAGTTTTACTTGGAACAGCTTACATCCTGTGACGATATTTGTAATACCATCAAACATCCACATCTGCCTATCCCAGATCCTTTGAAAGGACTCGATAGTTAGACAAAAATGCCAAATCTAGTCTGAACATCTGGCTGACTGTTCAGCAAACCATAATTTACAGTTAAAAGATGGGGGAGAAGAGGGCACAAAGTACATGGGGAGAGGTGGGGTCTGCTTTTAATCTGATAGCCACCGCCACAGCGGTGCACCCCTGATGGGGCTCAGGCCAACTGGCAGAGCTAGGTCTTCAGGCCCTTGCAGAAGGTCAGGAGAAGAAATGTGAATCTCATCTTGGAGGCTACCATGTTCCAAAGCCCAGGAGCATTGTATATTACTCTAACAATGGTAGGGTAAATACTGAAACAGAATTATTTCTTTCAGAGGTATCTGTCCCATAGGCTTCTCAAAGGATTTTCAAAACTTTCCCCAAACCAAAGAAATACTTCTAAAGCATACTTTTAACCATAGTGACTCAAGATTCATGTAAATTATTTTAAACCACTAAAAATGTGGCTCAGATTGACAAAGACTTTAATTTAGAGCCTGGTCACACTTTTTTTTTTTTTTTTTTAAAGAAAACATCAGTTCCATTTTGTCTGTCAGCTATCTTTTCTCTGAAAATCCCACAATATCTTAGTTCGCTCTGGAAGCTCATAAATACATCTCTGTCCCTGTCCCAAAAGAACACGGCTTCTGTATACTCATGATTTATTATTCCATACTTAGTAGTATTACTTTTCTTGCTTTTAATCTAATTTTTTCCCCTCCTTGCTGTTGTGTTGCTTCTTTCCCTTCGTTTAGATGTGGCCTAAGAGGATATAAATGAATTCTTCTCATTTAAAATGCAGTAAACAAGATAAGAAGACAAGATCAACATTTCTTCAGCTTTCCTTACACATAATGAAAGACAAGTATGCCTCACAGAATGGTACAGTTTGTTATGTGGAAAAATAAATCTATATGAGCTCATATGAGATCACTTCAGTAAAATGACTTTCCAGAATTTTATTATTCTCATAATTCACCTGTCAATATCTCTCTCTCTCTTTCTCTCTCTCTCTCACACAAACATACATATATCCATACACACCCCAATGAAGTAGTGTGGTAAAAAGCACTGGTTGGAAAACAGAATTTGAAAGTATATTAGGCCTCAGAATGTAACTGACATTTCTTAGTAATGGACTTAAATTGCAAGGAAGCCTGTTTTGATTGACCATCTAGAGTAATTTCTCAATGGAAAAAAGCATTCAGTGGTGGAACGTGAGACTTTGGGAAGTGGTGGACTTTTTTTTAATGAAGATTGTTAAAGATGGATGGCTAACTGTCAGGAATGGGATAGAGGTGGTTTTCTACTTTTAGTACGATGTTGAATTAGCTCACGGGTGTCAAACTCGATCGCATCACGTGACGTATCATGACGTATCGTGATGTTTTTTTGCCTTTGCGGAGCCAGAGTGGGCATGGCCTGTGTGTGATGTATCTGGCCTGCAATCCGCCAGTTTGACACCCCTGAACTAGATGACCTCCAAGTTCTCTTTCCAGCCTTACATTCTAGGCTTTTAAATGGCTGTTTCAATTCATTTCACTGTTCCTAACTTAGCTTGCAGTGAACTGTGAGTACACTACTGGATTATGTAATTACACTATGACAATTGTAATCAATTTTAATAAGACATATTTGAAACCTGAGGCTGAAGCAGATGACAAGGATGAGTTTTTCCAAGGAGGAGCCAAGTTTTTTATCCAATTGTTCTAATGGTCTATTAAACCCAGAATCAGAAGCACTGAAGGACAAGAGGAAAGCATTGTTCAACATCATCCTAAGCTTAACAGAGTAGGAAAGCAAGTGGAGAATTAAGACCTTTCTGTTGTTACTGTTGTTGTTGGTCAGTCACTATGTTGTGTCTGGCATTTTGTGACCCCATGCCAGACCCTCATGTCCTCCACTGTTTCCTGGAGTCTGCCCAAATTCATGTACAGTACATTGCATCAATGACACTATCTAACCATCCCATTCTGTGTTTTCCCTTTCTCCTTTTGCCTTCCATCTTCCCCAACATCAGAGTCTTTTCCAAGGAGTCCTCTCTTCTCATTAGGTGGTCAAAGTATCTGGCCTTCAGCTACAGTATCTGTCCTTCCAAAAAAAACAGTCAGGGTTGAGTTCCTTTAGGATCGACTGATTTGATTCAGAGCTTACTTTTTTTAAAAAAAAATATTTTATTATTTATCAAATGTTGAGGCCTTCTGACTCCTTGACAACTCTAGACCGATTGCAAATCAAAAGAAGACAAATACAAATACAAATATAAATACAAATACAGCACAGTAGATTGGAAGAAGTTAGCACCAACTATAAAGTGATGAGTATGCAAAAAATGTCCTAGTGCAACTTAAAAACATCAACTATACATCAACTAGAAGAGTGTTTGGTGTTGTATTCAAAGGCACCGGGAGACTTGAGTTCTACTCCTGCCTTAGGCATGAAGCCAGCTAGATGACCTTGAGCCAGTTACTCTCTCAGCCCCAGGGAGAAAAAAAGTGAGGGCAAACCATTTCTGAAAATCTTGTCAAGAGGTCAACCTGGACTCAAAGGCACCAAAACAGATAAACGAATAAATAAAGAAATCAACCAACCATAACTAAAGAAGGTTCCACAATAACCCTATCTACAAGACCTGGGAGAACAACCAGATCTTTAACAATTTCTTAAATGTCACAAGTCTTCTTTTGCCATACCTGTGTAGAAATCTCTGGTTGCTTCCATTACCTGCTATCTAGGTAGCAATGTGAACTTATAATCATCATGGTAAGTTTCTAAGAGCAGCCTTGTCCAGCAATAAGTGGTCTTGAATTATGTTTCAGAGTTTGAGTATATGTGCCACAGCCTTTGGAAATATTTCCTTATAATGTCTATTTTGCGTGTCTGTATCACAGTGTGGTCTTGAAAAAGAAAAAAGAAAAGTCTATACGCATTCTACGAGAACTGTATGTCAACTTCATATTTGTTTTTTGTGGACATCCATTGGGCCAAGATGAAAACAGCAGATTTATGGGGAACTCATTAGAAAATCAGGTTATAACTCTAGTGATTCATTCCAGCTCATAATTAACATTCTGATCTGAAAAACTACAGTGTGCACAACAAAATGAACTAAGCTTCATGGGGATGAGAGTGTTGACTGGAGCTTAGTATTAATCATGTTCATTATTAGGATAGGTGCTTGAGTTGTTAGTGTATTTTGAATACTCTGCTGTTATTCTTTCCTTTCAATTCTTCTCCATCTCAGAAATTTTGTTCAATTTGACAATGAAGACAGAGGGATCCATGTAACTGTCATGGCTTCAACTGGGTGATTAAAACTGCATGCTTTCTCCTTTCCAACAATGCCTTCAAAACACATTCAGAAGGACAGAGATGCACCTGATTCCACCCACCATTTTGAATTCAGGGACCATCAATGCAGAAGAACCTGCTAGAAGATAAATAAAGTAAATGTAAAGTCTCTTCTGAGTCAAACTTAACTGTGGGTGACATGTCATTGCAGTTTTCTTGGCCACAGTTTGAAGCACAGAAGGAGAGATGAAGTTCCAGAATGTCATCCTCCTGGCAAGAAGTATGTTGGCTAGAAGATACAGGTAGTCTGTTAGGAGTCAGGACTGCCATCCTTCCAAGGTTGACTCAGTCTTCCATCCTCCCGAGGTTGGTAAAATGGCAACCCAAATTGTTGGGGGCCATATGCTGACTTTGTAAACTGCTTAGAGAGGGCTGTAAAGTATAAGTGCTATTGCTATAGCTATTGCAGAGGATTATGGCCACAATTTTGTGGGCACTTGGCTGACAGAAGGCATTGTATAGAATAATGGTAAGTGGATTCGGCTGCATATCCATGTGAAAACCAATAAATAATGGTTTGTGCTAAGAATTTGGCACTTCTAGATGGACTTTACTTGTGGGTGGGTTGAAGCTAGAAGACTTTCAAAATCCCCTCCAACCCTATCATTCCATGATTTGATGTATAGATAGTCGTCGATTTACCACAATTCATTTAGTGACCATTTGAAGTTAAAAGGCCACCCAAAAAAGTGACTTATGACCATTTTTTGCAGTTACGACTGTGGCAGCATCTCCACAGTCATGTGATCAGAATTCAGATGCTTGGCAACTGACTCATATTTATGACAGTTGAGGTGTCCTGAAGTCACGTGATCACCTTTTCAGCCCTTCTGACAAGCGAAGCCAGATTCACTCAACCACCGTATTACTAATTTAACAACTGCAGTGATCCACTTTACAACTGTGGCAAAGAAGGTCATACAATGGGGGCAAAACTCAGTGAATAATTGTTTCACTTACCAACAGAAAGTTTGGGTTCAATAATGGTCATAAGTCTAGGACTACCTGCATTACCACTGATTCCAGTTTGACTTTGACCTTCTCCTACTTCAGGATTTTCTCCAGAGGATCCTGAATTTGTCATCTGCTCTACTTCTTCTGACTTCATCTAGGCCAGGGGTCTGCAACCTTGACCACTTTAAGACTTGTGGACTTCAGCTCCCAGAATTCCTCAACCAGCATTGCTGGCTGAGGAATTCTGGGAGCTGAAGTCCACAAGTCTTAAAGTGGTCAAGGTTGCAGACCCCTGATCTAGGCCATTAATTTTGCACTTGAATCTAAGACAAATAAATAAATAAACAAACAAACAAATAAATAAATAAATAAACAACCATGTTGGATATCACCCTGAAGAGAACTGAGGAAAATCAAGGGGTATGTCAAGGAATATACAGTAAAATGATAAGCTTCAAGTCCCAGCATACTCAGAGGAAAATATATCAGGAAGTATCCTATGCCTAGGCCTAGTTATTTCAGAACACATAGCAAAGTATGCATCTATTTAGAAATAAAACGCAGGCCCATTTCATGGTGAAATTAGATCCATTTCTTCCTTCCAGTGAGAACAGCCCGATTATTGACAATGCGAAATTGGCTCTCATCTCATGTTTGCAAAAGATATACCATTGGAATTATGAACCTAGTGACAATTGCAGGGAGTGTGAAATTGCGCCAAAGGAAAGATCCAGAATTTGCCTTGCAACAAAACCAAACAATCGGAGGGGGAGGGGGGGGGGAGAGAAGCTTTTGAACATTTCTGGCTGAGAAAAAGCTCGCAAAATAAAAAAAGGTCTTTAAAAAATTAAAACACAAGCTTTTCTTTCAACAGAGCCAATAAGGAGTAGCCGGAAACCACCAAATTCTGTAGCAGTAGCAAATACTGTAATATGTTTATTACTATTCCGCTTAGATCAGCCAGTAGCTTTCCCATTTCTCTTGCTGAAAACGCAGTCTATTTCACATAGGTGATGAAAAGTAATCATGGTTATTCTTATCCAGTTACGCTCCGAAGCGTTCAACAAACGTCATTGCTAATTCCATTTTTTTATATGATTTCATACGCATAAACTAGCTAATAGCATTTTTTTATGAAGATGCCATGCCAAAAACTTACAGCATCTACCTAAGAGTTTATTTATAAATGGAGATACATGAACTCTAATTAGGGTTGGGGGTTTGGGAAGGGGGAGCTTCCATTACCTTTTTTTAACGTGCATTTCCAATTTGCTTACTTGGACTTCTCCCCTAAAAGCAAATTAAGTGAAGTCTCTTCCTAGTCAAGTTTGGCTCTTGGTGATTATTTGGCCATATTCATATAACATTTTGGACAATAAGAGGAAAGCGGATTGCCACTGTCGTTCTCTGGGAAGTTATTCCAGTTTTCTAATTTAGCCTACAACCCTGGGATCTCCTCAGGGTCTCCCATCCAAGAAAATATGGTCCTGCCTATTTTTTTTTTTTTTTTTTTTTTTTTTTTTTTTTTTTTTTTTTTTTTTTTTTTTTTTTTTTTTTTTTTTTTTTTTTTTTTTTTTTTTTTTTTTTTTTTTTTTTTTTTTATTTATTTTTATTTATTTATTTATTTATTATTATTTATTATTTATTTATTTTTTATTTTTATTTATTTATTTAAATTTATTATTATTTATTTATGTATTTATTTATTTATTTATTATTTTTATTTATTTATTATTTATTTATTTATTTATTTATTTATTTATTTATTTATTTATTTATTTATTTATTTATTTATTTATTTATTTATTTATTTATTTATTTATTTATTTATTTATTTATTTATTTATTTATTTATTTTGAGATCAAAGTTATTAAGCAGCCTGGGACCATTTCACTCTAGTTGGGGCTTCTCAAGCTTCCGCTTGATCAGTTGATGGCCTAACACCACAGAGTGCAAATTACTGTAATATTTATTATTAGTTATTTATTACATCAGTTCATCGCTATATCATATCACAAGAGGACATCCATGTCTTTAAATATTTCCAAAATGCAAGCAGGGTTGGGGAACTGCAAATCTCAGTTGTGTAATGGTATGTGGGAATGACCATGGGACACAGGAGGAAGTAGTCTACACACGCTGGTCTGATGAATGAATTCTGAGTCTGAAGGAGGGATGGAGTGGGGGAAACATCTCAGAAGGGTTGTTCTCCCTAGTTTTTTGGAAAGTAAAAGTAAAGAGAGGCAAAAGTACTTTGAACTCTGTTCCATTCCATTCCATTCCATTCCATTCCATTCCATTCCATTCCATTCCATTCCATTCTATTCTATTCCATTCCATTCCATTCCATTCCATTCCATTCCACTCAGAAGGTGTCCAAGGAATGAGTGACTGTAAGCAAGACCTCTCAGTCCAAGGAAAGGTACAATTTGCAGTACCAGAAAGGAGATCTGCACACCTATTCTTCAAAGAAGAGCCTCAAGTCTACAATTATTTCATTTACTCCAAAGAGAAGATAGGAAAAGAAGGTGTGTAGTATAATAGGTATACATCATGGGTAAATGGCTATGGAAATTCTCAGTCATCCAGGTTCTGGTTGTCCCAAAGGTGCTTTTTCAGGAGGCAACTGGACTTTCTTCCTTTTCTTTGAAGATGTTTCGCTTCTCATCCAAGAAGCTTGTTCAGCTCTGACTGGAAGGTGAGGAATGGAAGGATTTATAGTCCTTGCAGACATTTAGCTATGCACTTTGGGATGAACCCCCTTCGAATGGTGCAGGAATATGAATAGATTTCCAGAAAACATTGCAGACTCTGGGATCCATTTGAGCTTCAGTTTGAGGTAGGCAACACAGACTCATCCCCAACCACCTGCACCTGTCTGCCATAATGAAGGGACACAGGGCAGAAAACATCCTGCAGCCAAGAAGGCTCCACACCCATTTGTACTACTCAGGTGACCCTGAAGTCACAGGTAAATCTCCAAGTGGCCTCAATGACTCTTTAAAAGAAGGCAAATAATGAGCTGTCTGCAAGGAGTATAAATCAGTGGTGGGATTCAGCCGGTTTGCACAGGTTTGGTAGAACTGGTAGCTAAATTTTGTTGAGTTTGGAGAGCCGGCTGAACCATGCTGCTTCTGGAAGTCTGTTCTAGGCCTTGGAGGCCTGGAGGAGGTCTCCCAGGCCTAGAATGGCCCGCCGGAAGTGCGTTGATGTCACTTCCAGAAGTCCATTCTAGGCCTTGGAGGCCCAGGCCTGCATCCACACAGAGAACTGGATGTTAAGGTATTTGAATCCCACCACTGGTATAAATTCTTCCATTCCCCATCATCCAGTCAGAGTTGAAGAAGCTTCTTGGATGAGAAGCGAAACATCTTCAAAGAAAAGCAAGAAAGTCCACTTGCCTCCTGAAAAAGCAACTTTGGGACATCATGGGAAAGCTATCTTGCACATTATACACACCCATTCACTATCTTTACTCTTTGTTCACAATTGGTCACACCATTTGGAATGCTAGGAAGGCTGTTTCCTTTTCCATACTTTATTTTACTTTGTCTCTTACCAGAAATCTGGGAGATTTTTAAAGAAAACTTTTGCAAAATGTTGAAAAATTGGAACGTTCGTACATCTCGCCTCGCATGTCAGCAGCTCTGCCAACACCAGGAAAGATCGATTTCAATTAACTAAATATAGAACTCTCACACATAACAAATCTGGAGATGTTGAGCAAGTGTGTGGATGTGGGTGGGTGGTGCGTGCGTGGATAAATGGGTGTGATTCTTCATGCACACCTACTTGTCAGAGCTTGGCAGGTAAGCAGGGGTCAGCCTCTTTTTTAAATAGATAGGAAATTATAGGCAAAGCCAGGATAAAGGTTAGATGGATATTCATGATGTGTCTTTGTGGCTTCACATTCAAAGAACTGTAGAAAGCAAGGGTTGAAGGGGACTTTGGAGATCACCCAAACCAACCTTTGACTGAGCTCAGGCACCTACAGCATTATTGAGAGATGGTCATCCTGCCTCTATTTAAACATCTCAAGCAAAAGAGAGTTCAGCTAGCCAGCCTAGCACTGATGATGTTACCTAGTTAGATAATGAAACATCTGCAAGAAAACAACCAAGCTCAGAGAATCAGAATCAGAATAGAGCTGGAAGGGACCTTGGAGGTCTTCTAGTCCAGCCCCCTCTTCAAGCAGGAGACCCTATATCATTTCAGACAAATAGCTGTCCAATCTTTTCTTAAAAACCTCGAGTGATGAAGCACCCACAATGTATGAAGGCAAGCTGTTCCACTGGTTAATTGTCCTCATGTTAGAAAGTTTCTCCTTAATTCCAGGTTGCTTCTCTCCTTGATTAGTTTCCATCCATTGTTTCTTGTCTTGCCTTCTGATGCTTTGGACAATAAACTGACCCCCTCCTCCTTGTGGCAGCCTCTCAAATACTGGAACACTGCTATCATGTCCCCTCTCGTCCCTTCTTTTCTCTAGACTGGCCACTCCCAAATCCCGTAACTGTTCTTTATACGTTTTAGTCTCCAGGTCTTTAATCATCTTAGTTGCTCTTCTTTGCACCTTTTCCAAAGAACACCAAGGGCCCCTCATTTCAGCCCTGAGCTACAAATATTCTCCTTTAAGAAAGAATTCATCACCTATGAAAGTCTGAAGAATCCCCAGAAGGAAGCCAAATGTGGTCAATACAACTATAAGACGTATGTTTGAAACCACCTAGAATCAAGCTTGCCTGGAAGGTGACTTGGCCTTATATATTCTATATTTTGAGATACATGTCTGCAAGCAAAGCAAGGCTGTACACATTAGAAGAGGAGATGCTTTGGCTGTTTCATACATTTTGCTTCTTCATCTCCACATAACAGGTCCAGTTTTTCCATTTCTCTGCCAGGCATCAAATTCGACCAAGGACCATATCATTCATTTTTGCTATTGTATGGGCCTTGTGGAGATAGTGATATAATTGCCACTTCTGGCCAGGAGCCAGGAGCAGGAGTGGGAATGTGACAATTATTTGAGGTAGTCTATCACAGCCGCCTGGAAAGTCGTGTTATTTTTAATGGGTTTTGCACGGCTTGAATCCTCAAGCTGATTATATACTCTGTACTGTACGAGGGAGATAACTGGAACGGCTTCCAAATTCTAATTGGGAAAACTCAGCCTAACTTACATTCTTCCACTAGAATGCATAATTAGGGCTCATTATTAGAGTCAATAGGAATACTTTAAAATCGTTGAATGTGGGTTAATCTTGGTTACACTTAAAATGCCACCTGTTCGTTTCTTGCTCTCTCGCTTTGTTCAAAGAAAAGAGCCCTGGTTATATTAGTTTTGGTTTCAATGCGGTAGCTAATCCTTTGGTATTCAGTTTCGTCTTTTGAATATGCAATTGGCTTTGGAACGGCTCCCATTATTCAGACCATCAGTGCAAACATTGGGGAAGCTGAATATTGTTTCTTGCAATGTCTTCATCGCTCGGCAAAGAAAGGATGGGAGGGGGGGCAGCACGACAAATCGGAAAGATGAACTCCCACTGGGAGAAAGCCAGGCACTGCCAACTAGCTCAGACGTACAGAGCAGAGTGTGGAAAGATTTAAACGGCCGCAAGGCAGAAATGCTGATTCCGGGCACTGCTGAGAACAGATATGGCAATGCGCTGGATTCAAGATTTAATGACCCTGAAAAGAAAGCTACTTACTGCTGCAGCTCACAGCAGTGGGGACAGCCAGGAAAGGGTTCTTTTCCTTTACTAATTTCACCATTGTTGCAAATGCAAAATAGATTTGCACGTTTCAGAACTGCACTCAGTGCCACAGTCCTAGGCTACTTATGATCTGAATACTCGGGAGGACAGAGGAAGAGAAATACATTTTTTTCATAGTTGCTCCACTATTCCCTAGCTTCATATGAGAGTTGAAAGCCATTTTTCCTTCAAGTTCAGCACTTTGCCAGATTCTTCGCTGTAGATCTAAGCTTGGGTGAAAATTAGTCCTGAAATGTTCTGCATAGACTGGAGAGTGGTATACACAGTGATGCCCATAGTTTTTTTTTAAAAAAAATGCTTTTAAAAAAGTGCATTTTCTGGAAAACGAACACCCACATAAATATAAATGTTCATTCAGCTTTTTTGGAAAAGAAGATTTCAGAATAACAGAAAAACAGGGTTGGAAGGGTCCTTGGAGGTCATCTAGTCCAACCCCCTACTCCAGGGTTCCAGCATTCACAATTTCTGGAGGCAAGTTGTTCCACTGATTAATTGTTCTCGTTGTCAGGAAATTTCTCCTTAGTTCTGGGTTTCTTCTCTCCTTGATTAGTTTCCATCCATTGCTTCTTGTCTTGCCTTCAGGTGCTTTGAAGAATAGCTTGACCCCCTCTTTTCTGTATCATCATGTCATCCCTAGTCAGTGATGGGATTCAAATACCTGAACAATGGGTTCTCTTATTGTATGCAGGCCTGGGCCTCCAAGGCTAGAACGAACTTCCGGAAGTGGCATCCATGCACTTCTGGCGGGCCGTTCTAGGTCTGGGAGGCCTCCTCCAGGCCTCCGAGGTCTAGAACGGACTTCCAGAAGCAGTGTTCATTCAGCCAGTTCTCCAAACTCAGAAAAATTTAGCTACCGGTTCTACTGAACGGGTGCGAATTGGCTGAATCCCACCACTATCCCTAGTCCTTCTTTTAATTAAACTAGACATACCCAATTCCTGCAACGTTCTTCATATGTTTTAGTCTTCAGTCCCCTAATCACCTTTGTTGCTCTTCTCTGCACTCTTTCTCAAGTCTCAACATCTTTTTTATATTGTGGTGACCAAAACTGGATGTAGTATTCCAAGTGTGGCCTTACCAAGATGCAACAATTGAGTATATGGTATATTTAGAGAAATAGGGCCCTTTCTTAGGATGGGATCCAAAATGTCAAAATGGCAGCTGTGACTATGTGATCGAAGCTTGACCCCCCTTCTTTTACTTGCATTGAATGTTAAAAAAAATAGTGGGGCTTTGATTGCACAGATGTGGCCATTATTTGACCATTTTGACCCTGCCCCTTTGCTTCAATTCCATCCCATCAATGACCAAGGATGGTTCTGTCCTTACACTTTTAATGCACATGAACTTTTAAAAGCATTTGATAGATTCTCCAGGCTTCATTTTCCCTCCCTCAAATATCACCAGCAAGCAAGATAAAACTAGCCAGCCACATGGGCAAGGTCAGTTAGCTTGGATAGGTAATTTATGGATCAGAGGGTTGTGAGAATCATGAACCTTGGACTCTACAACCAAGTTAACTGAAATAAGTCATATGGACACATCTGGAAGGATGCCTTGTTGGTAGATAACAAGTCATGCAATGAGATGAGTAAAACAAGTTGCACAATTATTTAACTTTCGATGTCCTGTCCTGTTCAGGAATAAGCAGAATACCAGTATAACAGAATAACAGAGTTGGAAGGGGCCTTGGAGGTCATCTAGTCCAACCCCCTGCTCAGGCAAGAAACCCTATACATTTCAGACAAATGGTTGTCCAGTCTCTTCTTAAAATCTTCCAGTGTGGGAGCTCTGGAGCTTCTGGAGCTCTTTATAACAAGTCTCTATAGGGCCAGAAGGGATCTTGGAGGTCTTCTAATTCAACCCCCAATCCAAGGAAGCAAACCTTACACCATCTTGGACAAATGGTTGTCCAACCATTTCTTGTAAACCTCCAGTGATGGAGCACCCACAACTCAGGGAGGCAAGCTGTTCCATTGATTAATTGTTCTCACTGTTAAAAAAAAATTCCTCCTTATTTTGAGGTTGGGATCTCCCTCTGATGAGCTTCCAGCCATGGCTTCTTGTCCTGCCCTCTGGTGGTTTGGAGAATAAAGATGCTCCCTTCCTTGTGACAGCCCTTCATGTCTTGAAAGACTACTATCAAGTCTCTCCTAAACCTTCTCTCTCTTTTTGGTAGGCTAAAGATACCTACTTCCCTTAGCCTTCCACAATGCAATTTAGCCTCCAGACTCCTTATCTTTTTACTGTTCTCTGCACTCTTTCTAGGAACTCAGCATCAAATTCAAGTTTCACCTCTTCAGTTCCCCTCTGGACTATTCACAATATTTGTCCAGTGGAGACGACATCATAGTGAATCTTCTATCCCTTTCGTTATCTTCTCCTGAATATCTCTCACTGCTTTGAATTCCACTAGCCCCGCAGGCAAGCGATTCAACTGTTGTCCTACTCAAAGGATCTCTCACAGCAGAGTAGCTTCGTCTCTTTCTTCCTCTGTTCAAAACCCCTCCTGTACTCCTCTTGAGACGGCTCTTTTGCAAAGACATTGGACTTGGAGTTGTAACCTTTTGTTCAGATGATCAAGGTAAGAAGAGAATGGCTTGTGGGGTGGGTGGGAGAGGAGTTCTGCCAAGTGGCACTGATGGAAACTTGAGAATTTTTGTGAAGTTTTATATATGTACACACACACACACACACACACACACATATGTATATGTATATGTACGTGTACATGTACATGTATATGACTATGACTATGACTATGTCTATGTCTATGTCTATATGTCTATTTGTCTATGTATGTGTCTATGTATATGTACATGTATATGTATATGACTATGTCTATGTCTATGTCTATGTCTATGTCTATGTCTATGTACATGTACATGTACATGTACATGTATATGACTATGTCTATGTCTATGTATATGTATATGTCTATGTCTATGACTATGTCTATGTCTATGTCTATGTCTATGTATATGTATATGTATATGTTCAAAAACTAAAACACAGGTCACTGAGACTAAAAAAATTATTTAAAAACTTAGCTTTCGTCAGCGTCTGCTGACATCCTGGCTAGAACTCTGACGATGTCAGCAGACGCTGACGAAAGCTAAGTTTTTAAATAATTTTTTTAGTCTCAGTGATCTGTGTTTTAGTTTTTGAATATGAATATACCTGAGACTCGTATCTTCAAAACTATTTTAGATTATATGTATATGTATATGTATCATCATTGGCATCCTTCAGTCTCGAGAGACTATGGTATCATGGTCTGGAAAGAGGACCTAAGGCAGCATCTGGTGTGGCTAAAAAGGCCAATTCGAGAATGGCAGTTCCTTCTACACTGAGGGCAGATACAATCTGTCCCCTGTCCAGCCCCTAGATTTCGCTGGTTCCGGGACTGCCTCTTTGCCTCAGCCTGCCACACAAGTGTCTCTTCGAATTGGAGAAGGCCATGCTGCGTATACACATACACACACACACACACACACACACACACACATATAGCTAGCAATTAGGCTAGCAAGGTTTATAAAAGTAATCTCCACCCCAAAACTTCACTCTGAGGACGCTGGCAGGGGACCAGCGAAAGCTAAGTTATTTTAATATTGTAAATAGTTGTTTTTATTGTTTTAAACTTTTTAACAATAAACAGCTGGTTTATATTTCTCCCGGAGATCGAGGACTGTGTCATTGAACATATATATATATATAAAGGGGAACAATAGTAGGGGACTGGGGGGTAAAACATACGAAGAACGGTTTCAGAAATTGGGTATTTCTAGTTTAATGAAAAAAAGTACTAATCAGCATTAGTTCCATTATCTCATGGGTTGCCACAAAGAGGGGGGGGGGGTCAACCTCTTCTCCAAAGCATCTGAAAGCAGGACAAGAAGCAACGGATGGAAACTAATCAAGGAGAGAAGCAACCTAGAACTAAGGAGAAACTTCCTGATGGTGAGAATAATTAACCAATTGAATAGCTTGCCTCTAGAAGTTCTGAGTGCTCCATCACTGGAGGTCTATGGAGATTCTCGGTCCTCCAGGTATGGTTGTCCCAAAGATGCTTTTTCAGGAGGCAACTGGACTTTCTTGTTTTTCTTTGAAGACGTTTCGCTTCTCATCCAAGAAGCTTCTTCAGCGCTGAGTAGATGGTCAAAGCTGAAGAAGCTTCTTGGATGAGAAGCAAAACATCTTCAAAGAAAAACAAGAAAGTCCAGTTGCCTCCTGAAAAAGCATCTTTGGGTCCATCACTGGAGGCTTTTAAGAGGAGATTGGGCAACCCTCTGTCTGAAATGGTATAAGGTTTCCTGCTTGAACAGGGGATTGGACTAGAAGACCTCCAAGTCGTTTCCAACTTTTGTATTATTTTATTCTGTTAGTCCATCCTAGATAGAATCTAATTTTGATAGGAGAAGTGGTATTGTTAGATGACATGAGGTAGAATGACTTGGGAGGATGTGACCATAAGTTCCTATTTCTGCTGAATTTTAAAAAAAAATCAAGGCTTTCATGCTGCTATCAAAAGTATTTATTTCAACAGCTCACCAACTGTGATGTTACTGATGCATACAGCAAGGCTTTAAAACACTAACAGCAAAGGAGAAATAAAGGCACATCTCTCCCTTTTTAAGCATAGAAGTCTCTGGCAGATTAAAAACCAAGCGCATTGATTAGTAAGGGAAAACTGGAAATATTGTTCAAAACCTCCTTCACTCTCTGTAATAATTTGTCAAGAAATTTCTGTTATGTGTGCAGGCCAGCTTATCCACCAAAACCTCATATGCATGCAGATTTGTGCGAGAGAGTTTGCACTATGTCTGTACACACAAAGAAATACACACGGGAGAATTGCTCACTAAGGGAACATATACATACTGGTTAAGCTAACATTTCAATATTAGTACTTTAAATTGATCTCAGACTCAGACTGACAGGGAACGTTGTTCCTCGGGTTTGAATTCTTCCTGTTTGGGGTGTGAGAGAGAGGATTTAGCAGGCAATCCACTCAAAAATTTAAAAGCACCCTATGAGCTCTGAAATAAATTGGAATAAAAGGCAACATGAACATGGATTTGAACAATGGAAATTAAGAGAATTGTCACGCCAAAAACCAGATATACGTATGCTATATATGTATGTATGTATGTGTGTGTATGTATGTATGTATTTATTTATTTATTTATTTATTTATTTATTTATTTATTTATTTATTTATTTATTTATTTATTTATTTATTTACTTACTTATTTATTTATTTATTTATTCCATTTACAGGTAGTCCTCGACTTATGACCACAATGGAGCCCCAAATTTCTGTGGTTAAGCAAGACAGTTGTTAAATGAGTTTTGCCCCATTTTATGACCTTTCTTGCCACAGATGTTAAGCGAATCACTCCAGTTGTACAGTTAGTAACACCGTTGATATGTAAATGTGGCTTCCCCCTTTGATTTTGCTTGTCAGAAGGTCACAAAAGGTGATCACGTGACCCCGGAGCACAGCAACCGTCATAAATACGAGTCAGTTGCCAAGCGTCTGAATTTTGGTCACGTGACCCTGGGGGTTCTGCAACTGGCATAAGGGTGAAAAACAGTCATAAGTCACGTTTTTTTAGTCTTATAACTTCAAATAGTCACTAAATGAACTGTTGTAAGTTGAGAACTACCTATATATGGCTGCTGTTTACACACTGTCCCAGGTTTGGCTTCTTGTTGCTTACTTACCCAGCTTGTTGAAGCATACAGATCTAGTAAGCCCACCTTGTTTCCATTTGGGTTTTCCAGAGAGGTGCAGCTAAAGTAGACCAGACATCTAGCTTTGGTCAACCAGCCAGGAAGTAACTAAATCAAATTCCTCTCAGTGGCACAAAAAGAACAACAGGTTGTTTGGAATGCACAGAGACCCAGTGGATTTAAAGGAACAGGAAAACTGATATGATAGCAGTCTTCCAATATTTGAAGGGCTGTCACAGAGAAGAGGGGGTCGACCTATTCTCCAAAGCACTTGAGGGCAGGGCAAGAAGTAATGGATGGAAGCTTATCAAGGAGAGAACCAACCTAAAACTAAGGAGAAATTTCTTATCAGTGAGCATAATTAATTAGTGGAACGGCCTGCCCCCAGAAAATGTGGGTGTTCCATCACTAGAGGTTTCCAAGAAGAGATTGAACAGACATTTGCACAGAATGATATAGGGTCTCCTGCTCAAGCAAGAGGTTGGACTAGAAGACCTCCAAGGTCCCTTCCAACTCTCTTATTCCCTACATGTTCTGTATAAAATAACAGCAAACCTTACTAATTACCATGTACTGTACATTTGCTCTTTGTCTCTCACTCAAACACAAAAACATATTCATCCACATTTTCCTTCTCAATAAGGCTTCCAGACCAGAGGAATGGAAGCCACCATATTTGGATCCAAAGATGACTCAAAGAGGAGATGGGCTTCAAGACCCCTTTTATCCCGGAAAGTCCTTAATTTGTTGATTCACAAGACTGGAAACTACTTTTGCCTTGTTGATTCTTTATGTCTGGTAACTGTTGATGGGACTTGGAGGGGAGAGAGTTTCCATGTGCTCAGGGCCAACTTCTTTTGTCTGGTTCCTTCTCCCTGAAGAGATCTTCTAGACACAATTCCTGGCTTTTGTCCACCCTGTTTATGTGTCTGCTTCATCTTTAGGTGTGACAGCTTTAGACTAGTCTCATAGTGCCCCTCTTACAGCAGTGACTCTTGAATCACTGTCATTGATAAAGGTGTGTGAAAATAGCAGTAAAAATAATAATTAATAAACAAGAGTGTGGAGCTTCCTGACTTTATCGAGAGGCAAGGTACAGAAACCTGGTATATGATAAAGTGTATCTTTCCCACGTATATTAAGTCCTAGCTTTGCAAAAACACATCATATGTTGAAAACTGCAACTATTTCCAATGTGCAAGCATTTGAATCCCAAAGGTGCTTTTGCAGGAGGCAACTAGACTTTATTGTTTTTAATAATAATAATAATAATAATAATAATAATAATAATAATAATAATAATAATAATAATAATAATAATAATAATAATAATAATAATAATAATAATAATAATAATAATAATAATAATAAAAAAGTTGGAAGGGGCCTTGGAGATCTTCTAGTTCAACCCCCTGATCAGGCAGGAAACCCTATACCAGTGATGGTGAACCTTTTAGAGACCGAGTGCTCAAACTGCAACCCAAAACCCACTTATGTATCGTCGGGTACCAGGTGGGCATGGCCCATTGGGTGGGCGTGGCTCCAGACTGGGTAGGACTAAAAAGTTCAATCAATCAATTCCAACTTTGCGAGATCTTTTTTTTCCCCGCGAGAAGTTGAAATTGATTGATTGAACCTTTTTTTTTTTTTGCACACGGTGGCCGAGGTCTAAAGCGAAAAGGTTTTATAAAACCCAGCTGAAGGCCTAGGGCGACGGCGCGCATGCCCACAGAGAGGGCTCTGCGTGCCACCTGTGGCACGCGTGCCATAGGTTCTCCACCACGGCCCTATACCATTTCAGACAAATGGCTGTCCAGTCTCTTCTTAAAAACTTCCAGTGTTGGAGCATTCACAACTTCTGGAGGCAGGTTGTTCCACTGATTCATTGTTCTAACTGTCAGGAAATTTCTCCTTAGTTCTAGGTTGCTTCTCTCTTTGATTAGTTTCCATCCATTGCTTCTTGTTCTGCTTTCAGGTGCTTTGGAGAATAGCTTGACTCCCTCTTCTTTGGGGCAACCCCTGAGATATTGGAACAGTGCTATCATGTCACCCCTAGTCCTTCTCTTCATTAAAATAGACATACCCAATTCCAGCAACCATTCTTTATATGTTTTAGTCTCCATTCCCTTGTTTTCTTTGAAGATGTTTCGCTTCTCATCCAAGAAGCTTCTTCAGCTCTGACTGGATGGTAGGAAATGGAAGGATTTATATTCCTTGCAGACAGCTGGTCATTTGCATTCTTTCAAAGAGTTGTTGAGGCCACTTGGAGGTTTACCTCTGTCCTCAGGGTCACCTGAGTAGTGCAAATGTGTGTGGAGCCTTCTTGGCTGCAGATGTTTTTCTGCCCTGGGTCCCTTTACTGTAAAAGACAAGTGCAGGCTATTGGGGATGAGTCTGTCTTGTCTGCATCTCAAACTGACTGAGAATCTCCACAGACATGCATTTATACGTGTATGCATGTACTGCGTAGACAATTACATACACGAACATATGTTTGTATATCCAAAACTCAAAGTAGATAAGGTGTGACTTATTATTGCGAAGGTTTTGCTATATGCTATATGCTGAGCTTTTAACAAAAAAATGATTTTCTCAGACACATGAAAAGGATGCAAATGGTTTCTGTCCTAATACTTAATTTGATATATTTGTGCTCTGCTTAAAAACATTGTTGATAAATTGCTACTATACCCTTTCCTTGGTGTGTTTTATTGCTGGATGTGAATTTATGTACAAAACCCAAAACATTTGGAAAGTTATGTTATCATGAAATTGTCTATTTGCCTTAGAACTCAAATGGCTTGCCAAAATCTTCAATGAGGGTTTGACTTCCAACCCTTTTTTTACACATTTGCTCACAAGTGTGATGTGCCAAAATTTAGTTCAACATAGGAATACAATCCAGGAGGAAAAGAAAAGCCTTCAGCGAGGAGTCAAGAGTTACTAATTCTGTAATATGAGTGGGAAGCTAGCTGTGTCTATCGTAGAGGCAGGCAAGACATCTAAGGAATACCATATGTCTTTGAGAAAAGTATTAGATCCAGAATTTCTGAATATAATATCCACTTAGAGGTATTTAAGCAAAGACCAGATAACCATCTGGTAGGTATAATACAACTGATTCATACACTATAAATCCAGTCTGGAACAGAATGTTGGTTTAGTAAACAAAGTATAATCAACTACATTTTTGTTGATCTCTAGTTCCTATCACACTATTATTCAGTAATGTGATTCACTGTATGCCAGAGGATCTTATCAATAGCTTCCTGAACTTTCAATGACTCCTTATGCACAGGTCACAATTCAGTCTTTCTTAGCTTAAGGCAATTCACATTGACATTACGCCAACAATTATATACCCCCTTTAATATTGCTTTTTAGGATTTAACTTGAGTTTCTCTGTTGTTTCAGGTACTTGAAAGTACCTGAAGGAGAGGGCTTTTTATCCACAGAGATAGCAAGATTTGCAGAACTCTTAAAAACCAAGATTTGGTTCATAACTGAAGCAATCAATGTGGATCTCTTTGTTGGCAAAAGGCAGATCTTCTAATCTTTTGCTACTAAACTTCTAGCAATAATTTTCTTTTGTTCAGAGAATATCTGAAGCTCTAGGAGGATTAATATTTCCATCTATCATGTCTCTCTCTCAATCTAATCCAATCTAGTTTAATCTAGTTTAATCTAATCTAATCTAATCTAATCTAATCTAATCTAATCTAATCTAATCTAATCTAATCTAATCTAATCTGACCTGATCAAATCTAATCTAATCTAATCTAATCTAATCATCTACTATCTATCTATTTTATGCCTTTGTGTCATTGTTGATTCCTGGTGACAGCCTGGATGTGTCCCTGCAACTTTCTTGACAAGGTTTTTCGGAAGAGGTTTGCCATTATCTTCTTCCTAGGGCGAAGACAGAATGACTGGCCCAAGGTCACCTAACTTGCTTCATGCTTAAGGTGTCAACGCTACTAACATCGGATGTTCTTGCTTTGACAACAGATGGAAATGTAGCCATCTTTTCTCTATCGCTTTTAGAGTTCATTGATGCTGGGAAGGGGAATGTGGATGAGAGTCTAGCTAGTCATAACAATAATAACTCAGCCATGGGAATCCAAGGTTATTGCGCCCAGAGTTGATAAAGATTTGGTGGGCTGGAGAGCTGGGGAGAAAGCCCACACTTCAAGCTAATTGGGAAATGTGATTTATGACTGTTAATTGGAGGAGGGAATTGTGCTTTACTACTTTGTGCCAAGAGGAGGGGAATTCAGTTTTTGGCTTTAGCTATGTAGTGCCGATACTTTGTTTCTTGAATAAAAGATTCTTTAAGGTAAACAATGCCTCGAAGTTCTTTTGAAGAGTTTCATCTGTCGGAACCATGACATAAGGTGGGACTACATGGTCTCCCAGTTTCTAACCCAGGGCCTCAACCATTACACCAAACTGGCTCTCTCTACTTTCAAACACATTCTTTATTAAGGGTAGGTTGGCTAAAAATATATAGGTTGCCATATATATTGTAAACCTGCTTATGCTTTATATGGGAAAAGTTCATACTGCTTGAAGCCTAGTATTATATGACTTTACCAAGTCTCAATTTTTTTAAAAAAAAAACTGCCTTTAGTTCATTCATTTTAACTTTCATATTTATGAAATGAAAATAAGAGAGAGAGAGAGAGAGAGAGAGAGAGAGAGAGAGTCATCGCAATAAGAAGTTACATCCAATTACCAGAAACTTAAAGAGAAAGGTGGAAGATTTTTATTTATAATAGTGGCGAATATCTATAGCTCGGGTGTAGGATGAGGGTGAAGGTTTGTTCTTGTGGTTTGGTTTTCAAACATTTCATTACCAGGCTAGGTAACATCTTTAGTAGAGTTTAGGGAGGATGTCAGTGTCAGTGTTCTTCTGTTTATAAGGGCTTTGTGTGGTCACTAGGTTTTGTGATGGTGAGGTCATGTCAGGTGAGGGTCCCATCAGGTTAAGGTCTTGTGATCGGTCTTGTGATGGGTCAGGTATGTGTGTGTCAACTAGAGACAGCACCGACCCTCAACCAACTCACACAAGCCCCCCCAACCAGCACTTCACCTCCCAATGTCCCTCACCTGACATAACCTCCCCATCACAAGACTCTCACTGGTGACTCACACCTGACCCATCACAAGACCCACCACAAGACCCTCACTTGACACACCCACAACCTGACCCATCACCTGACCCATCACAAGACTCTTTTGTTTATATATTTAAAACTTTTTATGCTGCTTTCTGCCAAAACAAATCTCAAAGTGATTTACAATAGAATTCACTGAAACAATGAAAAGACTGAAGTTAACAGTGTGTGTGTGTAATGAAGATAAAATGATAAATCCAGCAATAACATGGAGAGTCAAAGCAGCATCAGAGAAGATAAAACTATCACAGTAACATCTGAATTTATACATCCTTAAAAGGTGTGCAATAATAAAGATGTATTTGCCTGGCTTATACTTAAGACAATAGGGATGGTACCAAGCGTACAGGCCAAAGTCAGGGGCTGCTACTGAGTAGTTCTGCTCCTGGGTAACATCTGTGTTTCACATGGGAGGCCCATAATGGGACAACTCACCTTGGCCTACTTGCCGATGGAACAACTTGCCATGCTGCAGGACAATTCAATAATTCAGAATCAGAATCAGAATAGAACTGGAAGGGACCTTGGAGGTCTTCTAGTCCAGACTCCTGCTCAAGCAGGAGACCCTATATCATTTCAGACAAGTGGCTGTCCAGTCTCTTCTTAAAAACCTCGAGTGATGAAGCACACACAATTCAATTTAATTATTTAAAATAATTAAAGAAATTATTTTAATTGTTGTCATTCACATTTCATTTTGTCCCTCCTCTGGCATCATTTTCTATAATGGTTTTATTCCTACATCACAATTTCTGCGATATTAGTGTAACTTTTGCCCTGTGGCGAGTTGTCCTGTGGTGAGTTGGCCATGGTGAGTGGTCCCTGGCAAATTGGCCGTAGTGAGTTGGCTGCAGTGAGCAGATGGAAGATACAAGCAAAAGGAAAAGGAAGAAGGAGGAGAAAATTGGGAGGAACCATTTGATGGAAAAAGAGAAAGGAAAGAAGAATATAGATTGAAATGCTGGAGGAGGACAGATTGAAAGAAATAACAGCAGTGAAGAAGGAAGGAGTAGAAAAAAGAGGGAGCAATAGTGAGGAGGGAAAACAAAGAAAGAAGGACAAAGGAGACTGAAGAAAAGAAGTTTTTGTGATACTGCAAAGTCTTCAAAATTGAACATAATCAGTATTCCACCAAGACACATGCCCACAAACACAGCTATATCAAAACGAGAGAAATATTGTTTCCTATCATCTTTCCTTCTAACCTAAAATGGATTTTCAGACCAGATTTAGATCCCTTTCAAATCTCTCTTTCTAATTCCAGTAGAAATAATCAACAGAATGATTCAAAGTCATTAGGCTGAATAATGGACAATAAATTCCATTGCTATTCATTAGCTGATGTCTGCCATGGTGTCATTCTAGGAATGTCGTCCTTCTGTTTAGGAAGGCGGAACCATCTCTTACATACTGATTCTTCTGGCATTGCCTCCTCTCCCATGCAGGACTGTGCGCCACTCTGAGGCTCATATTATTGTCTTAATAATGTTAGATCACACCACTCTTCTCCTAGATAACAGTGGTCTTTTACATTCAGACCAGCAACAGAAGGAAATTGTATTTGACCTGCAGAAATGGCTGGACCCCAAACAACATACCAATTAACTAGTCAGGAAATTAGATAAGACAGAGAAAGGTGAACAATGAGGTGTTGTTTAGAATGCCTGCCGTGTGACTGATGGAGACTGACAATTCTTCCTGTTGCCTAAATTGGATTTTAGATTTGTCACAATGGTATCACTTATGTCAAGATCAGACATGCTGCATTTCCCCTGTCATTTATTTCACATCAGTTTAGAGCAGGTCTGGGTTATCTGTGGTCATGGTAACTCAATGGAGCCCCCTGTATCTTGAGTTCACACTGCTGAAATTTAGCAATGAAACAACCCATTTTGGAAGACCTTTATTTTTTCTTCTCCCATAACTGAGGATAGAATGGAAAGTGGTGCATCAAGATAGGGAAAAGAAGGACTAGGGGTGACATGATAGGAGTATTCCAGTATTTAAGGGGCTGCCACAGAGAAGAGGGGGTCAAATTATTCTCCAAAACACCAGAAGGCAAGATAAGAAACAATAGGTGGAAAGTAATCAAGGAGAGAAGCAACCTGGAATTAAGGAGAAACTTCCTAACAGTGAGGACAATTAACCAGTGGAACAGCTTGCCATCAGAAGTTGTAGGTGCTTCATCACTGGAGGTTTTTAAGAAAAGACTGGACAACCATCTATCTGAAATGGTATAGGGTCTCCTGCTTGAGCAAGGGGTTGGACTAGAAGACCTCCAAGGTCCCTTCCAGCTCTATTCTGATTGAGTGATTGATTGATTGATTGATTGATTGATTTTTGAAATTTGGCCAAGTTGAGGTATAGAACTGAGAGTGGTTGGACTTCCAGAAGTTTTCTGTTTTGATTCCTATCTTGTAATCCTCCTCTTAAGAAATGGATAGAAGACTCTTCCTTCCAATGATCTCATCACCCATCTGGTGATGCCATGTATAGCCTTCCAGTTGGTTAGGAGAACAAGTTGCAGCCCCCAATCATAAGAAATTTATCTACCATCAGCCATATAGAGCAGGGGGTCCCCAAGCTTTTTGATTCCATGAACTGGCAGTGGTGGCAGCTTCATCAGTTTTAGCATAAGGGTGGAATGGTTTCACAAGTGCAATCTAAATCCTGTGCATGAACAAATGAAGCTTTACATGTTCACCTGCCACTTTGGTGTCCCAATTCCCAATGGGTTGTGGCCTGGTAATAATCTGCAGCTTGGGGTTGGGGACCCCTGCTTTAGAGAACTTTTAGCAGTCCTAAATCTCAGCAACTTTTGAAGGTTGAAATATTTCTATAAGTTTTAAGTCTGGACTTGAACTTTTCTATACCAGGCCATTGGATTTATTCTCCTTCATCTTTTCTCTTGGAGATTTGGTTGTACGATTGGAATCAATGTCTTGTTGCCCGAACTATTTGCATTTCAGCTTTAGCTGGCAGACAGAATTTCTCCTGCAGAGTTCTCTGGCAAGAAGCAGAATTCATGCTTTCCTCAGGGGTGGCAACTCATCTAAGCCCCGAGGCAGCAAAAATCTCCAGATCAGGATTATAACACCTCCAGCTGGAATGAGGTTCTTATTGGGGAATGAAGCATTTGGTTTGTCAGACAGAACTATCTATAACTATATAGTCTGAAAAAAATTCTACTTTTCTTTCATCTGTCTGTAGAGCATTGCTCCAAAAGTCTGGGATGTTATTATTTATTCATTTATTTATATCCCACCTTTATTATTATTTTTTATAAATAATTCAAGATTGTGAGCATACCAATACACCTTCTTCCTCCTATTTTCCCCATAACAATATTATGGTTGTTTGGGCTCAGAGAGAATAATTGGCCCAAAGACACCCAGCTGACTTTCATGCCTACAGAAGGACTAAAACTCAGTCTGCTAGTGATTGGCCTAAATCACAGTCTTCTGGTAATTGGCCCAAAGACACCGATCTGGCTTTCATGCTAAAAGTGGAACTAGAACTCACAGTCTCCTGGTGATTGGCCCAAAGACACCCAGCCTGCTTTTACGGCCAAGGTGGGACTAAAACTTTGGGTGATTGGCCCAAAGACCCCTGTTCTGTTCTTGCAAAGCAGACATCGAGACAAGGCAGGTTCACAACAAAGGATCTCTTTATTAAGTACATTCACAGAACAGAAGCAAGAACACAATGGCAACTGGCCCTTTTATACTCCCCTTGCAAGGGGATGCACAGCCAATCATTGCAGGCCATTCTCCCGCCTTGCGCATGCGCGCAAGGCCGGAGACAGCCTGTCTGGGTCCCGGGCAGACATGTGGTCTGTCCGGGTCTCTGCAACCTTCGTGCAGCCTTTCTGAGCCTTGCTGAATGACTCAGCAAGGCCCAGGACATAACAACCCCCATCTGCTTTTTATGCCTAAGGTGGAACTAGAACTCATTATTTCCTGGCGATTGGCCCAAAGTCACCCAGCCAGCTTTCTTCCCTAACGCAGGACTAGAACTCATGGTCTCCCAATTTATAGCTTGGTGCCTTAACCACTTGACCAAAGTGAGCTCTTTGACAAACTTGAACTGAGCATCGATGTTCTTCTTAGTAGTCAATAGCTTTCACCATGCTACTTTCCCATCAATCCCATTTTTACCTTGTGATTTTCTGATACAGTAATAGAGTTGTGAATATTGATTTTACCCAAGGCAAGATAGAAGATAGCTTTGGAGTTCCCTAGATATTGTTCTGAAGTTCTTCTGAAATCATTTAATGCTGTGTCTCTGGAGTGATTTTTATAAGATGGTCACTCATGGACATATCATGATGGTCCCAAGTATTTTCTATTTCAAGAGTATGTCTGACATCACCTTTTTCAAAAGAATAAGTATCTTTTTTTTTAATGGAGGTGAAAAAGATTATTTTGAATAGGGTAGGACTTGGTTCTAAAATATGTGCAGTGAGTTTTTTTCTATGACGAGGGTTGTAAGATTTATGTATTGTATAATAACTGTATAATAAAATATTCTAAAAGCTGGACCAAGTTAGCTTTTTAATTGAATTGACTGAACGATGGAGTGTGATAATTTTTTACACTGGCACATTGCATACTGAATGACTTCTCTTGTGACATAAATGAAACCAGCCCTGAATCTTAGCATTCTTTGTTCACTCATACTGTCTTCTTTCTGCCCCCAATATTATGGCTTTCAATCTACAACAAAATATAAAATGATATCATTAAAGAATGGTCCTGCAATCAACCAATGGGAGTTGATGAAATTCAGAAATGTCAGGGGAATTCTGGGAGTTGAAGTCCACAAGTCTTAGAGTTGCCAAGTTTGGATACCCCTGCCCTATAGGGTTGTACACCAATCGGTTCCAAAGAAAGCTTTGCAGAAATATGTGGAAGGAGTTCTAGCCAAACTTAGACTCAACCAACAGAAGCAAAACAAATGGTCCACAACAAATAAAAATGGAGGAATATGCTATGTGATGTTATACAGTGAGTAATAATAGATATGAGTTTGAGTTAGATAAGAGTCAATGGAATTCAAGGGAGGTTGGAGTTTGTTTGTGGCTATGTAGGGATTCTAGGCTGATCCCTCTTTTAACTCAGCCCCTAGGTTCTGCCATTCCTTCTCCTATAGACCCACATGAAAAGGGAGATGAACAATCTATAAAACCTATTAGATCTATGGCGATGAATAAATAAGGAGCCTAAAAGGCTTAAGAGAAGGTATGTGGTGGTCAAGGCACTGGACTAGAATCTGGGAGACTGAGAGTTTTAGTCTTGCCTTAAGCACAAAGCCACTCAGTGAGCTTGTACCAGTCCCTCACTCTCAGCCCTCAGAAGGAGGCAATGGCAAGCCACTTCTGAAATCTTGCCAAGAGAACTGCATTTATCCAAGCAGTCCCTAGCAGTAAGCATTGTTTTAAAGGTATATTTATACACACACACACACATAAACACACACACACATACTTGTTCTACAACTATGGTCAAAAGTTCTGGAAAAGTGAAAAAGAAAGAAAGAAAGAAAGAAAGAAAGAAAGAAAGAAAGAAAGAAAGAAAGAAAGAAAGAAAGAAAGAAAGAAAGAAAGAAAGAAAGAAAGAAAGAAAGAAAGAAAAAAATTAAGGAAGGGAATAAAGAGCAGATTGAGGAAGCTTTAGTTTGAAAGAGTCAACCACTTTTCCCATGTTGATGACTTCAGTCCATCATACAGTAGTGTTCTGAATTGGAGACAATCAGACTAGGAATGCTGCTGTAGTATCATCTAGTTTATCCAAACTTTTCCTGAATATAGAATTAATCTTGGATTAATGTCTCAAATCAGCAGCACATTGTTATCTTGTGGTTTAGTTATCTTATTCCTTTCCACAACCGGCCCTTCCTTTGTCCTGGTTTGTGTCTTTTATTATTTCAATAAAACATAAACAGCTGTCCATGCCGCAAGCCCCTTTCCATGCTCTCCATAATATATTATAAGCAAAAGCAGTGATAAATTTGCAATGTTTTTCCATTCAGTAATAGAATGCACCAGTTATCTTGCTGAGTCACCTCAAATTCAATTTCCCATTCAGAATTCATCTAAATTACTAGTCTATGAATTAACAATGGCAAATGCTAACAGAGACATTGAATTATATTATTTTTCAGCTGCTAGGCTTGGATAATGTAATTGCTGCTGACAAGATAATATTTTCCTTTAAAAAAAAAAAAAGTGCATCTCACCTTTTAAAGATCAACAAAACAAAACAGGTTAGAAGGGGGAAAAAGTATTCATTTGCCCCTATCTCGTTATTTAAAATAAGCAAAGCTTGTCATAGGGAACAAAGGCAACTATGGCCTGTATGTGAAAATAAGGGCTAAACAAGCAATTCATTCTAGGAGAAAAGGAATCTGTAGAAGAAGAGTTCCTAAAATGAAGGTTCCTCTGTTTTTCTGTAGACATTTCATTATCCAAACTAGCACTAATGAAGTTACCTAGTTTGGGAAATGAAACGTCTGCAAGAAAACAACCAAGCTCAGAGAGCACCAAGGACCCTTCATTTCAACCCTGGGGCTACAAATATTCTCCTTTATTGATTCCTAGAATATCTGAATGAAAGGTGATTTCCTTGCTTTGCAGAACATTATGACATGTTCCATTGTTGTATGCACCACAGAGAATATTCCCCTTCTAGTGCTAGTTCAACAACTAATGAAGATTTATTTATTTGTTTGTTTTTTTGTTCATTCATTCATTCATTCATTCATTCATTCATTCATTCATTCATTCATTCATTCATTCACTCATTCATTTAACTGCCAACTCCCTCAGAGAAGGGCTGTGTTCATTTGGTTCATTTTCTGATAAAGAATGCACTATATTTGAAAATCTATTAATTAATGGGATGGGAAGAATTAGGGCTGTGCTTTGACCTAGCATGAAACCTGAACTCAGTGTGAAATGGGACAACTCAAGGTGGAATGGACCTCTTAACTGCATCTTTCCTTCATTCAAAATCCCTCCCAGATTTACATTTCTGAGATGCAATTCAGATGTTCACACTTGGGGGTTAAAAAGAACTACTTTGGTATTCACTGGCATAACAAATAATAGTTTGATCAACAGGGAAAGGAGGGATGTATTGAAAATGGGGATTAATCAGAGGGACCTTTGGGATCAATAGTCACAATATCAGACTTTGGATGGGTGACTGTCAGGTGCAGAGGACCAAGACCATCCATTAAGTTGTAGTTAAAGAAAAATTATTGTTCAAGCTTATACACACAAATCTAGTCAACTAAAGTTCAATACTAAATTGGAGCCAGATAAGGTTCAATGGAATTCAAGGGGAAGTTGGACTTGGACTGTTTGCGGCAATATAAGGATTCTAAGCTAATGACATGCTTAACTCTGCCCCCAGCTCTGCCTGCTCTTCTCCTACAATGACTAGATCACCAGGAATGGAAAGAAAAAGAGGATAGTTGAAGAAGGAAAGCTCTTATTAGTTATCACTGTAATCACATTTTATTTACATCCAAGCTCTCTTTTTCCATTTTTTTAATTAATTATGCTATTCTTTCTTCAAAACAACCATTTTTTTCACCTCAGTACCTTTATAACCATTCTCACCTACCTGCATTCCCTTCTTGAACCCCTTTCAGGTTTTTCCCCCTCAATAATCCTACTTTTCATTTATTCCCCTTCCCTATCCTTTCTATTCCTCCCTTTTTACAACTTATCCAGGATTTTCTTTTGTTTTACACCAGTTACCTCGCAAGTGCCCTGCTTTACACTTAGGTCATTTCTGCAGTAGTGATTTATAGGGTCTCCTAGAGTCATCCAACCAATTTTGTTGTGCCAAAATATAGTAATGTGGATAGATTTTACATCACTTCAACACCGACGGGGGGAAGCTAATGTGGAAACGACCTTAGTCTTCTTCCCTTGACATCTATCCATCGTACATATCATTCTTTCATTATTTTCCTTTTTACTGAATAAAATTGAAAACAGTCTAGTGTTATAGCTCAAGAAGCAACCTAGAACTATGGAGAAATTTCCTAACAGTGAGAACAATTAATTAGTGGAATGGCTTGCCTTTAGAGGTTGTGGGTGTTCCATCGCTGGAGGCTTTTAAGAAGAGACCGGACAGCCACTTTTCTGAAATGGTATAGGGTCTCCTGCTTGAGCAGGGGGTTGGACTAGAAGGCCTCCGAGGTCCCTTCTAACTCTGTTATTCTTCTTTCTATCTTTTGTTCTTCTAAACAGAATCCACCCTTCCTGGTTTGACTCATTTTAAATCGATTACAGATAGTCCTTGACTTACAACCAATTCATTTGGTGACTGAAATTACGATGGCACTGAGAAAAAGTGACTTACGAGTTTTTCCACTTCCAATGGTTGCAGCATCGTCATGGTCACATGATCCGAATTTGGGCACTTGGCAGCTGATGTGTATTTTTTATTGGTTGCAGCATCCCATCTCACCATTTGTGACCTTCCCAGCTAGTTTCTAACAAGCAATGTGGGAAGTTAGATTTGATTAATGATTGCATGAGTCACTTAACAATTGCACGGATTTGTTTAACGACCATGGTAAAAAAAAAAGTTGTAAAATCAGGTGCGACTCGTTGAACAACTGCCTTGCTTAGCAACAGAAATTCCAGTCCCAATCGTGGTCGCAAGTCAAGGACTGCCTATTTGTGCCATCCACTTGTTGTTGAATTCTTAGCAGCCACATAAATAGATTTTCTGCTTGATGACCTGATCTACTTCCTCTCTTTCACCCCCCCCCCCCCCCCCCAAACTATCACTCATAAGGAATAAATTTGACTCCACGTTCAATGTGACATACCTTTTAACATTCTGAGAGAAGGTTTGTAAGGAAAGGCTAACACCATTAATGGTGATAATGTCTTGGCTATTGTCTCTGGGGCTGTGCAATGGATTAAATTCATAGGACATAGAATAACAGAGTTGGAAGGGACCTTGGAGGGTTTCTAATCCCACCCCCTGCTAAAGCAGGAGACCCAATACCATTTCAGAAAAATGACTGTCTAGTTTCTTTTTGAAAGCCTACATGATGGAGCACCCACAACTTTTGAAGGCAAGTTATTCCATTGGTTGATTGCTTTCACCATTAGGAATTTTCTCCTTACTTCTAGGTTGTTTCTCTCCTTTTTAAGTGTCCATCCATTGTTTATTGTCCTGCCTTTTGGTGCTTTGGACCCCCTCATCTTTCTATGAGCCCCTCCAATACTGTAACCTTCCAATATTGCAACATTTGAGTGGGTTCTTATAATATAGAGGAGCATGAATGCAACATCTGTCTGCAGCTGCAGGCCACCCAATGCTACTGGCTTGACCGAAGGAAAGCCCCACTGCAGAAATCAGATTTAACTTCCCAAGAAAATAAAAACAGGATCAAACCCACTTCACCCTGCTATAGCTAACGCTGATCCATTTCAGAGCTAGCACCACATCTGTTCTTGTGTTTTAAGGCAACACATATTTTCAGCACACCTGTTACATATTTTGGCATCAGGAAAGTTCTAGAAGGCCAGTAATGACTACCATGTTTTTTTCTGTTTGCTTCAAAATTATTTTGCATTATTTATTTTTTCATCAGCAAATGCTAATTCTGTAACCTGAGCAAAAGAGATGGGGCCCACTCCAGCGGGGACTTTATGGAAAGCTCACAAGTGTGATTCAACATAAGAGGGAAGCCTGTTTCTCATAACCGGCCCTTGGCCAGACAGCAGTAACAGAGACAAGCAGTTTGAAGCTGCATAAAGTATCTCGAGCATATGGTATCTGAAATGCAAGCCAGTTGGAGATTCCTGCTCAAAGTGAAAGTTTGGCAAAGCTCTCTTGCTGGATAAACATCAACACTTCTGGCCTTGTATGGAGAAAACCATATATATATATACTTCCTTGCACACAAATATATAGATTCAACAAGAAGCAAGAAAAGGTTTTCTGCTACAGGTAGTGCTCGACTTACAATTACAATTGCGATGAGATTTCCATTTGTAAATCATTACAGTTGTAAGTCCAGGCACCCACACAATTAGGCCCTATTGTACAACATTTTTTGTGGCAGTTGTTGAGTGAATTTGTACTCCCGAAGGAGAAAACTGTGGTTATAAGTGCAAACCTATTGTTCCGAATGGGGTGATTTTTTTGGAAACTGCAAAAAATGTCAGAAACTGGCAAAAAAATGTTGCACATCCTGGTCATGGGACCAGGGGATGCCGCAACCAGTCTTAAGGGTGAACCAGTTGACAAGTGCCCAAAGTGCAGCCATGTGACTACAGGGGAGTAAAGTAAGGGTACTGTCAACTCTAGAAACGAATTTGGCTGAAGCCATTTTCCCTTTGTTTTTGGTTGCCACGGTATTGGGAGAGGGGATGAGTGTTTTTTTAGCTTAGTCAAAACAATAAATTGTTCTGTGGGAACCAAGGTCATTGCTGGTTGAATTTTGGCGGGCTAAAGGTAAGGGAGTCCTTGCAGACTACAAGAGGTGGTGCTCATCTCTGTTTCAAGGCCATTGAGCCAGCGCTGTCCAAAGACATTTCTGTGGTCACGTGGCCAGCACGATGTCACAGAGTGTTGTTACCTTCCCACTGAAGGGGTACCTATTTATCTACTCGCATTTGCATGCTTTCCAACTGCTAGGTTGGCAGGAGCCGGGCTGCGAATGGGAGCTCACCCTGTCATGTGGTGCTCAGTTCTCAAACCTGGGCTGCCAGCTTTCCAGTTGATAAGCCCAGCAACTTAAGCGCTGAGCTACTGCACTGCCCACGGGGGAGTATGTGCTGACCTAATGTTTTACAATGGCAGAAGTGCTTCAAACACTTTCTCCAGGCCTGTCATAATTTGGAACAGTCATTAAAGTGACCAGTCTTAAGTGCAAGGACTACCTGTACTTTCTTTGCTCCAAAGCTATCAACGTTTTCCAAAAAATGTTGGGAAAATTTGAAAATACTCCGAAAATCAGAGGACATAGGGATTGACATAGAATAGGAGGAACCGTGGGAAGTCAAAAGTTAGGACATTCATACACGGAAATGAATTTAAAATGCAACCAAGTGGTTCCAACCAAATAGTTGAAATACGTTTGCATCACCAAGACATTAGCCTACAGTTAATTAGCCTATGGAATTCAGGATGCACAACTTTTTTCACTGGTAGGGAATAACACTTTGGATATTTTCTCTCTCTCTCTCTCTCTCTCTCTCTCTCTCTCTCTCTCTCTCTCTCTCTCTCTCTCTCTCTGTTCTTCTGTTTATAAGGGCTTTGTGTGGTCAGATCACAAACAAGACAAGACCACATCTGCCCACTGCAGAAAGAAGAGACAGATGGATACAAGCCAGATCTTGGAAAGGTTGAGAATTGGGATTTTGTATATAAAGGACAAGAAGAGAAAATAAATGCAAGAGGATTTGAACAAGCACTTGCTCTTGAAACCACAGCAGTTGCTGACATTCTTTGGGATATATCCTCGTAACTTTCTTCTGCAAAACTTTCTGATCTTAAGTTCTTGAATTTCTTATGGGCATGACTAAGTAGCTTCTGTTTGGCTTTTTCGGGTGAAACCTGATCTATGAGTTGCTCAACTCTGATTCTGGTATAAATGATGGACAAATGAGCCAGAAAAGGTACGGATGCTAGGTCAAGCAGCATTAACAACACTTGTCACTTTTCCTACTATAGATATCTCAATTAATCAATTAGTCTTTTGCTTCATTAATCTTTAGTCTATTAACTGGTTCAGGCAAGGTTGTAGAGATGTGAAGGCTATTAATCAATTTTCAAATAAGGGAAATGGATGGGAAGAATGCCTTAGTTTTCTTCCATGCAAATATTAGAGCGTGATGTAATTATGGAAGGGATCTATATTCTTCTCTGATTTCTACATCATTGGACTGCATTGAGTGAGTTCACAAGGAATTTCTGTAGGTCCCATGGATCTGAAGTTATATATATTGGGGCTTCACACCAGAAGCTTCACGATGTAAAAAAGACATTGAGACTCTGGAAAGAGTGCAGAGAAGAGCAACAAAGATGATTAGGGGACTGGAGGCTAAAGCATATGAGGAACGGTTGCTGGAATTGGGTATGTCTAGTTTAATGAAGAGAAGGACGAGGGGGGACATGATAGCAGTGTTCCAATATCTCAGGGGCTGCCACAAAGAAGAGGGAGTCAAGCTATTCTCCAAAGCGCCTGAAGGCAGGACAAGAAGCAATGGATGGAAACTAATCAAGGAGAGAAGCAACCTAGAACTAAGGAGAAACTTCCTGACAGTCAGAACAATTAACCAGTGGAACAACCTGCCTCCAGAAGCAGTGAATGCTCCAACACTGGAAGTTTTTAAGAAGAGACTGGACAGCCATTTGTCTGAAATGGTATAGGGTTTCCTGCCTGAGCAGGGGGGTGGACTAGATGACCTCCAAGATCCCTTCCAACTTTATTATTATTATTATTATTATAGAACTCAGCATTAAATTGTAACTGTACAGACACTTAACTCTTAGTTCAGCTTCTCAGCTTGACGTGCAGAAGGCTTCCAGCTCTGACTTGGCTAGACTAGAACCTTTATTACAGAAAGCAATGAAGTTTCACACACAGCCACTGATAGTCTGCTGTGGAAGAAAGAAGTCAGAACATTTATATTTGTGTATATCTTTTCCATCTCTACGGGCAGCACAGTGGCTCAGAGGTTTATGCAAATGATTTATGCAAATTCAGACACTTTGGAGTGAATGCAGACATTTGCTTGATCAAGCAGAACTAATGACGGAGAACCTAGAATGAATTTCCATAATAGCATGGCCCAGAACAAGTAATTGTTTTTACTGCTTATTTGGCTAGTCCCATCCAGCCTACCATCCTATTGATCTTTTTCCTAACTACTTACCAATCCTGAAACAAACACACGCAAAGTACTGTATTTTGATTCTGAAAATCAAGTAAGTTTGGAGATTTGTTCAGATCAGCTTCAAATATGAACTCTTGAACACAGAACATAGAATAATAGAGTTGGAAGGGACCTTGGAGGTCTTCAAGTCCAACACCCTGCTCAAGAAGGTCTCTATATCATTTCAAATAAATGGTGGTCCAAGTGTCTTTTTGAAAACTTCCAGCGATGGAGCACCCACAACTTCAGGAAGCAAGCTATTCCACTGGTTTATTGCTCTCACCATTAGGAAATTTCTCCTTAGTTCTAGGTTGCTTCTAAGGAGAAATTGACATTTTGCATAGCCACATTGTAGACACATAATTTTCCATTATGAAGAGATGTACATGACAAAATCAATGGGCATTCTACAGTGTCATTCCCCCAAAATATCCAACCATTTTAATGAACCTTATCAGCCCGCCTCTCAGTTGAAGGGAATCATGGGGGAAATAAGATCTTATTTTTAAAATCAGTTTTTGCAGGTTTTTATTTTGTGTTGGTTTAACACAATTTTCTTCACAGACTCTTTGCTAAATACTTTGGAAGCTCTGTACTGTTCTTTCCTCCTCCATCCATCTATAATACAAATACAGGAAAAAAAATTTAAAAAAAAATACAATAAAATTCTTTAAAGTATTTTAAGATCTAGCATATTTTCTATTTAGTTCAGCCAAAATAATGAAGCAACTTGCAGATGTTTTGATATTTCTCCATCATATACTATGGTCAAAACATTTACTAACCTGAATTGCAATTTTTCAAGTGGTTGATCATATCATGTTGCCTCCAAAATTGAAAGCACAAAAAACAGACTGAATTATGGCTTCTACAAATGTCAGTTGTTAAATCTGAAATGATTCCAGCTGATTTGCATACCATATTGTTTAATATTTCTGTATATGACCTACCCAAGAATTTGCAAAGCCTGACTTTTAGAAATCTACATTGTATTTATTTTACAAAGCACATGTTGTTATATAAAAGCATAGCAGAAGGTTATAGAGTGTCTTTATTTTTTCTCCTCCCTTCTTTACTACAACATATGGATCACACAAAAACTGCTTTCTAATATTCTTCCATTAAAAAAAAAAAACATAAATTCCCACAATCAGGTAACAGTAGGAAATCATGTTTGAGACCAGATAAGTATATCTCAGGATAATTGATTGAACAAGTAATAGCACCCAAAATGATTACACAGTCTGGTACTTACAAAAATAATTACACTTCTGAAAATCAAAATTAATTTGTACGCTCCTGCTGCATTTTTAAAAAGTTGTTGACATTTCATTGTAGTGCTCCTAATGAAATGAAAATTATTACTAATTGTTTGCACTTAAGTGTGACAAATGTCATTTAACTCAAAGCGGGAAAGTGTCACACAGGGCATTGCCAGATAGCACAACTAGCAGCTTTTTATTCAGACTTACATGCAAAATAGCAGCTGTCTTAAGGGTAAGCTGAGGGGAAAATATACAACAATGAAGAAACAAACAATTTGGGAGATATAAAGGCTTTTGAAAACCCAAGCATTCCCCCCCCCCCCAAAGTTAAACAGGCCCATAATTAATACTTTGTCTTAGTCAATCACACTATTACATTCTCTTCAGAGCGAGCAACCTATATTTTCTTGATTTTAGGATCCTGCTTGATCATCTGTTTAACCAATTAAATGGGACTGTCAATGTTCAGGGAATTGGAGGCAAGTCTAGTGTCACTCCCATAATTCTGGAACCCACTTAACTTTTCTCAGTTCAAAGAACTCCCGTAATTCACAAGAAGTTACTTCAGTGGTAGTTGCATTAGCCTTGGCAATGTTTGCCAGGGATCTTTGAGGGGGGGGGATCTATGATTAATAATGTTATTAATGAATCATTAGTGAATCTTGGGAAACAGAAGCTTCTTTATACATAAATGCTTTCTTTGAAGATACGACTATTTAGTCCAACCCAAGACCACCATTTCTTAAGGGCTACTTGTTCTGCCATATCAATCTCTGTAAATGGAATGGGATCAAGGATACTGTCATCTCCAATCTGTGACTGGGAGACTTTCTCCAGTCAGAAATTAACAATACTGTTTTGCTGAGACTGTTTAGAATAGAATAGAATAGAATAGAATAGAATAGAATAGAATAGAATAGAATAGAATAGAATAGAATAGAATGGAATGGAATGGAATGGAATGGAATGGAATGGAATGGAATGGAATGGAATGGAATAGAATAGAATAGAATAGAATAGAATAGAATAGAATAGAATAGAATAGAATAGAATAGAATAGAAGCTGGAAGGGACCTTGGAGGCCTTCTAGTCCAGCCCCCTGCTCATGCAGGAGAACCTATACCATTTCAGACAAGTGACTGTCCAGTCTCTTCTTAAAAACCTCCAGTGATGGAGCGCCCACGATTTCTGGAGGCAAGTTGTTCCACTGGTTAATTGTCCTCACTATTAGGAAGTTTTTCCTTAATTCCAGGTTGCTTCTGTCTTTGGTCAGTTTCCAACCATTGTTTCTTGTCCTGCCCTCTGGTGCTTTGGAGAATAGTTTAATGCCCTCTTCTTTGTTTTGTTCTAAAAGACTTTTTTTTTCCCCTAAGAGAAAAGATGCATCGCATCATGTAACCTGTAACGTGGTTCTCTTCTTTGTTAGAGTCAATTTATATGTTATTTGCATGCACCTATTGGTGCTAAGTGGTTAAGCAATTCTTCCAAACCTGATGGAAAGAAGATGAACGTCTAGGGAGATTCTCAGTCATCCAGGTCATGGTTGTCCCAAAGGTGCTCTTTCAAAAGGCAACTGGAATTGTTTTTTCTCTTGAAGACGTTTCGCTTCTCATCCAAGAAGCATCTGAAGGCAAGACAAGAAACAATAGATGGAAACTAATTAAGGAGAGAAGCAACCTGGAACTAAGAAGGAATTTCCTAACAGTGATAACAATTAATCAATGGAGTGACTTGCCTTCAGAAGTTGTGGGTGCTCCATCACTGGAAGTTTTCAAGAAGAGATTGGACGGCCATTTGTCTGATATTATATAGGGTCTCCTGCTTGAGCAGGGGGTGGGACTAGATGACCTCCGAGATCCCTTCTGTTATTCTGTTCTTGATTTTTGCACCCCACCATAACTAGATCAGCATCCACCACCACCCAAATTCCTGATATCTGATTTAGTGAAAAACATTTTTATTCAGATTTCCTTTCTTTATTTGCACATAGCTGCATTTCATCCAGATTTGTGGGGTCCCTCCCTCCCATCTGTCTGTCCCCTTTCTGGGGTTTTTTTTGGGGGGGGGCAAAAGAACAAATTCCTTTCAAGAATTCCTTTCCCTTTCTGTTGCCCTCCCATAATGAACTTCAGAGCATCTGAGCAGCAAGGATTCCATCAATTAATCAATATATTCTTGTTTCCTCTAAGTGCCAGTTGAATAATATTTGCAGTTGTGCACAAAACAACAGTGTTCTGTGCCGCTGCACATCCAGGGCAGCTTTTAAAGGCAGGCCCCGGTTTTGTACAAATCAAGGCTTTTATCAATGAAGGTTTTATTAATATTTCAAAAGTTTTCCTCATTTATTCCATACTTATTCGTAGAATCCTGCCTGATGATAAAAACAGGAGCTGTAGATGCCTCTAAGAAGAGAATGACCTGATTGGGCTGTGCATAGGAAATGAATATGTCTCTTCTCCCAGGAGTTGCTGTAAATCTGAGAGGCACATTGGCAGCCCTGGCTTGAAGAGCTAGAATAAATTTACCCTTGTGGTAAATGTACCCTTGCTTGATGGTAGGAAAATGTTTATACAGAATCTCTGCTTGCAATAGAGAGGGATCTCGGAGTCCTAGTGGACTTAAATATGAGCCAGCAGTGTGCTGCAGCTGCCAAAAAAGCCAACACAGTGCTGGGCTGCATTAACAGAGAGATAGAATCAAGATCACGTGAAGTATTAATACCACTTTACAATGCCTTGGTAAGGCCACACTTGGAATACTGCATCCAGTTTTGGTCACCACGATGTAAAAAAGATGTTGAGACTCTAGAAAGAGTGCAGAGAAGAGCAACAAAGATGATTAGGGGACTGGAGGCTAAAGCATATAAGGAACGGTTGCTGGAATTGGGTATGTCTAGTTTAATGAAGAGAAGGACGAGGGGGGACATGATAGCAATGTTCCAATATCTCAGGGGCTGCCACAAAGAAGAGGGAGTCAAGCTATTCTCCAAAGCTCCTGAAGGCAGGACAAGAAGCAACGGATGGAAACTAACCAAGGAGAGAAGCAACCTAGAACTAAGGAGAAACTTCCTGACAGTTAGAACAATTAACCAGTGGAACAACCTGCCTCCAGAAGCGGTGAATGCTCCAACACTGGAAATTTTTAAGAAGAGACTGGACAGCCATTTGTCCGAAATGGTGTAGGGTTTCCTGCCTGAGCAGGGGGTTGGACTCAATGACCTCCAAGGTCCCTTCCAACTTTATTATTATTAGTAGTACAGCTAGATTTGGACCTGAGGGTGAAGTTAGATACAGGATCACTTCCAGGTTTTCTTGATGGAGCTTCATCTTAAAGAGGAACAAATGATTGGCAACCAGACCTAGGCTGGCATAGAAATTTGAGAACACATCAGGGGCACACACATGCATACAGTGTGTGTGTGTGAGAGAGAGAGGCAACCAGCTGTTTCTTTGATTGTATCTTCCTTAGATTGCTTCTTTTCTGCTGCAATGCTGTGTTTTGCATTAAGTAAGACATGACTGCTTAAAGGCAGCAGTTCAGTAGACTGTTAGCTCTACTTTTAAAATCAGGACAGGGGTGTTGCACCTTTTTAATTTGCTTTATTTGAATTAAAATGAAGTCAGCACACATGGGGATATCCTAAGTGTGTGATGGTGCCCTTCATGGATGTTGTAGTTGGTGGGATGTGGGCAACAGCAAATTGACAAGAAAGATAAGTTTTAGATGGACGAGCCTAGCTTGCTTACATGAATAGGCTGGGTTAAAACTTGGCATTGAGCATGCTGGTGGCATACTGATTAAACACCACCAAAATTGATTGGTATTTTTCTTATAGTTAGCAGAAAGTGTTGCACGTGGCATTGATCTGTCTAAAGGTGATAATTGAACTTATGCTATCTGTGAGAAATGAAGATGGCAAAACAGGAACCAGTGGTTCCCAAGTTAGATAGAATTGTTATGTCAACACATTAGGTGGCTTTCAAGGCCTCCAATATAATGGCCAAGTATCTATGGCCAGTGAGAAGGAAAAGGTTGGAATTTTACTCCTTCAATACAGACCTTAGGAAGGGTTTTGATTCATGCGTACAAAACATCTGGGTGTATATGACCATTTTTGCCTGTAATCAAGAGATTAATCTTGTCAAACAAAAGGGTAAAAAAGTATGGACTGCTGGACTTTACAGCCATGTCTGCTCTGGAGCCCAATGCTATCTTACTAAAACACTATATATAAAAGTTTCGATTGACTCACACAATAATGGATGGCAGAAATCAATATATGGGTCCATCTATTGGTGAACATAGAATACAGAGGATTTTGGCCTGAAGCATAAGTACAATAAATGGTAAAGAGCATGAATTCATGAGTGAAAGGAATGAAAGCAAAATAAGCTTTATGAGAAACAAAGGCAATGGGAAAGGATGTAATAAATCTGAATTCAAATAGTTTGATCTTATAAAAAGAAGCTGATAAGTATATGCAAGGAAGGGAATGCATATGTTAATTTATGAATTTATTATTTGCTTTTATTTACATAATTTATATCCTGTCCAATTTCACAACTCCCAGCAAGTTGCATAAAGGCATCCTGAAAGGCTATGCATGAAAATAAGAATCCTTAGTGATAGTTGCACATGGTATTCCACTTAACAGCACTGATGGAAGAATCCATTGAGCTGAGGAATCCAAACTATAATCATATTTTCCCCCCACAGATATTATCTAGCAACAGAGAATAAAAGAGCCCTGGTAGAGCAGTGGTTAAAGTGCAATATTGCAAGCAAACTCTGCCCATAGCCTGGAGTTCGATCCTGACGAATCTCAAGTTTGACTCAGCTTTTCATCCTTCCAAGGTCGGTAAAATGAGGACCCATATTGTTGGGGGCAATATGTAAATAATGCTTCTACAGTGTAAACTGCCCAAAGTGTGCAAATGGGTGTGTGGCCTTCTTCGAACTGCTGAAAGGACTGTGTTGTAGACTGGAGATAGATGATGTCATATCCCTCCCCCTCTGTCCACATTTTGGACAGAGAGGACTGCTAGTTTGAAAAAGGGATCAAAGAGGCCATCTATGTCAAAACTGAACAGCCCTCTCTCAACAGAGGGGGAGGGATACGACATCTTCTATCTCCAGTCTACAACACAGTCCTTTCAGCACTTCCAAGAAGGTCCTACACCCATTTGCACTACTCAGGTAACCCTGATGATACAGATAAACCTCCAGGTGGCCTCAACAACTCTCTAAAAGGATGTAAATGACCAGCTGCCTGCAAGGAGTATAAAAATCCTTCCATTCCTCACCAGTCAGAGCTGAAGAAGCTTCTTGGATGAGAAGTGAAATGTCTTCAAAGAAAAACAAGGAAGTCCAGTTGCCTTGTGAAAAAGTACCTTTGAGATCACATTTGTAAGTTTTTCTCCATTTTGAGTAAACTTTAATCAGAATTATACCTCCAGGCTGTTTTATCAGAATTTTAAAAGGCACTAAACTCTTCCTTTTCTGGAGGATTTTCTCAATTTTTAATTTGTTTATATCCTGACTTTATTATTTTTATAAATAACTCAAGGCAGCGAACACACACAATATTCCTTCTTCCTCCTGTTTTCCTCACAACAACAACCCTATGAGGTGGGTTGGGCTGAAAGAGAGTGGCTGACCCCAAATCACCTAGCTGGCTTTCATGCTTAAGGTGGAACTAGAACTCATAGTTTCCTGGTCATTGGTGCAAACCCATCCAGCTGGCTTCCATGCGTAAACCAGGACTAGAACTCACCATCTCCTGGTTTCTAGCCTGGTGCCTTCACCAGTAGACCAAATGTTATCACTCATTCATCTCTATTTTAGTTGTGATTTTAAATTGGATTGCAGTCAAATATTTATTAATTTTTGAAATCGTAATGTCTTATTTTGTACTACGCCTAGTTATAGGCACATGAAAAATACTACTACTACCCAAACTAATACTACTAATTATACTTCATTGGCATTACAATCATCTCCTTTTTTCATCAGCACAAAAGATATTCCTGTAACATTTACAAGGCTCTAATTTGAATCTCTCTCTCTTCAATCATTGACAAGCCACAATATGGATCAAAATATTTCCATTCTGTGAAGTTTAAAAAAGAGGAAAAGACTGAAAGATAATTTGAATATTCTTCAGATCTAGGACTATGTTGCCAAAATTCCACACTGAGGAGGAAAGATCAAAGCATTTGAAAATTCTAGTTTTGATCATGATAATTAAGATGATGATGGTGATGGTGATGATTTAGTTTCTGCTGGAGAATGCTCAGCAGATGCTGGCAATTTAGGGTTAATTCAAGTTTTATCCCAAAGCTTAAGATTTAGAACAGGGGTCTTCAAACTTGGCCCTTTTATGACTTGTGGACTTCAACTCCCAGAATTTCTCAGCCAGCGTGCCTGGCTGAGGAATTCTGGGAGTTGAAGTCCACAAGTCATAAAAGGGCCAAGTTTGAAGACCCCTGACTTAGAAGTACCTTCATATATGTTTGAACATTTTACAAGTTTACTTAAACCTGATCCAGAAACTAGTGCTTTTGTGTCTGTCTGCAGTCTGAGTCAATCAAATGGATATAATGTTAAAAAAAAAGAACCATGACAGTGAGAGAGAGGAAACTAGGGACAAAATACTGCCGAAAAACATTAGATATTACCATTGGCTCTAGTAACATAGACTAATCCCATTGAATGCATGTATAAACAAACCAACAAACAAACCAACAATAATAATAATTTAATCTCCCCCTTTCTTTCTCCAAAAAGACTAGCTAGTAGTAGCCGTCTTTCCATTTTTCCTGAAGGCTTCAGCATAATGTTTAAGCACATCTCTGCATAAAAAAGAAAAGAAAAAAAGTGGGTGAAATGGACATTACACAAAGCTTTTGTATAAACCACTGAACCATCCCAGGCAATTCCTTGTCATGCTTTCCTGGCACAAAGAACTGATCTTTGTAACACACTAACCCCATCAAATGCATTCCTATTGTTGACCTGCACAATGTCCAGTCCCAAACATTTGATGTTAACCATTAAGAACAGGTAACAAGGATGTTTTTATTCAATCCTCCTGGTTAAGTCCTGTCTGGCTTGGAAGATCCTATCAGGATCTACAAGATCTACAACAACACCAACATAACCCTCAACTTCATGGAGGATCTTAAGCCCTTCCACCACAACCAAAGCATCTGAAGGCCAGACAAGGAATAACAGATGGAAACTGATCCAGGAGAGATTCAACCTAGAAATGAGGAGAAATTTTCTGACATTGAGAATAATCATGGAACAGATTGCCTTCAGAAGTTGTGGGAGCTTCATCACTGGAGGCTTTCAAGAAGAGACTGAACTGCCATCTGCTTGGGCGGGGGATTGGACTAGATGATCTACAACAGGGATGTCAAACTTGCAACGTCATTGTTTGTGACGTGTCATGACATATCACGACTTTTTTTCCATTGCCGGCAATGAGGTGGGTGCGGTTTTGGCATGACATATCCAGCCCGCAGGCCAGCAGTTTGACACCCCTGACCTACAAGGTCCCTTCCAACTCTGTTACTCTGTTACTGTTACAACCAGGTGTCATAATGATTAAGGGTTTATTTCATATTTAGAAAGTTACTAAATACTTTTACTTTAGATTAAACCTAAGGACTCTTTTAGTGCTATGGAGCAGAGTGATTTACTAAAAGATAGGAAGCATTCATCCATAATATCTAGAGAGATCTTTGTGAGCATACAAACCCTATGGGGAAATGGTGTAACTTTGATACATGCTTACTCTGAATTTTAAATGCAGGCATAATAAATTAGGCTTAAAATGCACCTAGGGCTTTAAGGATATATGCTACTTTCCAAATGAATTACTGACATAGATGTAAGAAACCAGAATCATACTGAGTCACATTCACTGGGGAAATTCTGCCCTGTGATTTTTCATGCCAGACCAGTATATCAAAGACATCCATGGAGCACCGTGACATAAAAGAGCAGAAAGATTATTTATAGAACAATATGGAACAAAAGAGCATCTGCAAAATCAATGAAAGGCTCAGCTCTGAGTAAGCAATTTTGAAAGCAATGCAGATTCGTCAGCATTATCTGACCAATATTTTGTGGTTAGTTTGTTCCCATTATGATTTGCCGTATTTTTCCGTGTATAAGATGCTATTTTTTCCTGCAAACATCCTGTTCAAAAATCAGGTGCGTCTTATACAAGTGCAGCGTCTTATACACGGAAAAATGATGGTAACCTCTGCAGCCCAGGGCATGCCTGTGTAGGTTGCCATGCCGCCTGGTGCAGGTGTCAAGCCCCTGTGGGCTTGTCACTAACGGGAGGGGGGAGGGGGCAAGATCGTCGGCCGGCCGAACTTCCGGATTTGCCTGCTCAGCTGTTCGGCACAGAGAAATTCACATGCCAGAGCGTCTTATACAAGGGTGCGTCTTATAGACGGAAAAATACCGTATCTATTTATTTCTTTGATGAAGCAATTCCCAACCATCTAGTCAAGTTACAAGGCCACCTCTAGATATGCTGTGATAAAGCTTCATTAAAATATTAAAAAAAAACACATAACATGACAGGAATTAAAAGTTACAGAGAAAAAAACACCAGAAGCCAACCCACACTCTGAGTTCCTTCAATTAAACAAGGGTTTATTTATATATTTATATTTATATGTACATATTGTATATATATTGTTATTCTGTTATCTATCAGGATCCCAAAGTGCACTTTCTCTGTTGCAGCTCCCACTTTTTGGAATGTGGTTTCCCCAAAATCTAGACCTGCATCTTCAAGAGAAAAATAAAAAAAATGAAGTTTTCTTTGTTTCTTTTTTTCACTGCTCATCATTTTCCTTCTTTAAAAAAAATTGTACCAAAATATTTTGTCTTTTTGTGCTGTAATATCATGGCCCCTGGTTAGCGCCGGTGCGAGATGCACACCGCTGCTAATCAAGCAGCACACCACACACTAGCAGCCCCATTTACAGAGTGCGCATGTGCATGGCCTGTTCGTAGCCACGTTTGCGTGTGTGCACATGCGTGCATAAAAGTGCCTGCCCCTCTCTTTCCCACTGGGCTGTCAACCCAGAAAGGTTGGCGACCCCTGCCCTATACCATTCCAGATAAATGGCTGACCAATCTCTTCTTGAAAACCTCCAGTGAGGGAGCACCCAGTTTCTGGAGGCAAGCTGTTACACTGATTAATTTTTCTCACTGTCAGGAAATTTCTCCTTAGTTCTAAGTTGGATCTCTCTGTAATTATCTTTCACCTGTTACTTCTTGGCCTGCCTTCAGGTGCTTTGGAGAATAGGTCGACCCCCTCTTCTCTGTGACAGACCCTCAGGTTGCCCCCCAGCTGTTCTCTTTGTTGGATACTAGACATACCCAGTTTTACAATCATTCATCATTACAGTTTAGCCTCCAGACCCCTTATCATCTTTGTTGTTCTTCCCTGCACTCTTTCTAGAGTCCCAGCATCTTTTCTGAATCATGGTGACCAGAACTAGACACAGTACCCCAAGTGTGGTGTTGCCAGTGCAGTATAAAGTGATACTAACATTTTGTTATCTTTCTGTTGATGCAGCCTAGGACCGCATTAACTTTTTTGGCAACTGCAGCACACTGCTGGCTCATACTATAGACGTGAATTACAGTAAGTGAACTAAGTGGTCCTTCCTTTGGAATTTTTTTTTTTTTAAAGAATCTGGAAGGCCAGTATTGTTGATAGGAAAACAACTTGAGTATGTCCACATTCAAAAAGAATTCTATTACTTACAACTCTTGTGTTTTTGCCTAAAAACGACAAGAAAGTCTGCCAATGGTGGAGCTGAGGTTCTGATCTTGGAGTTGTTAGCAACTCATTCTCGCTTTGATTGAATTGGGTTAAACTGATATGACTGCTGGAGAGGAGATGCACTAGGCTAAAACTAAAAAAAAAAAAAACTAGATTTTTCAAGAGACATCCACTATCGGGAGCTAAACAAACCCAACTAGATAGGAACTATATCCTGTAGGTTTTTGCAAATACCTCATCTTAAAGGAGTAGGTTTGACAGCTCTTGTCATCTTATTTTTCCTTAGCAAACAGCAAAATACTCAGCCAAGAGAGGGGATGTTTTTGAGAAAGTTGCTTTTATCAGAACACCATTTAAAACCCACTCACTTTTTATGGTCACCACTGTGCTTATTGTTTGAATTTTCTTTAACGGATATCTGTAAACATTCAGGAACAGTGAGGAATCTTTTTTTTCTGCTGGTAGAATCTCAGTGTGCAGCCTTTTCGGCATCTGTTGTATTGATTGTGTAAGAGAGAAACATTATGAAAAGAAAGCCTTGGTGAGCCAGTGGTGCCCTGGGCATTGGCCAGTGGCTGTAGGCTGCATGCCCAGCTTCTCCTTGAAATGGGACCAAGTCCAAAAAGCTGAGAATTATTGCTGATGTTCTTCTTCTTCTTTTTTTTTGTAATCTCTCCCTCTAACAGCACATTCATATACCTTTCATTTCATGTCTGTCTCTACCATATCAACAGTGTCCATTCAAAAAGTCCTTCAACCAGCATTTATCCCTTTGATGAGCTGAAAGGACCTTATCCAATATCTCCCTGCACCTATAGACCTCAAGAAATGTTGTGGCCAATCTGTGTAGCATTTTGTCCACAAATCATTGAGATTTGCTGAGGTGCTGGCTCTACTTGGACAGAGTCTTAGGTGGCCCCTGAAGCTGTGCTTTGCCCTGTTGTCTGGGACTCATTTGGGCTTGTGACCTCGAAGAAGATGGGTAGGGTGCTATTTCAGTTGGTGGTATTGCCACTTGCCAATTGGACCCCTGCCCTTCCCAGCTTATGAGAAATGGGTGTGTGTGTGACCATTTGAGTCAATGAAATTACCAATGCCTTATTTGCGGAAGTGAGATTTTTCCAGCAGCCTTGAAAGAAGGTGTGGTGTGACTCCCCTCTTGAAGAGGTCAACCTTAGGCCCAAAGAAGTTAGATGACTACCGACGGGTTTCCATCCATTCTCTTTTAGGGAAAGTTGTTGAGATAACGATAATGTTGGATCAATTTTACATTGGATCATTCTCAATCAGAGTTCAGCCCTGGTTTGTGGATGGGGATCACATTGCTTTCCTGGATGATATGGATGAGGAAAATGCATCCATCCTGGTTGTATTAGATTTCTCAGAGGCTTCGGATACCATCAACCATAACTTCCTTTTGGAGAGCCTGAGAGGGTTGGAGACAGCAGGTGTCATCCCATTCCTTTTCAAAATGGGCAATTCCAGTCTCCACAGCCCTGACATGTGGCATGCCAGAAGAGTTGGTCCTGTCTCCTTGCTTTTTTGTTGTTGTTGTTCCTAGTGGCACAAAACCACTAGGAGATGTGCTGATGATATCTACTTATACATCCCCATCCCAGGCTGGTGGCAGCAGAGATGGACAGATGGAAAATGCTGTTGCTACCATTTCCTGGTGGCTGGAAGCTATCAGAGCCTGAATAGGACAGAATAGACTCAAGTTAAACCCTGTCATAACAGAGTTGCTGTTGAGGTCTTCTATCACCACCATGATTTAGAGATCCAGAAATATCACACTGGAGAAACTATATTACTAAAGTATAGCTCCAGTCTGGAATAAAGATTTGAAGAGGATGGCTAACAACAAGGTAAATGGATTCAATTACAGTGGTAATGGGTGCATCATTGGAAGACCCAATGGACCAGGTTGGGGGTAAATCCTCCTGGAGAAAACCTTTATATCTGGTTGCTTAGAACCGATATCAACTTGATAGCACGTAACCAATCAATTAGTCAATCAATATTTTTAGACACACATGTGGAATCCTGACCTGGTCTATCTTGAAGGACTGACACAGAGTTACTTTATAGACTCCCCTTGGGATTATGATTTAGGGCTGTTTTCAGACCCATGACTCCTGCTGAATAGCAGGTGGAAACAGTGGCCGTGTGTGTGTGTGTGTGTGATGTCCAACTTCAACTATGCACCAGTTGTGGCCTTATAGATACTCCTCATTAACAACCACAATTGGGACTAGCAGCTCTGTTGCTAAGACATTCACTAAACAAAACATCACACTGCGTCACAATGGGCTTACGACATCACTTCCCATTTGATTGGGACGTTGCAGCAGTGATAAATGTGAGGACTGGATATAACTGGTTACTTTTTTCAGCACCATCTTAACTTTGAACAATTGCTAAACAGGTCAATTCTTAAGCAAGGTCTACCTGTACATTTTTCAGGAGGAAATATGGAAATAAGTTAAATTACAAGCAAGTGCAAGGTAAGAATAATTCTTCATTGAGCAATGGAAATCCTTTTCCAAGAAAGACTTCCTTGTGTTTGAGTTTGATTATTTTTCACAGGCAACATTTCATGTCTGTGTGTGTAAACAACACATTTGACCAGGTCAGGTAAAAATGTAACAGCAGCATGGGCATTGAGTGCTATGCTTATTTTGTCTAACCTTGTACAAGGTTTTCTTTTAAAGCTTACTATGTGGATATAGTTTTTGAGTTAATTTATGGTTTGGTGTATTATGCAAATTGAGACCAAGGATTACTTCAAAAACCCAAGTTTAATATGTTGCATGAATATCATACACTGTTTATCATCACCAACTTTGAAAGTCTTTTGTGGTGGCTTCTAATGGATTATTCTGCTCCCAGGAATGCTAACAACTATTTGTAGAATATTACAGGGCAGAAGAGATGCCTATTTCTTCCACATCCAGCAAGCATGGGGCAACATCACCCCACCCCCCCCCCAGATTAAGAGGTACTGAGAAAGAGGATCAAAGAGATCAAACAAAACCGGGTTTAGCATACTCACTGGGATTAAATTACACATACTTAGTTTCCAAAATTCTATAGCCTAACCCCTTTTTCCCCTTTCAATAAATCTGACTAATGAGATTCTGAATACCTTGTTTCCTTGGTTGTGAATAGCTGCTAGGTGCTTGACATAACTCCTGCCTGAGAGCCTCATAAAACAAAAACAAAAAATATTTATGAAGTTTTGGCTTCTGATTTTTCTCTGTCTGAAACAGGAGTTGGCAGTCCATGGGATGTAAAAGGTTTCTTGGATCCTCCCAAGTTCATATTTCTAAACACAGGGTAGCCAGCCACTAAATACCAGGGGCACTTCCAAAGAAAGAAGCAAACTAAAAGTGTTACCCTCTGGTTAAATTATCTAGTTTACTTTTTTTTTTTGAAAAGGAAAATCACCAAACATTGAAAGGTCTGGCTGCATCTTCCTTCAGAATGTCATTTTTCACTTCCCCATCCCCTATGAGTAGCTCCTCCTCCTCCTCCTTCTTCCATAGACATAAATTGTGATTATTTCTAAACTTGCATAAATTACCATTTGCAATACATATTTGTGATCTGCACCGTTTGGGGGTTTGGTGATATATTGTTTTGCAACTGGTAACTGGTCTTTTTGAGTTGTTCTTTTGAGGAATTTATTGTGAGCTTGTGGGTAGCCACTTTGTAAATAATGATATTTGAAAGCAACTACAGGAGTTTAGCTCGAGGACACAGAAACTCTACCTAGAAGAGAGATGGGGCACAAGTAATAACAACATATACCAATAGAAGAGAACATTTGTGGCTCAGGATTGAAATATTGAACACCACTCCCTTCTAGCACTGATGATATTACCTAGTTGGGTAATGAAACATCTGCAAGAAAACAACCAAGCAAGAGACCACCAAGGACCTCACAATAACAATATATTGTTATTAACAGTCTATCAGCCCCAAATTGCACCCTTCCTTAACTTGTGCATTCCCCTGGTTCTTCTCTGCAGAGATTATGTTCATGCAACTTGCTTTAACCTTTATCCATTTTCTGCATTCACGCGAAGCACAGAACAATAAACGAATCAAGCTGGCTTAGTCTGCAGACCAACATATCAGATTCTACTTTGGCAGATTTGAATTCTGCAATTTCCAAGAATTTTTCCCCATATGCCTTATTTCAGAGTGAGGATTCTACAAAATGCAATAGAGGCTCCAGCCACATGGGATGAGGGTTTCTCAATGCTGTGGCATATGCTTTGTGTTAAAGGTCTCAGTTTTAATCTTCCATTTTGAGGCTTTTAATTTAAAAGGTTCTTCAGTAGCAGCACTTGGAAATAAACACTATTAAATATATTGGAAAGGTACTCCAATGCTCCTCTTGAAATTGGTCTATGCGAGAGACTGTAACTCAATGACACAACACACGTTTTGCATGTTGCATCTCAGAATTGACTCCCCAATGACTCCGGTTGATAAGGAGTTGATGAAAAAAGTCTTCGGTTTTTTATGAGAGTAAAAGTACAAATGTGCTTTAAAAAATTGGTAGAATACAACTTTCTATATTCTAGAGTTATGTCTCTCTCTATAGGTGGTTCTCAACTTACTACCCTTTGCATTGAAGATGTTACCTGGTTTGGGTAATGAAACATCTGCAAGCAAACAACCAAGCTCAGAGAGTACCAAGGACCCCTCATAACAACCTTTTGTCTAGCAATCATTCAAATTTATAACACCACTGAAAAAGGTGACTTACAATTGGTCTTCATACTTACAACCATCACATCATCCCCATGATCAAAATTCAGGTGTTCAGCAACTGGTGTATACCGTATTTCCCCGAAAATAAGACCTAACTGGAAAATAATCCCTAGCATGATTTTTCAGGATGCTCATAATATAAGCCCTACCCCAAAAATAAGCCCCAGTTAAGATCGTAGCCAGATAGATGCATTTAGTATGTCCGTTGCAAGAAACCACGGATGTATTGAATGATAAAATAATAATATTAACATATAATTAAATATAAATAAATATTATTAACATTATTTATTTGAATAAATGTAGATTGTTGCACATGAAAAAATAAGACAGCACCTGAAAATAAGCCCTAATGTTTCTTTTGGAGCAAAAATTAATATAAGACCCAGTCTTATTTTGGGGAAAATACGGTATTTATGACTCGCTTAACAATCGCCTTGCTTAACAATGGAAATTCTGCTCCTAATTGTAGTCATAAATTGAGGACTACCTGTATGAATTTTGTTCTATATTCTAACTACCCTTCTTACCTGTTCAGAAGCCCTTCTGAATTATCAAACTCATCTGAAGGCATCTAATTTAATTGGATGAGTTAATTGAAACCATTGATGTGAATTAGAGAGTTGATTATATCCAGGGCTTTGACAGACCAGCCTGGACCAAAGACAGAACACAAAGACCAAAGATGCCCACTTTTTTAGCAGCAAGTTGCAGGCAGAAGCTGCTAGCTTTGAACAATGTCATTTACATACCAGTTTCCAGTGGTGGGATTCAAATACCTGAACATCCAGTTTTCTGCGTGGATGCAGGCCTGGGCCTCCGAGGCCTAGAATGGACTTCCAGAAGTGACATCCATGCATTTTCTGTGGGCTGTTCTAGGCCTGGGAGGCCTCCTCCAGTCCTCTGAAGCCTAGTACGGACTTCCGGAAGTGACACTAACGCACTTCCGGCGGGCCATTCTAGGCCTGGGAGGGCTCCACCAGGCCTAGAATGGACTTCCGAAAGTGACATCCACGCACTTCTGGTGGGCTGTTCTAGGCCTGGTAGACCTCCTCTAGGCTTCCGAGGCCTAGAACGGACTTCCAGAAGCAGCATGGGTTCAAGCTGGTTCTCCGAACTCAACAAAATTTAGCTACCAGTTCTACTGGACCGGTGCGAACCAGCTGAATCCCACCACTGGCAGTTTCTGATGATGGCATGCAGGGCCATCAATATCCTGCCTCCTGCCTCCCTCCCCAGCAAAAAATGAAAGTTGCATTACAAGTCTCTAACTGCCCAAGTCTAGACTAGACCCCAATCCCTTTTTCCTTCTTGCTTCCTCTCATTGTCTTTTCTTCCTTGAATTTTGGATTGGCCTTTTTGATGACAGCAGTGGTGGAACAACCTGCCTCCAGAAGCTGTGAATGCTCCAACACTGGAAGTTTTTAAGAAGAGACTGGACAGCCATTTGTCCGAAACGGTATAGGGTTTCCTGCCTGAGCAGGGGGTTGGAATAGATGACCTCCAAGGTCCCTTCCAACTTTGTTGTTGTTGTTGTTGTTGTTGTTGTTGCAGAAGATGAGGTCTGGACTTTGACTTCAGACCCAGCCTTGGTGATGCTGTCAAGTATTGCTGTTCGGGGTGACCTAGATGGTGGAGAGATAGCGAATTGTTTCTCTTTTGTTCAGTGTGTGTGTGTGTGCGTGTGTGTGTGGGGGGGTATGTGGGTATGTGTGTGAGGCACACAGCAGAGTCAATTTAGGTGTTTTTCCAAATGTTTGACATACTGAGCCCAAAAGGTTCACCATGACTGACATAGAAAAAACATAACTGCTGTGCTGATTTACCTACCAGTCTGCAGCTGCTTCCAAAGGTTTTCTGGGTTATTGTGGTTTTATGATAGATACAGGGCCATAGCTGGACTTCTGATCTGCCAGCAAACTCCCCCTTAAGAACTTCTGGTTGGTCTATTCCTTCCCTAGTTCCACAGCCTCTCAATTTCCTGCTTTCAACTTTCTTCGTCCTTCCTCATAAAGTGCACTCAATTTCTTTTCTTTCTTTTTTTCGTTTCTAACCCTTCATTGGACTCCAACAGTCAATCAATCAGAATAGAGGTGGAAGGGACATTGGAGGTCTTCTATTCCAACCCTCTGCTCAAACTGGAGACCCTATACCATTTCAGAGAAGTGGCATTCTAGTCTCTTCTTAAAAAACCTCCAGTGATGAAGCACCTATGACTTCTGGAGGCAAACTGTTCCACTGGTTAATTGTCCTTACTGTTAGGAAGTTTCTCCTTAATTCCAGGTTGCTTCTCTCCTTGATTAGTTTCCATTTGTTGTTTCTTGCCCTGCCCTCTGGTGCTCTGGAAAATAAGCTGACCGCCCTCCTCTTTGTGGCAGCCTCTCAAATACTGGAACACTGCTATCATTTCCCTCCTAATCCTTCTTTTCTCTAGACTAGACAAACCCAATTCCTGCAACCATTCTTCATATGTTTTAGTCTCCAGGCCCTATCTTAGTTGCTCTTCTTTGCACTTTTTCTAAAGTCTCAAGATCTTTTTTGTGATGTGGTGACCAAAACTGGATGCAATATTCCAGGTCTGGCCTGATAAGTCAGGGTTTCAATCCTTTAAGTCAGGGTTTAATTTCTTGAGCAAATATTATCATTAATGCATTCAGAATCCTGCCCCTTTTCAGCCAACCTTCCGTAGCTCAGCTCTGTCTTCTCTTATTATAAACTCATGCTTGCTTTTGAGCCTTTTTTTTTCACCTATGAGAAAATGAGCTATAAAGTCACACTTAATTATCACACTGACTGGCATAGTTTCAGATCCACCACTGCTTTGTTCCTACAGAATATATGTTTGATCTTCAGATATTCACTGATATTCAAATTCCACAAGTCATCCCATTGATGCTCTGTCAATTTGTAAGCACCATCAACTATTAAACATGATGATTTAGCAAGCAGAGCAACAGGCTGAGCATCGCTGGGCTTAGAAACTAAGTAGGCTCACTTCTGATTTATGCTTTGATGGGAGAACTCCAGGAAATATCAGTGTGGGTGGAAGCATCTGGGCAGTTTTCTCTGTGGTTGGAAATTAAATAGGATTGATGCTTGGATAATATTTTAAAAAATCATAAATGCAATGGCAAGTACTTCTGTATTATTGTAAAAAAAGAAACCTATATGTTCATATTTACGTAGTGACCAGAACTTGACTTATCACCTAGGAGCCCTGGTAGTGCAGTGGTTAGAATGGCTAACTTTGCCCAAAGCCTGGAGTTCGATTCTGATTAGCTTAAAGTTGACTCAGCCTTCCATCCTTCCAAAGTTGGTAAAATGAGGACCCAGATTGTTGGGGGCAATATGCTGACATTGTGAACTGCTCAGAGAGTATTGTAAAGCACTATGGCATGGTATATAAGTCTAAGTGCTATTGCTATTGACTTGACTTTATTAAACACAAGAGACACAAAGAATATCTGCTCATTGATAGGTCTATATTCTCCTTTTCCTTCATGAGCATGCATAATTATGCTTCCCCAAGTCTTCTCTAGTTGGCTGGTATGTATCTGGGACTACTCAAATTCTCAGCACTTAGGTTGCAGATTACAGGATATTCTGCTACCTATAGTGATGTGCAGATTCTCCAGTTCATGGCTATCCTTTAGCAAGCTTGCTGTACTACTCAGATCCAATTGCACCTTCAAATTTACTTCCCAACATACAAATAAACCTAGGTCTTGTTGGGATCACAGAGACCAGTCACTTTAAGGCACAATAGGGCTGGTCTCTTCCATTTCTCAATTGAGATTATTATTATGGCCCAGGATCTTTCATTTCCAGGTTCTCTGGAATACAAATAGGTAGAGAATGATGGGCACTGCTGTAGCTATTGTGGAGGAAGATGGGTATCAGTGCAGTCAGAAAATTTAAGTATTAAATGTTGCATCTTACACTTAGGATGTTGAAAAGATTATGCATTATCCCTGTGTCATTTTGGTAAATAATTTTCTAAGATAATTTAGATGGTTTTCAGTTGAGATCAGCCAGGCTGGAAATAGATCTACAGATCTCAAAAGAAAATAAAAACAAGCGTATGCATTCTACTATACCATTTTTAGATGCAGCAGTTTCTAAATGGTTTTTTTTTTTTGCAGTTCAAGACAATTGTTCATCAGATCAGAGGTTAAATTCACTTGGTTTTTTTTACTGATACAGACCGGAATCCAAGGAATCACTTAGAAGGTTGTTGCTTTGGAAAACATGATAGACTTACTGCAGCGGACTTGATGCACTGTGAATCTTATAATAATAACAACAACAACGACAACGACAACGACAACGACAACGACAACGACAACGATAACGATAACGATAACGATAACGATAACAATAATAATAATAATAATAATAATAATAATAATAATAATAATAATAATAATAATAATAATAATAATAATAATAATAATAATAATAATAATAATAATAATAATAATAATAATAAAGTTGGAAGGGACCTTGGAGGTCATCAAGTTCAACCCCCTGCTCAGGCAGGAAACCCTATACCATTTTGGACAAATGGCTGTCCAGTCTCTTCTTAAAAAGGAAGCTAATAACTAATAAGAGGCAGGTTGTTCCACTGGTTAATTGTTCTAACTGTCAGGAAGTTTCTCCTTAGTTCCAGGTTGCTTCTCTCCTTGATTAGTTTCCATCCGTTGCTTCTTGTCCTGCCCTCAGGTGCTTTGGAGAATAGCTTGACTCCCTCTTCTTTGTGGCAGCCCCTGAGATATTGGAACACTGCTATCATGCCCCCCCTCATCCTTCTCTTCATTAAACTAGACATACCCAATTCTAGCAACCGTTCCTTATATGTTTTAGCCTCCAGTCCCCTAATCATCTTTGTTGCTCTTCTCTGTACTCTTTCTAGGGTCTCAAATCTCTTTTTACATCGTGGTGACCAAAACTGGATGCAGTATTCCAAGTGTGTTCACTCCGCCATGGGAAACATGTCATTTGTATAAGTCATGTGATCATTCCAGGAACTACCAGAGGAACAGGAGCAAACTTCGTCTTTGCAACAACTTGTTAGAGCAGGATGGTCTTACAACAAAAAATTAAAAGGCTACAATAAAACAACGAAAAATAAAATAGCAAGCAAGCTACAGGTAGTCCTCAACTTACAACAATTGGGACCAGAATTTCGACTGCTAAGCAAGGAGGTTGTTAAGTGAGTTGTCCAATTGCCCAACTGGAGGATTTGATAGCCCAAGTCTGGACTAAATACTTTAAAAGTTCTTGGTAAAGTCTGAAAGGATTTTTTAAAAAATATGATTTAGAGCAGGGGTGTCATACTGCCGGCCCGCGGGCCGGATGCGTCATGCCGAAACCGTGCCCAGCCCATTGCCGGCAATGGCAAAAAGGTCGTGATATGTCGTGACACATGTTATGTTGCGAGTTTAACACCCTGATTTAGAGACTAGCACAAGATAGGAGCAACTTAAACAGGTGGTGCCAATATCCCCTTCGTTTAAACAACTCACATCATCATTGTCGGAAGGAGTTAAACCCTATTTTCTCCTTCTGTTATTTTAGAGTGGAAAAAGGTCCAAATGCTGTTATTACCTCACTGTGTGTGTTTCCTTGGTGCTAATGCTCCTTTTCCACTGTGGTCAAAGCAATAGTGCTGTTTCTCTCCAGCACAACAACGAAAACATTTAAAGAGAATTGCAGAGTCTCAAAAGCCTTTGCAAATGGCCTCTATATATCTCTGGGCTTCACACAAAGGAGGTTTGGCTGGAAGCATATACTTTCCAATGAATTCCTGCACAGAGACAAAATATCCCATGCACCAAGTTTTTAAAAAAAAGGTAAAAAGTTTTGGTAAAGTTTGAAAAATATCCTCTGGAGCTTTGCTACAGCTTGCTTGCATTTTACGAATATTGAATGGATTGTGCTTTCAAGTATATTTCCTTTTCCCCCTGTAAATCATATAAGCTTTTGCTTTATTAAAGAAATAATATCTCTACTGTGTTGGGATCATGACCCCCAAGCATTTGCCAATATATCCATCTACCCTTCCTTCCTTCCTTCCTTCCTTCCTTCCTTTCCTTCCCTTCCTTCCTTCCTTCCTTCCTTCCTTCCTTCTCCTTCCTTCCTTCCTTCCCTTCCTTCTTCCTTCCTTTCCTTCCTCACTCTCTCCCTCTCCTTCCTTCCTTCCCCCTTCCCTCCCTCCCTCCCTCCCTTCCTTCCTTCCTCCCTCCCTCCCTTCCCCCTTAATAAGCCTCAGTTAAGCTATCTTATATAAAATTCAGAGAACTCAATTGCAATATTGCTCAAATAACATTATTCTCCCACTGCACCGTTGGGTTTATTAATAGCCATCCCATAAACAATAAAACCTACCCGAGCATGAAATGCGTTTATGCGAATGTGCTCATTACCTTGGCATTAAAATGCTGTGGATTTTTGGTGCTTTAACACCATTCATACTACAGCTGCCTTCTTTCTTCTTAAGCAAAAAAGACAATCGGAAAAATGCGCTGGGAAGGAAGCTTTTGACTGGATAATTTAAATCTAAATTAGCCAGTGTCAAGTGAATGTTTGTGATGCCTTTTAAACACATGCTTATGTGCCATACCACCAACAGCACCAGCTCAAATGATCTTATTTTTTCAAGAAACACATACGATACGGATGGATATGGAACATTGTCTTTGTGGAATGAGAAAGGCAAAACTATGGGGAACAAAGCTTCCTTTTGGTTCAGATGAAAGCAACATTTTTCAGTACTTGGATCTTACAAAATGTAGCCCACTGACTAGCTTCAAATGTTCGAGATATCAAAGATGCCACAGGCAGCCACCTTCTTCCTTCCCGTTAACTAATAAGAGGGCAAGTTACTTTTTAGATTTGACCTGCAACTCCCAAAATATCCAGGCGAAGAATTCTTTGTGTCACATTCTCGCTCTCTCCTTCCCACCCCACGCTCCGGTTTCATTTGTCTTGAAAATGAAAAAGAACACATCGGAGTAGCTCTTGAAAAAGGCTGTTCGTAGTTTGAAAGGTAATTCTCCTGACATTTCGTCAGGATATGAAAGGTAGGACTTTGATTAACTCCATTGCTCTTCAGCTTAAAAAGTATGTATCAGAGTGCTCAGAGCTTACATCTTGAAGTGCTGCCATTTGCTGGTACTGCCAGGAATGAGCCCTGTGGAAAAAATAATAATAAACTTGCGATTCTCAACAAAAGTTTTCTTCTCTTGCAAAAAAAGCTTCTCGATCTCATCTTTGAGGTGCTGGGCATCTTGGTTGGGAAATGGTTGATGTTTTCTGTTTCCTTTCTCTCCGTTGCTCTACAGTGGACCACAGAGGTCTCCAACCTTTCCAACTCAGCGGACCAGCAGAGGTGGCAGGGCAAGATGAGGGGTGTCAAGCTTGAAGTGTGTGCATGATGTTGCCTCTTTCATTGCGTCTTAGCTTGTCAACGTACTAGGGGGGAGAGGAAGGTGGGAAATGAAATGCAGACTCCAGACAACAAGAAATACGATTGTGTGAACTAAGGATGTTTCAGCAGGTATTTACCGACTCACAGAGACACTTTCTCATAACAAACTTTTAACACTTGATTGGGCAATGTGACATGCATTAATAGGGGGAGGGAGAATTGTGTGTTTTAATTATAATGGTTCTTGCGGGAATTAACCAGAGTCAAATTTAACTTGAGACTTTTCTATTTATCTTGGAGTGGAGATAACCATCATCAGCAATTGCTTTTCCATCTGATGAATAGAGAATGAGGATTTTTTTAAATAATGTTTCTAATACTATTTTTTTTGACAAATTTGGAAAGCCAACTGTATTTTCCAAAAGCATTTCCTTAGTTTCCCCTACCTAAACCTCTGCTCTGTCCTTGAAGAAGCTTGATACAACCAGTCATTCCTAGAACTAAAATAGAGCAAAGAATTTTAAAATTATTATTATTATTATTATTATTATTATTATTATTATTATTATTATTATTATTATTATTATTATTATTATTATTATTATTATTATTATTATTATTGTTATTGTTATTGTTATTATATATATTAATTATTATAATAACTAATAATAATATTAATAATAATAATAATAATAATAATAATAATAATAATAATAATAATAATAATAATAATAATAATAATAATAATAATAATAGTTGGAAGGGACCTTGGAGGTCATCTAGTCCAATCCCCTGCTCAGGCAGGAAACCATTTCAGACAAAAGGCTGTGCAGTTTCTTCTTAAAAACTTCCAGTGTTGGAGCATTCACAGCTTCTGGAGGCAGGTTGTTCCACTGATTAATTGTTCTAACTGTCAGAAAATTTCTCCTGAGTTCTAGGTTGCTTTTCTCTTTGGTCAGTTTCCATCTGTTGCTTCTTGTCCTGCCTTCAGGTGCTTTAGAGAATAGCTTGATTCCCTCTTCTATGTAATTTTTTCAAATAACATCCAATCCATTCAATTTCTCATTCACTTTCTATTTTTATGTATCTTTTCCCTCAATGTATGCATTGTCATGTATTGTGTCACTGCAGCTTTACAAAATAACATTGCCAAATCTGTTCAGATATTGAAAGCATTCATTGCCTTTTTTTTTCACATATAAATACAGAGAATGACAATGTTGGGTTTGGTTTAAAATGCAAAGTGAATAAATTCTCCCCCATCTTCCACTTAGCATTTCAGTTCTAAACATTATTTTGTTGCAAGCCAGTAGTCAAGCTTTAAAGAATCAAGAACATTTCTTTAATCCATTGGCCATCTGAAGTAGCAAACTAGTTTGCTCCAGCTTTTCTGATCTTTCATCCAGGCATCTTCCAGAATACAGAATAACAGAGTTGGAAGGGACCTTGAAGGTCTACTAGTCCAACCCCCTGTTTGAGCAGGAGACCCTATACCATTCCAGACAAATGGCTCTCCAATCTCTTCTTATAAACCTCCAGTGATGTAGCACCCACAACTTCTGGAGGCAAGCTGTTCCACTGAATAATTGTTCTCACTGTCAGGAAATGTCTCTTTAATTCTAGTTTGGATCTCTCTTTGATAAGCTTCCATCTGTTACTTCTTGTCTTGCCCTCAGGTGTTGTGAGAATAGGTTGACTCCCCCCCCCACCCCAGATGTATTCAATTAGTCCCAACATTCAAGGAGGACACTAGGTTGGAAAACCAAATTAACCTAATGTCCTTCCAAAGCTAACATCACCTTCTTACAATGTAATTTGAAGCCTAGAAAACAGGTGTGCAGATGTTCTCCAAAAAAATTATTAGAGTGTATTATTTCCACAGGGGTCTCAGGGATTCACCTGAAAGGAACAAGTCACCGTTGTTGATGAATCACCCCCTGAAATGGAATGTTTTTATTCTTGGATTTAAATTTTTAGTACACTGCGTGGGTTTTGATGCCTTATATCAATAAAAGGACAGGAATGTACTGTAATCGAAAACAAGTATAGTGATAATAATAAATAACACAGATGGTAATATGTTTTTTTGTTAAAATAAACGCAACAGAATTATATGTCACAGTCTCTTCTAAAAACAGATTCTGTACAGAGTGTCATGAAGAACTGCTCCATGTTCAACATCGTTGAAGATGATGCTCTGGTAGAGATCAACATATGTCATGGCTTGTCTTTCTCATCCCATCCAGTGGAAGAACTGGAGGAAATAGGCTTTACTGCTTATCTGATTTATTTTAGAGAGCCCAGCTAATACAAAATGAAGAGGAAAAGAGCATTGGTCCTCTAACCAGTGACAGATCTCCTGTTATTCTTTCAGGCAAGCCTAGATCAGCCTTTTCATTAGACCACCAATGTATCTGCAGGAAAAAGACTGATTAATACATTTTAGTCCTCTGAATGACAAGAGATTCCAGCCAACCATGACTAAAGAGCAGCCACAACCCTTTTAATTGCATAAAATAACCATCTTCATTAGGCCAACTTATCCTCTTGAGTATACCCCTGGGAAGCAATTCAACGACTGTGGAGCACAATTCTTTTCTTCCAGCAGCTTCTTAGGGAGGCTTTATATGTGATGCCATTACTCCCCACTTGAAAGGGACAGCGTCCCAGGCATGCCCCTTTTCAGTTTAATCTCTCTGAGAGAAAGGAATGAAAAACTAAATTTGGAACTGGGCAAGTTCGGGCTATGTTGAAAGGAACTGAACAAAGCAAAGTGGGAAATGTTGAAAGAAATCAACAAGTCGCCGGTGTGTTTGCAGGTTCGATTCAAGGTGCTGGTTGTCACCTTTAAAGCCCTACATGGCTTGGGACGGGGTTACATGAAGGACCGTCTCTTTCTGAGAGTCTCCGCCCTTCTAATTCAATCCAGCAGAATGACCGTGCTATAGATCCCATCAGCCAAAGAGTGCCAGTTGGTGGGAACTAGAAGATGGGTCTTCTCTGCTTTGTGGAATAGTCTTCCCTTGGGAATTAGAATGGCTCCAACCCTGTTGGCTTTTCACAAGGCTCTACAAACTTGATTATGTATTCAGACTTGGGACTGTGAATGTGTAAAAGGCCCCATGGACTGGATTGGACTGGACTGGAATAGAATAGAATAGAATAGAATAGAATAGAATAGAATAGAATAGAATAGAATAGAATAGAATAGAATAGAATAGAATAGAATAGAATAGAATAGAACAGAACAGAACAGAATAGAATAGAACAGAACAGAACAGAACAGAACAGAACAGAATAGAATAGAATAGAATAGAATAGAATAGAATAGAATAGAATAGAAAATGAAATAGAATAGAATGGAACAGAACAGAACAGAACAGAACAGAACAGAACAGAACAGAACAGAACAGAATAGAATAGAATAGAATAGAACAGAACAGAACAGAACAGAACAGAATAGAATAGAATAGAATAGAATAGAATAGAACAGAATAGAATAGAATAGAAAATGAAATAGAATAGAATGGAATAGAATAGAATAGAATAGAACAGAACAGAACAGAACAGAACAGAACAGAACAGAACAGAACAGAACAGAACAGAATAGAATAGAATAGAACAGAACAGAACAGAACAGAACAGAATAGAATAGAATAGAATAGAATAGAATAGAACAGAATAAAATAGAATAGAAAATGAAATAGAACAGAACAGAACAGAACAGAACAGAACAGAACAGAACAGAACAGAACAGAACAGAATAGAATAGAATAGAATAGAATAGAACAGAACAGAACAGAACAGAACAGAATAGAATAGAATAGAATAGAATAGAACAGAATAGAATAGAAAATGAAATAGAATAAAATAGAATAGAATAGAATAGAATAGAATAATTGGCCAAGTATGAAAGACACACAAGAAATTTGTTTACAGTGCATAAGCTCTCAATGTACATGCAAAACAACAAAGTAATAATAATCATAATATTAAAGTAAAAATAATCTTAATAATTACACCAATAAGAGAAGGTAGTGGAACAGATGAGAAGGATAAAAGTAATACAGTCATACTATATGGGTAAATATACTTAGATATAAGACATTACTGTGAGAATTAGATGTTCAGCAGTGATGGCATGAGGAAAAAAACTGTCTCTGTGTCTAGTTGTTTTGGCATGCAATGCCCTGTAATGGCACCCCGAGGGGAGGAGTTTATTGGCTTTACTGCTAGTTGGTTAATTATTTCAGCTGCCGTATGCATTTATTTTCTGGATAGTTTATTGTTTTAAATTGTTTTATAATTTTAGAATTATAAGCTGCCCAGAGTCATTTGGTTGAGTTGGGTGGCTGTAGGAAATGAATGAATGAATGAATGAATGAATGAATGAATGAATGAATGAATGAATGAATGAATGAATGAATGAATGAATGAATGAATGAATGAATGAATGAATGAATGAATGATAATCTTATATTTTACAGGTCAGAAATCCCTACCAATCTTTAAAGTGGCATGATCTGTTTCTTTGTTGATTTGTAGCATGATCACCCCCATATTAACAACCCTGTGAGATGGATTGTCCTGCAAGATAGTGACAGTTTCAAAACCACCCAAGGAACTTGCATAGTTGTGCACAAGCTGGTCCCTGCTTCTTCCTGATTTTAGTTCATTATGTCAGCCATACAGATTCCCTCTCCCTTGAATTTCAATGTATGTCAGGAGTTATTCAAGAGGATCAGGCATAGGCAGTCTGAAGAACCTTTTAGATAGTTATAAAATAGCAACACAGTTGTGAGATTCGTGTATGTCGAGAGAAGCCTTTGTAGAATTTTTTTTCTGGTGGTGGCAAGCAAATGGCTTGTCTACTGTTGAGTATTCTGCACCTTGCCTTACATGAAAAGGAAGGTGGCATTCTGTATCTTATCCCTGACCCTCCAGCAGCAAAATGTCTTTGACCAGCCACCTAAGTGGAATCAAGAGTTTAAAAACTGTAGATTCAGAGGAAAAAGCATCTAGAAAATGGCATGAGAGAGGGACGAAGGATATTGAGGCTTTTAAAGTGTTGACAGTTAGGAAGAGTCTATCCAAGGTGGACATCTTGTTTGTGAGTTGAGGGCCAAACTTGGTCTGTTGGGAGCCCAACTCAAAATCATAAGAGAAAAAAAACTAAACCTGGTCTGGTTCCATTTATGTTCTATTGTAATTAAACAGAGTCAAAAGTGAGTATTCCTCAGTCAGGGATTTAATAATGTTTTTGCTGCAACTAGATTAAAACATCCAAAGATGAACCAGTGCTTGAAGGCTTCTGCGATTTACGTTTGAGGCTTTTGGCACCCCGGGAGTCCTGGGTTTAGAATATGTACCTGTAGTTTAAAAACTTAGCTAGAGTTTTAATTTAGATTCTAATTGCTAAATAGTTTTAATAAAAAAGGCAAACTTTGGTGGTGGTAAGAATCTTCCCCCCCCAAAATAAAATCCAATCCAATTAACTACCTCAGAATCCCTTGGGGTTTTTTTTTGCAGAAAGCAGCCTGCAGCTTATCGTCCACAGAGGTCTTCCAGATCCAACATCAATTCCTTGGCTTCTAAAATTCCCCAGAAGCCCAAAAGGAGCTCCCTGAGTGAGCAGGTCCCACGCTTTGTGGCTGTAGAAAAAGAGCAGGCAGAGCTGGAGTCAAGCATGCCATCAGCTTAGAGTCATTACGTTGCCACAAACAGTCCCTGTCCAATCCCTTTTGAACTCTGTTGACCCTTATCTGGTGCTGATTTAGTGTTGAACTTTAGTTGACCAGATTCTTGTACATAGGTGTGAACAGTACATCTTCTGAACTGCAATTTAACAAAGTCCTGATCCTTTGTGCCTGAAAGTGGCTTTGTGGAAGGCAATTTGAAAGGGGATTCATTTCTACTTAAAAATGCCAAACTTCAAAAAAAACAGCTGATTTTTCTCTTTTTGAAAGAGTTCTGAGGACAAAATTCAGGTTCTGAATTTTATTCCTTAAACCCCTAGATTTCCCTTACCATAGGTCAAAATCTTTGGCAATGCATACTCCAGTGATATTATAACATGCCTCAATACTTTGTCCTTCCAGAGGATTCTTCCATTCCCTCCTTTTTTTCAGTTGTTTTTCCAATTTCCACCCCCCTCACATCAACAGACCTCCCACATCCTGGACATAAACTGTTTCAACTTCTCCCCTCCAGGTGCCGTTATAGAGCATTGCATGCCAAAACAACTAGACACAGAGACAGTTTCTTCCTCCGTGCCATCACTCTGCTAAACACCTAACTCCCAAAGTACTGCCTTATGCCTAAAGATATTTACCCATGTAGTAGGGCTATATTACTTTTATCCATCTCCACTACCTTCTCTTATTGGCATTATGATTATTGTGAACTATGATTATTATTACTTTGTCGTTTTGTATGTACACTGAGAGTTTATTCACTGGAGACAAATTCCTTGTGTGTCTAATCACACTTGACCAAATAAAGCTCTTCTCTTCTCTTCTCTTCTCTTCTCTTCTCTTCTCTTCTCTTCTCTTCTCTTCTCTTCTCTTCTCTTCTCTTCTCTTCTCTTCTCTTCTCTTCTCTTCTCTTCTCTTCCCTTCCCTTCCCTTCCCTTCCCTTCCCTTCCGTTCCACGCCACGCCACTCCACTCCACTCCACTCCATTCTACTCCACACCACACCACACCATCCCATCCCAATCCATTTCATTCTACTCCACACCACACCACACCACACTACACCACTCCATCCCATCCCATCCCACTCCACTCCACTCCACTCCGTTCCATTCCATTCCATTCCATTCCATTCCATTCCATTCCATTCTCACTCTGCTCACTCCCACAGCACTGTCTTATGCCTAAAGATATTTACCACATAGTAGGGCTGTATTGCTATTGTCCTTCTCATCTTTCCCATCTTCTGATCTCCCCATCTTTCTCACCTCTCATCTTTCCTACTACCTTCTCCTATTGGTATATTATGATTTGTCAATAGTTGTTTGTATCTTATGATTTATGATCGATGACTTATCACTTTGTTGTTGTATGTATGTATGTACACTAAGAGTTTATGCACTGGAGACAAATTCCTTGTGTGTCCAATCACACTTGGCCAATAAAGAATTCTATTCTATTCTCAAAAATATTAGCCTGTGATGATATCCTACGGAAATGCAGAAACTGTTTGTTTTTTTCCCCTGGGTGCTTCCATTTACTACCATATGAATTTAGAGCATGGCTACCCGCTCGACTATGTAGAAGAAATTATATATTCACAAAAGGTGCATACCTAGGCACAACAACAATAATAAAGATATCCACCTTCATTTGGCACGTAATAAAACATAATAGTTTCGTCTTCCAGTTTAGCATGCAACCTTCCTGAGCAATTTCATTGAGAGCGGTGGAAAAATTGTTCTTCGGCTGCGCTATCTAAAATAAAGTCAAAGTGACATTTTTCAACAAGAACACATTGTAGACTCCTTTGTCTTGCCTTTTCAATTCAGCTTTGTTACATCTTTTGTTTCTTTGATGCCTAGAATATTGCACCATTTGGCTTTAAAACCCACATTAGAAGAGCATTAATTAAAGGCAAGCACAGCGCAATGGAGACACTGTTAAAATTATGCTTGAAGGTACAATGTAATTAATTTTGTACAAGCGAAACATAAAAGAGATCGGAAGAGACCAGGGGAAACAGCAGCATATCTTCACAAAATGATAATGAGAAATACAATTGCAGATTAGACACAATATGAAAGGACATATGGACTAATTAGACTTCAAGGGAAAGAGTCAAAACAAAAGGGGAACCTGCTAAGTGTTCATCAAAATTAAATTTTATATATATATAAATATATACAACCTGCCCGCACCAGACATAACTGGAAGGATGGAACAACAGAAAGGACAACCACCACATCCCCCGGAGAGAGCGATGAACCAGAAGCACACCCCACAAGCAAGACAACGCCCCAGACCCAGCGGGGCACAAAAAGGAAAGGGGGGTGATCGAACACTACCAGACAAAGACCAGACGATAGGGACGCGACCACACTCGGCGACAAAGGAAACAATGAACAGCATGTGCAAACCGCGAGACAATTATTTCCTGCGCCCTCGCACACGCACTGAAGAAACTACATGCCCCACGGGTAGTTCAGGGACATGTAGACAGACTAAAATGAATGGGACCATGGGGATGGGGGGGAGAGAAACAAGAACGAGTTGACACCCGATCCCCCGGCATGAAACGGGAGGAGCAGGAGCGATCTGACACCCAACCCCTAACGCTAGCACACATACCCTAAGACCAACAGCAACTGGAGGAGAGAGGATACCTGTGGAAACGGCCTCTTTAAGAACGGTGCGCCCGGTGCCGATAAGCAGACCGACGACTAGGTCGAGAGCCCAGGCGCAGAGACAGCCAGTCATATAAGAACGGACTCCGAAATCTTACGTTATATGCTCTGATGATGTCGGCAGTGTGGCCGACGAAAGCTCAGCTTTGTAAATTAAACAATCTTTGTTTTAAGATTTTCATCCCGGTGATCGTTTTTACTTATTTGCTTTACGACACATATATATAAAAACCCTGAGGCTATGAAGTACACATAGTCCTCAACTTACTACCACAATGGAGACCAGATTTTCTGTTTTTAAGCAAGGTGGTTATTAAATGAGCTGTGGCTTAGTTTGCAACCTTTAGTTGTTAAGGGAATCAGTGCAGTTGTTAAGTGAATCCAGCTTCCCCCATAGACGTTGCTTGTCGGAAGCTGTCTGGGAAGGTCACAAATGGGGATCACATGACCCCAGGATGCTGCAACCAATGTAAATATAGAAGAAGAAGAAGAAGAAGAAGAAGAAGAAGAAGAAGAAGAAGAAGAAGAAGAAGAAGAAGAAGAAGAAGAAGAAGAAGAAGAAGAAGAAGAACAACAACAACAACAACAACAACAACAACAACAACAACAACAACAACAACAACAACAACAACAACAACAACAACAACAACTAATGTTGGAAGGGACCTTGGAGGTCATCTAGTCCAACCCCCTGCTCAGGCAGGAAACCCTATACCATTTCAGACAAATATGCCAGTTGTCAAGTGCCAAATTTTGATCCCATGACCGTGGGGGCTGCTACGATAGTTACAACTATGAATACTGGCTGCAAGTCATTTTTTTCACTGCTGTTGTAACTTTGAATGGTCACTAAATGAATGGTTGTAAGTTGAGAATTACCTGCAGAAGCTGAGCTGCTTGGTAGAGAAGGCAGCATGAAAGTTAAAAGGCTTCCTTCTATTTATTATCTGATCTGGTCAGCAAGGTGGTGCATTGGTCTAAGGCGGGGTTTCATAAACGTCAGCCACTTGAAGAGTTCTGGACTTCAACTCCCAGAATTTTCTAGCCAGCATGGCTGACTGGGGAATTCTGAGGGTTGAGTCTACTCTTCTTATAATAATAATAATAAAGTTGGAAGGGACTTTGGAGGTCATCGAGTCCAACCCCCTGCTCAGGCAGGAAACCCTATACCATTTCGGACAAATGGCTGTCCAGTCTCTTCCTAAAAACTTCCAGTGTTGGAGCATTCACCGCTTCTGGAGGCAGGTTGTTCCACTGGTTAATTGTTCTAACTGTCAGGAAGTTTCTCCTCCAGTTCCATGGTTACCCATTCCAGCAAACATTCCTGATATGCTTTAGCCTCCAGTCCCCTAATCATCTTTGTTGCCCTTCTCTGCACTCTTTCTAGAGTCTCAACATCTTTTTTACATCGTGGTGACCAAAACTGGATGCAGTATTCCAAGTGTGGTCTTACCAAGGCATTGTAAAGTGGTATTAATACTTCACGTGATCTTGATTCTATCCCTCTGTTAATGCAGCCCAGCACTGTGTTGGCTTTTTTGGCAGCTGCAGCACACTGCTGGCTCATATTTAAGTGATTGTCCACTAGGACTCCGAGATTCCTCTCACAGTTACTACTATTGAGCAAAGTACCCCCTATACTATACCTGTACATTTGGTTTTTCTTGCCTAAATGTAGAACCTTACTTTTTTCACCATTCACCATTCTTGAAGTTATTGAGGTTGAAAAATACTGGTTTAGAGATACACATTACATTTGCTTGCATGCACAATTTTCCCCATCTGGGTATATGAAGTCTCTCACTACGGATATTTAGAAGACTGAAGTTAGGTCGATGTTTTTTCAATTTATCCTTTGAAAATCGAATTTCAAATTTTTCAGGGCAGTTCTTCCATCTAAATAGCATACATATAATTGAATTTGAGGGGTCCTTGGTGCTCTCTGAGCTTGCTTGTTTTCTTGCAGACGTTTCATTACCCAAACTAGGTAACATCATCAGTGCTAGTCCTGGGCTATTCCAGTGACTAGCACGGATGACGTTACCTAGTTTGGATAATGAAATGTCTGCAAGAAAACAAGCACGCTCAGAGAGCACCAAAGACTCCTCATGTCAACCCCGAGCTACAAATATTCTCCTTTATTGATAATTGAATTTGAAATTCAATTTGCAAAGGATAAATTTCAGTTTGCATATTGGTCCAAATATGGTACAGTATATTCTTGAAAATAATGTACAAAAATATATTAGGAGAATTGTATATGTTGTGGGGTTATGTTACAGATTACAATTAAATAAGCATATTCCAACAGATAAATTTAAAATGAAATAATCTATAAAAAATCTGGAAACATAACAAAATAATATAAAAATCTGCATTCCACATGAATATAACCACCTTAAAAATCACAAAGACAAAAAGTATAGACTTAGGGGGAAAAAGAGAAACTAGGAGAAATAAAAATTGATAGATTTGACTATCTTTACCTTCAAGATCTTTTTAAGATGGAAAAGGAGGTTTAGGATTTTTGAGGAGGTGGGGATAGGACAGTCCTCAGAATTTTAACAAGTGGGGAGATTTTTATTCCATGAACCTCTAAAACATGTACATCTGTGTCTTTTTTCTTCTAAAAGAGTACTTAAACTAAACAAAAAAACATCTCAGAGTAGGCAAATACATTTTCCTGCTGTAGTACATTACCATTTACAAAATCATACACATACACTTGAAGCAGATGCTTTTTTCCCCGTAATTAGATATTTTTCTCTACTTTCCAGAGACCTGCATTCATAGTTCTATTTTGGAGCAGAAAGTAAAGTACTGTTTTGAAATGGATATGAATCCAGCTCTAAAGAGCACCAGAGACTGTCTTGAAGCAACGGCGCCTTGAATTCATGTCCAAATCTCAACATTGTGGTAGTGCTATCTCTAGTTAAAACAAGAGACCATTTGTCAGCCTCTAGGATGTTTTGTATGCAATGCAGATACTTGTCCACTAAGCTATTGTCCAATCCTAGGTGAAACCACAGACGTTCTAATCTATGCCAGAGCCAAGATAAGCCATGCAAAATAAACCCCTGCATGTCTAAAGGAATTGTACATTATATCCAAAACTAATCTTGGAGTTTACCTCCCCTAATGAGAAATTTACTCTAGTGCAATTAATTCATTTTTTTTAGCCAGTGACATCACTTCCCAGGGTGCTCTGTCAACAAGGAGTATAGTTCAGTCCTAATTAGTGACAAACCTATCCCACAATAAAAACCCCTCTCATTAGAACAATGCAACACTCTCCAGCATAAGTCTTCAACCTGTCTTCAATCCCATGGGACTAGGTATTCAAACATGTTATCCAGTCTTAATTATACTGCACAATTACTGTCATTGTGCACGGCAATGTGCCTAATTACCCACTGCTATTCACAATTATCTAATCCATGCATCCTGTCATGGTTGCAGAGGCGATAAATTCCGTGTTTCTAAGAACAGCTACAGATTGGTTGGGTTTGAACATTCGGAGGAGAAAGGCTTGTCAACCGATAGATGTCCTATTTCTGGATTCAGTTGTACAACTTGACTCTTTATTGCTGAAAGAGCAAAAGTCCTAATCAATTATTTCGTTGGATGGCAGATGTTTCCTGCATGCTCTGGACTCACTGTTAAATATTTGGCCACTCTCCTCTTATGCTTATTTTATAGCAATGTCACTTGTATTGTTTGTCTTTCTTGTCATAAGAAGAACATGATACTTTTAGGTGCTTACTTGTAATAGAAGCCATGAAGAAGAGGTTGGCAAAATGTCTCCATACTCTGCAGATAAAGGAAAGAAGAAGAAGAAGAAGAAGAAGAAGAAGAAGAAGAAGAAGAAGAAGAAGAAGAAGAAGAAGAAGAAGAAGAAGAAGAAGAAGAAGAAGAAGAAGAAGAAGAAGAAGAAGAAGAAGAAGAAAAAGAAGAAGAAGAAGAAGAAGAAGAAGGGAAGAAGAAGAGAAGAAGAAGAAGAAGAAGAAGAAAAGAAGAAAGAAGAAGAAGAGAAGAAGAAGGGAAGAAGAAGAAGAAGAAGAAGAAGAAGAAGAAGAAGAAGGGGAAGAAGAAGAAGAAGAAGAAGAAGAAGAAGAAGAAGAAGAAGAAGAAGAAGAAGAAGAAGAAGAAGAAGAAGAAGAAGAAGAAGAAGAAGAAAAATTGGAAGGGACCCTGGAGGTCGTCTAGTCCAACCCCCTGCTCAGGCAGGAAATCCTATACCATTTCAGACAAATGCATGATTCAGACAGGTTAGAAGTTAATAGCTTTAGATTGGATAGAGATAGCGTAACTATCATGGTCAATGTACTGCTAATCTTGTCTTTAGATAATTGCAATCTGGGACTCTCTTGATCCAGAAGTTACAGCTGAAACAGAATAATATGGCCAGGAAACTCAGCTAACCATGTGCATATTTTATCGAAAGCTAAAACAATTATCCTAGCTATTAAATAGCTGATCATTTGGGCACTGGAATTTGCAACCCAGGGGTTCTCAGCCACTTCCCAAAAAAAAGCAAAGCTACAAATTTAGGTGATTATTTGAGTTCTAATTGTCACCACTAACTCACACTCAAATTTTCTGAATGATAAACAAAGAATGCTAGCTCCCCCACTGCCCAAAATATATAAAGCTTCATACCTTATAAAAAGTAATAACATTTAAACAAATACATCAGTTCTTCTCCCAAAAATTCTGCTAATTTTTCATATTATTACTTGGGGTGAAAAGATTTAATCAATTTACTTATGACATCAGTGATCTGGGACTAGCAATATTTACAAAGGACTCCCAAAGGTAGCATTTATGAATCCTATCTGTTATTCATAACAACTCAACCTTTGAGATGTTGCTTTTCAAAGTGATACAAAACAAATGCAACAGGGACATACCTGAACTGAACAATCTGTTGAAAACCTCTTTATGAAATTACTAATTAACCACAAGCTCACCAAGTCGTGGGAACCTGCAGTAGCATATCAACTGGTTTTGAGATGCAGGACCTTCTCACAGTGTAACCCATCTATCCATGGTTCCCAGGATCTTCTTTGGGATGAAATGGAAGCTGACCAGCAGAGTCAAGGACCTGAATTAAGGATCAGGATCAAAGGTTGCTGATTAAGGAAGACTAGAAATACAATTGAAAAATTCCATTGTCTTGACTATGAAATGCATCCCCCGGTATTGTCACAGTTGAAATCAAATTTAGATGACAGTCATCATCAACTAAACACTCATCTTCATGCTGAGTTTTGGGGTCAACTTCTGCTACTGCATCAATGAATGTGTTTGTAGTTGTAACAATTTTGGTCACCATATCACAAAAAAGATGTTGAGAAATCTGGAAAAAATTCAGAGAAGAGCAACTAAGATGATCAAAGGCCTGGAGACCAAAACGTACGAAGAATGGCTGCGGGACTTGGGTTTGGCTAGTCTAAAGAAAAGAAGAAATAGGGGAGACATGATAGCAGTATTCCAGTATTTGAGGGGCTGCCACAAAGAAGAGGGGTTCCCGTTATTCACCAAAGCACCAGAGGGTAGGACAAGAAACAATGGTTGGAAGCTGATCAAAGAGAGAAGCAACCTGGAATTAAGGAGAAATTTTGTGACAGTGCACACAATCAACCAGTGGAACAGCTTGCCCCCAGAAATCATGGGAGCTCCATCACTGGAGATTTTCAAGAAGAGACTGGACATTCACCTGTCTGGGATGGTATAGGTTCTCCTGCTTGAGCAGGGGGCTGGACTAGAAGACCTCCAAGGTCCCTTCCAGCTCTATTCTATTCTATTCTATTCTATTCTATTCTATTCTATTCTATTCTATTCTATTCTATTCTATTCTAGTCTAGTCTAGTCTAGTCTAGTCTAGTCTAGTCTAGTCTAGTCTAGTCTAGTCTATTATTATTTCAACATTTGCCATTTTGTGTGAGTATTTTGGTTGCATTATTTCTAGGAGGACATAGTTCAAGAATCCATAACTCCTGTGGATGATTGGGTAGATACATACAGTAAGTAAATGTCCATCTCAGTTTCCCTTGAGTTGAATTTACATCTCAGTGACTACAGAGATACTGGCATGTTTCATGGAGAAGAATATAGAAGTTTACTATTGTCATCTTCTAGGATGTTGCCTTGACTTCTCAGTCTACCGTATACCCCTGAGATTCCTGATGTTTCCCATCCAAACATTAACCAACTGTATCTCAATTTAGCATGTCAAGATCAGATAAGTCCTTATGGTTTACCAACTCTCCATCTACCATCCCTTAGGACAACATGCAGTGAAATATTTTAATCAGTAATATAATTCCATTTGAAGAATATGTCCCTTTAGTTATCTCCCTTGTTCACACAGTATTTTGTTTGCCAGTTGGTTAGTTATATGTACTGCACTATGAACTTCATTCTGCATTTAATTAATTTTGGCTTGAAAGCGCCATATCAAACCTCTGGTATTTCTTCGTGAAATTCTAATTCTGCTTTTAGCAACTAAGTACAAAGTGTGGTCTTGTTATGGAATTTTTTATCAGCTTCACAGCAACAACTAAAGATATATAAGTCCCAGAGAGAGAATTGTGAGCTTGTTTTGAATGAGGCAATCAGTAACTGTAAAAGCAGCAAATTCTTTGGAAACTGAAGTTATAATATGATGGAGAGCAAATGGAGATTTGTAAATGATGCATATATATCTGTCCAGTGCAATATGTAAACTTCTGGACATCTAAATCGCTTTTTTAACCCACAGAGCAAAAATGAAAACAGCTTTTAAACAGAAACAGGAGTTGTGTGATTATTATCTTTATGGAATTGTTCTAAATAGCCAAGTAATACATGGCTTAATTCAAACCTTCAAGAAGCAAAGAAGGAATGGCTTTTATGTAGTCCCTGCTTTGCTTGCAATGTGGTTATACTGTTGAGTTTGAACATGAACTCCAAATCCATTTTTAAAGCATAAAATAATCACTATTACTATAGGATGTAAACAAATTCAGGCAGAAGAATGGCAGTTATATAACTTGCATCAAGTTTTGTTGATCGTAGAGTTCTTCAGAGCTACAGTCACAATTCAGCAGGGGGTATTCAAAATAGCTCTGAGGGTTGATCGTGATTATCTACTGGCAGGATTATCCATTGCTGATTATGGGAATCTTCAGACCCATACCATAAGGTCGATCAGAGTGATCTACTGGCAGAGTGATCCAATATTTGCCATGGGGATTTTAGAGCTACAGCCCATGATTCAGCAGGTGGTGTTGAATATAGCTCTGAAGCTTGATCGGGGAGATCTACTGACAGGGTGATTCCCTGCTGATTATGGGGATCTTCAGACTTACAGCCATAATTCAACAGGAATTGTTCACTATAGCTGTGAAGGTTGATCAGAGTGATGTTAATGTTAAGGTTTTATAATTATGTGGTGTTTAGTGTGTCTATGTGTTTTGTTTGTGTGTGTGCATTATTGTTTATTATCACTGACTGCAAGAAAGTTACACAATACATTTGCCACCTCAATCAAAGACTGTGAGATTGCAACTAAGTAGACAGCCCAACAAGGATTCCTGGATTGAGTACCAGCCATCTCACAGTATGCGTGTAACATAATGCAACACAACTCACTGAAAATCTAAAGGGCATCAATGTGCAAATTGTCTAAGGACCACAAAATCCATTACAGCAATCCCAGCAGAAAAAGACTGGCTGAAAAGTCACACATATCATCAGAGGGACAGCAAAATACCATGCATTATTAGATGTGAGACTTTCAAATGGTAGAAGCATATTTAGTGTAAATTTAGTTTCAGGTGCAGCCATGACCTTGGCTTGGAGGACTAAGATCAACAAATAGTTGTATATATGGATCTGCCAAAGCAGCTGTTCAGTAATGATTATACATGCATAGCCACATTTTAATGATTCTGGGCCACTGAAGGTTTTGGGGGAAATAGCAACAATTCCACAAATTGCCCTTGCATTACAAATGGAATCAGCCCCCCTTCTTTATGGGACACTGTTTCTCAATCTTGACAAGTTTAAGATGTGTGGACTTCAACTCTCAGAATTCCTCAGCCAGTCTTGCAGTAAAGTTTTCAATGTTTTAACAATAGCAATAGCAATAGACTTATATACAGCTTCATAGTGCTTTACAGCACTTTCTGAGCAGTTTACAGAGTCAGCATATTGTCCCCAGCAATCTGGGTCCTCATTTTACTGACCTCAGAAGGATGGAAGGCTGAGTCAACCTTGAGCCAGTCAGAGTCAAACTCTTGGCAGTAGGCAGAGTCAGGCCTGCAATATTGCATTCTAACCACTGCTCTACCAGAGCTCTTTATTTATTCTATTTAGCAACAAAAAATGTGGTTTGTCCTTATCTTTTACTGGGATGTTTTTCAAATTCCCAATTTCTTCTCACATCCAAGTATTTATCAGATTTGGCCTCACAGTACTTAGCTTTCTTCTAGATCAGCCAAGGTCACTTAGATTAGCACTTAGCTGGCAAAATAAAATTGCATCCAAGCGGAATCAACTCCTGCTAAACCACTTGGACACATCCATATGATTTGCTTGGCAACAGTTTAGAAGTAGCTTGTCAAAGCCTTCTTTGAAGACTAGAGAACACCCCTGCAAGACTTATAGATATTCAGTAGTTAAAGTAATCAATGAAAAGTTGAGGTATCAATGAGTCTCAATCAGAAGAGGTCACTTACCAATAACATCTGTGCATGCACTGACCCACCCAGATACCACTAAGACTGAGCAAACAGCCATACTGTTGTTGTTTTAACCATTTAGTCATGTCTGATTCTTGGCAACTTTATAGAATAGAATATCTTTATTGTCAATGTATAACTCACAACAAAATTAAGCGCTGTCCACAGTGCACACTACACACAAGTAAAAACCACAAATAAAAACATACATTATATATACACATCCTTCACATTCTATTCACCATTGCACCACCCCTAATATTGCACTTCAATGTTGCACTATATAATGGTATTTACTATGGTTACAGCTCTGGAATAAAAACTATTTTTCAGCCTATTTGTCTTTGTTTTTATTATCCTGTACTGTCTGCCAGATGGTAATAGTTCAAAAAAAGAATGTCCGGGATGAGATGAGTCTTTAAGAATATTTTGAGCTTTCCTAAGACAACAGGAACTGTACAGTTCGTCCAGGGTGGGGAGGAGAGGGCAGCCAATAATCCTCTGGGCGATGGTAATGACCCTCTGGAGCACTTTCCTATCTGCTACTGTGCAGCAGGCAAACCACACACGAATGCAATAGGTTAGAATGCTCTCTATGGAGCAACGGTAGAAGGTCACCAGCAGTTTTTCATTCAGTTGTTGTTTCCTGAGAAGTCTCAAGAAATATAATCTCTGCTGGGTCTTCTGAACCAATGCTATAACATGAGCACTCCAGGTCAGGTCCTCCTTTATGGTAACACCCAGAAACCTAAAACTTGCCACCCACTCCCACACAGTCTCTGCTGATGATCAGGGGCTGAATGTCTTATCTATTCCTCCTGTAATCTACTATAAGCTCCTTGGTCTTAGTTGTGTTGAGAACCAAATTATTGTCTCTGCACCACAAGAGCAATTGCTCCACCTTATCCTGGTAGGCAGACTCATCCTCCTTGGAGATAAGACCCACCACTGTTGTATCACCCACAAATTTAACAATAATATTGCTGGGATGAGTGGGGGTGCAGTCATCAGTGTAGAGGGTGTAAAGTAGGGGGCTCAACACACAGCCCTGTGGGGAGCCCGTATTAAGAATAAGGGCTGAAGAGATATAGTTGCCAGAGAGGAAGTTCATAATCCAAAGGCAGATTGAATGTGAAAGTCCGAGATTGACAAGTTTAAATACCAGTGTGTATGGAAGAATTGTGTTAAATGCAGAGCTAAAAATCCACAAAGAGCATCCTTACATAGGCAAGTGCTCTTCATGCTACCCTGTCAAGCACAGCTTCTTTCAATTGTTGGATGTTCAGCTTTGTATCAGATTTGATGTTATTAAGTCAGTGTGTTCTTTGCTTGCCCCTTCCTCTTGTTCCACTAACCATTCCTAGCATCATTGCCTTCTCCAATGAATTTGCATGCATGACATGACCAAAGTAAATCAGACGTAGTCTTATGATTTTAGCTTCTAGCAGTGTATCTGGTTTTATATGTTTTAACTCCTCTCTGTTAATTATTCTGGCTTTTCATGGTATAGGCAATAATTTACACCAGCGCCACAGTTCAAAGCCATCAATTCTGCTTCAGTCAGCCATTCTTAATGGAAGTTTACAGAATCATAAAATTGTAGGCCTGGAAGGGCTCTTAGAGGACTTCTAATCCAACTCCCAGCTCAAGGCAGGAAGTTTATAGCATCCCAGTCAAATGATTGTCCAATCTGTTTTTGAAAACCACCAGTGATGGAGAACCCACAACCCCAGGGGTCTTCAAACTTGGCCCTTTTATGACTTGTGGACTTCAACTCCCAGAATTCCTCAGCCAGGCACGCTGGCTGAGGAATTCTGGGAGTTGAAGTCCACAAGTCATAAAAGGGCCAAGTTTGAAGATCCCTGCACAACCCCAAGAAGCAAGTTGTTCCATTGATTAATTGCTCTCACTGCCAGACAATTTCTCCTCACTTCTAGGTTGGGTCTCTCTTTGACAAGCTTCCACACATTACTTCTTGTCCTGTCCTCATAAGTGGATGTGTCCAGTCCCCTTCTCAGTTCTTAAGATGGAATATGATCAGGTGAAACAAACCCTGAAGCAAAGGATAAAGGATACAAAGAGGCAAGCAGATCTAGGAAAGGCTCTAGCCTTCCTGTCACCAGGACACAACAGATATATTGTCACTGCTGCCAGCTATCTTACACAGCTAGAAACACTCTGTCATCAGAAAGCTTTCTCTCTTGCCCGATGCCATGCTCTCCCCTTGGCAGGATTGGATGGATTCCAGAGAGACAAAAACAATAGAACATGTTATTCTTCATAGTTCCCTTTATGGAGACATCCAAACCAGATTCATACTACCTCTGATTAATAGATACTCTGGTTGCCCAAATTTAACCTATGCTCTATATATGCTGGACCTCACTTGATTAGATTGCTTTACAGATTTATTTTAATTCTGTCTTAAGTTTTATTTTAGTTATTGTCTTTATTGTCTATGACTGCAATAAATTGAATTGAATTGAAAAGAGGTCCAGTCTCACATTAATCACATTAATTACAATACCTTTAGCATTACATCCATGCGCTTAGCTATACTGACTTATCTCCCACAGCTCCTATACCTCCTACATGGAGTAGGAGTGCTCCATGGATTTATTTTATGTATATTTAAGTATTTATTTAGGATTTATTTATTTCCTGCCTTTATTATTTTTACAGATAACTCAAGATGTCAAACATATCCGATAGACCTTCCTCCCATTTTCTCCACAACAAATCTGAGGCGAGATGGGATGAGAGAGCGTGACTGGCACAAGGTCACACAGCTGGCTTTCATGGCTAAGGCAGGACTAGAAGTCTCCCACTTTCTAGTCTGGTGCCTTAACCCCTTGACCAAAGTGGTTCTCATCATAACTGGATGACAGTTATGGGGTCCTCCAACAGACACCTGTCCAAAGTGTCCTTTTAATGTTTGCCAGCAATGTCAATTGCCCAATCTTTTCCAATCATCTTAATCTTCCCTTGACTTGCTGGGTTGCAAAGTCAGGTGTGACTTCTTTCATGGAGGTTGATTATTAACTTTCTTATCTCTAGTTGCTGTCCCTAGTCCTTGTTTGATCTTGAGGGATTGTTTTTTACATCTGCATGGCAGCTCTTATCTCTGGAATCCAGATCAGATATTTTATTTCTTGTTAACACAGACACAGCCATTTAAAGACAGTCCTGATAGATAGTACATGTATTTGTTTGTTTGTTTGTTTTTAATCCCACCTTTATTATTTTTATAAGTAATTCAAGGCAGAGAACATACCTATACTCCTGTTCTTCCTCTTTTCTCTACAATGACAACCCTGTGAGGAGGCATGGGCTGAAATAAAGTGACTGGCCCAAGCCAACTGACCCAGCTGGCTTTCATGCCTAAGGCGGGACTAGAACTAACAGTCTTCTGGGCCAATCAGCACAGTCTCCTAGTGATTGACCCAAAATGACCCAACTGGCTTTCATGTCTAAGGTAGGACTAGAACCAACAGTCTCCTGGGCCAATCACCACAGTCTCCTAGTGATTGATCCAAAATGACCCAGCTGGCTTTCATGCCTAAGGTGGGACTAGAACTCCTGGGCCAATCACCACAATTTCCTAGTGATTGATCCAAAATAACCCAGCTGGCTTTCATACCTAAGGCGGGACTAGAACTATCAGTCTCCTGGGCCATTCACCATAATCTCCTAGTGATTGACCCAAAATGACCCAGCTGGCTTTCATACCTAAGGCGGGACTAGAACTATCAGTCTCCTGGGCCAATCACCATAATCTCCTAGTGATTGACCCAAAATGACCCAGCTGGCTTTCATACCTAAGGCGGGACTAGAACTATCAGTCTCCTGGGCCAATCACCATAATCTCCTAGTGATTGACCCAAAATGACCCAGCTGGCTTTCATGTCTAAGGCGGGACTAGAACTCTCCCGACGTCTAGCCTAGTCTCTTAACCTGAGCTCCTCAATATAGCACTTTGGGAGTATCCATGTTCATAGACATCTCTGTTTAATTCAAACAATTAATTAAAAATAACTCATATTCCTATGAAGTTTAGCTTTCAGTATCATTTCTCTCAGCCTTGATGAGACCAAGACCAGTTTTCTTAGATTTTTTTTTTTTTTTGAAATAGTGAATCCATGCTCACCATTCCAAAAAGAGGACTAAGGTTTGCAAGTGGGAGTTTGGGCAGGTGATAGAAGAGTAACTCGGGGCTTTGTAACTGATTATATCCCAAAAGGAGACACTTTGAAAAAAAGGCAATCTTCCTCAGCTCCCAAATCGAAATATGGCCAAAATGTTTGGTATCTCCTATCCAATCATACGTTTTAAGCCACAATAATTTTTCATCAGGTAAATTGTACAATCCAGTATTTCTCAGTCTCAGCAACTTTAAGTTGTATAGACTTCACCTTTCAGAATTCCTCATCCAGGCCATACACGTTAAAGTTGTTGAGATTGAGAAACACTGGTATAATCAAAGCTGCGTCCACAGGACCAATAGCTCAAAGTCAACTCCCAATTCATTTATTTATTCATTCAGTTATTCTAGGATTCATTAAAAACAGTTAAAAAGGTCTCTAAATATTTAGGCTTGCTGATTTTCACTATGTCTGCAGCTGGTTTTAAATTAAGATGTTGGTTGGTTGCTACCACTTGTCATTCCATAGCTGGCTCTCATTAAACTATCTTGAAAAAGAGATTATGGTTCCTTTGATGTAGGTTGGAGTTGTATCTGCCACAGAATGATGATTAACTTAAACATTACAAATGTACCTCTAGGGAATCTGAAGCTGCTCTTTGGTCCTTCCTTCATTGAAATGTAATTTTAAATTGCATCTTTATCATCACTGAAATACAGCTATTGTATCTTTTTTCATGGGGAACAAATACCCATTTATACATGCAAGGCATAATGCATATGATTAATTGCATCATTTTGCTGCACCAGTTCCAAAAGCATTTGTGGGCATAAGTCTATGTTTATAAGACAGAAATAGTTGCTTAATAGTGAAGGGAAGGCATTCTTCACGTGTTTACCACTAAAGGAAAAAAGTTTTATTGAATAGAGTTTGATTCCTGGCGACTTCATAAACACATCCATTCGGTCTTCCTGGTATTAATAGAGAAATTATTTCTCATTGCCTGAAAGATTTTGTTTTTTTATTTTATTTATTAGATTTTATCCTTGTGTTTATTACTTTATAAGTAACTCGAGGCAGTGAACATACCTAATGCTCCTTCCTCTTCTTATTTTCCCCACAACAACCCTGTGAAATAGCTTGGGCTGGGAGAAAGTGATTGGCCCAAAGTCACCCAGCTGGGTTAACAGAATAACAGAGTTGGAAGGGACCTGGGAGGTCTTCTAGTCCAACCCCCTGCTCAGGCAGGAAACCCTATACCATTTCAGACAAATGGCTGTCCAGTCTCTTCTTAAAAACTTTCAGTGTTGGAGCAGTCACAACTTCTGGACGCAGGTTGTTCCACTGATTAAATGTTCTAACTGTCAGGAAATTTCTCCTTAGTTCTAGGTTGCTTCTTTCCTTGATTAGTTTCCATCTGTTGCTTCTTGTCGTACCTTCAGGTGCTTTGGAGAATAGTTTGACTCCCTCTTCTTTGTGGCAGCCCCTGAGATATTGGAAGGCTGTTATCATGTCCCCCCTTGTCCATTAGACTAGACATACCCAATTCCAGCAACTGTTCCTGATATGTTTTAGCCTCCAGTCCCCTAATCATCTTTGTTGCTCTTCTCTGTCCTTTTTACTTGGGCTTTCATGCCTAAGGCAAGACTAGAACTCACAGTCTCCTGGTGATTGGCCCAAGTCACCCCTGCTGAAGGCAGGACTAGAACTAGAACTCATAATTTCATGGTTTCTAGGTTTTTATTTTTCTACTTAGTTCTCAGCCCCGAATACAATAAAGACAAATTCTGTGCAACAAAGATCAGCTAGTTAGCCATTTGTTGTAACTTCATTGTGCTATTGGTCTCTAATATTTTTGTCTCTTAAGGAATATAAGTGATGCTACATTGTTCAGCTTGTCCAACAATCAATTTCTCACAATCAATTTTCCATGAGAAGTTCTTAAGTAGCATCCAGTGATGGTGCCTTTCAATCCTACAGGGGTTCTCCAATAACTAATGGAAGAGATTCTAATAACTAATTTAGAGAATTCTTAAATCCCACAGCTGTGGATTCTATGATCAGCTTCTGAAATAAGTTATATTCATCCAATCTCACAGTTATGCCCTTTCTTTTCTTGTGGGACTATCTTTTTTTTTTTTAAAGGTAAGTGCTATGAAAATTGTACAAATCAACCAAGGAAGATTTCATTTTCAGAGCTTCCAGTAAGTACAGTTTGACGTATGACCTTAACTGAGCCCTAAATGTATGCATTTAGAGAATAAATACAGAACAGAGAAGGAGAAGGAGAAAGAGAAAAAGGAAAAGGAGAAAGAAGAGAAGGAGAAGGAGAAGGACGAGAAGGGGAAGGATATATTCTGCATTCTTAAACTGATCTAAAAGAAGAGTCTGTTGAGACTCTAGAAAGAGTACAGAGAAGAGCAACAAAGATGATTAAGGGACTGGAGGCTAAAACATATAAGGAACAGTTGCTGGAATTGGGTATGTCTAGTTTAATGAAGAGAAGGACGACGGGGGACATGATAGCAGTCTTCCAGTATCTCAGGGGCTGCCACAAAGAAGAGGGAGTCAAGCTATTCTCCAAGGCGCCTGAAGGCAGGACAAGAAGCAACGGATGGAAACTAACCAAGGAGAGAAGCAACCTAGAACTAAGGAGAAACTTCCTGACAGTTAGAACAATTAACCAGTGGAACAACCTGCCTCCAGAAGCGGTGAATGCTCCAACACTGGAAGTTTTTAAGAAGAGACTGGACAGCCATTTGTCCGAAATGGTATAGGGTTTCCTGCCTGAGCAGGGGGTTGGACTAGAGATGACCTCCAAGTCCCTTCCAACTTATTATTATTATTATTATTATTATTATTATTATTATTATTATTATTATTATTATTATTATTATTATTATTATTATTATTGTTGTTGTTGTTGTTGTTGTTGTTGTTGTTGTTGTTGTTGTTGTTGTTGTTGTTGTTGTTGTTATAAATTTGAGCCTTCTGAGCCATATCCATATTGTTATTTAAAACAATATCACTTCGTGTTTTAAATGGTTGCTTTATTATACTGTATTGTGTTTATATTTTGTTCACTCTCCAGAATTACTTTTGGTAGAGGAGTGGCTATATAAATTTAATAAATAAATTCCTGGAAGCTTATGGGGAAGTCCTTGGAGACCTCAACTATTGTTACAAATTGTGGCTTGTAAGTGTTGGATGGTAAATGCATGCAGAAAGCAAGCCCATCTTTTGATTTTAATTAAACTGAAATGTCATTGCACAAAACAAATGTGTGACTTGGACCTGTACCTACCATTTTGAACTGCATGCCCACATAACACTGCAGATGGCAGGGCTGCCCATAGCCAAAAGAAGGTGGCATCTCTGCTCTAGAATAAATATGCTTACTCACGTTTCATGTCACACATCTAGATCATATCTACAAAGGCCAAATTTATTAATACATACTAATGATCTGCATATATCCAAAACTCCCATCCAAAGCTGCTGTTAAAGGCTATTGTTCATTTTGATCAACTGATTGAGATATAGAGAGGTGAAAAAAATCAACAAAAGGACAGTGGCTTATAAAAAGCTCCATTAACTTTTATGTGGGATGGCACATAATATGGGCATTTATTGAGCTACACAAATTTGCAGTGTAAAGTTTTTCTATCATGCCCACTTCCTCACATCATGCTAGCTCTGCTTGCATCTCCAACAAACTGGCAGAGCAATAATTGTTGGGGCAAATGAACATTTGACTAGGTAATTTATTTTAATGAAGTATTCCTGTACTTTATAAAAAGGCTTGTCATCAATCATTCATTGTGATATTTCTTTCCATGTTCTTTCAGTGCATGCCTAATGGATATTTATTTAACCTCAGCTTCTGGGTTTTAAAACATTTCAGACTGTAAGCCAAGCACTCTATCCATAAGGTGAGAGTTGATGCCACTTTGCTCAAAGTATTGTTGCAATATTCCGGTTACCGTAGCCATATTAACAATCATCAACCAAGCACGTGTAAGGCCAAGAACTTTTCCTCCAATTGGAAATTAATTTCCTTTCCTTTCATTTAACTCGAACTTCAGTCTTTTAATTTCTGGGTGAAAGTGAAAGATTAAGACTATCACATCCTGCCTTTAGGAAAGGTCCAGTAAAATATCACAGACTCTCTGAGATGGGGGAGACTTCAAACACCATGTAGCCCAACTATCTTTTGATGCAGCATCTTTGTGAAATTGGTGCTTTGGTACTGCTTCAAACACTCTCATGAAGAACAGTCCACCAGCTTCTCAGGTAGTTGGTCTCAGCACATCAATTTTTATATTATTATATAAAATTTACTTTGTTTATCAAATTTCCTTTTCTTATTATAAAGTGTATTAGCATGAATGTTATTCCCTTAATAGCCAGGTAGTAGCCATAAGATTATTTTAGGGCTACAAACTCAGGCCAAAACAGAAGATAGATGATATACAGATAGACAGCGATCATAAATAGAGATGATATCTGACAGATAGAGATGATACATAGATAATAGACAGATAGGGATGATATATAGAGGTGATAGATGATAGATAGATAGATAGATAGATAGATAGATAGATAGATAGATAGATAGATAGATAGATAGATAGATAGATAGATAGATAGATAGATAGATAGATAGATAGATAGATAGATAGATATAATAGATAGTAGATAGATAGAGATAGATAGTAGATATAGATATAGATAGATAGATAGATAGATAGATAGATAGATAGATAGATAGATAGATAGATAGATAGATAGATAGATAGATAGATAGATAGATCAGGGCTTTTCAACCTTTTCACCCATTGTACCACTTTTCGGATAAGGCAATATCCGAGTACCACCACTCGCCCAGCAAGGTATCAAAAACTTGACCCCCCCCCAAAAGGGAAAAAATGAGAAAGTACAGGTAGTCCTCGACTTACAACAATTCGCTTAGTGACTGTTTGAAGTTACAACGGCACTGAAAAAAGCGAATTATGACCATTTTCACACTTATGACTGTTGCAGCATCCCCAGGGTCATGTGATTTACATTCGGATGCTTGGCAACTGATTCATACTTATGACGTTCACAGTGTCTCAGGGTCATGTGATCAATGGCCGGAGGCATGGCCAACTGATCACTCAGGTTGCAGCGTGCCTGTGGGGGGGAATCCGTGGGTCTCTGGTGGAGGGGGATGGGACTGAGGTGGGTGCCTGCCTTCCTTCCCTCCCTTCTCTCCCATTGTCCCTTCCTTCCTTCTTTCCTTCCTTCCCTTCACCTCCCTTTGTCCCTTCCTCCTTCCCTCCCTCTCTTCCACTGTTCCTTCCTTCCTTCTTTCCTTCCCTTCACCTCCCTCTTTGTCCCTTCCTCCTTCCCTCCCTCTCTCCCACTGTTCCTTCCTTCCTTCCTTTCCTTCACCTCCCTATTTGTCCCTTCCTCCTTCCCTCCCTCTCCCAGTTCCTTCCTTCCTTCCTTCCTTCCTTTCCTTCACCTCCCTCTTTGTCCCTTCCTCCTTCCCTCCCTCTCTCCCAGTTCCTTCCTCCGTCACCTCCCTTTGTCCCTTCCTCCTTTCCTCCCTCTCTCCCACTGTTCCATCTTCCTTCCATCCTTTCCTTCACCTCCCTCTTTGTCCCTTCCTCCTTTCCTCCCTCTCTCCCACTGTTCCTTCCTTCCTTCCCTTCACCTCCCTTTGTCCCTTCCTCCTTCCCTCCCTCTCTCCCACTGTTCCATCCTTCCTTCCATCCTTCCTCATCCTTTCCTTCACATTCGGGGCTGTCCGAAGCCGCTCTCCGAAGCCGCCCGCCCACGGGGCTCTCCGAAGCCGCCCGCCCCGCGGGGCTCTCCGAAGCCGTGCGGGGCTCCGAAGCTGCCCGCCGCGGGGCTCTCAGAAGCCGCCCGCCGCTCAGAAGCTTCCCCTTCACTCCGGCCAGCGAGCCAGATGGGCAGGGGCGCGAATGGGCGTGTGCTCAGGAACGCCGATTCCGCGCCCCTGCCCAGCTTGCTCACTTGCCGGAGCACACAATCTGCCCGGCCTCCCCTCTGCCTGCTTTGCGCAGCTCCTCCTGGGCCCCCCGCGCCCGCCGTTAACCCTCCCGTCACCATGCAGGGTAAGGTTGGCACCCCCGCCCCCACCCAGATGCCCTCGCCTCCCCCAAGCATTTTTTTACTCACCTGCTTTCAGCTGCACTCCCTTCCTCCTTTTGCTTCTCTGCCGTTGCCACGTGCTTTTGGGTAAAAAAGAAAAAGTTCCATGAGACTTTCTAACTTCTCGCGAGAAGTTAGAAAGTCTCATGGAACTTTTTTTTTTGTCTCACAAACACAGGGCGAAGGCCGAGAAGGGCAGGAGAAAGGGAATGCTGCTGAAAGCAGGTGAGTAAAAAAAACGCTTGGGGGAGGTGAGGGCATCTGGGTGGGGGCGGGGGGGGGACCCAGGCAATGCGTCTCGCAGCTCCAGCAGAATCTCCCCTGAAGACTGCGTGAGGCTGCCTGCCACCCCCAAGGCCGCCGCCAATCAGCTGGAGCTGTGCGCTTTGATCCTGGGCTCTCAGTAGGACCCAGGCAACATGCAGTTCCAGCTGACTTGGCCACAAGGCTCTGCGGCGCTGCTGCCGCTTCACCTCATCCACTTTTACACTTTTTTTAAAAAAAAAAAATTCAAAAAAAAATTTTAAAATATTTTTTTTACATTTTTTTTACATGTTTTTTTCAACCCGTCCTACGCGTACCACCAGCCATGTGCTTGCGTACCACTGGTGGTATGCGTACCACTGGTTGAAAAGCCCTGAGATAGATAGATAGATAGATAGATAGATAGATAGATAGATAGATAGATAGATAGATAGATAGATAGATAGATAGATAGATAGATAGATAGATAGATAGATAGATAGACACTCTCCTTGCTTATTGCAAATATTTTTTTTTCATTTCTTCAGTCTTTGCTACATAATTATTTTTGCTAAACAAATTTACTCAGTCAGATTGACATAAGCACTTTTTAGAGAGATGGGAAAATACCCAGTAGCTTGATCTTCCCTCTTGTATCCTCCAAAACTGTTGGACATCAGTTTTCACGTTCATCAGCCAGCATGAAGAAAATTGAAAATATAACAAAACTGGAGGCAGCTAAGCTGCAGGAGCACAGTAGTTTGCATATTAAATCTTTACCTTTTTATAAAATTAGGAAGGGATGTTCTGCAGCAATATCTAATCATACCATGACATTATGTGGAAGAAAACAGATATTGAAGGATTCATTTGTTGCCTTGCCAGAGTTTCTGAGAGTTGAGCACTCTTAGAGCTTAGGCCAACCTCCAGAATAATTACATAATTTTGAATCAGTGTAAATCTGGGATTTATGAACAGCACTAGATGTTAGTTGGCTTCTAGGCACAATTCAGGGTGCTGATCACCATCTACACAAGCCTACATGACAAAGGGCCTAACTGTTTGAAGGCCCACTTGCCTCCCATAGTATCTGCCCAGCCAATCTGATCTGACAGGGTGGGCACACTCTGCATTCTTTCAATTAAGCAATAACAACATTGGGGACCCCAGAAGCTCACTTTTTCTCTGTCACGGTGCCTTTTTCTCTGGAATAAAATCTCCCTTGAGGTTCACACTTGTATTTTGAAGGGTCCTAAAGACCTGGCTCTTCACCCAGGCCTTTGGCAATCTTTTCTTCTTTTTCTTTGTTCACCTCTGGTTAATTATTCTTGCCATTTTTGCTCTTTCTTTGGTTATTGATTGATTGATTGATTGTTACCCTGCCTTTATTAAAAATAACTCAAGGCAGTGAATGTATATAATATAATATCATACTCCTATCTCCTCCTCTTTTCCCCACAACTACAGCCCTGTGAAGTGAATTGGGCCGACAGAGAATGACTAGCCCAAGGCCACCCAGCCAGCTTTCATGCCTAAGGCAGGACTAGAACTCACAGTCTCCCAGTTTATGTTGATGTTATGTTGTTTTCTTGTTTTAAATGTTACTCTTTTTTAACTTTCTGTAAACTTGCTGGCCAAACTTTTGATTGGCCCAGCCAAAGGCTAGATTTGTCCTTCCCTGGTGCAAATTATCACACAAGGCAAGAAACTACAGACCTGTTTATTCTATTCAGCAGAAAAAGGTGTGCTCTGGGGAGTAAATCACAAATCAAGAACACAAATTAGAATAGCTTCTATGCACTGGTCAAAAGCACATGATCATTTACAAGCAATTGGCCACAAGCAACAAAGTATTCACACCTCTGGTAGAGGATGGTTTTCCCAGAAGGTGGGTTCCTTATTAAAATATTACAGCCCTCGCCCTTCTGTCTCTAACAGATAAGGCTGGTAATTAAGTATGCAAAACTTTCTAGCTAATTTATCTGCAACAAGAAACGGGGAGTAAGAACATTCTAGCTAATCCTCTGTTCAAGATGGTATATGTTCTTTGATAAGGTTTTCATGTGGCCTTCCAGGAATTTTAGGGCAAGGATGAGAAGCTCAAGGAGGAAAGGTCAAAAGGGAAAACACTTAAAAACAGAAGTGAGCAAAATGAAGGCTTTCCACAAAATGGGATTCCTCTGGATATAGACTAGTCCTACACACTGAGAATTGCTGTTGCTCTGCCCTCTGGAACGTTTTGCTTCCCTCGATGTGAGGCATTGATTCCTAAACATCGATTCTGTTTAACACCAGCTTTGACCAATAGTTTTGAGGTCCCGTTTTCTTTCACAATGTTCCTAAAACAGCAAATTAAAAAAAAAATATGGTCCATCCAAGAAGGTGGTCAAATTACAACTTCTAGCTTTCTTTTCAAAAAGTCAAATGTGCTCAAGGAACTCCTGCATAGTAATTCTAGAATAGGCCTTTTTTCCTACTCTGGTGCTTCTTGGAAGGATCATGTAACACACAGCATTCTTTCCTTAGATGGCCATTCCAGGAAACACTAAATAAATATTCTGATGAAGAGGATAAAAGTGATCATGGACCATTGAAAGGTTAAACGCTAGTGAGACTTCATTTGGAGATAGCACTAACTCTGCCACGATTTCTGCTACAGTTAAAACCCAAAATCTACTTCATGCCAAATTCATGTGAAAATTCAGCTACCTCTCCACTCAAAAACTCAGATGTGGGGATTTAAAAAATATATATCTTTTGTATACTTGTATATTTCAGGCCTCTGGCATCAAAAATAGCTACAGCTAGCTAAAGCTGTATTGCATCCATCTCCCAGTCATGAATGAGAATAACTGATTATATTTAATCGCCAGCAATTATATTTATAGTGATTGATGGGGTCTATTAGCAGCACATTATGGTTTGATAATGAAACACCTTTACTCTTTCCTTCCCTATATCATTTTGCACCTTCCCACCATCAATGGAGGAGCAGCAGTGGGATTATTATTAGCTGTGGCTTCACGAGAGCTATATTTTACCTGTCAGTCATAATCTGTTAAAAGAAAAATTGGCTGGAAAAGTTTGGAGGATCCTCATCCCTGTTAACCAAGTTTCATTTGAATCAGAATCAGAATAGAGCTGGAAGGGACCCTGGAGGTCTTCTAGTCCAGCCCCCTGCTCAAGCAGGACACCCTATACCATTTCAGACAAGTGACTGTCCAGTCTCTTCTTAAAAACCTTCAGTGATGGAGTACCCACAATGTCTGAAGGCAAGCGGTTCTACTCGTTAATTGTCCTCGCTGTTAGGAAGTTTCTCCTTAATTCTAGGTTGTTTCTCTCCTTGATTAGTTTCCATTCATTGTTTCTTGTCTTGCCTTGTCTTGTCTTTGGAAAATATACTGACCCCCTCCTCTTTGTGGCAGCCTCTCAAATACTGGAATACTGCTATCATGTCCCCCCTAGTCCTTCTTTTCTCTAGACTAACCAAACCCAAATCCTGCAACCGTTCTTCATACATTTTAGTCTCCAGGCCTTTAATCATCTTAGTTGCTCTTCTTTGTACTTTTTTTCCAAAGTCTCAACATCTCAACATTAGATGAAACAGAATATATGTCAGGCTGTGGGTGGCAGAGATAGGCTTCCTGTTCCAGCAACAGTGATAGAATGGGGATGTGGAGAAGCTCAACTCAGGATGGTGATGCTTCAGCTTGACCCAGACTCCAATATGATGAATTCTTCAGATAACTTATAGTTTTCATAATCCTGGAATTAGTGTCATTTGGAAGTATTGTACTAAGAAAATGGCAGCCCTCACATGCATGAAGGTAAAATATTCAGTGGAAATTCTGCAAAGTGGCCTCTCTTTTCTTGAGAGTAAGGAAAAACAGCAGAGAGAAGAACTGCAGAACTGTGCCAATTAAGTCCAGCCATGAGCAGGCCAAGATTAGTCCACAGAGCAATTGAAAGTTGCTCAAACAAAATAACTTCACCAGGAAAAACATAAATCCGCACACAAGAGAGCTCATGTGGCAAGAAAAATTCAGAGTCTTCAAGGCACAATTGCAAACACTCAACCCAGAATGAAGCAGGAATCACGACGATCAAACAAACAGCTAGAAAACCAACACATTGTTCCAGCAATGCCTCCATCTGTCTGCTGTGATAATTAGACAGCTTTCCGGTGCAGCCCGTCAATATAGGTGGGATCTTCTCCTCTCAAGTAGTCTTGCTGACCTCCGCTGCTCCTGCCTTTTTTCTGCCCTGGATTAGGTGCAGAAGGCAGATTCTCCTCCTCTTCACTGGCCGTCGGCCACTGCAAACTTTCCCAACTGAAGCCTCCTCCAAATCTCTTTCAGATGGCTGTTCAGAGCCATCAATCAACTCAGTTCCTGATATGCCAGGAATGGGCTCAACCTCCCCTGAGCTGACATCTGAGGAGGAATCTGGGGAATCGCCCAAGGGAGACATCACATGATCCAGTTTGGGATAGTGGTTAAAGCCAATAAACCATGAGTTCTAGATAGCCCTTCCCTAGGTGTGAAGCCAGCTGGGTGATTCTGGGCCAGTGCCTCTTTCTCAGCCCTAGGAAGAAGGCATGGCAAATACTTCTGAAAATCTTGCTTAAAAAATTGCAAGATCTTTTATCTCCTGCCAAGAGGTATGGCCATCTCAAAGGATCCAAAAAGTATTTTTTTTTTTGAGAAAGGAATGACACCGAAGAAAAAGAAGACTAGTGAATCAGAACAGAAACTCTGTGAGTTCAGCTTCCCATGGTCACCAGTGGCTAATCATGAAAATTCAAGAATAGAGAAAGAATCCTCTGAACACAAAGCCTACTTTTAATTATCATGGCTATTGATCACCAGCAGATCCTCTATGCATTTATAAATTCCCTCTTTCCAGCCAACTGGTATAATCACTTCCCCATGGCAGTATTTTACTTCACTAGAATTTTTCTTTAGGTTAGAAATCCAAATACACTCAACCCTTAATGAGGGAAAGAGTCAGTCGATAAAGAAAAAAAGAAGAAAAGGAATATGAACAATTGCTTTTTATCTGGGTTATTTTCCTGCAGCTGAAGCTAGAAGAGGGCAAAAATAATATATTTTTGGAAAGCATGCCAACGGGAGCAGCAATGGAAAGGCATCTAAGACACCGGATCTGGATGTAAGGCCCAGAACGGGTACGGGGGAGCGGCTGGAAAGCATGCCAACGGCAGCAGCACCAGGAAGGAGGGGATTGACAAGGATGGGAGGGAGGAAGGTTGGAGAACTGGAGTGCAAAAAAGAGGAGGCAGGACAATTAAGTCAATTACGGTCAGCCAGGACGGATGGCCCTATCACACGGTCAATGAGTAAGCAATTAGGCTAGCAAGGTTTATAAAAGTAATCTCCACCCCAAAACATCACTCTGAGGACGCTGGCAGGGGACCAGTGAAAGCTAAGTTGTTTTAATATTGTAAATAGTTGTTTTTATTGTTTTAAACTTTTTAACTTTTTAACAATAAACAGCTGGTTTATATTTCTCCCGGAGATTGAGGACTGTGTCATTGAACAGATATGCCCGGGATTCGTATTTTTGCAGTCATCAAAGATATATATATATATATATATATATATATATACATACAGTATATATGCACTATGCAATCAAAAAGATATCATTATAAAGCCAGATTTCCCTGCCTTATGATAGTTTTCTGTCCTTTTGAGGTGTCACTGCCATTTTTCAATACCAATCAAAGGATGGAACCGAGTTAGAAAGTCTTCAGTATTAAAGTTCTTCATTATTATTATTATTTTTAAAATGGACAATGCATCTATTTTCTTCCCAGGCATGTTCTGTTTTAGTGCATTTTCCCTCTTCACATAATTATCAACAATTTTTTTTTTTTTTTGGTCCTCTGGAAAAACCATAAAGTGAATTCTGATACTGCCATGTAGGATGTTTCTGCTGCTTAAAAGCTTTGAGTCTGTGCTAGCTATCAAGGGCTGTTTGGTTCCATTAGCTTGGTATCGGGGCTAATATCCAAGAGTAAACTCCTGCTTGCAATTTTCTTTTATATTGTATCCTCAGGGGGGGAAAAAGTACTAAACACTTAAGCCAGGTTTGACCCCACATGATCCCAGAGATAAATTCTAAATTGCATTTTAGCTGCAGTTTCTTACCCCACTCAGGCACAGCCACTCTGATACCTCCCTGTGCGGTAGTTATCGGCTCCTCTTAATGAATTATCTCACTTGCAATCATTCGTTATCTGAGGATCAGAAAGCGGTTACATTTTCAAATTCTTTTGAATAAAATGAAAAACGCTCTAGGGATTCCAATAATCAGACCCTCAGTCTTACTGATCCTTTTGGACGGGGTGTTTATTTCAAATATTCATAGCCGATCTGTTTTCCAAAGGGCCTTCTGCAGTGGTGGGCTTCAGCTGGTTCACCACTTCGGCAGAACCGGTAGCTAATTTTTTGTTGCCCAGGCCCAGAATGGACTTCCGGAAGTGGCATCCATGCAGAGAACTGGTTGTTCACATATTTGAATCCCACCATTGGCCTTCTGCCAAGTTACAATCTGCACAGGGAGTCCTTGACTTACAACATTTGTTTAGTGACCATTTGGAGTTACAACAGCACTGAAAGAAGCGACTTATGACTGTTTTTCACACTTATGACCTTGCACTATCCCCATGGTCACATGATCAAAATATGGACACTGGGCAACTGGTTCATATTTATGACCTTTTCTATGTTCCAGGGGCGTGTAATCATCTTTTGTGATCTTCTTACAAGAAAAGTCACTGGGAAAGCCCGTTTCACGTAACAACTGTGTTATTAACAACTGCAGTGATTCACTTAACAACTGTGACAAGAAAGGTCATAAGGCGGAGCAAAACTTACTTAATAGCAGTCTTGCTTAGCAACAGAAGTGTTGGGCTTAATTGTGGTTGTAAGTTGAGAAGTATCTATAGAACCACGATAAAACAATAAAACCAAGTTAAATAAATGATGAATTAAAACCCATTTTTACACAGATTAATGAAGAAGGGAAGCAGACACACAGAGAGAGAGAGACTTAATGAACAAACCTAGAGTTACATTTGTGGATACCAAGTTCCAAATTCAAGGATATTATTACAGAATTTCATTTTTAATGTGTGCCAGTGTGCCCCAGTAAAAAATGACAATAAAGGTTATCTTATTATTACTGTTATGGTTGTTCACTCCATCAGCCAGATTTTCAGACTGGATTTGGCAATTTTATCCATCTATCGAGTCCTTCCCAAAGACCTGGGATAGGTAGATATTTTTGTCTGATGGCGTTATTGTTATTATTTAGGTTAATATCCTACTTTTTCTTTAGGAACACAAGGTGACATATACAGGATTCATTGCTCCCTTTTTTCTCTACAGTAGCAACTCTGTGATATAGGTTGAGCTGAAGAGAATGGCCCAAGTCACATAATGAAGCTCCATGGCTGAAGGAATCTAGCCTCTCTGACTTGAATCTAGGACTTTCCAGTCTTAATCACTACAACACACCATCTCTCTAGAGTTGTGTTCCTCAGCCTCAGCAACTTTAAGATGGATTAGGCATGGATCAACTCCCAAAAGATATCGTAAAAAAAAGTTCTTCTCCATGTTCCTGCATAATACATTCATTCCAGTTATGCAAGAAGATCTATATGTCTTAGCATTCAGCCACATACATATTGGGAATATTACTCCATCAAGTATTAAGGTCTTAAATTGCTTTACTAGAAACTAAATGTCTGATGGTAATGTAAAGGCATTTGGATCTGTTCTTTTAAGATTTTTTTTAAAACATGGTTTCTAAAAGATGGCCTGGAGATGTTGCTTTCTAACTCCAGCTGTCTTGAGATTTTATATTTATTTATTAAATTTATAGGTTGCCGGTCTCATACACAAGACTCTGGATTGTTCACAATTAAAATAGTAAAAAAATAAAAATAAAAAAGCAGAATTAGAAACAACAGAAATGACAAAAATAGCATCCGAAAACACTCATTAAACCTGGGATGTTCAACCTTGGCAATTTGAAGACTTGTGGATTTCAACTCCCAGAATTCCCTAAGCAGCACGGCTGGCTGGAGAATTCTGGGAGTTGAAGTCCACAGATCTTAAAATTGCCAAGTTGGACACTCCTGCATTAAACATTCAAACTAGCCATCAAACAGGCTCACCTGGGCTATCATGTCCCCAGACTTGACGGCACAGCTAGGTTTTTAGTGCCTTGCAAAAAGCCAGCAGGGACAGAGCAAGTCTAATTTCTTAGGCAATCATGATCCAGAGGGTTAGTGACACAGCAGAAAAGGCTCTCTTCCACTTGTGTCTCAGCTGGTGTCACTCTCTCACAGATGGGACCTGGAGCATGACTATTCTGCCAGATCTGACAGGTTGGACACACACAACTGGGGAGAGAGGGTCCCAAAAGTGATCCCATTGCAAGCCATGAACCCTAACCACCAGCACCTCGAAATCATACCTGGAAGCAATCTAATACCTTGTGCTTTCCATTTCATATTTGTGTCCAAACTGTGCCCAATGCTCAAAATCTTAGTGGTGTGAGGGTCTATGAATCTAAATAAACAATCTTAAATCTTAAACAACTAAACAATTGTATGACAGGCCAGCTATAATTTCTAAGTTGCCTTCAAGGTCAGTTTTGTATAGAGTCTCTTGTACTCATTCAAATAAAGGTGGCCAGACTATGGGCTACTACTACCTCTCTCCAAGACAGCTTGCAGTATTGGATTAGACACAGCTGGCCAGAAGCTTTCTAGATTTCCTATGCTACCTGAGCCTCACCAAAATACAAACTACAATGTACACCAAGGATGCTCATCTGCTCCTGCAGGGGGAGTGAATCCACATCTAGTGTCAAGAGGTATTCAGTTTCCAAACCCTGGAAGCACCGGTGCACAGTGCCTCTTTCTTGTTGAGATTCAGTTTCATTTTATTGGTTCTTATCCATCCCCAAAAAGTAACAGATAGTTGCCCAAAATCCACGTTGGCCCATCTGATTGATGATAGGTAGAAATAAAGCACTCAAGCCCAAATTCATAGATGACCTCTTCCACGATCGTCATATACCCTATATAAATAAATGTGACAGAATAGCCATGTGGTAAAGGACAATTCTAGCCACAAGTACCATAGTCAATGATATTGCTAACTACTAAGTTATCCAGAATGACCTTGTCTTTTCTGTAGATCATCAGTAGTATAGGAGAATAAGGTTAAAATCTGGCTGGAATGAATTGGGTATCCTCCAACAATGCCTGAAGTTTATTGGCTATATTTTTTAATGTCCCTTGCTTAAAAAAATGGTATTTGTGATAGAATAGTCCTGAAGTCCTATATACTTTTCCACATCAACCCCACTTTTACGGCATCTTGGAGGTCTTTCATATACTTGAGCTCCTGGAGTTCATGAAGCGTAATGGCTTAAAATTGTCCCGATCGTTTTGGAAATGCTTACAAATGGTCTTGCAAGACTCATACCACGAGAATGTCGAGATGAATCTTACTATAGGATTTTGTTTTTCATGTAGCCAATCAGATGCCCCTGGAGTGCTCGCAAATAGAAGATGGAGACATATTTATTTATTTCAATTTATTAAATTTATTTGCCACCCATCTCATATCGAAACAACACGACAACTATCCTGTTCCTGCTATTGTTCCCCTACTACTGATATTTAGAAAGATGCTTCTCTTAACCTGAAGATAACACTGAGCCTTCAAGATTAATCACCCTGGGTAGACCTGTCCTCCATGAATTCATCAGGTCCTTCTTTATTGCCATTCAAGTTAGTGGCCATCACTGCATCTTGTGCTAATGAATTTGACAAGTTAATTATGCACTGTGTGAAGAAGAGCTTCCCGCCCCCCCTATTCTAAATCTCCTTTCAATTAGCTTTACTGGATGGCTTCAATCCTAATCTTTCAAGAAAAAGAGAAAAACCTTTTCCCTTTATCTATGCCATGCATGATTTTTCACACTTCAGTCATGTCTTCCCTCAGTCCCCTTAGAATCTCAAGCAGTCTAACCTTCTTCCGTTGAAGCCCCTAATTTTAATTGCCCTCTTCTGCAATTTTCATAGATGAATTATATCTTTTCCAATTATGTTGACCAGAATGGTATACAGTATGTGAACATACCACAGATTTGTACATTGATATTACAATGCTAGCATGTTTATGATACAATATTAATATTATTTATTATTTTCAGTCCCTAGCATGAAATTGGATTTTTTCATATTTTGTCATATGTTGAGGGCATTGTTGTTGTTAGTTGCGAAGTCGTGTCCGACCCATCACGACCCCATGGACAATGCTCCTCCAGGCCTTCCTGTCCTCTACCATCTTCTGGAGGGCATATAGCAGCTTAAGTTGCTTGTCTTCCAGGTGCTACACCTAGGTGTTTCCTTTGCTTATGTAAGGGATTCTAGATTGCTATGAGTTGGCAACAAAGGCTGGTGCCCAGTCCAGAATATGGCTATTGCAAGACAATGTTGTTAATTTTGTGCTTAGAATGTAGAAGATAGAACCACAGGGTTGGAAAGAACTTCAAAGGTTTTCTAGTCAAACCTTTGCTCAAGGCAGGAGGTCTTATACCACCCCAGTCAGATGGTTGTTCTGGAGCTTTTCTATTTTTGAAAAGCTCTAGTCTAGTGATTGAGCACCCAGAAGTCTGGGAGGCAAGCTGTTCAATTGATTAATTGTTCTCACAGTCAGAAAATTTTTCCTTACTTCTAGATGTCTATGGAGATTCTCAGTCATCCAAGTCATAGTTGTCTCAAAAGTGCTTTTTCAAAAGGCAACTGAACTGGGTTTTTGTTTTGTTTTGTTTTGTTTTGTTTTTGAAGAAGAAGATGGAGGAGGAGGAGGAGGAGGAAGAGAAAAAGAAGAAGAAGAAGAAGAAGAAGAAGAAGAAGAAGAAGAAGAAGAAGAAGAAGAAGAAGAAGAAGAAGAAGAAGAAGAAGAAGAAGAAGAAGAAGAAGAAGAAGAAGAAGAAGAAGAAGAAGAAGAAGAAGAAGAAGATGATGATGATGATGATGATGATGATTTTGCTTCTCATCCAAGAAGCTTCATCAGTTGTGATGCTGAGGGAATGGAAGGATAGTCAGTGACAGTTGAGACCAGATGGTGGGGGAGATGGAAGAATATGTTCTGACAGGTTGGTGAAGGGGGATGGAAGGATTGTATTTCTTTGCAGTCATCTGGTCATTAGTACTCACTCTGAGAGCTGTTGAGGCCACTTAACACTATTTCAAAGTGGCTTTTTATTAGTATCAGACACAAAAGAATCTTATCTCTAACCTTTGTGGATATGAAGAAAGGGAGGGTAACATTTACCCTTCAGGCTTTTGTCTATATGAAGTCATTGTAATTAGCTTAAATTATTTGAATAACTTCTTCCAGTAATGTTAAGGCAATCAGAATTTCCAATCGGTTAATTATGATTTATTTACAGTGGTGCTTAGAATTTTGTGAACCTTTTTGAATTTTCAATATTTTTGCATAAATGTAGCTTAAAATGTGGTCTGTTTGCCACACAAATCCTAAAATTAGATACAGGTAGTCCATGTGTTGACCACAACGGAGCCCAAGATTTCCACTGATAAGCAAGACAGTTTTTAAGTGAGTTTTGCCCCATTTTACATCCTTTCTTGCCACAGTTGTTAAGTGAATTACTGCAGTTGTTAAGTTAGTAACATGATTGTTAAATGAATCTGGCTTCCCCATTGACTTTGCTTGTCAGAAAGTCACAAAAAGTGCAACTGTCATAAATATGAACCAATTGCCAAGCATCTGAATTTTGATCACATGATTGTGGGAATGCTGCAATGGTTGTAAGAGTGAAAAATGGTCACAAGTCACTTTTTTCAGTGCTGTTGTAACTTAAGTCACTGAACAAAGTAAGTCAAAGACTACCTATAAAGACAATCCAATTAAACAAATAAGGAAAAAATTAATTTATTGAGGAAAGTGACGCAAAGCTTTGTGAAGCAATGGATGTAAACTAATCAAGAAGAGAAGCAAACTAGAACTAAGGAGAAATTTCCTGACAGGTAGAACAATTAATCAGTGGAACAGCTTGCCTCCAGAATTTGTGAATTCTCCAACACTGGAAGTTTATAAGAAGAGACTGGACAACCATTTGTCTGAAATGGTATAGGGTTTCCTGCCTGAGCAGGGGGTTGGACTAGAAGATCTCCAGGGTTCCTTCCAACTCTGTTATTCTATTCTATTCTATTCTATTCTATTCTATTCTATTCTATTCTATTCTATTCTATTCTATTCTATTCTATTCTATTCTATTCTGTTCTGTTCTGTTCTGTTCTGTTCTGTTCTATTTTCTATTCTATTCTATTCTATTCTATTCTATTCTATTCTATTCTATTCTATTCTATTCCATTCCATTCCATTCCATTCCATTCCATTCCATTCTATTCTATTCTATTCTATTCTATTCTATTCTATTCTATTCTATTCTATTCTATTCTATTCTATTCTATTCTATTCTTGGGGGTTTATCTGTGCCCTCTCTGAAAAAAATGTTTTCTTCTTCTTCCTCAAGGAAAAAACAGTCCAATTGCCTTTTGAAAGAACATCTTTGGGTCCTGACTTCTAGATTGGATCTCTATTTAATGATCTTCTACCCATTATTTCATGTCTTGCTCTCCTCCATTTCATCCTTGCTAGGAACAAAGCCTCACTGCCTGCTTTCTGTATGGACTATCAAACAAGTCCTGCTTTTTTTCTTTTAGATATTTGTTTTCCTCTTTACTAGTCCCTGTGCTTTTCCTCCTCTTTCTGTCTGACTGCACATAAATCTCTTTTCATTTTGAAATAGCAAAAGAGTCTAAGAAAATAACGGAACTTCGTATTTTATTTATTTATTTATTTATTTATTTATTTATTTATTTATTTATTTATTTATTTATTTATTTATTTATTTATTTATTTATTATTTATTTATTTATTTATTTATTATTTATTTATTTATTATTTATTTATTTATTTATTTATTTATTTATTTATTTATTTATTATTAAACTTCTATGGCACCCATCTCACCAAGGTGACTCTAGGCACCTTACAGTCATACAGTCAAAATATCATATGAAACATTAAAACAATAAATAAGAACCAGACATTGAACTATGTTGAGGACATGAGCTTTTTAAGATAAGATAAGCTTCATTTTAAGATAAGATAAGCTTCATTGTTGTTGTTTTTTTACTGTGGGCACAATGGCACACATCAAAAATGAAATTTAGTTGCCCGCTCTCAAAGTGAAACACATACATGACACATACCTAAACATACTAAAATTATTATTTTAAAGCACTTATGGAAAATTTCTGGTTTCCAATTGTTTTAATTTTAATCTATATACGCTGGGACCCTGATTTGAAGAAATTTTGATGCAGAGATCTTTAGAAGTGTCCCCATGGATTGGAGAGTGGGGCAAATAATACCCCCAAAAAGAAAGAAAAAAGTGAATCTCCTCAAACTACCTTCTTTCGCCAAAATTGATGGGTATTTATCTGATTTTTAATATACCTCAGAATACCATGCTCCAGTTTGCCAGACCCTTTCAGCCTATTGTTTGTGTTCTTTGGAGCAAAGTCTGCATACAGTCTCTATCCAATATTCCTCTTTTACAGTGGGGACAGCAAAGTAAATTTCAAGGCCAGCTTACATTCTGTAGATATTACTCGGGGTTGCAAGAAATCTCTAAAGTGAAACTTTCTTTCATTCCATGTGCAAAGGCTCAGAGATCAATGTTGATTGATGTCAAATCTTTCTTCCTTGTATCAGGAGAACCTCAAGAATGTTATGCAGGTACTCCTCAACTTAGGACCAAGTTGAGGTCATAAGTTGGTCAAGCTCAGAGATCAGACCAACAGCCAAACTACCAACCCGAGCTACTAGTAGTCAAACACAGGGGTCTTCAAACTTGGCCCTTTTATGACTTGTGGACTTCAACTCCCAGAATTCCTCAGCTAGGCATGCTGGCTGAGGAATTCTGGGAGTTGAAGTCCACAAGTCATAAAAGGGCCAAGTTTGAAGACCCCCTGGTCAAACACATCTCAACTTATGACCATAATTGAACCCTATGGTTCAGATTAGAAGTTACGGTTGGTTTTAATGATGGTTGTTAAGCGAACATTGCCATCATTAAGTAAATACCATTTGCTTAGTACCTATAAGTACTAAGATTATTTCAGTATATGATTACTGTGTTGAGATTATTACCGCAAAGAGATTTGATGCCACTCAATATGAAGGGATGGTTGCTGAAACTAACAAATTTTGCTGAGGTGAATATTAAGTTCTTTGATTAGGGAAGAGACAGTATCTACAATCACTGGAAAGTTCTGATATACTTTTTGTGTAAAAATGAAAAAAAAATGAACCTGTGATTTATGGCTTGGATGATTAGACAGGATAGATTATAAAAAGAAGAGCATTATTACTTTAGGGGGACAGGTTGAAATATAATTGTACGTATAACTGTTGTGAAGAATATTGAAGCCACTTCTTTGTACCTTTTTTTCTTTCTTTTCTATTTTTCCTCAGCTTTTTTTTTGGTGCCTTGCACTTTTTCTTTCCCTTTGATTTCTTTTTCAGTCTTTATTTTCTATTAGCATGTGTTAGCTTTTATCTTCTTGTTAAAAAGTTTTAATAAAACTATATATGTTTTCTTTAAAGAAAATAAAAAGAAAAAAATATAAATATAAGTCAGTCTCTCTTTTACTCAGGAGTTATGACTCCAGAACATTCCCTTGATGAAAGCTTTGAATAACATACATGCACACACCCAACAGTGTTGCTCTAATGATGTGTGAATGAAAGGATGAGAGAATGATTTTCACATGAGGCAGGACTGTCCATCGTTTTCTTCCCACTGACAGTCATGATTGAACGACCCCTGCAGGAAGCTGATGTCAGATGAATCACCTCATGGATGGATGAACAGGGATTATCTAAAATATTCCTACAGTGAAAGTTTTAAGTTTAGTACTAGGACAACTTTTTAATGTGCTTCAGTTAAGCTTACCAATCTGCTGATTTTTGTTTGTGTGATGGAATGGAGTCTGGATTCCCAAGAGGGAGGGGCTGCTTTCTAGAGGACCAAGAGACAGCAAAGTTTGGATAGTTTGGTTGGAAGAGAGTTAAAAAGGCTCCTCCCTAGAAGTCCTCAAAGTATATCTTTAATAATGCAAGCAGTTGCTTTAGTTTGGCAAGATTTCTATCTATATATCTATAGGTGAAGAACAACAAAGGAAACTGCTTAGAAGTAACTCTGCATGTCTTTCTTGGTTTTTGGGGTGGGCGGACGACATCTTGTTTGTTTAAAGAAACAAAAACATTCCTCTGATATCTGTGTCAACGCTGCTAAAATCGGATGTTCTTGCTTTGACAACAGATGAAAATGCAGCCATTTTCTCTTTTCCCTTTTTCTTTAGAATTAGTTGGTGCAGGGAGGGGGGGTTGGGATGCGAGCTCAGTTAGCCAAAATAATAACTCTGCCATGGGAACCCAAGGACAAACTGGGTCCAGAGCTGATAATGTTTTGGCGGGCGGGAGAGCTGGGGAGAAAGCCCGCACTTTAAGCTAATTGGGAAATGTGCTTTATGACTGTTTATTGGGGGTGGGAATTGTACTTTGTTATTTTGTATCCAGGGGAGGGGGATTTAGTTTTTGGGTTCAACAATGTAGTGGTGATATTTTGTTTCCCGAATAAAAGATTCTTTAAGGAAAACAATGCCTCGAAGTTCTTTTGAAGGGTTTCATCTGTCGGAACCATGACATTCTGTTCAATTGGAAGTCAACTAGTCACAATATGTGTAGAATAATAGAATAGAATAGAATAGAATAGAATAGAATAGAATAGAATAGAATAGAATAGAATAGAATAGAATAGAATAGAATAGAATAGAATAGAATAGAATAGAATAGAATAGAATAGAATAGAGCAGAGCAGAGCAGAGCAGAGCAGAGCAGAGCAGAGCAGAGTAGAGGCTGGAAGGGACATTGGAGATCTTCTAATCCAGCCCCCTGCTCAAGCAGGAGAACCTATACCATCTCAGACAAGTGACTGTCCAGTCTCTTCTTAAAAAACCTCCAGTGATGGAGCACCCACAATTTCTGAAGGAAAGCCATTCCACTGGTTAATTGTCCTCACTGTCAGGAACTTTCTCCTTAATTCCAGACTGCTTCTCTCTTTGATCAGTTTCCAACCATTGTTTCTTGTCCTGCCTTCTGGTGCTTTGGAGAATAATTTGACCCCCTCTTCTTTGTGGCAGCCTCTCAAATACTGGAACACTGCTATCATGTCTCCCCTATTTCTTGTTTTCTTTAGACTACCCAAACCTAAGCCCTGCAGCCGTTCTTCATATGTTTTATTCTCCAGGTCTTGGATCATCTTAGTTGCTCTTCTCTGAACTTTTTCCAAAGTCTCAACATCTTTTTTGTATTTAATATGAACACCAATCATGAGGTTATTTGAGGAGGGGTGAACTTCAATTCTAAGTAAATCTGGGTTTCTCCAAGGGTTGGATCTTGCCCTAGAAGCAAGTTTGCTTAGCAAAGAACTGTGAGTTAAAACAGGATATTTTTCCTAATTTCTGAATTAAAATCTCAGTTTGGTTACACCTTTACTTTTGAGGACATTGGCAAAATACTAGTGATGTGAAGAGAAAGAATTATCACTGGAATAATCTTTTAAAAGATCCTAAAGTATATATTGTATCCATAGCAACATCTACCCCAAAAGTGGATATACAAATGTAGAAAGTATAGCTTGTTTTTGTTTTTTGTACCCTCAGGTCAGTTTTTGACTCCTGAAAACTGCCTAAATTGTCCCTGCAGTTTTCTTGGCAAAATTTCAGAAGTAGTTTGCCCAGTGCCGCCTTCTTCCTAGGGCTGAAAAAAAAAAGGGACTGGTCCAAGCTCACCCAGCTGGATTATTACCTAAGGTGAGACTAGAACTCATACTCTCCTGGTTTTTAGCCTTATACCTTAGCCATTACACCAAATACTTAGAAAAATATAGTAAAGATCAAGACATTTAAAGGGCCTAAGACTTTATTTTTTCTCCAATAAATCACGAATAATGAGATAAGGAAGTCAAACTAGAATTGTCCAGCAGAGAAATAATAAACAACTGTGGCCAAAAACAGCAAAGATTATACCAATAGTAACAGACACCTTGAGTGAAATCCCAAAACTTGAATACCATCAGCGTTGGCGAAATCACCATCAGTCAATCTCAAAACACTTTACTTGGAGCAAGCATACATCTGCAACAGTACCTTTAACACCATCACACATCCACATCTGCTTATTGCAGGTGTTTGGGAAGGACTCAATAGGTGGATAAAGATGCCAAATTCATCTGGCTGACTATGTAATGTGAATAACAATCAACTAATGTCAGATGATAAGTAGGCTCTCTTTGAAGCCACCCAAGCAAAACATTGGCGTAAAACCAAACCAGGTTTTGTGACATATGGCCAAATCCTCTGGTCTAGTTCATCCATCAACATTTATATGCTCCCCTTATCCCATTCCCATCTCGTATTAAGGAAGGTGATTGGTAAGTATTTTCCTTGTGACATGTTGTAGAAGAAGTAAGAAGAGTTGTTGGTCACACAGACTAGAATGGTTAGAATGCAGTATTGCAGGCTCTGCTCACTGCTAGGAGTTCAATTCTGATCCGCTCAAAGGTGACTCAGCCCTCCATCCTTCTGAGGTCAATAAAATGAGGATCCAGATTGTTGGGTGCAATATGCTAACTCTGTAAACCGCTTAACGAGTCCTGTAAAGCACTATGAAGTGGTATATAAATCTAAGTGCTATTGCTATTGCTAAACAAGCAGTCCTTGGCCTTAGCATCTTCTGTACACCAGAAATAAGAGCAGCAATATTAGCTGGCATCATACCTGTGGCAAGATGGGAGTTGCTAGCAGGGCAGTGGATGTTATGCTGGCATAGATTTTTTTGCCAACAGAAGGACTGGTGGATGGCATTTTACACTGGCTTTAAACAAGAGCCATACTGTATGTTCTAATGTGATGAAGCTGTTTTATCTGCATAGATTCCCAAAGTTTGTATGGGTTGAAAATAAATACTGGTAGCCCTTGAGTTACGACCACAACCGAGCCCAAAATTTCTCTTGCTAATGAGACAGTTGTTAAGTGGGTTCCCCCCCATTTTATGTCCTTTCTTGCCATAGCTCTTAAGTGAATCACTGCAGTCGCTAAGTTGGTAACACGGTTATAAAGCGAATCTGGCTTCCCATTGACTTTGCTTGTCAGAAGGTCAGAAAAGTTGATCCCAGGACACTGCAACTGTTATAAATATGAACCAGTTGCCAAGCATCCAAATTTTGATCACCTAACCATGGGGATCCTGCAATGGTCATAAGTGTGAAAAACAGTCATAAGTCACTTTTTTTTAGTGCTATTGTAACACTAAACTAATGTAAGTTGAGGACTGCCTATAGGTTGTATTTCTAAAAATTAGTCTTTTCAACAACCTTAAGTGCTAATGGCTCTGTGAAAGCAAAGGCTAAGCATCCTTAATGTGATACAGACATCGCACAATGAAACAGGGAATGGGAAAATGGTTTTTTTTACATTACTAGGAAGTCGCAGCCTGTCACCTGGAGAGCACAATGACAAGCAAAAGCGTCTGGCAGAATAACATTTTAGCAATTCCACATTGCTTCTCCATCAGTGACTTCAATGTTCAATTGGTAGCATTTACAAGTCAAGAAAAGACAGCTATGCAAGCCCAACCATATATTTGAAGATTAAGTTTTCCATTGCAGGGCTTCATCTATCCCCGTTAACAAGGAAGCGTCTAGAATCAGAGAGTGGCTAGCAATTTCAATGATGAATATGAAAAAATATATATATCAGGGATTTCTTGTTTACTAAGGCTGATAAATCTTTAAAAGGCTGCTATTTAGCCCTGTGGAAGCTTACACTTTTCGTGGTGGATTGCTGGAAATTGTAATTTCTCTCCATGGAGGCTTACCAGTAATTTGGATAAATCAGGATTCCTAGCATTCAGCATATATGCTAGCAACTACTAACATCATTAGAAATTACATAATGTTCATCAGCTCCAAAAAAGTGCCTGCTCCTTTCATTATTTAACAACAACAAAAATCTCAAAGGCTCTGCAGAACGTTTTTTTTAGCCTGTCTGCTAAACATTTTTAAAAAAAATTAGAAAATGGGGAGGGGGAGCCCCCTGTGGTTTTAATGACATTGTCAAGAACAAAAAGAAGACAATGTATCAAGTGCAACGTTACCTTCCCTCCATCGGTACCCGTCTTAATTGCTTATGCTCACCATGAAAATAATAGATTCACCGTACCCTGGATTTTGAAAACTTTATTATTACTGTTAGCCGAAAGACAAAAGAAATAATTGCATGTTGATTATAAGCTAACAGGTAACTAGCTTAAAGAAAGGGGCTGTCATGTTATTTTGGTTAGTTGAAATAGAAACACACTTGCTTGAAAGTCTTCGCTATAGTATTTAGTTTGGTTTATTCCAAATTACTAGGTACAGTGTGATACCTCCTCCCAAAACAGTAAATTGAATTGGAATAAATCTGCTAAGGAAAGAAAAGTCTTTCCCATTGGAATAGTAATACAAATGGCTGTGGCAGCTCTGTAGCATATTGGATTCACTCTCCAAAAGGTGTGGCAGTGTGCCAGTGACTATGAGCATCTCTGCAACACTAGCAATAGCACTTAGACATGTATACTGCCCCACAGTGCTTTACAACCCTCTCTAAGCTGTTTACAGAGTCAGCATATTTCCCCCAACAATCTGGGTCCTCATTTTACTGACCTCGGAAGGATGGAAGGCTGAGCCAACCTTGAGTCGGTGAGAATCGAACTGCTGGCAGTCGGCAGAATTAGCCTGCAATACTGTATCTAACCACAGCACCACCACAGCTCTTTAAAAGCATTAAAACAACATTTGCGAGAAGAAAATGAAGCTCAGAGAACCCCAAGAATTCAACAACAGCACCATCATACTCTAGGGTGATGGTGGCAGCTGCAAATGTGACATCATTTGTCTACTAGTGAGAGTAGTAAAGAATGGTCACTTTACAGCACCATTGACAGGATCTTAAACTGATCAACATTATCTGCAATTTTGGCACAAAGATGGGAGGACAATTCTAGGAGATGTAATTGGTGCTTTCTGAGCTTGGTTGTTTTTTGTTTGTTTTGTTTTGCAATGTTTCATTACCAATTAGGCAACATCTTCAATGCTAGAAGGTTTTCCTAGTACCTTGCCCTGTCAGTGTTGGTGAGAGTGTTCTTTATGGTTCCTTGATTAGGCTGCTGTTTACTATTTGATTGTTTGAACTGGTAGTTCCTTGATTGGGGTATTGTTCACTGCTTGCTCTGGTATTAATCCCTGCTTATCTGGGTGTTGATTACTGGGAAGGTACCTGTGGCCCATTCTTATCTTTCACTCCTGTGAAAATTCTCACTGATCTATCCAAATGTTTATTCTGACCTGTAATATGCAGGATAATAATGAAGAGTTGAGGGGCAAAGAGAAAGGCAAATTCAGTGAACAGACTGGAAGATAATTGCTCTTTGGAAGCACAATAGAATAGGAAAAGAAGATGGATTTTCAAAAGGTTTTTAGTTAGGTCAACTAAAGCCACAGAGTTCAGGCTAAGCTTGTTTCCCCACATTTTGTGGGTAGGTGGAGGGTGAATCTTAGTGTGAACATAGTCAAATTGATTTCTTTATAGTTCAGTCAGTTGTGTTAACAGGGACGTGCATTAATTTAGGAACAAAGTTCAGCTGTAATGAACCCTGTCAAAGTGACCAGTGGAAGCCATCTGGTTCAAGTGCAACATTTCTGGTTTATAAAAACTTTGTCCTGTTATTATATGGACCTTGGGGAACCTTGGAGCCCTAGTGGACAATGACTTAAATATGAGCCAACAGTGTGCTGCAGCTGCCAAAAACACAGTGCTAGGCTGTATTAACAGAGGGATAAAATCAAGATCACATGAAGTGTTAATACCACATTACAATGCCTTGGTAAGGCCACACTTGGGATACTGCATCCAGTTTTGGTCACCACGATGTAAAAAAAGATCTTGAGACTCTAGAAAAAGTACAGAGAAGAGCAACAAAGATGATTAGGGGACTGGAGGCTAAAGCATATAAGGAACAGTTGCTGGAATTGGGTATGTCTAGTTTAATGAAGAGAAGGACGAGGGGGGACATGATAGCAGTGTTCCAATATCTCAGAGGTTGCCACAAAGAAGAGGGAGTCAAGCTATTCTCCAAAGCGCCTGAAGGCAGGACAAGAAGCAATGGATGGAAACTAATCAAAGAGAGAAGCAACCTAGAATGAAGGAGAAACTTCCTGACAGTTAGAACAATTAATCAGTGGAACAACCTGCTTCCAGAAGTTGTGAATGCTCCAACACTGGAAGTTTTTAAGAAGGTACTGGACAGCCATTTGTCTGAAATGGTATAGGGTTTCCTGCCTGAGCAGGGGGTTGGACCAGGTCCCTTCCAACTTTATTATTATTATTGTTGTTGTTGTTGTTGTTGTTGTTGTTATTGTTGTTGTTGTTAACAACTAGTAGTGAAGGAGGGTAGCATACAAAGCTATCACTCTCTTCCATTGTGGGGCAAGCAAAATTGGGCAAAGTGCAGAAAGGGAGAAGGAGACAATAAGTCAAAGAACAAAAAGCATGAGAAGAAAAGGAATTATAGCTAGCCCTAATTTAGACCACACTATTCAATATATTATTCCATTCCTTTCTAGCCTTGCAAACCATCTTGCTTCCACTGTGTATCCCCTCTGCTGCCTTTGTTGCTTTTTCATTATCTGTACTTCTCATCGCTATTTTCTCAGTATTTTTCCAAGTCTCCCCAACCCTGATTTTATTGGCCTTCCCCTTTATTTCATCACTTTCACTCTTCCTTTTCATTTGTTTGGTGAGTCGGTCCTTGTTCATTCTCTCTGTATGACCAAACTATCACACTGTAGTTCTTTCAAACTACACACTGAATGTGTGTCATCCTTAATTGTGTCAGTACAATGCATAAAACTGAGTTGGAAGAACATAGACAACAGTATATTGATTTTCTGATCGGAAAAGCTCAGGAGGATCTTAAGCTAAGACAACATACGTGCACACTTCAAACCCACGAATACACTAAGGCAAAATTTGTCCACTCCTTCGAAGACAGCAAAGTCCACATTTTGGACAGAGAGGACCGCTGGTTTGAATGAGGGGTCAAAGAGGCCATCTACATCAAAATTGAACAGCCCTCTCTCAACAGAGAGGGAGGGACATGACATCATCTATCTTCAGTCTACAACACAGTCCTTCCAGCAGATCCAAGGAGGCTCCACACCCACTTGCACTACTCAGGTGACCCTGATGACACAGATAAACCTCCAGGTGGCCTCAATAACTCTCTAAAAGAATGCAAATGACCAGCTGGCTGCAAGGAATATAAATCCTTCTATTCCCCACTATCCAGTCCGAGCTGAAGAAGCTTCTTGGATGAGAAGCGAACTGTCTTCAAAGAAAAACAAGAAAGTCGAGTTGCCTTGTGAAAAAGCATCTTTGGGATAACTATGACCTGGATGACTGAGAATCTCTATAGACATTTAGGTTGTACAGAATTATGTGAGCAAGCTGTGGTGTCACCAGGCTCTAGTTGCATTTGTGGTGAATTGCCCAAAAAGTCATTACCTTTAGTAGGGTATGCTGCATATGATGTGTTACAGCTAAAACTGGCAACTAATCATATCTTCTCCATTGGACTAAAAAAGCAAGTTATATTTTAATTAAATAAACGTTTGGCAAATGAGTCCGTATGGTATAGCTTCTTGAGCTTCTGGATTTGGGTCTACCCAGGAAAGATGTGATAAAAGCCAGACACTTTTAACATGGGGGGTGGGGAATGATTAGCTCTGTTTTGATTCACATACTAGAATATTCTGCAGAAGTACGGAGATGAGTGATGGCTTCAAAGTGAATCCAATTTAAACCAATATGTTCCAACAACTGTGACAAAGTCGTTTTTGTTTTTGTTTTCTTCTGTTTAATCATTGTTTGATTCTTGGAGGTTGCCTGGTGAAGTCCCTGAGTTTTCTTGGCAAGGTTTTTCATAGGTGGTTTGCCATTGCCTCCTTCCTTGGGTTAAGAGAAAGCGACTGGCAAAGTCACCCAACTGGCTTGAGCCCAGTGTGGGGCTAGAACTCACCGTCTCCCGATTTCTACTCTGATGCCTTAACCACCAGATAAAATTGCCTCTCTTGAACATGCCTCCAATACATATACTATCTCTATGTCAACGCTGTTAATATAGGATATTATTGCTTTGACAAGATATGTAGAACTGTCTGGTATTTTTAGAGTTAATTCAGAAGGCAAAAATGGAAGGAGGAAAGCCCGGGAAAGAAACGGAAGTAAATCTTTGGCCTCCAGCCTAATTGGAAGACGTAATTCATGACTGTAAAATAAGGGAGGGGTGTAGCAAGCAAAGAAAGAGGGCAAGCCAGAGAAATTCAGTTTCTGGCATCAGTCCATGTAAGTGCCAAGGTTATTTTTGCAATAAATGGATTCTCAGAGGTAAGGCCTCATGTTTCTCATTAAAAGCAATCTTCCTTTGGAACCATAACATCCTACTGAGTTGATTTTAACCCTTAGTGAGTACATGGACAAATCAACTAAGTTTTCTTGGCAATACTATGAAAGTATTTTGCTATTGTCTTCTCCCAGGATATTTTCTGACTTCTTGATCAAATTTACAACCCTGGGAGTTCCAATTTACCAGGCTCAATCCTGCTTAATTTCTGAGCCTAGCCAAAGCTAGCCAGGTACCATCACCTGCTGATATACCTAGTAGAGCTCAAAACTTCACAAAATTTACAAAACTTTAATAACTGTATTCTCACTGGTCAGTGTCCAAATATTGAAGAAACCTGCTTTTTATTCAGATAAAATCATTTATTTCTGCCAAGAAAGATAAATGGCTTCCATTGATGTCTGATAACTATGTTGTTGCAAACATTGATTTACATTTATCCTTTGAGGGTAGGTATCTCCCATGCATTTCTTTCCACAGTTTTGTTAAGGAGATTGTTCTAATATTTCCTTCTAATAAATAAAGATGTTTAAATGTAAACATACACTGATTTCTGACCCAAATCTCTTTGATAGAGGCATTTTTTGTGCAGCATGTATTATCTGAATTCCTCAGCATAAAAAAGCAGTATATATCCCTACTTGGATAGAAAAAAAAATGCCAACTGCTGGGCAAATCAATATTCCTAATCAATGCAATATTCCTAACCTAATTTAATGAAAAGAAGGACTAGGAGTGACATGATAGCAGTGTTTCAATATCTAAGGGGTTGCCATAAAGAAGAGGGAGTCAAGCTATTCTCCAAAGCGCCTGAAGGCAGGACAAGAAGCAACAGATGGAAACTAACCAAAGAGAGAAGCAACCTAGAACTAAGGAGAAATTTCCTGACAGTTAGAACAATTAATCAGTGGAACAACCTGCCTCCAGAAGTTGTGGGTGCTTTCATCACTGGAGGTTTTTAAGAAGAGATTGACAGCCACTTGTCTGAAATGGTATAGGGTTTCCTGCTTGAACAGGAGATTGGACTAGAAGACTTCCAAGGTCCCTTCCAAATCTGTTATTCTGTTATTATAATATCAGTATGTCCATGGAGAGTTAAATGTTCAGGATGGACATGAAGAGAGATAATAGAACTTTTTCCTTGGGTCTTTCTTCCTTATCTTACAGTTTGTTGAACTGAACAAAAGCCAAGCTAAACCTAAGGGACATTGGCTACTGGGTTAATAAGAGAATTGGATGATGAATGGGGTGGGCTTGATCCTTTAATAGAAAGGCAACAATTTGTGTTTGCTTTGTATGGCTAAGTTGGTCCCTTCAAAATGTGACCTTTCCTACTGCTGTCTTTTTGAAACAGAAACAAACCATGATACGCAGCAGATGCATTTAAGTGTGAAATAAGTTGTTCAGTCAGCTGTACATGAAAAGCTGACGAAATGATGCAGACCAACAGCAATACCTCTGTTGTAGGTCTTGTCTATCTCATGAGCATCCAGAGGTAGAAAAAACTCAAATTTGTAGGCTTGAAGTGGGGTGCTGATATATACACAAACTGTAATCTGAAATATAATGTAATATGAAGAACGGTTGCAAAATTGGATTTGTCTAGTCTAGTGAAAAGAAGGACTAGGGATGAACTGACAGCAGGGTTCAAATATCTAAGGAGATGCCACAAAGCAGAGGGGGTCAATCTATTCTCCAAAGCACCAGAAGGCAAGACAAGAAACTAATCAAGGAGAGAAGCAACCTGGAGTTAAGGAGAAACTTCTTAACAGTGAGAACAATTAAGCAATGGAATAGCTTGCCTTCAGAATTTGTGGGTGCTTCATCACTGGAGGCTTTTAAGAAGAGACTGGACAACCACTTGTCTGGAATGATATAGGGTCCCCTGTTATTCTGTTATTTATTTAAAGATCTCCATTGATGAGAGTCTTTTGTCAAAATATGCTAATGGCATACAACAGAATATATAATTTCACAACTATTTCATCTTATGGTCTCCAGCTGTTACCAGCACTCATCTTCACCTGGCTGATGAAGGGATCAGCAACAGCTAAAATAAATGCAGTAGCATGTAGATAAGAGTATGGCATTGTAATTGTTCCTGAAGTACATCATTTAGGATAATGAGATGGGAATACAGTATTCCCTTTATATAAAAATAATTTGTGGCACAAAGGGAAGATAGTGTCAGAGAGAATTCTATATTCCAATTACATGCTAGTTTCCTATAGAGTTAGGAACCTTTTTATCTAAAAATATGCAGTACTTTATCCGAAGTTGAGAATGATAAACTGCTGTGTGGGTTGTGGTTTCTAGATGTCTCCTTCAAAATAAGCAATTCCTCACTCTAAACAGAGATTTGAATTTTCCCAGGCATTTATGCTATTTACAGGTTGCATAAACATTACTTGTAATATTGTGATATGCATCTCAGAAAAATACAGATATCAACTACGTATGCACACACTTTTATATTCATATTTGCAATGCAAATTACTGCAATGGAGAATTCACCCACACGCCCCAAAAGATGAATGCAATTTAAGAAAAAATCTGCACAAAAATGCACATTAATAATAAAAGAAACTCAAAGATGCATGTACATTTTTGCGTAAAACTTTTTAAAAAATAAATAAATTGAGATGAAAAGGGAGCTGAAACAAATATAAAGACAGGAAATTGAAATATGTAGCAAATTAAATCACTAATTAAATAATTAATTGAAACACATTTATTTGTTGGAAACATATGTGAATATTTGTCACAGAACCTCAGATCTGAAGATGGCAGGTTATCCATATAAAAAATGTCCAAGTTCCTAGCTATCTGTTATGACAAACCAATTATCTTGACACTGGCTAGAAATTGGGTACTACATAAGAACCACATCTTTAGAATATTCATAGTATCATCTCTGTCCTTTATCACACTCACCCTGACTGGGAATAGCATTTATTATTATTATTTTGTGCTGTACCAGGACAGAATTATGTGATTTGCTATCTAAATTGGCAACCTGCTATTCCACAGAACAAAATAATCTGATATATCATCATCACAGCTAGCTTGATCTCATCATTGACAAGAATTATGCTGAAAATAGAGAATAACCTTATACATTATCTTTCCCCCCTCACATTTCAGCTATAACAAAAACAACAATATACGCTGAGTGAATAATGGGTCCCCTAAAGTCCCTATCAATGTAAGACAATGAAGCATGAAATGGTGTTCTTGAGATGATATCCATCTCAAGAGAAGCTAAAAGTAGTGGCGGATTAACAGTTTAGGTTCAAAATAAAACAAGGGCAAAACTTTCATAATTAGGTAAAGGATCTTTGTATTTATATCCCAGGAATTCATATAGAAATGGTTAGCAACTACTACTTGATTTCAGACAATAGCGTACTGTAGACATGCAAAATAATCCTTTTTTAAAATATGCATCTGGTATCACACAAGGGATTTTAGCAATTTTAGGATTTCATATAAGTAGCCCAAAAATTTGCACAGGTCAGCAATCATGGGTTATTTCAGTTGACTAATTTATTTTTTTTAAATCAGTAAGAATTGTAGGAAGTCAACAATTTGGAGATTGAGCAGACATTGCATGCTTATCCTTGAAGTAGCCACTAGGATGAGATTAAGGTGATAGACTACAAATCTTAGAAAAAAGATTTGGGACCATCAGAACAGCTGGAAAAGTCAGAATATGATGTATGGCTTCCAAGCCCTTGCACTCAATGAGTATAGTGGAAAGCAGAACAAAGGCATTCAATGAGGCTGTTTGCCAAGCAAAGGAGAAACTATCTTGATTGAAGATAGCTGACTAAGAGGCAGTCCTGACCCATCTGGAAACAGTGTCTGATTTCCTGCTTTGTAGTGTCATTTCTGCAAAGCCTGCTTGTGAAACTGATCTTGGACTGGCTGACAAACCTGATTTGGTTCTCTGAATTTTGGACTGGCTTTCGACTACTCTTTTGCATGTTCCCATTGAAAATGAAAACTTTCAATAAGCTTAGTTTCCAAAAAAAAACCTTCGCTGATTTCCATTCCTTCTCTTATTTGATATTGTTGGCTCAGTCTTGAATAAATTGCTGTTCTCATCTAGCAACTCTGTGTGTGAGTTTGAAACTTGAAACAGGACACCTCGCAAACTTCATGATTAAGTGGCGTTTTGAACCCAAGTCTCACTAGACCTAGTTCAGAAATGAACCACTTTAAATCTTACTGCACCGCAACAGGTTTTTCTGTATTGGTTGGTAAACCAAATTATTTTGTCCTCTAAAAGATATTCACCAAATACATCAAGCTAGTATTTTGACCTTGTTTCTAAGGCAGATGGTTTAATGGCTCAAATGACCAGATTTAATATTTAAGGCTTTCTTTCTCATGCAAACGTTAAATTTCCACCTTTCAGGAGGGGGGGGAGGATAAGGAGCAGGGCTTTCTTAGCAATTCTTCTAGCTGGGAGAATCTTCTCCAAAGAGTTAAGTTGAACATCTGTTTTTAGATGATTAAGCACCTTCACAAAGCTCATTTGCTCCTTGAGGACATTTGGAAGGAAAAATGGAAGCAAGATGGAAGGAAGGATCTTTGGAGGGAGGGTTTTTTTTACTGGTATTGTTCCTTTAAATTTTAAATGTTTTCAGATTTCCACTAACAAAATGATGCTTTTGTTCCATAAAATGGTTGAAAATAATGGCATGAGCCACCTTAGGCAATTATTGAATGACAAGACAAATATGTTTTTTTAAAAAAACAACAACAATGAACAATGAAGAATATAGCTTTAAGAAAGCAGGGGAACAGAAAACTGGAAAAAAAACACAAGGAGAAAATATTCATCCTATAGCAACAGCTTGGCCTTCTTCCAGAAAATGAACATTTCATACATAAATGGTGTATTTCTCTGTTGCATTTAGTGGGGAAAACACAGAAATAAAAGCACACTCATTTAACAAGTCCTGATGGCTTTTTGCTTCAGAACACTGCAGGAAAATAAGAGAAATATTTAGCACTTGAAAATTTCCCACATTTTTATCCATCTTAATAATGTTAGCCACAGAACATTATTATCTACCATTATTGTACTGGTTGTTATTTGGCACAGTATATATTCCCAAAGTACTTTGTTCCCATCTCTGTGCATTAATTTTTTTCTCCAGTGGAGCTTGCTCCATTGAAAAAGGCATTCTGTTTGTATTAATTTGTGCAATTCTCTCCAAGGGAATCTTTGAGGAATTGGACTTTAGAGCTGTAGCAGTCCATTGAGGGCCTAAAATTAGGAAAGAACCAATTATCATAGATGTTATTTTACCAGAGCTACCAGATAGCTAGCTACCAGCTATCTATACATGGAGATAGATCAGGGGTCTTCAAACCTGGCCCTTTTATGATTTGTGGACTTCAACTCCCAGAATTCCTCAGCCAGTGTGCCTGGCTAAAGAATTCTGGGAGTTGGTCCACAAGTCACAAAAGGGCCAAGTTTGAAGACCCCTGAGATAGATGATAGATGAGAGGAGGGGAAGAGAGAGATTCAATGATAGACAGACAGACAGACAGACAGACAGACAGACAGACAGACAGAGACAGACAGACAGACAGACAGACAGACAGACAGACAGACAGACAGACAGACAGACAGACAGACAGACAGACAGACAGACAGACAGATGATCTCAACCTAAGGCTGAGTTTTCCAATCTTGGCAATTTCCAGGTATATGGACTTCAACTCCCAGAATTGCACAGCCATCATAACCATTGCTGACAATTCTGGGAATTGAAGTCCAGTCACTTCAATTTGCCAAGGTTGAGAACACTGATCTAAGAGAAGGAGATGCAACTGTGTGCATGGTATGGTGCTGAAGGAGACTTCAAATCTACATGATGGTCAGCACAGTATTGCAATCAACCCCCAACCCTTTTGTTTTGTGTCACCAGATGCATGTTCAAAAGGGGTGGGGCTTGGATCACTATGCCTTACCCAACTTCTTGCAGACTTTGACCACCCAATTCCTTGACAATGACCATGTAAACTATTGCTGTACCACAGATGAACCAGAATGGTCAATAAAATTATCATGCAGGTACATGTCTCCTGGCATAGAATACAGTTGAAACTGCTACCTGAACAAATTATTCGCAAGTCAAACTATGTGCCATTCTCTCTTTTTCTATCCAGGCTTGTCCTAGTGGGATATTACAAGGCAACTCTTACTGATGAGTGCTATGGATGCATCACCACTCTTCACTGAACTAAAACACACCCCTGAGACACCCATATCTTTCACAGCAAACTCAGTATCTGTTACATTTCCCTTGTTAGAAGAAATTCAATATTAGAAGAAATATATGGATGGAATTTGAACCCGAGGAAAAATGCAGATATGTAGAGGAGGAGAAAAAACAGAGAAGCCACCAGAACTGGCCTGGATACCACCTACTGGAGATGATAATTGTCATGTAGCAGGTTGCCTGGAATATATTAAAATCAGACAAGATACAGGGTGTCATTGACCAAAGATTAGAACTGTCATGCAGCAGATAGTGTAATATTCAATGAACACTTGACATGACATGGATGACATTTAAATGCAGATGGACTGCTGAATCTTGTCCTGATGGGTTTGTTCTCCTATGTTGTGCCATACATTTATGAAGTGGTTGTTTTGTTTCCCCAATGTACAGATCTGCACATGGCTCACTGCATTGTACTGCATATACCATGTTATTCAGTTTGTGTCTGGGTGTTATATCCTTGGGGTGGACAAGCTTTTGCCTTCAAAGAAAAACAAGGAAGTCCAGTTGCCTCGTGAACAAGCACCTTTGGGCTACCTCTTCACAGTACTTTACAGCCCTCTTTCAGTGGTTTACAGAGTCAGCATATTTCGCCCAACAATCTGGGTCCTCATTTTACCAGTCTCAGAAGGATGGAAGGCTGAGTCAATCTTGAGCCGGTCAGGACTGAACTCCCGGCAGTGAGCAGAGTTTGCCTGCAATTAGCTTGCAGTACTGCATTCTAACCACTGCACCACCAAGCTCAAGATGATACTAAAGCAGGGGTGTCAAACTGCCAGCCTGCGCCGGATGCATCATAGCGAAACCGCGTCCCCCCCATTGACAGCAATGGAAAAAAGGTCGTGACACGTCACGACACATCATGTGACATTGCGAGTTTGATACCCCTGTCCTAAAGCTTGGTTAAATGGATCAATGTGTAAACTCCTGGTTCCAGGTATTTAGATCTCACATAAGGGCTGATTTTGCTACTTGCTTAGATCACTATTGGACAGTGAATATTGTTGAAGGACAATCTTAAATATTTTATGCCTTTCACTTGAGTGAACTTAGTTAATTAGTAAAAACCAACCTCATTTCAAAACAGGTCCATCTTGAAAGTGGCTGAAATTGGTCCATTTTCTGACTGTAGTTCATGGCAAGCATTCAGGAAGATACATAACAGAACAAGCATAATCAGCTTTGGCCTGTTAATGGGATTAACAATTCCTCAGCTGCACATGGTTACAATTCCCTTCCCAATCTTTTCATTTTACAAGAAAACACAGAGGTGGAAGTTCAAGAAAACATATCCACTCATATTGCCCCCACAAATAAATTTTTGAATACCTGAGGAAAGATGATAAGTTTATTAGATTTATTTTTCAGAGGGTGAAAATGATGGGGCAATTGACTGTACTGTCAGGTCCATAATCAAATTTGTTTTAGAAGTACAGAAGATCTTGAGAAGGTGAGAAAAGATGGGATCATTTAATGTCTGGTCCATGCTGCAAGGTGATGATAGAATTTATGGGGCAGATAGCCAAACAGAGAAATTAGAAGTTAAGAAAGAATGATGGGTGACATTACAGCCATGTCTTTAAAAAGTGTTTTGGAGAAAACCAAAAAAAGAGAGACAGAATGGCATGGATAAAAATGAAATCTGGTATTTTGGCCCACTTCACTGTACTTCTTTAATAATTTTCCTTTTCATCCATATTTAGGGACAAATTAAATGTGACATTAAATGCTTCTTTGCATTTAATACCATATAATAATGATTAGGGATGCAGCTGGCATGGAAATGGAATTTAACTCTTACCATCCCAGCTATGGTTCGCTGGGGAGAAAAATTAAACTAGTTTTATTTAGAATAAATGCCCAATTGGAGGAAATGATAATTTTCCCCCCCTACACAAACAGCAGCTGCAGTTTCCTTTAGCACACCATCTAAATTGGGACTTAGATCTTACTCTTCATTAGAAACCTTGAAGTGGTTTACATTTAGCCCTTCCAAACTTATTGATCCTTCTTAGCTTCATCACTGCTAAAGAATTCAGCAAAGGTCTTAACTTCTCAAATTGCTCTCAAACGTCTCACCATGCTGGATAGAAGACCTGAAGCCTTACCTAATTCTTAAGTATTAAATTATAGAGTTGTACAAACTTTTGAAAGGGCATTTCATTCCCCACCACAAAAACAAACACAAAATTCCAAAAATAAATATCTATGGAGATTCTCAGTCATCCAGGTTATGGTTGTCCCAAAGGTGCTTTTTGAAGAGGCAATTGGATTTCTTAGTTTTTCTTTGAAGACATTTTGTTTCTCGTCCAAGAAGCTTCTTCAGTTCCTGAACTGAAGAAGTTTCTTGAATGAGAAACGAAATGTCTTCAAGGAAAAACAAAGAAAGTCCAGTTGCCCCTTCAAAAAGCACCTTTGGGGACCCAAAAATAAACAGACTAAAACATTCAATTGAACAAAGCTGCCCACCCCCACCCTTAGAAGCTGAGTGAAGCCACAAAATCAATTTCTAACAGTAAAGTAAAGGTACCAAGTTGCATCAATTGGGTCCACATTGGAGTCTTTCTTCTGCAAACTATAGAGAGAAGTTATGTCAGCTTTACCTGGTAGATTGGACTGGACAAGATTGTACTTTATTGTAAAGCTACATAAACAGAATTTTACAATTTTACCTTTAAAGCCTGAGAATGTAGTGAGGTTAAGCTTTTTGTTCCACCTACTATGTAACTGTGGGCTATGCTGTCTCTTATCTGATCATTCCTTAGGCAACACCCTTCATGCTGTCTCACAAAGTCTTTCTCTTGTACCATTAAAAGTTAAGATCATCTTCACTTTCTGTCAGAGAAAGTGAGCCTTTCCTTATCCATCAAAATTCTATAATCTAAGGATCCTTGGTCAGTCTCTGTACCCTTTTATCTTGAATGATTCCCTCCATGCTTTGGAAAACAGAAGAACAGAATTGGAAGGGACCTTGGAGGTCTTCTAGTCCAACTCCTAGATTAGAACAAGCAGGAGACTCTGTACCATTCCAGACAAGTGGCTGTCCAGTCTCTTCTTAAAGACCTCCAGTGAACTTCTGAAGGCAAGCTGTTCCACTGGTTAATTGTTCTCAGATTTAAGAATTTTCTCCTTAGTTCTAGGTTGCTTCTCTCCTTGATTAGTTTCCATACATTGTTTCTTGTCTTGCTTTCTTCTGCTTTGGAAAATAGATTTATGGCAGCCCTTCAAATATTGGAACACTGCCATGATGTTACCCCTAGTCCTTCTTTTCACTAGACTAGACAAACACAATTCCTGAAACCATTCTTCATGCTACTGTCATGCTTTCATGCTACTTGTTTCTGCCAATCACTGGCCTTGGGCCCAGATTATTTTGTCTGGCATTCCAGCTCCATTCAGAAATGTTGCTTCTGATGGCTGATTACAGCTTAGGTTGCTAAATATCCTTCCATGCCAGCTTTAGAATAGAATACAACACATATACCATGCTGTCAAGCCATTCATCAGCATTATTGTATCTGAGTGGAATATTGGTAAATGTGTTCAATCCTATAAGGTAGATGTTATGGCACTTGACATATGATTTCAGCTCTGAAAATGATGTTTTTTGGAAACACTGAATACATTGGCACTCGATTATATAGAATGGACTGAAATTCTCTTGTTATCAGGCAAACAAGCTTTGCAGATTGGAAGACCCCAGAGAAGAATCATTCCTGGAACTTGACAATTTCATGACTTTAAGACTAATTTGCTTATTATAACTTTGGCTGCTGATGTTTCATGTTGTGGACCTAATTGGTTGGTGATGGACTTAAGATGGTGTCATCCTCATGTAATCATTATCATTGTCATCTTCAGGAAAAAAAACACAAGATGTCATCAGGTTTATGGTCTCCTTTTCATAATGCAGGGAGTGAAATTAAGAAGGTAGCAAGTTGTAGGAAAGAGGTGATTATAATACTTAACCACTGCACTCTTTCTAATCTGCTGCCCAGCCCTTATCCCCAGGTAGCTGCAAATGAGCACTCATAATCATCAAGTAATTAAAACATTTTGTGTTTATAAAAACCACTGAGCAGCCAGATATTAGGACTGTGAATCGACTACACTGAAGTTACAACCACCTAGTGCTACAGAATTCTTGTGATGTATGTTAGCAGGGCTTCGTAAACCCAAAGTAATCAATCTGCATAGCACTTCTGTTAAATAGGGAGACTTAATTATCATAATTTCTACCTATGGGCAAATTGAATCACAAAGAGGTTAATTTTCTGCATTAAGCTGGTAAAACTTCCCAACACATTTACATGCATAATTTCTCCACAGGTTCTTGAAGATTCTCTTGCTGTCTTGTTTTTATTCTATACTTCTTCAGCAGAAAGATAAAAGCTAGTACTGGAAAAAATTTGAAGGCAGAGTGTCAGAGGCAACAGTAACAGCGTAACAAGGGTTGAAAGGGACCTTGGAGGTCTTCTAGTCCAACCCCCTGCTCAAGCAGGAAACCTTGTACCATTCTGGACAAATGGTTGTCCAATTTCTTCTTAAAAAGCTCCAGTGATGAAACCCCCACAAGCTCTGGAGGTAAGTCGTTCCACTGATTAATTTTTCTCACTGTCAGGAAATTTCTCCTTAGTTCTAGGTTGGATTTCTTTTTGATAAATTTCCAACTGTTACCCCCCTCTTCTTTGTGACAGCCGCTCAAATATTGGAAGGCTGCTATCAAGTTACCCCTTGTCCTTTTCATTAGTCTATACCTACCCAATTCCTGTAACTGTTCACTGTATGATTTATGCTTGAGTCCCTTAATCATCTTTGCTGCTCTTCTCTGCACTCTTTAGAGTCTCAACATCTTTGTTGTATCACAGTGACCCAAACTGGACACAGTATTATAAGTGTGGTCTTACCAGTGCAGTATAAAGTGGTACTAAAACTCCACATGATCTTTATACTATCTCTCTGTTGATGCAGCTAGGACTGTGTTGGCCTTTTTGGCAGCTATAGTCCAATGCTGACTCATACTTAACCGGTTGTCCACTAGGACTCCTGGATCCTTCTCACAGTTACTTCTATTGAGCCAGGTATCACCTATTCCAGTGGTGGCGAACCTATGGCACGCGTGCCAGAGGCAGCACTCAGAGCCCTCTTTGTGGCCACGTGTGCCATGCCCCAGAGATGGCAACCATCCCTCTTCAACCAGCCGCCTGAGGTCCCACGTGGCCAGATGCATCCTGGTACAGCTGGTTTCCCTCCCCCCCATCCTGTCCCTCCTGGCCTCGCATGCTCTCCTTTTCCCAGGCACAACCCACTGCATCACCTCCTCAGCTGTCAGCCAGATGTCCAGCTCAGAGGCGGCTTCTCTGAACTGCTGGTGGTGGGCTGTAGAGCCCCAGAATGCACCGGTCAAGGAGCCGGCAGACTGTGGCTGCTGACGGACACCGTCGGCCCCCATGCACTCGCTGGCCTCTGTGTGCGGGGGCCAATGGTGTCAGGCAGCAGCTGCCCCGCCCCTGCCTCACCTTGCCCCGTGGCAATGGTACCCCCACCCTGCCTCACCTCACCTCGCAGGACAAGCCTCCTGCCCACCGCCCCACCTGCCAGAGACCCCCTGGATCTCCCCCAACCCTGCCCGGCCCCCACAGGCATCCCTCGAGGTGACCACGCCCACTTTGGCCACATCCACCCAGTTTGCCATGACCACCACAGCCACGCCCACCCAGTGGGCCATGTCCCACCCAGCACCCGGCGATAAGTGGGTTTTGGGTTGCAGTTTGGGCACTCGGTCTCTAAAAGGTTCGCCATCACTGACCTATTCTATACCTGTGCATTTGGTTTTTTTTACCTAAGTGTAAAACCTTACTTTTCTCACCTCTGAATTGCATTTTGTTAGATAGGGCCCAGTGTTCAAGTCTGTCAAGATTCTTCTGTATCTTTAGCCTACCTTCTAAAATGTTGGCTATTCCTCCCAGTTTGGTGTCATCTGCAAATTTGATGAGTTCCCCTTTTATCCCCTGATTGTTTATGAAGATATTGTTTATGAAGAGTATTGGCCTAAGACAAGACTTGGTAATTTTAAGATATGTGGACTTTAACTCCCGGAATTCCCTAGGCAGCATTATTTTTGTGGGGTTCTTAATTTCTCTGTCACCATTTTAAAAGTAATACAAGAATAATTTATATTTAAAAAGATCCTGTGTAGACATTTCTAGAGGCTGAACGTCAGAAGTGTAACTTCAGTTTTGAGACTGGGGTTAAGGGTTTCAAGGGATTATCTGCATCTGCAAAGTTTAAGGTACCCACTTTGCTCTTAAAAACTCCAAAAGAACAGATCATCTTCTTCCAGAAGGCTAAGTGGGAACATGGAATAAACTTTTCCAATCCAATTTATGATGTGTGTTTAGTGGATTCAAGATCTGAGCAGGACGTTGCACTAGATGAGATCAATCATACAATCTACCATTCTAGCTCTTTCCCCTGCCACACCGCAGAAGTAATATCTACCCTTTGGGAAACCATGTCATCCATTCCCTCCCTAACACAGATGCTAGCAAGTGTGATCTACATCAAATTATGGGCCAGTGCAGCACAGGGATATCCAGAGGCAAGACCTCTACTACTCCAATGTAGGCTGAGACCATTCTGTGATTTGTTTCTTTTTGTTGTTCAGTTGCTAAATCATGTCCAGCTCTTCACAACCCCATGGACCACAGCACGCCAGGCCACCTTGTCCTCCACTTTCTCCCAGATTCAAGTTCATTGGGTTAATGACACCACCTAACCCATCTCATCCTCTGCCGTCCCCTTCGTCTTTTGCCTTCCATCTTTCCCAAAATCATCAGGGTCTTTTCCAATGAGTCCTCTCTTCTCATTTGGTGGCCAAAGTATTTGAGCTTCAGCTTCACGATTTCTTTCTTTACTAATCTAATATTTAGATTTATGTTATGGTTGATTCTAACTTTGTCTTTCCTGTCATATTAAAACAGTAATGTAGGCAGTAATGTAGACAGGGAGAAACTGTATAATCATTTAGCAATAGCAATAATACTTAGACTTATATACCGCTTCATCATGCTTTACAGCACTCTCTAAGCGGTTTACAGAGTCAGAAAATTGCCCCCAACAATCTGGGTCCTCATTTTACCAACCTCAGAAGGATGGAAGGCTGAGCCAACTTTGAGCCAGTCAGGATCGAACTCCTGGCAGTGAGCAGAGTTTGCCTGCAATACTGCATTCTAACCGCTGCGTTACCATGACTCCTAGAGATATTCTCTTAGGAACGTGTCTTATGCAAGGTACATAATCATACAAACCAATGCTGGCTAGCAAGATAGTCAGCCACTGGACTAGCCTTAGTTATAACAAGCATTACATACACATGCAACCCTCCCCCCAGCCAACAAAAAACACTCCTGCTGGGGTTGTGTATAATATTGTCCATTTATTTTTGCAATGGCTTAATGGGCTTCCTTCCAAGAGACAAAATTCAATGGGGCAGACCCTTAAGTGATCATCTGGATTAACTGGCATACTGCAAACATTCCTTTTGTACGAGAAGGTTTTCTGTTCACCTCCACATAAAATGCTCCAGCTTAAGTGGCTCTTCAATTATTTTTTAAAAATGGAGTGTGCCGTTTTGTTTGGTCTTTCCTGAGTCCTGGTAATTAACACATGTGGCAGAAGATTTGTCTTAATTGCACAATGAAAACCCTTGGAAACAGCAATTGCGCTATAAAAGACCAATAAAACAGTATAGCTTAGCTTGTAAGAAAATACCCAGTGAAGTATTGATTGGGAGGGCAGGACATCTAACTGGTGCCTTAATTTCCTACTGGAAATCTTGCAAGACTGGGTAGACAGTCTTCTTAAGACAGACCATACCACCTCAAGTTTGGAAGACAATAGTTATAACGCTTGGGCTAATAAAACTAAATTTTCAGAATCAGAATCAGAATAGAGCTGGAAGGGACCGTGGAGATCTTCTAGTCCAACCCCCTGCTCAAGCAGGAGACCCTATACCATTCCAGACAAGTGATTGTCCAGCCTCTTCTTAAAAACCTCCAGTGATGAATTAATAATGATGAGTTATATTTATTATTATTATTATTATTATTATTATTATTATTATTATTATTATTATTATTATTATTGTTGTTGTTGTTGTTGTTGTTGTTGTTGTTGTTGTTGTTGTTTTTGTTGTGATAATTATGAATATGTTATTAATTATGAATTAATAGTGATGAATTAGGAAATTAGACTTTAGGCTTAAAATTTTGCCTCTCAGAATAATATCGGTATCAGGGGAATGGAAAATGGTATTATTTTAAAGTCTTACAATTTCCTACCTCCAAACCATCCACGATATAAAACATGATTATATTTTGATTAATAACAACTCTCCATTTCTCACCCCTGGCCAGTGGGTATAATGAAATAAAACTTAGTTAACATTTTCATATCTGGAAAATGAACGTCTGCCCTCACCCAGAGTTGTAAGTCTCTGCTAGAGTTAGCAATATCTGTGGAGAGAAATAAATCATACTATTGGATGATCAATTCAGAATTGAAGCCAAGAGGTGTCATGACTGAGCAAATAAAATGAGGATTTGAAGGGAGAATCAGGAAGGTAAACCAAGTTTAAAAAGTGGTATCTAGGAAACAGGCCAAATAGCAGTCCTGAATTCCAAATGAAGGGTATCAAAACAGCTCAACCCATTTGAGATAGTTTCCCAGGCAGCTCAAATACCCAGCTTATGCCTGGGAATGAACACACATTCACATGGGTAAGATCAAATTTTTGGCAGTTAAGCATAGAAATATCCCCCTTATCCCTTCCTCTGAGGAAATGAAAGCAGAAATCCAGGAGGAAATGCAGAAGTTGTGGAATTGAGGCAAACACAGACAGGATTTAACAACTCTCCATAGCCTGAGAAATAACCTGTTGACATTTCCAGGAAAATACGAAATCCAGACAAACTAAAGCAGAAGTGACAACTGTTTCAAGAAAGGTAAGATAAAGATAAAGGTAAATCCTAAGGTAAAGATAAAGATTACCCCTGTCCAGATGTGTCCAACTCTAGGGGGCTGTGTTCATCTATGTTTCTTAGCTGAGAGAGCCAGCACTGCCCAAAGACACTTCCATGGTCATATGGCCAGCATGATTATATGCTGAGGCACACAGAACACCGTTATCTTCCTATCGAAGTGGGCCATTGCTCAAGAATGTAAAACAAGAATGTCCTACTCTATGTAGAAATAGATAAATAGATAAATTCTAAGCAAGATCTTGATCTTGATTCTGAATTTTTAACTCCTTGGTGCTTATTAAGATTTCTACTTTAGAACTTCCCTTGGTCCCTTCCCAAACCATGTCCTTTTTTATTTTTAAAGTTGTCTTTATCACAGAATTCATTAAGATCTGCTTCACACACACATTTGGAAGCCATGGTGATGCAGTGGTTAGAATACAGTACTTCAGGGTAACTCTGGTCACTGCCAGGAGTTCAATTCTGATAGGCTCAAGATTGACTCAGTCTTTCATCCTTCTGAGGTCAATAAAATGAGGATCCAGATTGCTGGGGGCAATATGCTGATGTTCTAAACCACTCAGATAATTCTGTAAAGCACTATGGAGTGGTATATAAGTCTAAGTGCTATTGCTATTGCTAACTGCTATCTTGGTTTTTCCTACATTTATAGCTGATCAAATATAGCTTTTTGTGTGTGTGGGAGAGAGGGAGAGGGAGAGTGAAACAGCTGAAAAGAACCAGTTTGATGGAACAGTTAAGGCATCAGGCTAGAAATTAGGAGACTGTGAGTTCTAGTCCTGCCTTAAGCACAAAATCTGATGGCTGATTTTGGGCCAGTCACTCTCTCTCAATCCTAGGAAGAAGGTAATGGCAAACCACTTCTGAAATCTTGCCAAGGGATTGATACAGACAGTCATCAGAAGTCTACATTGACTCAAAGGCACGCACACACATGTGAACACATTTGCACACCCACATACACACAGAGACTGAGTCCAATGAAATAATATGAACATTCTTCATCTTTATACCTATGATAACAATAAATTCCCTAGAATATAGGCTATGGCACCTTGTGTTCTGGTAATGTTTCGTAGACCAGAGTAAACATCTAAATGATGTAGAAAAAAATGCTTCCTACTTTACTGCTATCTTTAAAATAGACACATCTTTAAACAGGTACCTGCAGAAGCCTGTAAAACATGTGCTGATTTAATGAACAATAGAAAAATGCTAAGTTTGTGCATGATCCAAAGCGGTTCTTTTGAGCTCTTTTCTAAAGCCAGTGGAGGCTGATCCTGAGATTTTCTACTGATGAAAGAGGAGTTCCTGTGCTATTGTCCTTCCAATGATATATCCAACAATATTTGAATTATCTATTGAAATCCATACCTAAAAGAATCTTAAATCTATTCAGTGCAAAATGGGATGAAATTCAGAAGAAGCAATATTGAGGACCAGGGAGAAAAAGATCAGAACACAAATTTCACCCCATCTAGCTATTGGACAGGCTTCCAAATTCTGCAGATTGTTTTGCTGGAACATTTTTTTCAGTCATGCTTTCCTTTCTAGATAAAACCATTTGCAAGCCTTCTAATGTAGAAGAAGAGCAGGCAGAGACAGGTGGAGGCAGAGTTAAGCAAGTCATCAGCCTAGAGAAGTTACATTCCCACAAACAGTCTAAGACCAACCCCTCTTGAATTCCGCTGACATTTATTTAGCATCAGCTGAATGTTGAATGTTAATTAGCTAGTTTTTTGTGTATAGGCTTGAGCAATAAATCTTAACTGCAACTTAATGTACAGTCCTTATTCTTTGCACCTGTTACTCAGTGGCTTGTTCTGCACACTCCTAAAATGAGTACCCAACATGGTAAGGTTGTAACAAAATCATACAAATTAATTTGACTCAGGAAAGAAACAGCAAATTATTAAAGATCATCAACTCAATTTATTTCCTAACACATCCCCATCTTACCAAATATATCTAAGATGGCAGCACCTGGATCGGCTATGGCTGCATTGGCTCTCGAAGGTGAAAAGTTTTTGGAGGGATATAAGGGACATAGGCCACATGATCGGGAAGGTTTTAATGTGTTTGAGCAACGTGGTGGGACTAAGCTAACATACGACCAACAATCTTTGCTGGTATGGTGAGTTTTTAGCTGTTTCAGAACTGTTGGTGAGACCGTTAAAAGTCATTTGCGCTGTTTGAAATTGTTCTGCTGGCAGGAAGATCTGACTGCTGCCACAGCAACGTATTCGATTGCAAATCAGGGCTTTTTCCAAAGGAGACAGAGGAGGAGAGGTCCCAGGGCTTATAGAGTGAAGAAACTGGATGAGGCTGTCGGCAGGCCCAGAGGAAGAGAGAGAGGCTTTTGGAGGAGCTGGAAGCAGCGGCAGAAGCAGCGTGCTCCAGGGGCAAAAAGGAGTGAGGCCCCTTTAAGGAAAAGGTGGAAGAGACAGGATCAGAAAAAGGAAAGGAGGCGAGAGGTAATTGTGCAGGAATACAAGCTAATGTGAGGGCTAATCCACATGGAACTCCGTTTCCATCTGTCCTGTTTGCCATCATTCACTCCCCCGAGACTAAAATGAACGTTCTGAAACTTGAGCTGGCCACGAACAAGGAGTGTATTGGAGGTGGTGACCCCTTGAGAGCTGTATGCAACAAAATTTCATTTTGATGTATGCCGATTGGTGTACATTCAAAGTGACAATAAAGTTGTTGTTGTTGTTGTTGTTCTTCTTATTATTATTATTATTGTTGTTGTTGTTGTTGTTGTTGTTATTATTATTATTATTATTATTATTATTATTATTATTATTATTATTATTATTATTATTATTATTATTATTATTATTATTATTATTATTATTATTATTATTATTATTATTATTATTATTATTATTATATCAAAATAGCTCAATGATCAGAGTTCTGGCTTTAATAGAAGACTGAATGGAGAACCCTGGAACATCCTTATTCAACAATGTTTTCTGAATTATACATGTCCTCAAACTCACTTTCATTCTTTTGCTTGAAGATCCTCTGGCATTAAAATGATCTGGGATTTAAAAGCTGAACCATTCCAAAGTTATATTAATTTGTGTTGTCTAGCCAACAGATTGTTTAAACATGTTGGTTGCTTCTGGGAACTCCATGGCTAGCATTCAAGGATCCATAGATACCATGGATTTTCCTGTCGTGACGTTTGTACTGTGGCTCCAATTAAGCCCCCTAGATAATAATTTCTAGATTGGTACTGGAAAAACACAGCTAAATATCAAGTTATTAAGTTATTAAGTAATTTTAAGCAAAATACTAAATTGATGTACCTAAGAAAAATACATCCCATTCAACTCAGTGGAATTTGTTTTTCTCTCTAGGTTCAAACAACCTATTAAACCCACGAAGTAGGTCAGCAAATAAAATTATTATGTTCTCATGCTTTGCTATACCGAAACAAAGAAAACCCTATTAGAGTATCATGTGGTGCCAATAGAAGAGAATATATGTAACTCCAGATTGAACTGCGGTGCTCTCTGAGTCTGGTTGTTTGCTTGCAGACAATTCATTACTTAATTAGGTAACATCATCAGTGCTATTTATATACAATAGTTTGTTCCACTAGTGGTGTGATTGTTTTCTTGGTAGTTCCTTGAAACAATGCCTTAATGAAGGAACTACCAAGGAGAAAATCACAAGCCCACACAAACTTTCAGGCAAGCTACTGCCGCCCAGAGTTGTCTTATCAGGAAAATGGGCAGCATATAAATTTAATAAATAAATAAATAAGCTACTGCATATAGACAGGGAGCAAGCCCCACACTCACTATCACTGAAGATGTTACCAAGTTGGGTAATAAAATACCTGCAAGAAGACAACCAAGCTCAGAGAGCACGAAGGACACTACATTTTCATGTAGTGGACTGGGTCAGCATGGAAAGACAAGGGCTGAGTTTCTACAACACACTGAAGAACAAACTACCAATTTTTTTTCTCATGTATATGCCCTTCCTTCTTCCTTCCTGTTAGTTTTGAATTCTGGTAACTCTCTGGACAAGCGCCTGAAATTTTCTTAGCAGTGTTTTCAGAAGCAGTTTACCATTGCCATCTTCCGAAGGCTGAGAGATTGTGACTGTACCAAAGACATCCAATTAGTTGTATCTCTAACATGGGTCTAGAAGCCACGATCTCCCATTTTCTAGCCTGATGCCTTAACCATTACATCCAACTGGCTCTCTATATTTGTATACTTTATGTGTATGTAATGCTTAAACTATTGGCATAGGATGGGAGAAATCGTAGCTCAGGTGCAGCCTTGTAAAAGTTCAATGAATAAATTTATGCCAATCATCATTTTAGCATGACCTACATTATAGAGTTAAAATATCTGAGAAAGAAATGATATGCACATGCAATACAACACAGATTCATGCTTGAGATATGTTAAACTAATTTCCCTTCATACTAGTAACCATGTTAAGCTGTTATATAAAGACAGTTGCTGTCAGAATCCAATTATATTTTATTTCTAGCTAATCTACTCTGAGAAAACCCAATTCTTACTCTCTTTTGGATTCTGTCATACTACAAAGGGGGGGGGGTAAACACGGGTGTTTATGACTGGCATTCCTACTATCAACTACAAAGAAACATCCTCTGTGGATTCCCTCTCTGGAGTACTAACAATAACAATGCGGCCATCAGCCTTTGATCTCACTTCCTATGAAGCCTCCTTTTACCGGCAGCAAGGAAAAAGGGGGGGAAGATTGCAAGTTTGGGATCCGATGGATTTAACACCCAGCCATCTGCCAATTTGAATTGACCGGAAAGAATGTGGGGTGGGACTGCCTGGGAACTCTTTAAAACATTGAATGATCAGGGGGGTCCCTCAGATCCTGTCTAGCATGCCTTCAGTCAGTTTTTCTTAATAAAGATTCCTGTTGGAAGAAACGTTCCAAGAGTTCTGTCTTCTTAAGATGTAAATTGAGGTGGGTCCTTACAGTTGCTTTGTTACACAGAGAACTTTTAAGAACAATCTTGGGTTGTATAAACAGAGGCATCGAATCAAGATCAAACGAAGAATTAGTACCACTTTATAAAACCCTAGTAAGACCATACCTGAAATACTGCAACCAATTTTGGTCACCATATCACAAAAAGGATGTTGAGAGTTTTGAAAAAATTGAGAGAACAACTAAGATGATCAAAAGCCTGGAGACTAAAACATACGAAGAACGGCTACAGGACTTGGGTTTGGCTAATCTAAAGAAAAGAAGAAATAGAGGAGACATGATAGCAGTGTTCCAGTATCTGAGGGGCTGCCACAAGGCAAAGGGGGGCAGGTTGTTCACCAAAGCACCAGAGGGAAGGTTGGAATGGTTAGAAACTGATCAAAGAGAGAAGCAACCTGGAATTAAGGAGAAAGTTCTGAACAGTGAGGACAATCAACCAGTGGAACAGCTTACTCCCAGAAATCATGGGCGCTCCATCACTGGAGATTTTCAAGAAGAGACTGGACATTCACCTGTCTGAGATGGTATAGGTTCTCCTGCTTGAGCAGGGGGCTGGGCTAGAAGACCTCCAAGATCCCTTCCAGTTTCTATTCTGTTCCATTCCGTTCCGTTCCATTCCATTCCATTCCATTCCATTCCATTCCATTCCATTCTATTCTATCCTATGATATCCATAAAGTGAATCGTTCTAGATATACAGGCCCACCAACCACATGTTCTGTGGTCAAATATAATATAGATCAAAACAAAAGGCGATAGCAGTTCAAGAAATTTTGTTCTAGTCAGATTGTTAGTAAAGCAAAAAACATTTCTATCAAATTTTCATTTCCTTTCTAGGAAACAAAGAGCAAGGAGATAAATTCAGCCATATTCTACTATGATTTTTTTTTTAAAAAAAAAGAGGCTAAACATAGCATATAAATTATTCATGTCATCTTATTTACTTATTTCTCATTGCATGATAGGGCATCTTTTCTTTCATTAGATTGATACTGCCTCCTTTTGACTTTCTATTCTGATTCTGCTAACTCTTGTGCAAGCAAAGCCACTTTTCAGGTCAAACTGTAGCCCAGCGGTTCCTCCATGTTTACATTTAAGTTTAGAAATCAAATATACAGTTCCTTGGCCTCATCTCAAAAGGCTAAAATTCACTTTAGGAAGATGCCTGTGTAAAAAGACAATCAATGGTTGCAGCTCCTCTGATTCTATATAATAAATGTTTTCTGCCTCTGTATTCCTATACTGGGAATCCAGAATCTGTTTCATTCTGAACTGATCTTGCCTTTGGAGTCCTTGGTGATCTCTGAACCTGGTTGCTTACTTGCAGATGTTTCATTACCTGACTCTGTAACATTATCAGTGCTACTGAGTGTGGGCTTTGCTCCCTTTTTACATACAGTTGCTTGCCCTGCCAGTGTTAGTGAGGATATGGTTTTCTCCTCGATAGTTCCTTGAAACCATACCCTAATCAAATAACTACCAAGGGAAAAAAACCACAACTCCACTCAAAATGGCAGGGCAAGCTACTGTATATAAACAGGAAGCAAACTCCACACTCACTAGCACTGAAGATGTTACCTAGTTGGGCAATGAAACATCTGCAAGAATAAACCAAGCTCAGAGAGCACCAAGGACTCCACAGTTCAACCCTGAGCTACAAATACTCCATTCTACTGGACCTTGCCCTTCTTCTGAGATAGGAGAACGGGATACCTGAGAAAAAGTGTACAATGGCAAGGAACGAGAACTTGAACCACTAGGAACCAATGGAAAACTGTATATTTCTACAACATGGACAGGAACTGCATGGTAAGAACAGTGTATTGACTTGGGCCATTGCGGTTCCAATAAATATAGCATCCAGTTTTTTAGATGGTTGAGAATTGGGAAGATCTTTGGTGGACAACCATATGCAATGTTCAGTTAAAAAGGAGAGACTTACTCACAGTGATGATTAGCACTTTGTGAAGGAGTCACTGAATTCTTTTAGGTTTCTGAAAGAGGTTTCAGGGAATGGATGAAGGCTGGGAGATATTAGAAAAAAATGGAAATTAGAAGTTCTAAGTAGATTCAAGGGGCAACAGTCAAGTGAAGGTATAGCTGTGGTTGTTATAAATTGACTAAAGCTGTAAGTAAAAGGTCCTGGCAACTGCCTTGTGGAAAATTTATATTTCAATTCATTGCTCCAAGGTTGTATTGATTCTCTCAGTCTTCCCATTTGACCATGATTGATAGCCCAAGAAAAGGTGGAGCTACACATCCAGTAGTTGGGATTTAAAAAAAAAAAAAACAACCATTAATTATGGGTCTTTCTGATTTAGAAATTAGATTGTTGGACAACCTTTAGTTTTGGAAAAAAATATAGAATATTAAGTGGACCACTTCAGGGCTGAAAGATGTAATAATCTCCAAAGTTAGCTTTCATATTTTGTATGCAAAGAAGTTAGCATGCTTATCCTAGTTTGGAATGGCCTAGATCAGCGGTCCCCAACCTTTTGGGCGCCAGGGACCGGTAACATGGAGAGAGGTTTTTCCGCAGACTGGAGGGTGCGTGGTTTTGTGTGCTGCCTGCATCCTGTGGACGGGGCTTTGCTTGTTTGTGCAGACTGGTTGAAGGCATGCTGTAGCCCGGTACTGGTCCACGGACTGGGGGTTGGGGACCCCTGGCCTAGATCAATAAGTGATTGCAGCCACTTCAGTCATCAGGCTTATTAAAAATACACTTTATCTCATTTGAAAGATAGGTTCTATAGGCTCAGAGAGAGAGAGAGAGATTTTATATTGAGCAAGACATGCAGTAAACCTCTATGGAATTCCTTCATTTCCCCTCAAACTATTGCTGTTGCTTCTGTTGTAGTTTCTACTAGAGCTCTGCTGGGTAGACCAAGACCACATAAGGTGGCGTTGGTTCTATTCTTAGGAAAGTGGTTTATGATCTGAACTAGATGGTCCATTCAGGCAACCAGCTATGTTGATATTGGAACAAGACATTGGCTAACTGATCCCTTGGGATAAATGGGTCACTAACCATTGTTCTGATTTTCTACTCGCCAGGAAAACTGAAGAGCACTTAGCAATAGCACTTAGACTTATATACTGCTTCATAGTGCTTTACAGCACTCTCTAAGCAGCTTACAGAGTCAGCATATGGCCCCCAACCATCTGGGAGAGAAAAAAATATAGCTGCTGGGCCTCTTGGCCTGAAGCTCTGCAGTTGTTCAACATGGCATAGCTAGAGAAGAATCCCTATGTCATTAGAATGAAGAAGCTTAAAACTTAAACTGCATCTAAATTGAATGGCAGACTCCTGGGTCTATATACTAAACTAGGAATTTAATAAAACAACCCAATAAAAAGAAACAGGAAACTCGGCTATGTTGTCACTAAAAAAAATAGCTATGTTGACCTGACCATAGAGTCACTAGCAGCTGCGCTTAAAAAGATTTCAAGTGAAGAGAAGTAAGGATTAACCCCAATCCCAACAAATTATGGCTTTAAAATGTGATCTCCCCCCATGGTTGGAAGGAGTCACAGATTGATATTAGTGGCTCCATCCTTCCTGGGGCTAAAGCCTATTGTGTGTGTCAACATGTCTACATATGTCTATGTGTGTCTACATGTGTCTATTGACTTTTGTATTGGGTTTTTATTTTTGTAAGCCACCTGGAGTCACTGTGAGTGAGTTGGGTGGCCATATTAATTTTCTTAATGATTAGAAATGTATTATTTTTGTTGAGATGGCAGTAGTAGAAGAAAGGCATCATGATTCTGACAACAATCAACAGTCCAGATTATCAATTATGCAAAAAAAAAAAGAGAACCATATTGTGTTTGTTTGATGGATATAAATATTATCATCACACAAATAATTAAGATAACTGCCATGGCAAATTTGAATGCTGAGGAATGACTATGCTGCTTGAACCCAATCCATCTCTAAATATAATAGAAGTAATTTTAACAGAAATATTTTTTTTTTTCAAATCAAAGAAATCCAGTGCATGTGTACAGGGCAGAGAAAGTTCATCTTGACAGTCGTACAGTTAAAAAGGGAAAACAAAACAAGCTATAGGCTTTTAGTCCATCACAAGCTGAATTTTAAATTAACAATGTGAAGTGGCTTCAGAATACTTGGATGGTGCTTGCTTTCAACATTTATATGTCTTTTGGACTTGACGTGAGCATAATACCTCTCCATTATTTGGAAAAGCAGAGTCTCTTCTTAGTTTTCCAGAAAAGATGGTAACAGAATAACAGAATTGGAAGGGACCTTGGAGGTCTTCTAGTCCAACCCCCTGCTCAAGCAGGAGATCCTAGACTATTCTGGCCAAGTGGCTGCCCAATCTCTTCTTAAAAGCCACCAGGGATGAAGCACCAATAACTCCTGAAGGCAAGCCATTTCACTGGTTAATTGTTCTCACTGTTAGGAAATTTCTCCTTAGTTCTAGCTTGCTTCTCTCCTTGATTAGTTTCAATCCATTGTCTCTTGCCTTGATGTTGTTGTAGTATGTGATATAGGAAGCTTAATCAATCAATCAAATGATCAAATCTTTAAGTTTCTGATTACAACACAAACATATTCTGCCGTTTCGATGATATTGCTGTCATCTCATTCCCAACTTATGAAGAAAACAACCTTCATAAGTCTCTCTGGTGATGCCGGCTGCTAGAGCAGTCTAGATGTCTATTGCTAAAAAACGGTCCCCTTTTGCTCTGTCCAAGGCCAGATGTGAATCTTTGCCATGTTGAATTGCCTTTTGCTTTTATTTGCTGTCTCTGTTTTCACTGTTTCTTGCTTCCAGGAAGATTTTTGGAAACCTCCAGGTGGTGTACAATACAGCCACCTGAAATAGATTACACTAGCTAAACTACACATTGGAAACATAATAATTTATGCAAAGTTATATGCTAAATCACAGCCAATTACGATCATGCCTAAGTATAAGTTATCAAGCCCCATGATTCATAATTAAAGCATTTAACTTATATAGTTGTAGACAAATAGAGACCTCATTGGAGGATACAATCATTTAAGAGAGTGGAGTCAATTTCTAACCATTAAGGAACCAATCTGTAGCTTGGGAGACTCTGGGGAAGATGAGGCACCTGACAAATGCAGAGGTGGTATGTTCAGTTAATTAAATTGACAGTAATTATTCACAAATGCTCCAAAAATTGTAATCAGTTGGGAAGCTGTTGTTTGCCGAATCTTTTTTATTATTATTATTTCAATGATGGAGAAGATAGAATAGAATAGAACTGGAAGGGACCTTGGAGGTCTTCTAGTCCAGCCCCCCACTCAAGCAGGAGAACCTATACCATCTCAGACAAGTGACTGTCCAGTCTCTTCTTAAAAACCTCCAGTGATGGAGCGCCCACGATTTCTGAAGGCAAGTTGTTCCACTAGTTAATTGTCCTCAGTGTTAGGAACTTTCTTCTTAATTCCAGGTTGCTTCTCTCTTTGATCAGTTCCCAACCACAGTTTCTTGTTTTGCCCTCTGGTGCTTTGGAGAATAATTTGACCCCCTCTTCTTTGTGGCAGCCTCTCAAATACTGGAATACTGCTATCATGTCAGTCCTATTTCTTCTTTTCTTTAGACTAGAAAAAATAGGGGTGACATGATAGCAGTATTTAGGTTAGCAGATAGCTAACCTAAAGCAAAGAATGAGAAAACCATTTCTAAGGAAGGCTTCAGATGCCTCTGACCATAGCTCCCATAAGCCACAGACTTCAATGCTAATCAGAACTGATATCTGCAGTATCAGAGTCCATTAGGTGGTTCATCTAAAAACCCTGCTCTAAGAAACAGGAAGGTCATGTCTGAGGAGAAAGTTCTAATTAAAATTAGAGTGACCATATGTTGATAAGAATTAACACACTGGCATGTGCTTCCTTGCCAAAATGTTGTCTTCAAATGGTTTGATTGTTATGATCAGCAAGATGTAGAAGAGGATACCAAGAGAGAGAAAGCTTATGATTTGCAGTAATTCTTTCCTGTGGACTCATAGCCTCCTTTCCACTTTCCCCCATGGCTCACAAGATGCTGACTAACCCTTTGGCAAAATAAAGTAAGAGGATTTCAGTAAGTATTTTAAAGCAAACACTGTACCTCCAGTTGAATAAATCTATCCAGATTAAAGAAGAGAATGTTTTCTATGTGTGTGTTAGGGCAAAGTATATTTCAAGCATCAGAGGATACTTGTCTGAGTGACTATTATGATAATGAGGAAAATGGAGGCAGAGCTGTTAATTTTATTGAGATTTGTTTATATAATTATTGGTGATTTATCTAGCAGGTAGCACATCATACATGCACTTGCAACACACATTAACATTTCACTTAGATTAAAAACACAGTAAAATACTGTATAAATGTTTAAAATATCTGTATTCAAATACCAATGTCTAGGCCAGGGGTGTCAAACTTGCCACGTCATGTGATGTGTCACGACATATCGCAATTTTTTTCCCTTGCCAGAACTGGAGTGGGCGTGGCTGCCGCATGACACATCCGGTCTGCAGGCCGACAGTTTGACATCCCTGGTCTAGGCCATTGAAGAGCAGCATTATTTTATGTGGAGGGAAAAATCAGATACTGGATTGGTATATGCTCTCAGCTTACAATTGCTCAAATGTGATCTACAGTTTGATGTAGGACCCTGCAGAGAGGAGGATGCTATACTTATACAACAATATAATTGTTGTTATACTTCCTCATCAAAAGATTGCAGACAGTTTACACCTTGCAAAATGAATTTACATAAAAGCTGTAAATCATAGTGAGCTCTACATTTTGTAGACTATACATAAAACAATAGACTACTATAATAATAGACTAATAAACAGAATTATAGGACCACAAAAATCCATTGGTTGCCTCCAGTCATGTGCACCCTGCAGTCACAAGACTTTATGGAAAAGCCTTAACACTTTTGGTACATATTTACAATTTATCAGCCATTCTAAATTGGGGTGTGTGTTGGTGTGTGGGTTTGCCTGTATGCAGGATAATCCAGAGCAATGGGGTCATGATCAAGAAGACCTTGAGGTTTCCACATTCTTAACATCCTAGGGAGTGAATCTCAGCAAACTCTCTTAATAAGACCACACCTGGAATTCTGCAATCAATTTTGGTCACCATACTACAAAAAAGACGTTGAGACTTTGGAAAAAGTTCAGAGAAGAGCAACTAAAATAATCAAAGGCCTGCAGACTAAAACATATGAAGAACGGCTGCAGGACCTGGGTTTGGCTAGTCTAAAGAAAAGAAGAAGCAGGGGTGAGATGATAGCAGTATTCCAGTATTTGAGGGTCTGCCAGAAAGAAGAGGGCATCAAACAATTCTCTAAAGCACCAGAGGGCAGGACAAGAAACAATGGTTGGAAACTGACCAAAGAGAGAAGCAACCTGGAATTAAGGAGAATCTTCCTGACAGTGAGGACAATCAACCAGTGGAACAGCTTGCCTCCAGAAATCGTGGGCGCTCCATCACTGGAGGTTTTTGAGAAGAGATTAGACAGTCACTTGTCTGAAATGGTGCAGGTTCTCCTGCTTGAGCAGGGGGCTGGACTAGAAGACCTCCAAGGTCCCTTCCAGCTTCTATTCTATTCTATTCTATTCTATTCTATTCTATTCTATTCTATTCTATTCTATTCGATTCGATTCGATTCGATTCGATTCGATTCTATCAGCTCAGATGTATGAGACAAATCTACTTGAAAAAGATCTCTTTGTTTGTTTCTAATCTGATCTGCTGCTGTCTCTTTTGTCTTGCCATCTCCCCATCCTCGGTATGTGCTCCCTTCTTCATACCATGTGTCCCTTGGTAGCCACAGAATAGAATAAAATAATAGAATAATAACTTTATTGTCACTTTGAATGTGCACTAATTGGCATACATTAAAATGAAATTTTGTTGCATACAGTTCTCAAAGGGTCACCACCTCCAATATACACAACATAAATATGACAAAAATAAATAAATAAATAAATAAATAAATAAATAAATACAGAATTATGCATATAGCCACATGTACTGTATTATAAGACACAGAGAAACAACACAGTCTCGTTCAGATGTATACATGTGCATGGCAAGAAAAACGAATCTTGCGAGTTTACCAGACGGATGGCATAGGGAACAAAGCTATTACAGAATCAGGTAGTCCTGCTAGAAATACTTCAAAACCTCCTCCCAGAGGGGAGCAACAGAAACAGACCGCAAAGTGGGTGTTTGGGGTCTCTAACAATGCTTTGAGCTCTAAGCACATAGCGCTTATAAGCAGCACCATCCATCATAGGTTTTTCTTTAGTGGTTCCTTTGTTGTTGTTGTTGTTGTTGTTGTTGTTATTGATCACAGTCAGCCAGATATTCAGACTGGATTTGGCATTTTTGTCTAGCTATCAAGGACCTGGGATAGGCAGATGTGGATGTTTGATGGTGTCACAGATATCGTCACAGGATGGAAGCTGTTCCTAGTAAGGCCGCCTTTTGCAATTGACTGATGGCAAATTTGTCAATGCCGATGGTGTTCAATTGATGTTCCAGTTGTTTTGAGATTGCACTCAAGGCACCTATCACTGTTGGCACTGCCCTTGCTTGCCTTTGCAACAATCATTCTATTTCTATTTATAGGTCTTTGTATTTTGTTATCTTCTCCAGTTCTTTCTCTTCTATTCTGCTGTCTCCAGGCACTGTCATGACCACTATCCAGGCTTTTGTTGTTGTTGTTGTTGTTGTTATTCCTTTCTGCTTGATTCTTTGTTTGGTATTAATCCCTATTTATCTGGGTGTTGGCTGCTGGACATTTTGTTTCTTTTCTTTCCTTTCTTTTTTAATTGTTTCTTTTGAATGGTGTGTAAATATGGTTTATCTCTATATGTCTATTGATGCTGAACACAGATAGGACTGTTCAACCCATCCTAGGTTTAACATCCTTCCAAAGTATATTCCATCCGTTCCATTCTTTGCCCTGAAAATGTCTCTTATTTCTGCTAACCGTCCCCATGACACTTTGCTACAATTAGCAAAAGCTTTTACACTAAGATGCCACAGGAGGGAAGTGTAGGAATTCCAGAGGGGTTCTCTCTTCCCTTCCCCCCTCCCCCACATGCACAGAAAGAATAAGTGCCTAACAGTTTAAATTTTATTTTTATCTAGTTAATGGATTATAAATGACACATAATTATTTTCTCTCTGAAAATCATGTTAATTTTGGAAAGAAAATGTGTGGTGGTAGAATTAGCTAGTGAAATGTGATAATGTAATACTGTTTATTGGGAAAACAGCTTTTTTAATTCACCATAATTTCTATCCATCCATTCACAGGTGACAGAGCAGCATTAATAGGAATACACTTTGCCCTCTGGGCAGAAAAAATGTCGAGGAACAGCTCAGAAAATCATATGACTATGATTCGCTTAAGCAAAGTTTTCAGATTTGCCAATTGAGGCAATGTAGTTAGTTTTTCAAAGGATTCCTGTTGAATTTATGAGTATAGAAAGGGAGTGCAGCTGGGACATATCCATCTAATGTGCATGTGATGGCCCTTGAATCAAAAATATTCATGTTTACAGAGTTTTAAATGCAGAGACTTAGTAGAATATTTGTAACAACATCATTCTTCCAGCATTCCCCTGGAATGAAGACATGTGGGCAGTGGTGGGATTCAAATATGTGAACAACTGGTTCTCTGTGTGGATGCCGCTTCCGGAAGTCCATTCTGGGCCTGGGCAACAAAAAAATTAGCTACCGGTTCTGCCAAACTGATGCAAAGTGGCTGAATCCCACCACTGCATGTGGGGCTACATATCCATGTGGGGATTTGGGGATGGGTGGGGTTTTTTATTTTTATTTTTAATACTTTGTTTTTATTGTTTGCAAGCTGCCTAGAGTTGCTGTGAGTGAGTAGGCAGCTATATACTGTAAATTTTCTAAATAAACTTTTAACTCCTGAGACTGGCCCCTTAGTAGAATATTGGTAATAACATCTTTTTTCCAGCATTCACTTGGAATGAAGACATGTGGGTTACAAATCCATGTGGGGTTCTATATCCATTTGGATAGTCATTCCTTTGTAAAGTTAGTCTAATTCCTCTGTGTGTCACTTATTTGGGGTACAAGTAGGATTTTTTAAATCTACATGGAAATATCTTGTTTCCTACTCCATATTGTTTGCCTTTCTGGCATTTTTTAAAACCTTTTAAGCTCTTAGTCCTCTTCAGCTGAGCCTCTCAAAATGGATTTTTCAGGAGAAGTGCTACTGTTATCACAACGGCAACCATGATTTTGGGACATTTGATCTAATTCACACATGCTAGGTCTAAAGTTTACTACAGGGCAGATGGATGGAAATCTGAAGGGAGAGGACATATCTGTTTGTCCTTTATTATGATTGACCCAAAGGTGCTTTTTCAAAAGGCAACTGGACTTTGTTTTTCTTTGAAGATGTTTTGCTTCTTATCCAAGAAGCTTCTTCAGTTTTGATTGAATGGTGGAGAAGGGAAAGATTTATATTCTTTGCATTCATCAGGTCGTTGGCACTTTTTTTGTGAGTTGTTGAGACCACTTGGAGATTTGTCTGTGCCCTCAGGGTCACTTGAATAGTGCAAATGGGTGTGGAACTCTTTTTTGGAACTGCTGAAAGGACTGTGTTGTAAACAGGAAAAGGTGGTGTCATATCCCTCCCCCTCTGTTGAGAGAGGACTGTTCAATTTTTAACGTAGATGGCCTCTTTGACCCCTCTTTCAAACCAACTGTCCCCTCTGTCCAGAATGTGGACTTTACTGAAGAACTGAAGAAGCTTCTTGGATGAAAAGTCTTCAAGGAAAAACAAAATTCAGTTAACTTTGAAAAAGCACCTTTGGGACAACCATGACCTGGATAACTGTTAATCTCCATAGCCTTTATCATGATCAGCTTATGGATGGTCATTATTGCCAGCTTCCTCAACAGAAAGGGACCCTTTAAGATGATCTACCCTAAGCAGATTACGTATCTTTTTGGACTCCACCAGGCCCTTGAGAAGGTCTCCGGTATTGTGGTAGGCAATTTCATCTCTAGCATCCTTGATGTCTGAAACAAAGTGGGCCCTTGACAGGGTTGCTATGAAGTGGAGAAATGATGCCTTGAGTGATGGGATTACAGAAACAAGCTTTCTTATTGGTTGCCCCATTCTTCTGAAAAACGTTGCTCTTGAAGACTAGATGCCTCTTCCGTAGTTCATTGTTAGGAAAGCTGTAAAATCCAGATTATTTCCATAGCATGAAGGCGAATATATATGCCCCAGGATATTGTTGCAGGATCCAATCTGGGTCAGTCACTGGGACCAAAGGTTTAGTCTTCAGAGCTTTTGGACTTGGGCTGGAGCCGATCCTCAGGGTTACTTCGCTCTAGCAGAGTGTGTGCTTTGGGCTATTCTGTATGTGATGCCTGGTTGTGTGTGGCTTTTTAGTTATTGATTGGGGTGTTGATGTCTGGCTACTAAGCTGTTGGCTATTGTTTCCTTGTGCTGCCAAACCCTCACCTCCTAAGTTCTTGATAAGCTGGTGGTAAATCAGCTATCTTTACATAGAATTTGTTTAGAGTAGGCAGAATAAAAATGTTAAGCAAACAAACAAATTAAGTCAACCACTGAATTGCTCTTCCTGTCAATACAGTGAATTTCAAATAACCTGTTACAGGCCAATTCTACTCTTAACATTTTGTATAGCTCATTGCCAGCTGGCTTGTCAAGTAAAGGGAAAAAAGAAGCATTTTCATAAACTTCATGGGGATTTCTTTAACAAGGGTTGCATAACAAAATAAAAATGACTGAATTTGGCGAAATGAACTTGTTTTTGAACTTTGGGGGGGGGAGCACAAAAGCCCAGTCATTTGTCATATTGAACATTCCTCCTTCCAACAATTTGGCTGGTACAAAGATGTAGATGCTATTCCTTTTCACAAGCCTCCTTAATCACCATGCAACCATTACAATGCAATAATTAGCTTTGTACAACATCTCTTGAATGTGGAGCGCTGTTTTCATGTTGGAGCTCCTTGTCAAGAGGTTCTTTGTTTCCTAAAGTATATGAATGAAGTGTTGGGCCTTAAGCCATGATTGTGGCTGGTTAGATTATAGTGTCTGCAAATGCGGGTGACAAATTCTATTTCAACATAGCCTTTCAATTCTGCAAGGTTATTCCACAAACAAAATGTAAATTTGTTTCAAAAATGCCTGCTCTGTGATTATGCTTATCCAGGAACAGAGATCTGCTTAGGTTTTAGTTAAATTACAGTTTTGTATTGATCTTATGCTCAAATGACTGTCATAGCGCCCCCCCCCCATAGGAATCCTAGGAATTATACTTTTATGAGGGCATGCAAAACTTACTGGAAAGCTTGAATTTCTCCATCAAACAGTGAAATATTTATTTATGAGATTTGCATCCCCCCCTGACTGTCAATGTGTATAACTCAAAGCAGACAACAAACAATACCAATGATGTCATTAAAGCATAATTAAAAATGCAATTAAAAACACATTAAAACACACTATAAGCATAGGGAAAATACACAACTTCATTGGCCAAAACCCCTTCTATGCATCCAAATTAAAATGGCTTTTGACTGCTGATAGAAGGAAAACAGAGCTGATTTTCTATAGAGAAAATTGGAAGTTGGAAAAAGTCATAGATAAGGCTCTATCTTAGGTGACAACCATAAATTGAAGAAGAAAGACAAAGAGGAAAATAACACCCCAAAGCAAAGCCAGTTTGGTCTAGAGGTTAAGGCACCAGGCTAGAAACTGGGAGAATGTGAGTTCTAGTCCCACCTAAGGCATGAAAACCAGCTGTGTGACTTTGGGCCAATCATCAGGAGACTGTGAGTTCTAGTTCCATCTAAGTCAGGGGTCTTCAAACATGGCCCTTTTATAACTTGTGGACTTCAACTCCCAGAATTCCTCAGCCAGACCACTGATCTAAGTCATGAAAGCTTACCGGATGACTTTGGGCCAATCACCAGGAGACTGTGAGTTCTAGTCCTGCCTTAGGATGAAAGCCAGCTGGGTGACTTTGGGCCAATCACCAGGAGACTGTGAGTTCTAGTGGTGTCTTAGGCATAAAGTCACTGTATCTCAGCCCAAACTACCTCACAGGATTGTAGTGGGGAAAAATAGGAAGAGGAAGTTGTATTAAAATAGGTTTGCTGCCTTGAGTTGTTTATAAAAATAATACAGGCAGGATATAATAAATAAATAAAAATTCTGGGAGTGAAGGGTTTTTTATAAAAGTAGTTAATGTTTATCCCAAAGACACTTATAGAGGAAGATACAGTTTTTCAGACAGTTGTCTTCTGGTCCCGCTAAACTTTTTCAAATATGAACGCAAAAGAGCTAAAGCATATAATCAACTATACCAGTAAGCCAGACATTCTAGAATAGAGGTTCCCAACCTTGGCAACTTTAAGACTTGTGGACTTCAACTGCCAGAATTCCTCAGCCAGCAAAGCTGGCTGAGGAATTCTGGAAGTTGAAGTCCACAAGTCTTAAAGTTGCCAAGGTTGGAGACCTCTGTTCTAGAAGATTCTTTCCCTCCTCCACATCTCACTTGTTTTCACCACTCATTTGTTTTGTTTTAACCTGATTAGCTTCAAGAGAAGCTGGCATTATTTAAATGTGCTTCAGAAAAGTCAAAAGATTGAATAGGAATAAGAGGGGGGAAAAGGGAAGAAGAAGGAGAAAGAGGAGAATAATACCCCAAAGCAAGAAAATGCAAACCAAAATGCAAATGTTTGCATTTATTTATGGCCTGCACCATATATGTTAATTCCAAGGTGATTATCAGTCTTAACTGGGTATTCACTGTAAAGAGTAGAAGACGTTATTTGAGGCTGAATGCATCCAGGTTTCTTGCTATGCTCACGGTTATCCCCAATGCAATGCAGAGATAGAAAATATCCCCATTTGTTACCTGGTTACTGGAGTGATGGTTTCTCCTAGGTTATGAATCACAGAGAGCCCATGCAGAGAAAGAAGGCAGAGAGAATAAACTTGATACATGGAGACTCTCACTGCAGATTCGCCTGAAATATCGGTTGCTTTTTATTAAATAAAACTTATTAACTTACCATACTCTTCCTGCAATAGGAAACAGGGCCTGACCTTTTCAAACCCTTCTTTTCTGGCAGTTTAAAAGGAACATTACAAATATCAGGAGATATTGCCCAGAACAAGAAACACAACCATTCGAAACAAATTTAATTTTGACCCATAATGTACAAGGACGGCCTCACCTGGTGCACACATACCTTGATCATGATTGTATTGCCTTGCTATATATAAAAAAAATGACATTCAGACTCTTCGGGAAATATGTGTGCCCTTTCAGCTGTCAAATGTCGATTTATTTCCATTTTTGTGTTGTTTGTTTGCCCTAGTATTAATGTCAGGCCCTGGAATATGGTTGGGTTGGAATTGAAAATCTCCTGTTTGGCGCTATCAGGTTCAAAAATGCTGCCCTGATCTTATTAAAGAACTCAAATGATGGCACAGCACATTCCATGAGGGCAGAACAGCCCCTGGGTTGCATTATGAGAGACTGTGCTGGGCCAGCGCATACAACTCAAATAACACCTTGCACAAATACCCAAATATAGCTTTTTATTTATAGCTCCTGTGGAGAACTCCTGGAAGGCAGTTTGCTGTCATTTGCTTTATGCAAAGAAAAGTCAAGATTAAAGTCTATTTCCAATACCTCTCTAACTGCTTCCCTCCGTTCCATTTTCCTTTCTTTGTAAGGCAGGTACCAAAATAGCAGAAAGAAAGAAAGAAAGAAAGAAAGAAAGAAAGAAAGAAAGAAAGAAAGAAAGAAAGAAAGAAAGAAAGAAAGAAAGAAAGAAAGAAAGAAAGAAAGAAAGAAAGAAAGAAAGAAAGAAAGAAAGAAAGAAAGAAAGAAAGAAAGAAAGAAAGAAAGAAAGAAAGAGAAATCTTATATGCATTGAGGACCAAATTTCAATTAAAACTGGAAAATAAAGATAGGTTGCTTTCTTTTTGTCATTTATCTTTTTTCAGAAAACAACATCAAAGGTCTCCTCCTCCTTCTTGCTTAGTTAAAGGTGATCACCTTACCAAACAATTCTGCTTGGTTAGATGGTAATACTTTATTTAGAAAGCAGAAATGGAAGCAGAGAGAGTGAACTGCTTGCAACCACAGATGGCTTCTTTTGAAAGGAGAAAAGAATATTGGAAATGTGGTCTCTCCCTTTTCTTTTTAAAAGGACCCAAAACACTTTTTGCCCCCTTCTTTGGTAGAAAATAATGGTCACCTAATAATTATTTAATATTAGGAAAGAACTTGTGCTGTTGGTGAATTTGTGCATCAGAGCTTTTGAAGATTAGCAAAACAATTAGCAATGGCTTGTAGACTTCCTCCATCTCTCCTTACAAATCCTCTGGGATTTAGGCATGTTTGGGAATTTTTAAAAAGGCACAGTGGATAACTATTACTCCTGCAAGGAAGGCACATATAGAATCCTTTAACTAGGATTACCTGGGATCTGAACAGGTAAACTTGACGTGGACAATTAGAAAGGAAGACAAATTGGGAGAAAAAGCAGACACACTGGCTGTTTAATTTTGCTGGCATCCACAATGAATGGAAACTAATCAAGGAAAGATCCAACCTAGAAATAAGGAGAAATTTCCTGACAGAACGATTAATCAATGGAACAGCTTGCCTATTTAAAACTGGAGTGGTTCAGATTTGTTTACAAATCTTTATTTTGATTTTGACAGATGTTAAAAACAGAAAGTCAGGTAATATTGACTGTAGAATACCAGTTGTGTTTCACTGATTAAAGTAGCATGCACTATTGTTTGGTAGCTATCATACTTTATCAGGCACCAGCCAATTAATATCAAATACCATCAGTTGTCAAATCAAGAACTGTGGTGGTGCAATGGTTAGAATGCAGTATTGCAAGCTAATTCTGCAAGCTAATTCGATTCTCACTTGCTCAAGGTTGACTCAGCCTTCCATCCTTCCGAGGTCGGTAAAATGAGGACCCAGATTGTTGGGGGCAATAGGCTGACTCTGTAAACCGCTTAGAGAGGGCTGTAAAGCACTATGAAGCGGTATATAAGTCTAAGTGCTATTACTATTGCTATGACATCTTCTCTGGAATTTGATGTCAATATTTATCAAAAATACATTTCACATCAAAATCCAAGTTCCTAAGTTTAGGAAGATAAATCCATTCTTCTCTATCTGGACAAATTGTAGAATAAACTAACATTTGGTTTAGCAAGTAGAGGGTTGTGTTCTATTCAGTGCTCTTTAAAGACAGTCTCTATGCATAAGCTGGCTGCCATATAGCTATTTTAGATAGTTGAGCTGATAGCTGCTATACAGAATTTATTTTTAAACATTCTGTCATTGTTTTGTTTCTATGGGTATCAAGGCCAATTCTTTTAGGCAGCAGAAACAGGTCTTGCATATAAGTATATTTGTTCATTGATTAAGTAGATTGCTATAGTGAATTAAATAAACAAAGCCTCTGAACCAAAAACATATATCACTTTATTGCCCTCCCTCTGTAATACTATTGTCCATGAATATCCTAATAAAGCATTGCAGAACAGCAATCTTAGTATTATTCTAGGCAGGCGTTAAAGTTCTCCTTCTTTAGAAATAAATTGATACCTGTGATCACTGTTTGCATGGATAAAGCACTGCAAAGTTGATTTGGTTGGCATTTCTTTGAAAAGGTTGAATGAGTGGTGTTACACAGAGTTGCAAAATGCGGTTGACTAAAGCAGCAATGCAGTTCACTCATACCCTTTGTGATCGCAGTTAAGAGTTATTTCTGTATGTTTTGTGTCTCATTGCTAGTGTAATATAGGTGGAAAGGAACAGAAAACTGCCATGATTGTTCATTTAATCAGTGGAGTATTAGGGATGCATGAATGCAAGCATGCTGTTTTCCATTGTCTTCCCATCGTCTTCCCGTGTTACATTTTAGGCCTGCCATGCAGACAATAGCCTGGCTGCGTGCCTGCAGCAACACTAAACATTGCTGGCAGTTTACAGAGTCAGAGTATTGCCCTCAACAATGTGGGTCTTTTAGGGCCTTACAAAAGGCTAACAGGGTGGTGTCTATTCTGATCCCTGAAGGAAGGATGTGCCATAGAGCAGGAGCCACTGAGGAAAAAGCTTGTGTTCTGGTCTCCACCAGCTGACACTTTCCAAGCATGCCCATTCTGCTTGACCTTATTGGATGCATAGAGACTCTTGGGGAAAAAAGCGATCCTTTATATCTGCTTACACTTTAGATCTCGCTTGGTTCTTTTCTCTAAGTAAAATAGTGCTGTTTCATTTCATTTGGTCTAAGCAAATTGCTTATGACTTTCCCTCATCTTGGTCAATCCATAATACAATGCAGTCTTTTTTCTCCTCGTTATCCTTGAAGGCTTTTCTTATCTTATAGAAAAGGAAGGCTCTGGCCTCTTCTATCTCATTCTATCACTCTCCTTTTCTCAGGGTTCTGATCTTGGATTCCATAGATACCACATCTTCAAGGGCAAACTCTACAGCATTCTTCTAATCTCAAGATGTTTCAATAGCTTTTCATGAAAATCCATACTTGCTACAAAAGACTTTATCTTTCTACATCCTCATTGAAAAGCCTACCAGTTTAATGTCCTGAAAAGATAAGATAACCTTTATTGTCATTTTTTTTTTACTATGGGCACAACGGCACACATCAAAAATGAAATTTAGTTGCCCGCTCTCAAAGTGAAACACGTACATGACACACACCTAAACATACTATGAACAACATATGTATAGACCCACATCCCTACATATACATAACAAATAAATATTAAACACTGTTCATCTTGAATATATAACGGAAGGAGGAAGCTTGAGAGTTCACAAGGTTAATGCTGTATGGAATGAAACTATGGCTGAAGCTGGATGTTCTGCTACGGATACCATGAAGCCTCCTCCCAGAACGTAACAAGGAAAACAGGTCATGAAGAGGATGTGTAGTGTCCCAGATAATCTTACGGACCCTGCTCAAGCAACGCTTCTGTGCTATGTCCTGGATGGGAGGGAGGGAACTGCCAATGATCTTTTCAGCCATCCTCACCACTCTCTGCACCACCTTCCTGTCTGAAGCAGTGATGCTTCCAAACCAGACTGTGATGCTGTATGACAGGATGCTCTCGATCGTCCCCCTGTAGAAAGTGGTAAGGATAGGAGAAGGAAGATGTGCTTTTCTCATGCGACGCATAAAATGCAGGCGCTGCTATGCCCGCTTCACCAGTGTCTCACTGTTGAGCGACCAAGCCAGCCAAGCCAGCTGCACACCCAGGAATTTGATGCTGGTAACCATCTCCACAGGTGAATCATTAATGCACAGAGAAGTGTGGCTGTGCCTGCCTTTTCTGAAATTGACAATGATCTCTTTGGTTTTTCTGGTATTTAAAACTAGGGTGTTTTCCTTACACCAGTTCACCAACCCCTCAACCTCCTTGTGGTAAGCTTCGAGGTTGAGTGATTGGTGAACTGGTACAAGGAAAATAGAGGGTTGGGGGGGGAAAGACAATTCTCCTACAACTCTTCCTTAAAGGGCAGCATTGACCCCCTCTAATTCCCCCCTGTTGTGAAGATAAATAAGTGCAATGCAAATCTTTGCATATAAATCTGAAAAAGTAATATCAACAAGGCTTTTTCAAATCAAATTTCATTCCCTCTTCATATCCTTTTTTTTTTCTTTCCTGTGCAGATCAGAACTATTTGGTTTATGCATAAAGTTTATTAAAATTAGTTTGTACGAAATGGCTGGTAAGAGGAGGGAAAAATAATCTTTAAAAAAGATTATGAAGTTCCAAACAAAATCCTTAGTTTCAGTCATAACTGTATCTTCACTGTTGCTCTTATTAAAATTTTAGATGAAGTGGTATCAGCTCAGCTATATGTGCATAAAAACTGGGGCAGTGCATATGTAATCTTTTTGAGAAATTAGGAATACTTCCACTTTAAGTGAGGCATACAACAGGGAAAACCATCTTATTCATGAAGAGATTGCCTAACAGAATTGGAGCATCTGGCTAAGAAAACCCTATGAACTCTACCTAAGAGGATGGAGATGAGTTTGTTTCCATGGAGGACAAACATTAGGGATGGACATTGTTGGGGACCTTTAGGTATCCAAATCCAGAAGGGCCCTCCTGCAAAACTCACTGATTTGGTCAAAATCCATTGATTCCTTAATCTCACAACACATTGACAGACTAAACCATAGTTTCAACTGGGAATCTGTGAGCATCCTAGACCAAGCCAAATCCAAAAATGCTCAATAATTCCTGGAAGTTTCACATTCAGACAAATCAGCCATCCACAGACACATAGACACCATTCAAAAGAGACAATAAAAAAGCTAAGAAGGAAACAAAAAGTCCAGAAAACATCCTTTCCAGCAGCCTACACCCAGATAAGCATGGATTAACACCAGACAAACAATGAAGCAGAAAACAATACCCTAGTCATGGAACTACCAAAAAGAAAACCACACCTTCCTTAACACTGGCAGGGCAAGCTACTGTATATAAACAGGGACCAAAGCCTATGCTCACTAACACTAATGATGTTAATTAGTTGAGTAATGAAATTTTCTGCAAGTAAACATCCAAGCTCAAAGAGCTCCACCCTTGAATTCTCATTACTTTTTCTCCATTAATCCCTGCTTACTTATTGGAAGGAAGGAAGGAAGGAAGGAAGGAAGGAAGGAAGGAAGGAAGGAAGGAAGGAAGGAAGGAAGGAAGGAAGGAAGGAAGGAAGGAAGGAAGGAAGACACCTGTACCAGTCCTTTCTCCTACCAGTTTTTTTCCTTCTTAATGGAGAGGGATGAATCCTGAAACTGAGATAAAATAAAGGAAATTAGCAAGTAAATAGGGGATTAGTCTGGACATTTTGACTGTCTTGTCCCAAGGCAGGATCAAACACTAGGAGAAATAAAAATGTGATTATACAGCCTAAATTCCAATACAAAAAGAGATTATTTATTGGGAAAGACAGACAAGACTAAGTGGAAGGAGTGTGAATCAGCTGTAATGTAATTTGAATAACTGATTCAGTTTGGATGTTGATCTGATTTGATAATTTGATTCAAGTCTTCAGTTTGAAGGATCAAATCAGGCCAATTCAGTATTCTAAATTGATTCAGGGGGGAAAAATGTTGCACATATACAAAAATCTTTTTGAACCATGATATCAATTTGGAAGCATCCACTTTGATTTAACTTTCCAATTCTGTTCTGTGTTTCCAATGAGTCAACTTCAAATCAAATCTCTGAATCAAAGCTTGACAGCCCCAATAACCATCACATTGATCCAGAAGTCAAGTAAATGATTCTGTTGAAAGAAAAATCTTCATCAGGGTCCAGTCCAAGCTAGGAATAAACAAAATGGAAACTGCTTTAGAAAGAAGGTTGTAGTTTATTGAAGAGCAAAGCCAGACAGAAGTATGGCTCTGGGAAAGCTGACCACATGTAGCTGGGAGTGGTGGGTTTTTATACCTTCTGGGCTTTTGTGTTTGGAGTTCTTGTTCCTGTGGCATGAACTTTGACCTGGGGTTCTTTTGAGAGTGCCCTTTTTGGTATTGGTGGGTTAATCCTATTATGTTTCCAAAGGTCATATCCTGCTTCCCTGGGGCTGTGGCTGATGACTATTCCCTGTATTAGATTTTTTGGGTGATCTTTTGTCTTTGTAATCCCATCAGCTCTAAGCTTCCTGGTGCCAGTCTTTCTGAAAGGATTATGATATCTGCATTTCTACAACGCTGGTTTCTGCTTGGGGGAGGGAGACTTGTGGCTATTAAGAAAAACTGGGCATGCTTTTCTGTCTTTTTAAGATCCTTTGAGGAAATATAATATTCTGCCTTTTTAATATTTCCTTCTCTGGGGAGGGGAGGGCTGACTTCCCACAATTCCAAATTCCTAACATTTTTCCAGACAGCAAAAGCAAGAGAACGAAGTCAGGATCTATGCATCAAAGATTTGATTTGCCAGAGATATCTATAAGACAAAGAAAAAAACAACAAGGGTAGATGTGAAAAGTGTGCAGAAAATCCCCGCACAATATTGCTTGTTACAGAGGTGTTCCAAGAAGCTTTAATTCAGCTGGAAGCCTATCCAAGTGAACTGAATTTCTGTCAAGTGTAGTTTGATTTTCAAGTTCTGTCTTTTTAAGCAAGCAGTTCAGTTCAGAGAAGAACTTCAAAGGCTATTTCAGTGATGGCAAACCTTTTTGGCTCGGTATGTCAAATATTTGGAAAATGCCCAGCTTGACTCTGCTGGCATGTCACCTCAAAAATAATGGACAAAAATAATGGCACCATACTGAAAAAAAGAATAATGACACCAAAAAGACTAAGGAAGCTCCAGAATTATTGTGTGTGACACCATCTTCTTTTTACCAAATTAACATCTAAAGCAGTTTAGAAATTTCATCACTTCTGTTTCGTGGCTTCCATTGGATACCATTTTAAGAATTCTTCTCAAGTGTGCATGGGCTATTATCTTAGCTCCCTTAAATTCTAATTCTGAAATTTGCTGCTTTTGCCTTGGCTGGGTTGGATATACAACCCTTTGCCATTCTGTGGGACCAGTATAAAAGCATATTTTCAGCAGTGCTTATGTCCACGTGGAGATGTCTCTGTGGAATCCCTCAGCCATATGTTCCAAAGCACCTGAAGGCAGGACAAGAATCAATGGATGGAAACTAATCAAGGAGAGAAACAACCTAGAACTAAGGAGAAATTTCCTAATAGTGATAACAATTAATCAGTGGAATGAAGGTGTGGGTACTCCAACACTGGAGGTTTTTTAAGAAGAGTTTTGACAACCATTTGTTTGAAATGGTATAGGGTTTCCTGCCTGAGCAGGGAGTTGGACTAAAAGAGCTCCAAGGTCCCTCCCAACTCTGTTATTCTGTTATTCCTTTGTTGCTCTCGCTATAGGAAATCAAGAGAGATATGCAATATATCTATCCCATTTTAAAGAACTATCCTGGTCAAGAGCACAATGTCCATCTGTCATTGCTTCTATCTGATCAGGATCTTGACATATCATTCCAGATTGTCTGATTTTGTGCTATTGTTTGTTGTATCCATCCTACATTTAGCACAAATTTTGGTGATTGCCACTGTTATTTGTATTACAGTTACTAAAATATTACAAAAATAATGTATTTATTTTATTTTTTATTTATTTATATCCTACCTTTATTAGAGGCACAAATGACCGAGAGATGGAGCTCTCGCCTCACAGTCAGGAGACTGTGAGTTCAATCCTAGGTAGTGGCAGATATTTTTCTCTCTGGCCACAATGAGTAATTGTCTGCTGTGAACTCCACCTAGGCATCAGGAAGGGCATCTGGTCAGTAAACACTCAAGCTCTTTTCAGTCACCTTAACTCCACCCCAATGCAAGGAATTACAGGGTCATTAAAAGAAAAAAATATCCTACCTTTATTATTTTTACAAATAACTCAAGGTGGCGAATATATCCAACACACCTTCCTCCTCCTATTTTCCCCACAACAACAACCCTGTGAGGCGGGTTGGGCTGAAAGAGAGTGACCAGCCCAAGGTCATCCAGCTGGTTTTCAAAGCTAAGGCAGGACTAGAATCTAGGTTTCTAGGTCTCCAGGATTCGGTGTAATGTATTTATGTAATTTTATTGCACGTTTTAAAGTTTTATTAATAATTACAGGTCTATGCATTTTGTTGTGCTTTCTGACTATAGAAATCTTGCACACAAGGTTTGATTTGATTTGATATTTTTTTAAATAATGCCAACCAGACACGATGGCTCCAAAAAAAAAAATGTCAGATAGGGATACTGCAATAAATTGTCTCAATTAAGAAAGATGGTGTAGTCACTTCTGTGTTGCTCTGTCTTAGCTGCCGAGTTCTTTAATATTCTTTTCATGCAATCCATCCAGGGAGTCTCTTTCTATCAAAATTTCCACTAGAGAACAAGATTTAAACACTTTCTCTTCCCTCCCCTTCCCTCCTTTTCTTTCTATTTTCATAACAGCCCCAGAATAAGAGACAGCACAACCTGAGGAAATTCTGAACAAAAGCTTTCTATTAAAACCACAAACTTTACCTTATGACAATTGGTTGGATTACATTAGCGTATATTATTTTACAAGAGAAAATAGACTTCCCTTAGGCTTTCTGCGGTCGGTAACAGGAGGAGACAGCCACTGTGAAAAACTAGGCAGAATGATTTATGCCTTATTAATATACATACATGCACAAAATATTTTTAAAATATTCCTTTCTTTCCTTATCACGGTGGGCCAATTTGTCTGCATACTCAAAGAATAAGTGGCTGCACCACAGCTCAACATTTAAAGAGCTTTAATTTCAGTGTGTTAGATGTTCTCCAACTTGGTGCCAATTAGCAAACATGATATGATTTATGATGTATTGATAGGCATTCATTGCCCTTGATCAAAACATTACATAGTAATTTAGGACAGCTAGGAGTTTGAATGCCCAAAAAGAAGGTATGAAGCAAAGGTGTATCTTAGCGCCTTCGCTATTCCACAAAACACATTTTTGCGATAGTTTGTGCCTTGACAACAACTGCTCTTCAATTCACCTGCTTCTCTCAATGACATCAAATGGTCCGAGAAGAGAGCTTTTATTGTTTGGGCTAATTCTAAATTTGCAAAAATGAACAACATGATCTTTATGAATATACTTTGCATAGATGCCAGTGCAACAGAAATATGATTTAACAAATAAACATATTTAAAATCTTAAGAGTAGTTTTCCATTTTCAGCTCTTACAAAGCCCAGGAAGATTGACATCCAAGGATGGTCCAAGGGACATTTCTGTGGTGCTTCATTTTTCCTACACTAGAGGAGGAGATTTTATTCCTGCTACTTTGAAAGTTTGGGGGACAAATATCATTTCTCAAACCTTACATGAGTCTCAGAACCTACCTTATAAGGTTTGTAGGTTGCTCCATTTAAAGTTCCTTTCAAGTATTTTTATGGAACAGTTCTCCATATCCAACACAGCTACCAGATCAGAAGTACAAAACTGTGGATAGTGAATTAAGTACCTGGCAGTATGAATCAAGAGTTTTCTGGGGAGTTAATTTTCTATATCTCTTTTCCTATCCTGGAAGTCTTCATTTCTGCAATTCAGGCACAGTCTTCTGTTTGAAAGTAACAGTCTCAGAAATAAAGACCAGACCACAGTCATGAATTATGACATATCAGCTTATGTTATGCGTAGTGATTTGAACTCTTTTAATCATATCCATGCAAAAAGTTCTAATTTCTGCATGAATAATATTATTCCAATGATTTATTTAAATGTGATTTTTCTCCTTATTTTTTTTCCTTAACCCTAACACTATAATAAGGAAAAAGTGGGGAGCTTTACACAGTGTCTGTGACGTGTCTGATCATAAGTAACAGGGATTATGATGATGATGATGATGATGATGATGATGATGATCCATTAAGTCAATGTTGAATACAATAAATAAAAAATCCATCTGATGATCTATCCCTAACCTGGTCCTTTAGAATCTAAATAAGATAAATAAGATAATAATGAAATACATGTATCACGAAGTTTGGGAATAAAGTGACGGGTGGCACCAAACTTTTTCACACAGTTGAGATATGGGAAAAAGACTGGAAATAAATTATTTGCATCGATATGTCCTGATGACAATTTTAAAGAAAACAAAAAAAAAAGTGTTTGCATAAATTGAAGAATTATTTCCTATGTTGTGATTGAGAGGTTACGTTGGGGGAGGGGGGTGATGACAACTTCCTCATTGGCTCAAGGGGGCGATTTGTTCAAAAAGGTTAAGAACCACTGCTTTAGATCTTCCAAAAGTACATCTATCACCATTTAATTCAAGTCCATCAAGCATGCTGATTGTCCTTCCTTCCTTCCTTCCTTCCTTCCTTCCTTCCTTCCTTCCTTCCTTCCTTCCTTCCTTCCTTCCTTCCTTCCTTCCTTCCTTCCTTCCTCCTTCTGAGCACCCAGTATGACTGTATGTCTGTGGAGATTTTCAGTCATCCAGGTCATAGTTTTCTCAAAGGTGCTTTTTTCAAAAAGCAACTGGACTGTTTTTTCTTTGAAGAAGAAGAAGATGACAACGTTTCGTTTCTCATCCAAGAAGCTTCATTGGTTCTGGCATGATGGTGGGGGTGATGGAAAGATTAGCTCTGACAGGGTGGTGGTGGTGGTGGATCATATTTCCTTGCAGTCAGCTAGTCCCGGCGAGAAATTGAGTCACGATTTTTTCATTTCCTTTAGTTTGTAAGGATAACTCAATCTGGAAGCAACCCATTACCTCCCAATATCTAGTGTTCATAATAACTGGTGTGCTTTGAAAAATTATTTGGTGCAAGGCAGATTTTCTCCGCTATCTTTTTTGGAAAATAAGTCCATTTTTAAAAATATAATTAACATTATATTGTGTTAAATATAGAATTAAAATATAAAACACTTTGCTCTCATTATCCTGTGAAGTGTTAATACCACTTTATTATGTCTTGGTAAGAGCACACTTGGAATACTGCATCCAGTTTTGGTTGCTATGATGTAAAACAGATCTTGAGACTCTAGAAAGAGTACAGAGAAGAGAAACAAAGATAATTAGAGAATGGAGGCTAAAACATACAAGGAACGGTTGCTGGAATTGGGTATGTCTAGTTTAATGAAGAGAAGGACGAGGGGGGACATGGTAGCAGTGTTCCAATATCTCAGGGGCTGCCACAAAGAAGAGGGAGTCAAGCTATTCTCCAAAGCGCCTGAAGGCAGGACAAGAAGCAACAGATGAAAACTAATCAAGGAGAGAAGCAACCTAGAACTAAGGAGAAACTTCCTGACAGTTAAAACAATTAACCAGTGGAACAACCTGCCTCCAGAAGCGGTGAATGCTCCAACACTGGAAGTTTTTAAGAAGAGACTGGACAGCCATTTGTCTGAAATGGTATAGGGTTTCCTGCCTGAGCAGGGGGTTGGACTAGAAGACCTCCAAGGTCCCTTCCAACTCTTGTTATTCTTTTATTCATATTCTTGAGGCCACTTAGGGGTTTAGAGTCACCTGTATCAGAGTGCAAATGGGAGTGGAATCTTCTTGGAACTGCTGAAAGGACTGCCAGAACCAATGAAGCTTCTTGGATAAGAAGTGAAACCTCTTCTTCTTCCTCAAGGAAAACACAGTCCAGTTGCCTTTTGAAAAATGCACCTTTGAGACACTATGACTGTAGCAATCTTATGCACACAAGGATAGTGAGGAACATCCCTTAGAAGTGAAGATGATAGGACCCTGGATAGTAATCCAGCATTATAGTCATCTCCATAATGTGTCTGAAGTAGGATAATTTGAGTCTAGTCATTTTTGTCTCAAGTGAGAACTTTGATTAGTTTGTCTGATGATTCATTTGTTTGTTTTCTTGGCTTGCATCAGATTCTAGTGAATTGTTAATAAGGCAATCCTAATGGTTAGAGGAATTTAGCAATTCCAGTTATTGGAGTGTGTTATGAGCTCCCCTCCTTGGATGTGTTCTGAATCTAGACAGCTATGTGTTTGGATTTATTTAACGTAGGGCAGATCACACACAGATTAGCATTATATATTAACATTTCATCTAGATTGATAAAACACAATAAAATATAAATGTTAAAAAGATCTATAGTCAAATACCAGTGTCTAAGCCATCTAACAATTGAAGAGGTGTGAAGCTAGTTCGCCTCCTTGTGATGCACCCTGGATAATGTGACAGTGTGAATTAAATGAACTAGCAACTGTTGGCAGCCAGACTACTCTGTAGATTTTCCTGGCTCTCAAAATACATGGCAATGAAAATTAAAAATAAAAAAAATGGACCTTTTCATGCCCAAACGACAAGGAGATTGGAAATATTATTATGTATCTGGAAATTGAACTTGATGATTCTAACTCTGTTTTTATTACTTCTATCACTAGAAGATAATCTGAGCTCAGAAAATTGAGAGTGAAAATGTGTATATTAAAATAATATTGATTCTACTTTTTATTTTTTCAAGATGAGAGACATTTGCAAAAGGGGGCATCAAAACAAGCAAAATGGAAGACATGGCAGCTCAGAGCAAGGCTCATTCAATGGGATGCATGTACAAGAGGAGTGAGGCTTGAATTGTATTGCAGCATCCACTATATCAGGGGTCCCCAACTGCTGGGCTGTGGCCCATTACCGGGCCATGGCATATTTGGAACAGGGCCATGCGAGTGGCGGGCCAGCATGCATGCATGCATGAGTACAGTTCAACTTGTGTGAGCTGCAGATTGGCGCAAGTGCACATGCACACACAGTTCAACTTGTGCAAGTCGAGCTATGCACGCATGCATGTGTGCACTGGCCTGCTGCTCGTGTAAGTTGATATATGCATGCACATGCTGGCCTACCGTTCATGCAGCCTGGTTCCTCTTCCCCCCACCCTCAGCCAGGCCACCAAACTGCAAAGGTTGGGGATCACTGCATTATATTGTCTCCTTTGATTCTCCCCTTGATTCTCCCCTTCTGTCTCCTCCCAACATAATGAGATGTTTTAATTGGCCTCCTTAGCCATACGAGTCTGAAACATGCAGATCAAATTAATGCTCCCTGATTACTGCTCAAGTTCCTTTCACAAAAGGATTTGGTTTTGTCTACTTTCTATTCATGTTCCTTACCATCTTTGTGTGCATAAGATTCCTGTAGTTGGAGTAGTTGCTCAGGGAAGAGAGGAAGGGAGGGATGGGGAAGAAAGGAAGGAAGGAAGGAAGGAAGGAAGGAAGGAAGGAAGGAAGGAAGGAAGGAAGGAAGGAAGGAAGGAAGGAAGGAAGATAAAAAAAAAATATTAAAAATGTATTTGATCAAAATTGGGTTTTATTTTGACAAACCTCTCCGCATGTATACTCTATGAAACATGCTACAACCTCTTAACTAATACACCAAGTGTTAAATCTGCACAAAAAGAATATTGTGATGAAAGAATAGTCATTTTTCATTATATAGATGGGTGGATACATTAGATATTCAAAGTCATATTCGAGTGGTTGCAAAGAATAGTAATTTATACAGTTGAATATGTCTGGATTGAATGTAGGAACAGATCAAACAAAAAGTTATAAAATAGGAATTATAGGTAATAAAGATCTTCTTGCTGCTCAGATGTTCTGTTGATTCATATGTATAATTAAATGATATGAGGTCAGGGGAAAGCTAAAAAGGTGATTAAATTGGTTATCATTGATGAGTCTTCTATTAAGTGATGTCCAACCTCTCTCTCTCTCTTTCTCTTTCTCTTTCTCTTTCTCTTTCTCTCTCTCTCTCTCTTACTTAATCATCCATCTCTCTATCTACATAATATTATTCCAACAAATGGCTTTTTTTTAAATTGTAAGTTATGATTAAACATACACACAGGAGCTGGGCTACTTAAATAAATGTCTACTCTTTCTCTCCCATGTCTGTGTTAAGCTGTTAGATATCCTGCTATTCTGCTATAGAGAGTGTGAAAATTCAGGAATGCTTTTAGGGATCTTGCCATGGAGACACAAACTGTAGGAGAAGGGGTGGCAAAATCTGGGGGAGGAGTCAAAGGAGGAATCAGCGTAGCATCTCTATGTAATGACAAATAGACTAAGTCTAATCTCCATTGAATTCCATTGATCTTTATCTAGCGCCAGAATAGTGTTAGCTGTTAGTTGAGTAGATTCCTATGCATAGGCATAAGCAATAATAAATCAGTGTAATTGGAACTTCACCTGTAGTCCTGATCTTCAGTGCTTTTAAGTCTTTGCTTTTGCTTTTAGTTGCTTTCAGTTTGGGGTTATAATTTATTTACACTGATTCTGTAACATGCATGCTAGTAGTCCTCGAGATACAGCTGGTTCCTTAATAACCTTTTGAAGTTATGACAGACCCACCAAAAGCTACTTATGACATCATTATGACTCCTGCAACACCCCTGTGGTTGTTCACTCTTATGACCAACCACAGAGCTTCACCACCAACCTCCCAACCATCTCCCTGAGTCCTTGCAGGTCTTTGGCCTGCTCCCAACCTGGCCATCCAGCCACCCAAGGCAGCCTAGAACCTTGGAGAGCTGTAGGACTTGGTCTACTTTCCATCAGGCCATCAAAGGGACTTGCAGGACTTGGCCTGCTCCTCAGCCAGCTCCAGGGCCCAACAACACCCAACTTACTATTTTATTCTAGTTTTTGCAGGGGCAGCGGAGGCTCTGATTTCTTAGAGAGGCTGTCTGCTATTCTGCAAGCAGGTGCTATTCTGGCAAGTTTGGCCACCTGAGAACCTGCCACCACTCTGCCCCCACCAACACCCCCCTACCCACCACCAACACCCCCTGCTGATGTTGCTAATGTCCCTGCTGCTGATGTCCCATGACCAACAATGCAGGCCAGACAGGATGTAGGAGATGACCAGGCTGAGCCTGAGGGAGGGGTCAAGCGTATCATTAGTCTCAAGTCTCTTTGTTCCCACAAAAAATCTAAGTCCCGCCTACCTTGAATTCCACTGACTTTCTCCCCTTTCCCTGTCTTCCATATATTTTACCTCTTCTAATCCAAGCATAACACTTGTGTCAGGATCATGGCCTGCCAATTGTCTTCTATATACTGTTTATTTATGGTGCTTAGGCATGTAATCCTTAAATATAACTTTACAAAAAGGAAAGATTTCCATATCTGAATAGCAGAAAGGTACCAAAAGCAAACCCTTTCTTGCTACCTAGATGGCCACCTACCGTGTTTCCCTGAAAATAAGACCCAAGCGGAAAATAAGCCCTAACGTGGTTTTTCAGGACGCTCGTAATATAAGCCTCACCCCCAAAATAAGCCCCCAGTTAAGATCGTCAGCCAGACGGAGGCATTTAGTACCGTATTTCCCTGAAAATAAGACCTAACTGGAAAAGAAGCTGTAATGCATCTTTTGGAGCAAAAATTAATATAAGACCTGGTCTTATATTTTCAGGGAAATACGGTATATATTGCAGGCCTAAGGAAAAAGAAGAGAAAGAAAAGGTAATTCTGCCTGATTGATTTACCTGGTGAATCTGTGGGTATCCAGCAGTTATTCTAGCAAATGGTGAATTAAGCTCAAGGTTTGTCTTGAAGTGTTTTGAAATCGCACGAGCTCACCAAGAGCCGTGTCGCCTCAATGACCTCTAGGCTGGCAAGCATTCCTCTTGCCACTGGCTCTTGTCCAAAGCAATTTGTTAGAGCCTTCTTGCCTCTCCTTGGCTCATTGTGTTCCCAAAGCCAGGAGGCACTTCAAAAAAAGATGGTTTCATTGCCTGTCAACTTTTCACGCAGCCTGTTGTTTCTACCTCTAAAGAAATAAGCGCATTTTGAATTGATCAAGACATGCACCCATGTCTCGCTTCTGAAAACAGTTATGCAAAGTGAATGTCTAATTTCTCCCCCATCCTCAATTTTATAATATATCAGTCTGGCATGGCATGTAAGTAGTAAATCTTTCTTTCTTTCTTTCTTCCCTCCCTCCCTTTCTTCCTTTCTTCCTTTCTTGCTCCCCTCCCCTCTCCTCTCTTCTCCTCTCCCCTCCCCTCCCCTCTCTCCTCTCTCCTGTCCTTTCCTCTCCTCCTTTCTCCTTTCCTTTCCTTCCTCTCCCCTCTTTTCTCCTCCCCTCCCCTCCCCTCTTACTCCCCCTCCATTTACTCTAAATTTATATATATATATATATATATTTGTTTTCGTAGATTTTCACGGGTACAGGTATGCAGGTCTTGGCATATTCGGGTCTTTGTGGCAGCACAGGACTCAGGATATCACTACAATAGAGCTCAGAATGTTACGACACAGCCCATTACCCAGGTACAAAAGAACAATGGGCACACAGCCAGCACCTCAGCCACACAGGATGTTACCAAACAACTGACTAATTTGCTTACATCAATTCCATCTTCCAATCAAGATGTAACAACACAGCCAACCAACCCGTTTACAGCTACATCAGCTAATTTGCTTACATCAATTCCATCTTCCAATCAAGATGCAACAACACAGCCACCAACCCGCTTACAGCTACATCAGCTAATTTGCTTACATCAATTCCATCTTCCAATCAAGATGCAACAACACAGCCACCCAACCCGCTTACAGCTACATCAGCTAATTTGCTTACATCAATTCCATCTTCCAATCAAGATGTAACAACACAGCCAACCCACCCGCTTACAGCTACAAAACCAACACGCCACACCCCCCCTCCAATATTTATAGAAGGACGGCAGCTCCGATCACGCTTTGCTCGCACAAGCACGAAGCCGAAGACACCAGCCTGAAGATGGCGTGGGACCTCATCGAAACGTCACCAAGATACTCTCAATCTTACACGGGAAAAGACCCAAATACGCCAAGACCTGCGTATATATATATATATATATATATATATATACACACACACATACCATTCTCTTCATACTAGCCATATATAAATTCTTTAGAGCTTTAGGAATGCAGTCCTTTGTATAAACACCAATACACACTTGAACTCAGGGACAGAGAGATGTCAGAAGAAATATGATCTTCCTAGGAAATGACCAGAGAGGTGAGATTTTAAGCATGGACAGCATAATAGCACCTGAGATTAATCTCCATCAACAAATAGAGTATGTCACAAACATGCAAATTTCTAATACTTTTGATTTAGGATAAGGTTTTCAGAGAAAATTGGTTCTGTAGCCTAGATGAGGATGAGGATGAAACAGAAACAACGAGTACTACACTTTTGGAAGGCCTTAAATTATTTGTGAAGCTTTTGGTAGACTTTTGACAAGGTGAGTGGACAAGGACTGTCTACCAGAATCAGTTCAGAAATGTGGGATTGGGGAGGCAAAATTGCTTGCAAACACTTCAGAGACAGTAAAAAAGAAGTTGGCTAACTCAAAAAACAGTCAGACAGGCAGGCAGGAAGGATGAATGAACATTTTATATTTATGTTGCAGGTATTTCAGCTGACATTTTCTATGAATCTCTACCCGTCTCTCTCTCTCTATCTTTCTGGAAAACATCATCAAAAACTTCTTGCAACCTGTACAGGAGCATTGATGAAAATGCTGTTTTTTTCCCCCCTCCATGCTGTAAAAGTTTTAACAGTATTTGTCAGGTTTTCAGTGGCCTGAGATTAGTATTCAGGACGTGCAGGGAAATTCAGATGCACAGTATCTATCATGTTGAAAATGTGATTTAAAATCTTTAGATGAGGTAATTAGCTTGGGAGGAGAGTCAATTGACAGTTAAACAGCAGTTTATTCTTAATGGGAAGGTTTTGAAGAAGGAGAAGAGGAAAAACCCTAGACTTGTCCTGCTTAGAAGCAATCATGAAAAGTATGCAAATTGCATGTTATGGTTCTGTTCCTCCCTTTCAGGGAATTTTAAAACTGCATGTGGAGTAGAAAACAGGCAGGATCATCTACCGTTATGAAGACCAGCTTAACACAGCCTCTCCTGATAGGATCTTCTCACAGCCATGTTGCTGAAGAGCGAAATGTTTGGGCATTGATCTTTGTGAGTGTCAATATGAAACTCAACTAACCTGCACCTTTTTCAGAATGACGTGGGTATTGGTTCTTAATTATCCACTTATCCAAGGGTGTTTCTTTTTCCTCACTGCTCCCAAGTAATTAGAAATAATTCATGTAAGCCAGCAAATGCACCCTCATAAATGCAGGAATACAAACAAAAAATATCCTTGGTGAAGCTGCCAATCCAACCTCTGTTTGAAGAGATTCAGTGAAGGAGAGATTTATAAGTCCCCAGGTAATTGATTCTACTGTCAATCTGCTTTTACTGTCAGTTTGAGCGTTTCTACTCTTTTATTCAGCTGGAATTTACCTTTCTGTAACTTAAGAACATTAATTTATGCCCTACACAAGTGTCACAACCCTTTTAGTATACAAAAAAATTTCTTCACCCTTTTCTTGTAAAGTTCCCAGTTCCAATCTCTTGTAAGTTTTAGTTTCCAGCCCTCTGATTATATTTACTGTTATTTTCTGCATCTCTTCCAATTTCTCAATCTTTTTTTTAAAAAAAAATGGGTTGCCCAAAACTGGATGCAGTACTCAAAGTAGGGTCTGGAATACTGTAGAGTAGAGTATAGGAGAACTATTACTATTACTTCTCATTATTTGAAAACAATACTTCTCTTCAGGGAGTATAACATTGTAGTTTGACTTTTTAGCCTCCGTGTCACACTGTTGACTCAAACTCAGCTTAGTTTCAGATGCAGATCCAAGAAAGTTATACACCAGGGGTCTTCAAACTTGGCCCTTTTATGACTCATGGACTTCAACTCCCAGAATTCCTCAGCCAGGCACGCTGGCTGAGGAATTCTGGGAGTTGAAGTCCATGAGTCATAAAAGGGCCGAGTTTGAAGACCCCTGTTATACACCCACATAATTAACAAGCCTGGACTTTGAAGAAGTAGAATAGGAAGAGTATTGATGCTTTTGAACTTTGGCATTGGAGAAGTCTCCTGAGAACACCACGGACAATCAAGTAAAACAAAAACAAAAGCAAATAGATTATTGAAGAAATCAATACAGAGGCCAGGCTGAATTTATTGTACTTCAGACATGTTATGCAAAGACTCAGCTCTCTGGAGAAGGCTGTAATGCTGAGAAAAGTGGAGAGAAAAAGAAGAGAATGACCAGCAGCAACATGGATGAACTCAGTTGTATTGGTGATGAGTGCACCATTGGAAGACCTGAGAAACCTGGTTAGGGACAGATCACCATGGAGAAAATTTATCCATGTGGTTGCTAAGAGTTGATACAGACTTGATGGCACATAATCAATCACTTAACAAACTAGGCATTTGGTATCCTAAACCTGTGCAATTGGTCTTTATTTTTTTAAATGAAAAACTTTATGGGTCCCTTTATTTAGTTTTATTTATTATTTTCACTTTTCTGTTCTATTAAGATCATTGTGAATGTATTTATTTTTCTAGTTATCAAATATGCACAATACAGCATAACAGAGTTGGAAGGTACCTTGGAGGTTTTCTAGTCCAACCCTCTGCTCAAGCAGGAGACTCTAGTCTATACCGTTTCAGACAAATGATTGTCCAATATTTTCTTTAAAAACTCCAGTGAGGGAGCACCCATAATTTCTGGAGGCAAGCTGTTCCACTGGTTAATTGTTCTCACTGACAGGAAATTTCTCCTTAGTTCTTGGTTGGTTCTCTCTTTCATAAATTTCCATCTGTTACTTCTTGCCCTTGGGTGTTTGGAGAATAGGTTATCTCCCTCCTCTTTGTGACAGCCCATTTAAATATTGGAAGACTGCTATTATGTTATCCCTAGCCCTTCCCTTCATTAGACTAGACATTCCCAATTCCCACCATGGTTCTTCGTATGGTTTAACCTCCACTCCCCTAATTATCTTTGTTGGTCTTCTCTGCGCTCTTTCTGGAGTCTCAACATCTTTTTTGTAATCATACGATATTTATATCCTGTTGCAATTGTATATAGATTCTCAGTGGCTCAAAACAGTAAGAACAACAAAAAGAAAAAAGAAAAATTGCTGTCACACTATTGATCTGGACAGACTTGAACATTGGGCACTATCTAACAAAATGAAATTCAATGGTGAAAAAAGCAAGGTTCTACATTTAGGTAAGAAAAACCAAATGTACAGGTATAGTATAGGGAGTACCTTGCTCAATAGTAGTAACTGTGAGAGGGACCTCGGAGTCCTAGTGGACAATCACTTAAATATGAGCCAGCAGTGTGCTGCAGCTGCCAAAAAAGCCAACACAGTGCTGGGTTGCATTAACAGAGGGATAGAATCAAGATCACGAGAAGTGTTAATACCACTTTACAATGCCTTGGTAAGGCCACACTTGGAATACTGCATCCAGTTTTGGTCACCACAATGTAAAAAAGATGTCAAGACTCTAGAAAGAGTACAGAGAAGAGCAACAAAGATGATTAGGGGACTGGAGGCTAAAGCATATAAGGAATGGCTGCTGGAATTGGGTATGTCTAGTTTAATGAAGAGAAGGACGAGGGGGGACATGATAACAGTGTTCCAATATCTCAAGGGCTGCCACAAAGAAGAGGGAGTCAAGCTATTTTTCAAAGCGCCTGAAGGCAGGACAAGAAGCAATGGATGGAAACTGATCAAGGGGAGAAGCAACCTTGAACTAAGGAGAAACTTCCTGACAGTTAGAACAATTAACCAGTGGAACAACCTGCCTCCAGAAGCGGTGAATGCTCCAAGACTGGAAGTTTTTAAGAAGAGATTGGACAGCCATTTGTCCAAAATGGTATAGGGTTTCCTGCCTGAGCAGGGGGATGGACTAGATGACCTCCAAGGTCCCTTCCAACTTTTATTATTATTATTATTATTATTGCATCACATTTTGTACAAGAATACAAAGCTACCCCACCTCTTCATTCAAGCCATTAAGATATATGTTGAAGAAGCCCAAGCCCAGAACTGTACATTGTGGCATTCCACCTGATGCCTCATCCCAATTTGACGAGAAACCTTTTTGATGGCAGTCACCATTTTGAAGAGAAAACTCTTTGAGTATGAATTCTGAGTCACTATCGCTCCACTAATAGTGAAGATGTCATGGCTGTACTTAACTAGCATACTAATCAGTCTGAAGCTCAAGTTGTCAACACACATTTTTGATAGAAAATGCCTTTTGAAACATTCTATTCATATTTCAAGAATCACAGTCTCTTTTCTTAGCTTGAATATAAGGCACAGCATTAGCACTCCAAAGTCCTTATCAGTTTTCCAGGATGTCTGTCAGGCAGCAAGTTCAGTTTGTGCTCTCCTTTTCTGTAGAGGAGAACAGTGATGGCCTTGAAGAAAATATGCAGCAGCCATGACAAAAACATTAACTTAGCTTGGAAAGATAGGAAGTGGCGAGGAAGAAATTCAAGACTGGCTTGGCTCTCTTGGGTATAAGAAGGAGGAAAAGAGAAACTCAGCCAGGCTTTCAAGATTCTGTTATTTTAACCCATATCAATGAAGTAAAGTTCCGTATTTCTGGTCAAACCTGTTTCCTATCCTATCTACAAAGAGCTGACATTGTCAGATCTTCTTCCAAGAGAGACTGGCTTCCTGCTACATCAAGGTCCTCCCCAAGGTTCTTTTCTCAAAAGGCAACTGGACTTTGTTTTTCCTTGAAGACGTTTCGCTTCTCAACCAAGAAGCTGAACTGAAGAAGGATCTCCATAGACATCATTCATCCAGTCCAGGGTGAGTGGAAAAAGGTGAGCCACTCTACCCATTACTAATGTTATTAGAAGCCAATAAAAGATGATTACAATATTACATGGCCAGTCTGTTAAAAAAAACTAGCAGGCAAAGCAGATAATAACAAGACCTGGCAATGGCTAAGAGCAGGAAAGTTGAAGAAAGAGACAGAGGGGCTAATTCTGGATGCACAAATGCATATAAAGCCAGAATGGAGAAGTGCCACCTCTGCAAAGAAGCTGGACCACCTGGTTATTTGCTGCAAGAAGATTGCACAGACTGATTACAAAAAACAGCATGACAATGTCGCAAAAATTGGTGTATTGGAAGATCTGCAAGAAATACCCTTTGCCTGCAAGCAAGAACCACGAAATAGTAATAGAAAATGAAGAAGCTAAAGTGCTCTGGGACTTTAAAATTCAAACCGAGAGGCGCCTGTCACATAACACCCCAGACTTAACAATTGTCAATAAGCAAGACCAAAAAGAAATCTGGATGGTGGATGTGGAAATAGCAGAAAAGAAGAGAAAGAGCTGCAGAAGATAACAAAACACAAAAGACCTGCAAATAGAAATAGAACGACTGTGTCAAAAGAAAGCAAAGATAGTACCAATACTAATAGGTGCCTTGGGTGCAATTCCAAAACATCTGGCGCACCACTTAAACCCCATCAGCACTGGAAAAAATCACACTCAGTCAATTACAAAAGGCAGCTTTACTCAGAAAAGCTTATATCCAGTGACAATACCTTTATCACATCAAAAAAACCCACAAACATCTGCCTTCCCAGGCCCTTGTGAAGGACCCGATAGGTGGATAAAAATGCCAAATTCAGTCTGAACATCTGGCAATGAACCACAATAATAATAATAGAGAGTTGAAAAGAACTCTGAGGAATCATCTTGACCAGGAAGGCAAACTTAGAGCAGTAGCCCTTAGGAAAAGTGGCAATCTGTCCTTGAATGCATGATTTTCAGGAAGCGTTTTAAAGATTGCGAAAGGAGTTCAGACATTAGGTCCTCTTACCCGTTATAAATGTAATGGCTGGAAAACAAAACATTAGCAAGTTATGAAGTATAAGAGGAAATATTTTCATTTTACATTCAAAACAACCCCATAGATTTTCAGAGTGCCTGGGTTGCTTTTTAAAGGTCACATTGTATTGGTACTATTTATTTTCGCATCCATTGGTTAATCAAGTAGTGTTCGTTCTTTTAAGGTCATTGCCTGTTGATAATTGACGGGTTATACATATAAATGTAAATATATACACTCTGTTACTCATCTAGTGAGAGTAACTGAAACAACAAGACTTTTTTTTCCTACTATAAAGGCAAGTCCAGTCGAAAGTATAACTGGGATTCACATGATCTACTTCCTAACATGGGGTGGATCAACTGTAGTGTTCAATCTGATTTCAAAAGTCTTCTGTAAAAGTTGAGTTTAGATGTTGAGCAAGGGAATATTTAAGCTTTGCCACAGCAACTTTGATGGGAAACCAAGATAGCAATAGCACTTAGACTTATATACCACTTCACGGTGCTTTACAGCCCTCTCTAAGTGGTTTACAGGGTCAGCATATTGCCCCCAACAATCTGGGTCCTCATTTTATTGACCTCAGAAGGATGGAAGGCTGAGTCAACCAAGATAAGAATGACAGCGAGGGAAGGGATGTTTCCAATACACAGGAAATAGTCTGTGATGGCTTCCCCTGACACCAGCTCAGACAACGAAGAAGAGCCGATTCCAGGGGCTTCGGAGGAGGCCCACTCACAAAAGCTATGTAAGCAACTATGTTCCTCAATATGATTATTTAGCGGGCTTTTTTATGAAATGCCCAGTCTGTAGTCTCGGGAGCAGCCGATGACCTTGATTCCCACGGGACAGAAGATTATTTTGACTAGCAAAGCACCTGGGCAACCCCCCTCCCTCCGTTCTATGTGGCAACCTAGAATGAGAAGAAAAAATGGCTGCAGCCATGCTCATTTGTAGAGTTGACATCGTTCTTGTTTAGTGACTGACTCGTTTAGTGAGCATTCGCAATTACACTGATGGTGATGGAAACAGTCATTTCCCAACCGGTCCTTACATTCATGACCTCTGCAGGACTGTAAAGCGAAGGAAAACTCAAGTAAGATCATAAGTACAGTCTGGGTTTTACTTAGCAATCTCTTTTCTTAATGATCAATTTGCCAGTACCAATTGTGGTTGCAGAACCAGAACTATCTGTAATATACGGCTGCCTGTGATTCAGCAGATTGAAGCAATCAAATGTGCTTAGTGGAAATCCTATTCTGTTGCTTATTTGTAGTTACGAAGTAGCCAGAAAAGGGGCAAATAGGAAGCCAGTGTTTTTTAGGGTGTTAACATAGATCGTTAACATAAATGTGCACCTACCTTGAACTGGGTTAACCAACTTTAAAAATTTAAAAATAGCCTTCTCCAGAATTTTTGGATAGCTTCCTGTTTTCTTTAGATCCCAGTTGCACTTGAAAGTACATTGTGTTATGAGTTACTTTTCTCTCAACAATACAACATTTTTATTAGATTGGATCTTTCCAGGGAAGTCCTTGCATCCAAACTCAGAAATACGATTAATAGCAAAATCCAGAAAAAAACAACAAGAGAAAGCACAAAAAATATAATAAACTAAAATTGATGCCGAGAAGGATAAATTACTCAAATCTAGAGGTGGTGTTATATCTCTTTGCTCGATGTTTAAGGGGTAGCTATTCATAGATTATTTTAAAAAATGCATTGTTTTGCTACCATCCCATTTTTAACCATAGGCTAAAAAATATGGATTTGACTGATGAGAGGTTACTTTAGCTTTTGGGAGATATAATTTATTGGGGAGATAGCATATAAAAACATTCATATGGTTTGGGGAAAGGGAAGAAAAAGGAAGGGAAGGGAGAGGGAGGGAGGGAGTGGAAGATTTATTTTTCCCTCTTGTTAATATTTCTCCCCCTTTTTAATTTCTAAATGATGTCAAAGAACCATCACCACACTTGTCCCAAATAATCCTTAGCTTCAAAAATAGTCCCCGGTTTTATCCTTATGACAGAGGTGAAAAAATATTTTTACTTTCATTTCCTTCATATTGGAAATAAAATTATGCATCTCCCCCTCCAACCAAAAAAAAAAAAAAAGCCAACAGCAACAACCACAGAAAAAAAAAACCTCCAAAGATTTAACCATCTATCTTGGAAGAGTTGTTTTAACTTCTGGATTATTTGGGCTGCATACTAATGAATAGTACCAATACAAATGTATGCGTAACAATTACATCCTAGTTCTTCTTCTTCTTCTTGTGCCATATCCATTATCGGACGTTGGCGATCATGTTGGCGATCCTGTTTTTATCAGCAGCCGCACAAAAAAATGCTGCTGAGTTTTGTCCAAACCAGTCCCTTAGATTTTGAAGCCATGATGTTCTTCTTCTGCCTGGACCTCGTTTGCCTTCAATCTTTCCCTGGAGGATTAAATGGAGTATGCCGTATTTTTCTGGGTGTCGCATCACATGTCCGAAATATTCTAACTTTCGTTTTTTAATTGTTTTGATGATTTCCCTTGGCTTTCCCAGGTGGCTTAAAACCTCCTCATTTCTGATCTTGTCCACCCAGCTTATACGTAACAGCCACCTGTAAATCCACATTTCAAATGCTTCTAGTCTCTTCAGGTGGCCTTCTGTCAGAGACCAACTCTCTACTCCATAGAGCAGGATAAAAAAAATATAGCATCTGACAAGCCTGATTTTCAGTCTTAGGCTTATGTCGTGACTGCAGAAGATCTTTTTCATTTTGAAGAATGCTGTTCGAGCTTTCTCTATCCTTGTCTTTACTTCAGCGGTCATGTCCCAGCTTTCATGTAAATTAGAACCGAGGTGTGTGATCCTTTCAACTTTTTCTAGTGGTGTTCCTTCTGAATTTATTGGTGGTAAGTTAGATACATCCTAGTATCACTTAAAAATAGAATAAGGTTTTGGAGCATTTTGACTTTTTTTCAGAGCCTTTACAAGGCCCTAAAAATCCTGGAAGTCACTTCAGACATATTTCCTTAGGGCTGCCTCCTATCTTGATATCATTCTTTTGATCATTTGTTCCCCTCTTGGATCCACTGGATTCAATGACCCAGGAAACCAAGAATGTGACATACTTTAACCGTTCTTGGGATTATATTTCATAATTATATTTTAATCTTCTTTCAGTGACATGAAACATCAGTTCATCTCTCCATACATCTGTGGAATTTTGGTAAATAAATTCGGAGTCACCTTCTAGGGCAGCTAGGCAGCATAAAAATGTAAAATAATAAATAAATAAATAATCTCATTGCCCCCGTCCCCCTCAAATCCCTGGCTATCCATACAGCCTTGTTGACAGTTCTAGGAAGTTCCAGGAATAAATCACATCTCCAGTGATTTATTAAAGATGCAGGTGAAGATGGGGGCCAGTTGATCAGACTTTCAGGTGAGAAAGAGATACTCCATCTGGGCCTGGTGTTTTTCCAATCTTTTGTCTCTGAAATAGACCTCACACATCTATTATTTTCTATCATTCCACAGTAGCTTCCCTACCAAAGGGAAGCTACTTGGCTTTCTTTGAGGAAAGAGAAAACTTCTAGGAATTGACGATGTTACCTAAATAGTTTGGTCTATAAGAAAACAACCAAGCTCAGAGAGCACCAAGGACTCCTTACTTCCACCATTGATAAAAAGGTTGTGATTACAACCTGCCTAGCAATTCTAGGAATTGTAGCACCCCTCCCCCCCCCCAATCATCTGTGGGTATCCAGTTGGTGGGCAGGTATTCTAGATTACAGAATACATGGTCTAGGGACCAGGTAATCTGTTGGATATGAGAAACGTGTCATGGTTTCGATAGATGAAACTCTTCAAAAGAACTTCGAGGCATTGTTTACCTTAAAGAATCTTTTAATTGAGAAACAAAGTATCGGCACTACCTAGTTGAAACCAGAAACTAAATTCCCCTCCCCTGGATACAAAGTAACAAAGTGCAATTCCCTCCTCCAATTAACAGTCATAAATCACATTGCCCAATTAGCTTGAAGCGCGGGCTTTCTTCCCAGCTCTCCAGCCCGCCAAAACATTATCAGCTCTGGGCCCAATGTCCTTGGGTTCCCACGATTAAGTTATTATTGTTATGACTAGCTGGACTCTCATCCCTATTCCCCCTCCCAGCAGCAACTAATTCTAAAAGCAATAGAGAAAATGGCTGCATTTTTATCTGTTGTCAAAGCAAGAACATCCCATGTCAGCAGCGTTGACAAAACGTGGATGTTATTGTTTGGTACCCTTCTTGCTCTTGGCCTTGTTATGAAGGATTTTCTGGAATTCATCCATTCCAGATTTAAGGATGTAAGGGTATACGATAAAGATGGCTGCAAAGAAATGGAGTATAAGTCCCGGGAGGCAAAATTCAAAAAGCAGGATGATTGTTGATACCGCAGAGGTAGAAAAAGATAAACTTCATGCAGTCTCGTACTATCACTGCTCAAACATAAGCTCATCAATCTAATGCTACCAGGCATATGTTGAGTAGTAAATACAAGTAAAAGTCAAATTAAATTTTACAACTGCTACTGTGCAGCTGGTAATGCCAGGCAAGTACTAGCAGAGATATACAGCTTAACTACCAAATATCATGTATTATTATATACATGCTTCCATCTCATTTTTTTTGGCAGCATTTGGAGAGCCCCAGGCAAGGGAAAGAAAAGCTTGTAAACAACAATGCAAACCTTCATAAGGTAGGACTTTTATGTCATAACCCTAACTCAAGAGTTCTCCTCAGAAGGAAAGGTAGTCAGACACAGAAGACACTGCACTGGCAGCAGTGGTGAAATAGTAATTAGGACTAATTTTCCAGGGTCTAGGCATTTCAACCCTGAACTGGAGGGTCCTCACCCAACCTACCGTAGGAAACACTGTCAGCAGAGGATCAGAGAGCCAGGAGGCAAAGGTCAGCTCAGCTACACAAAGGGTCACTCACCCTACAAGAGTAGAAATCAGCACCAATCAATCAATCAATCAATCAATCAATCGATCAATTCTGCTCAGATAGAAGCTGAGAGTTTGCTATATTTATGGTCCCGTCTGAGTGCCATTTAAAATTGGAACATCTCCCTAAGACAGCCCATCTTTCTGTATCTGGAACCCTGCTTTAAACCATGTTCTAGCTAAACCTTGTTCTCTTTGCTTGTTCAGCCACCTTGACTCTAGTTTGGTCTGAAGAAAGAATACAGTAGATAGGGGGTGGAGCCAGAACAGAAAAGAACTTTGACTTAATTATATTTAATTAAAATTGAATATTAGTGTGATTACCCTGCAGTCAGAGATTTAATAATTTTCTCTTTCTAACCATTGAAAATTAAAAAAAAGGTTTGCAAGGAGTTTTAGAGGTCTTTTGGGACTACTCACATTGCTTTCAGAGGAAATATGAATTACGTGCCTATTAAGGCTTCTTATACTTCTTTTAATGGGTTTGCCTGCCTACCCATCTCTAACTCTGTCTGTCTACAATATCTATCTGTCTGTCTGTCCATCTGTCTGTCTGTCTATCATTACAATATGTATATTTCTCTACAATATCTATCTATCTATCTATCTATCTATCTATCTATCTATCTATCTATCTATCTATCTATCTATCTATCATGTATCTATCTCTACAAAATTTATATCTATCTATCTATCTATGACACATTTATGGATGAAAAATAGAGAATGTGTGAAACAGAGAAGGGCTGATATACTTTTAGAAACATGCAGCAGGTATTTAATGTCAATCCCTTGTAGTATTTTGGTCAGAGGTCCTTGCCGCACCCCTGGCTCCAACAAGAAACAAGCCATTGAGTTCACAGGCGGTCGGTTTATTTACGGTACGCTCTGCCATGCAGTATTCAAACAAACAGCAAACAAAGTCAGCACTGGGAGCAACCACCTCCCAGCAGTCTAAATACATGCCTCCTGGCCGGCCCCATCCCCCACCGACCTAGCCAGCATCCGGCATGAGTGCCACTATGGCAGCAAGGCAAGGAAGCAAGGCAGGATTTCAGCTCCCCGGCGTTTCTCCGCACCGATCAGCTGCTTGGCGGGATGGCCTCGCGGCTGCGTTCTGCAAGGTCCCCCTTCCAGCATACAGGTATGAGGGAGGGAAAGGCTGTTGCTGCCATCTCTGCTGCTGGTCCCATCCGCTGCCTCCGGATGCCTCCATCCGACGATCTTGTCCCCCCTCCCCCCTCCCCCCTCCCATTAGTGGTAAGCCCACAGGGGCTTGACAATTTTTAAATGATAGCATCCAACGCCATAGCACACAGATCATCTAGTTTAGGAGGTACCACAAGGCACCAACTTTCATTTTATTTTAAGTATTATTACTTCCTGTCTTCAAATAACTGGAAGGTATTTTCATGCTAAATGATCTGGGATGATGCTATCATTGATGATGTATAAATCCATTTACAGCTGTAATCCGGGTAACAGAATGAACACTCCATCACTGTACTATGAATGGTAAATTAACTCAGATAAAAGTGGTGAACATCCAATCAAAATAATTAAGGAGAAGACTTAGAATAGTGGGGATTTGTCAGTGGCAATTATAACTAATGAATGCATTAGCTTTAAGAGGTACACTGTAGAAGCATGGTTAGCGCTCTACTGTGAGAAAATAAAAATGAAAAGGAAGTTGGGGAGACTATGTGGCACCATCTTCAAATAAATGATAAATCCATTAATATGATTATTTTTCAAAATTGCCTTTCGAGGATCTTCGATGAGGCATGAATACAGTTGAAACTGCTTTTTCAGATAGCTGTACCACTAAATCAAGATTTGTTTAGCTTAACTATAGTTTGCCTATGCAAATTCACTCAGCCTATTAATAGGGTTTCTTTTGACCAATAAATCACAATCTGAAACTATAACAAAGTTCATGTATATATTGTGTTGTGCACAAATCGATTTGTTATGATACCTAAATCCATTCTCTTCTCATTTAGTTAGACCACTCTGGTTACAAAAGCTAATTTGTTTTAAAACAACTAATTATTAAATAATGAGTCAAATCTAGCTGGACCCTTAGTGATGACCTATTCGCAACTGGGCTGCACAAATGATGGGCCAGCATGCAAACATGTGCACACAGCTAAACTTGCACGAGCAGTGGGCCAGCGCACGTGCACACACATGCGCAGCTCAACTTGCAAATCATCTGTGCACAGAACGGGCCAACTCTCCATGGCCAACACACAGCCGCTAACTTGCTATGGGACAACTCACCACAGGATATCTCAATGCGAGATAACTATAATATCATTACTAATAATATTAATAACATTACTAATAATATTAAGAGAGGAATGGGTCTAGAGTACTGTTATCTCATGTTAAGTTGTCCCGTAGTGAGTTGGCTGTGCAAGTTGTCCCATGGCGAGTTGGTGGCAGCGAGTTGGCCATGGCGAGTGGTCCTAAACCCCTCTGTGTGTGCCACAAATTAGGATTACATTGCCAATATCAAAAAAAATGTATTCAAGACAGAGGTTCTCCTGCTTGAGCAGGGGGCTGGACTAGAAGACCTCCAAGGTCCCTTCCAGCTCTATTCTATTCTAGTTCCCAAGATTTAGTGATTCTGCTGAACTGGGATTATAAAAGCACAGATTTGATTTTCACAGTCTGCCCCAACTTTTACATGGATGTCTGTCCCTTCATATATAAAGTTTGATGTTTTATGTGGGAGAACTTTTTGTCACTTAAAATACTCCCTAGCTGCTTCTGCCAGTGTAAATAAGATCCCTAGGTAGAATTCCTTTGATGTGAGAGGACGGGAGTCCATGTGTCACTGGAGAAATGACCGTATAGGTCAGTGGTGGTGAACCTATGGCACGTGTGCCAGAGGCGGCACTCAGAGCCCTCTCTGTGGGTACGCGTGCTGTTGCCCCAGCAGAGTTCGCCAGAGTAGCGAGCACATGGCGTTTGGATGTGACAGGGCAGGAAGTGAGCGAGCAAGCGGCGTTGGCCCCCCGGGGATGCCCTGGAGATGGCAAGGGACTGGCCCCAGCCACGCTCACCCAGTCTGCCGTGACCACTGCAGCCACGCCCACCCAGTGGGCCACACCCCCCGCCCCCCCTGAGGGCATCACAATGCTGATGCAGCCCTGGCACTTTGCGATAAATAAGTGGCGTTTGGGCTGCAGTTTGGGCACTCGGTCTCTAAAAGGTTTGCCATCACTGGTATAGGTGATCCTCAACTTACAATCATTCATTTAGTGGCTGTTCGAAGTTACAATGGCACTGAAAAAAATTACTTAGTCCTGGTCCTCAGACTTAAACTGTCCCACCAGCCTCACAATCGTGGGATCAAAACTTAAGTGCTTGGCAACTACCATGTATTTATAACCATTACAGCATCTGATTGCCATTTGCGACCTTCCCAGCTAGCATTCCTTTCTTAATATTATTAGTAATGTTATTAATATTATTAGTAATAATATTATAGTTATCTCATATTGAGATGTCCTGTGGCAACTTGTCCCGTGGCAAGTTGGCGGCTGTGTGTTGGCCATGGGGGAAGCTGGATTTTCTTAATGACCACATGATTCACTTAAGGACTGCAGACATTCCCTTAACAACCATGGCAAGAAAGGTCATAAAATCAGATGTCACTCACTTAACAACCAGCTTGCTTAGCCATTGAAATTCTGATTCCCAAATGTGGTTGTAGGTCAAGGGCTACTTTTATACCAAACTCCTTAGGAACTTTCTAATGAAGGTAAATCTAAAATCCTATTCTCCACTTATGAGAATTTCCCCATTTTTTTATTGTTCTCTGAGAAGGGAATTTATTTTCTGTCAGTCTGACTGAGAATGGCAGAAAGAACGTAAAGGAATTTTCTGACACAACAGACATAAAGATTGCTTCCTTGCCACTCAGATGCCGACACTTGAGATGTTATTCAATCTTCCCTCCATTGGGCACTCTTTCCAACATTATTTTGGGTTCTCACTTTTGTGTTTTTGCTACTTTCTATGTAAGGTTCATGCATATCATTTCACCTCCTCTGAGAAAAAGAAAACAACGAAGAAGCTTCAAACCTTCCATGGAGCTCAGACTTAGAGACATTGCAGCTGATATTCTCTCTACATCTCTAGTTTTGATTTACTTCCCAGAAAATAAACTAATCTTTTGGGCTCCTTGTTCGATGCACAGCTAGAAGTTCAGATGGAAGTTTCCTAGTTTGGAACTAATTATTGGAGTCTGCAATACTTTGATTCAATCACCAGAATAAGTTTTAGTTCATTTCCTCATTAGAGTTGGACTAGATCAGAGTTCTCCAAACTTGGCAACTTTAAGACTTGTCGACTTTAACTGCTGGAATTCCCCAGCCAGTACGGCTAGCTGGGGAATTCTGGGAACTGAAGTCCATAAGTTTTAAAGTTGCCACGTTTGGAGACTCCTGGACTAGATTAATACCAGACCAAGAATCAAGCAGTAAATAAAACCCCAATCATGGAACTACCAATTCAGACAGTCTACATTTCTCCAGCTCAGAAACATATTCAGTGGATGACCATTTTGAAATAACTACAAGGTGATGGTCTTCAAATCAGGGTTGAGGGACTTGCTAGAATCCTGGGGGGGGAAGATGAGAAGTGTAGAGAATGAAAAAACAATGAAGATAGCAGAGAGGGTACAGTGGAAACAAGGATGATTTGCAAGGCTAGAAAGATATGGAAAAGTATAATGAATTGTGTGGTCTAAATGAAGGTCAGCTATATTTCCTTTTCTTCTCATGCCTTTTGTACTTTGACTTACTGATGCCTACTCCCTTTCTGCACTTGGCCTAATTTTGCTTGCCCCACAGTGGAAGAGAGTGATGGCTTTGTATGCTACCCTGCTTCACCACTAGCTGTTTCCCATAGTCCATTAGTACCAGGACAAAGCCTTTATGAACCATAAGTAATAATAATAATAAAGTTGGAAGGGACCTTGGAGGTCATCGAGTCCAACCCCCTGCTCAGGCAGGAAACCCTATACCATTTCAGACAAATGGCTGTCCAGTCTCTTCTTAAAAACTTCCAGTGTTGGAGCATTCAACCGCTTCTGGATGGAGGTTGTTCCACTGTTTAATTGTTCTAACTGTCAGGAAGTTTCTCCTCAGTTCCAGGTTGCTTCTCTCCTTGACTATTTCCATCCATTGCTTCTTGTCCTGGCCTCAGGCGCCTTGGAGAATAACGGACCTCCCCTCTTCTTTGTTGGCAACCCCTGAGATATTGGAATAACTGCTATCATGTCAGTCCCCTGGTCCTTCTTTTCATTAAACTAGACATACCCAATTCCAGCAAACGTTCCTGATATGCTTTAGCCTCCAGTCCCCTAATCATCTTTGTTGCCCTTCTCTGCACTCTTTCTAGAGTATCAACGTCTTTTTTACATCGTTGTGACCAAAACCGGATGCAGTATTCCAAGTGTGGCCTTACCAAGGCATTGTAAAGTGGTATTAATACTTCATGTGATCTTGATTCTAGTGCTTCAGTTAAACCTGACTGCTTCCATTGGTCACTTTGGCAGAGTTCACTACAGCTGAACTTTGTTCCTAAATTAGTGTAAGTTTCAGCTAACACTGAACTATAAAGAAATCAATTTGGCTGGGTTCACAAACCCCACTAGGATTTGCTCTCCATCTACCCACAAAGTGTTGGAAAACAAGCTTTCCCAGAACTCTGTTGCTACGTCTTTTACTGACCTAACTAAAGATCTTGTGAAAATGCATTTTCTCTACAAATTCTATTGTGCTTCCAACGAGCAATTTTCCCCCAATCTGTTCACTGAATTTTCCTTTCTCTTTGCCACTCAACTCTTCATTATTGTTCTGCATATTACAGGTCAGTATAAACATTTGGGCAAATCAATGAGAATTGTAACATGAGTGAAAAATCAGAATGTGCCAGAGGTACCTTCCCAGAAATCAACACCTGGATAAGCAAGGATTAATACCAGACCAAACAATCAAGCAGTAAACAATACCCCAGTCAAGGAACTACCAGTTCAAACAATCAAACAGTAAACAACAGCCTAATTAAGGAATTACCAAAAACAATCTGTGTGTGGTCTCCACTTTATAGATCAGGGGTCTTCAAACTTGGCCCTTGTATGACTTGTGGACTTCAACTCCCAGAATTCCTCAGCCAGGAACGTCCCAGGCATGCCTGGCTGAGGAATTCTGGGAGTTGAAGTCCACAAGTCATAAAAGGGCCAAGTTTGAAGACCCCTGTTATAGATTATTAGAAAGGTGGCTTTCTCAGTAATAGCTTCGTTGTGGTCCAGGACGAGAAGCATTTGTGTATGCAACTCCTTGAATGAAAAATTGAAAGAACTTTCTTTTTCAGCCTTTTCCTCTTATCAGAAACGCATCAAGCTTTATCTCACTGAATATATACAGTGATCTCCGCAATTCGTTAAAATAATAGAAAAGAAAGTGACTTTCCTATACAGCAGCTCCAACTTCTTCTGTTTTGGTTCCTTGAATAGATCACACTGTCAGGGGTTACTTTTACTATTGTGTTACTGTAAAAGAAAAAACTATATTTTGGAGCAACAACCATAACAAAAATCTGATTTCAGTTGCTTAAACTGGACTCTGCTAAATTTAATATTTCAACAATTCCAGCTATAATTTATTCCTTAGAACAGATCATTAAGCACATGGGATAGTTTTGTATTTCCTCTTTGATTCATTGCTGTGAGTGAGGGAGGGAAGGAGTGAGTGAGTGAGTAAAATAAAATATTCTAAAAACTCCCTGGGGAAAGAAATGTCACTGAGAAAGTGGGAAGTTGGTACTATTGGAAATTGAAAATAGGAAATTGGTTATTTATCCATCTAAGAAAACATGTTGCTTTCTTTATGATTCAGTCATATCTCATTTCCCCAAGGGATTAATTGAGATACAATACTGAAAGGTTAATCCTATTATGATACCTATGTCCACTAGCACTGAAAGAGCATCGGGATTAACAAGAGATTATACAGCTATTTTAGAGCAGTCTGTAAAGAAAACTGAAAATCTCCACATTCTGGTACAATTTAGTATATGTCAGATCCACCATCTTTGGCTGGCTTGGTGCCTCACTGGCATCCTACCTTCAAAGAACCAGGGTGGAGTAATAGAGGAGGTGACAAATGGCTAATAAACCTGTATGCATGTTGTGTGGGAATTCAGGAGGGGAGAATGACATCTGAAGAAAAGCAGATCAACATGGAACCAGTTTGTGTCAGGCATCTTCAAGGTCGTTTACCCTGAGTGTGGAAATCTATCCACCCAAATACCTCAGCATTCCCAAAACAATGGGATTGGTTGGATTTGAACTGGTCATGGATGGAGGGATGGAAATAAAGGCAATAGTTTTGTATTGATGAGCGAGAAACTCAGATTTCTCCTGACTTAACTGCAACCAACATTTCTTAGTAAAAGTACCTTTCACTTCAACCAAATGGAGGGTTTTTCTTCCCTAAGGAAGCAGACTGGGGCAGGTCTGACAGTATATTCAAAAAGTCTTGTCAAGAAAAAGATGAGAGACTCATTTGATAATGAAAAGAAGAACTAGGGGTGACATAATAGCAGTATTCCAGTATCTAAGGAGCTGCCACAAAGAAGAGGGGTCAACCTATTCTCCAAAGCACTAGAAGGCAAGACAAGAAACAATGGATGGAAATTAATCAAGGAGAGAAACACCTTAGAACTGAGGAGAAATTTCCTGTCAGTGAGAACAATTAACCAGTGGAATGCCTTGCCTCCAAAAGTTGTGGGTGCTCCATCACTGGAGGTTTTTCAGAAGAGATTGGACAGTCATTTGTCTGAAATGGTAGGGTTTCCTGCCTGAGCAGGGGGTTGGACTAGAAGACCTCCAAGGTCCCTTCTAACCCTGTTATTCTTTTTTTCTGATATAATTTCATGAAATAGTTCCTGGTGCTCTGAGATTGCTCTCACTGCCATTATCCTTGAAACATTAGGAATGGTTCAAGAGATGAATAGCATATCCTACATCTGACTAAAAAAGAACAAGGAAACCAATCCATGCCCTGTCCTCAAATTTCTTCTCTCAACTTCATGCTATGATTGTGTTCACCATAATTAAAAATAACATGCTTGGTCATTCTGTGTGGAGGAGCAAAACCATCCAAAACATTTTTAAAAAGTACCATGACCTTAATCCCTACCAAGGAAGAATTGACAAAGTATATGGTCTTAACAATAGGAAACCAGTAACCTCCAAATTATAGCACTTGGCTACAATTCTGTCCTCCTGTTGACTTGAAGTTTTATTTGGTCCTGTTATTTGGTCCTCAATGGCAACAACCTTTGTGGAGCAAAACTATTCATTGGAGGATAAGCAAGGGTTATGTACGCTCAAAAAATGATCTAGTGAGTGTGGCACCTGTCTGATAGTCTCATGGTCCAACTCAGTGGTCCAACATTTTCAGGCTTCTACTACATACAAGCTCAGTCCAAAGCACTTGGTCCACATCGTTTTTCAATAATGTACAGCCCTAATTAGAGATATCTTCAGGATGTGTTTCAAAAAAATCAGATGGCAGTCACCATGATGTGCACAAAGCTTTGTCTGGTTTTTTTATGTGTAATATAAACAAGTTGTGGCCCAGAGCCTAAGGGAAAAGCCAGGTCCTCAGTGCCATAACTAAAGATGTAGCAAGCAATAAGCAGAAAGGGCAAAAATGCCAGGATTCTTTCTAAAAGATCCCTTCAGGCAGGTAATTAAGAAGGAAACAAGTTATTAGGGAAAGAAGGGAAAGAAAATATCAATCGAACCAGACAAAAGAAGTTGGGTCTGAGCTCAGGAAAAATGCACCAATTCTAGCTGTCAACAAAGCATGGATTTTTAGGGATAAAAATGAATCCTGAAGCTCACTCTCTTCTTCGAATCCAGTCCTGGCAGCTTCCTTAGCTCTAGCTAGTGCATGCCAGCCTACCTGAGAAAGACATGGGTAAGTGCAGTGGTGGGATTCAAATATGGGAACAACCGGTTCCCTGTATGGATGCCGCTTCCGGAAGTCCATTCTGGGCCTGGGCAACAAAAAAGTAGCTACCGAACTGGTGCGAATTGGCTGAATCCCACCACTGGGTAAGTGTGGTTTTGTGTGTGTGTGTGAGAGAGAGAGAGAGAGAGAGAAAGAGAGAGAGAGAAAGAGAGAGAGAGAGAGAGAGAGAGAGAGAGAGAGAGAGAGAGAGAGAGAGAGAATATACATTGGAACCAGTAAAGTTTTGCTGTTACTTTAAATTCACCAGGTCTCCATTTACTTCAAAGAACTGGTTGTACCTTGTTGTTCAATTGAAAATGATTTGTGCCTGTCCCTAATTATTTCCTGGCTGTTGACCAGGGTCGTGTGCCTTGTCTTCTCTAGCCACCCCTATCTGGAAAACCCAAGTAGATAGCAAGGGGGGCTTGCAAGATCTATGTGCCTCAACAGGCTGTAAGTGTGTAAGTGAATGGCCATAAGCTGAATCTGGGAGTGTGTGAAACACTTTCCAAAAGTGAAATATAGCGTATGATTCAGGAAGCCAATAAGTGGCAGAACCACGTTCAGCATAATGTGATCGTTTGTACTTTCAGCTCATTCACCTGGATTGAAATTACTTTACTCCCACAGGGCAACGCTTCATTTTAAGTGCCCATTAACTGATCTTAAACAGCAGCAGGAAAAATCAAGGGAAGCGTATGTGTCATCTCCATGAAAACCACAAAAACCATGTCAATGGCCGCTGAATACCAATTGAACACCATGATAAAAAAGACAGGTTGGTGGGGGGGGGGGGGGAAGGGAGGATGGCAGGGAGAGAATTGTTGAAATAAATAGCTATTCATAAAGAATCAGTATTCTCTGGTGAAGAAAGCTTTTGATGCCAAGTCAAAAATTGCTCTATTTAAAAACCAGGCCTGCATTGCCATTTGAGCCCCTGTCCCCTATCCTCTTTTCCATCACTTTGTACAAATAAGGGTTCTTTTTGTATCCTTTCCTGCCCAGAGAGGAAGATTTGAGTCCTTCATCAGATAGCTACTTTACTAAGAAGACCAACCGGAGCCTACCTATCTTCTCTGACATGGCACCAACACTGTTAGTCTCCCTCGTGGAGAGCTTCAAGCTTGCTGATCTTCTAGAAGACAAAAAAACTTGATTTTTCCCTCAGATATTGCTTCAAAAGCTTTTGTTGGCTTCTCAGTTTCTTGATGCAACACTTCTGGTAGGACTCATAGAAATTCTATTGGGAGGAGTATCATAGTAATACAGCTTTACTAAGTATTTTGATAGTGTTGTAGGAATTAGTTGTTAAGTAGTATGAGGGCATAGGGGGAAAAAACTGTCCTTATGTCTAGTTGTTCTGGTGTACAATGCCCTAGAAAGAGATCTGTTATAAAAAAAAAAAAGTTGCCAGTGTGATCAAGAAACAAAGCCTGGTGTTTGCTTGAAGCTTTGGGAGCTGAAATGAAGAACTAGAATGAAATGAAAGGATGCTTAACTTCCTCTCAATTATCTTTTCATTCCAAATCACACGCTGTGCCTCTAAACCCAAACTTAACCCATTTTTGCATCTCATGGAACTGCAATGAGGGTTGGAAGGAAATTTTGCAAAGTTCAGACTTTGGTGAAAATATCTGTACTTTCTGAATCAATACACGAACCAGGGTGAATCTATTTTTTTATTATTTAACTTATTTAAAAAAAATTGCAGCTCAGTTTTCTGAAGAAATAAAGCAAAGGTGCAAAGAGAGGTGGAAGGGATTTTTGCACCACACTTTGTTGAGAACATGCATACTTCCTGAATCAATACATGAACCAGAGGGTATAAGTTTTTTATTATTTGACTTTCTAAAAAAAAGTAAAAGTTGCAGCTCAATTTTCTGAAGAAAGCAGACAATATGCTTATATACTGCAAAACACAGAAAGATATACCTTTGGCTCTTCTTTCCTTCCTTCCTTCCTTCCTTCCTTCCTTCCTTCCTTCCTTCCTTCCTTCCTTCCTTCCTCCCTCCCTTCCTCTTTCTTTCTTTCTTTCTTTCTTTCTTTCTTCTTTCTTTCTTTCTTTCTTAATTTTTATCTCGCTATTATTACTTTATAAGTAACTCAAGTGGTGAGCATACATAACACTCATTCCCATTTCCCTATTTTCCCCACAACAATAACTCTGTGAGGTGGGTTGGGCTGAGAGAAAGAGAGAGACTGGCCCAAAGTCACTCAGCCAACTTTCCTAAGGTGGGAATAAAGCTCACAGCCTTTTCAGGATTGGCCCAAAGTCACCCAGATGGCTTTCATGCCTAAAGTGAGATTAGAACTCACAATCTCCTGATGATTGGCCCAAAGTCATCCAGTCGGCTTTCATGCCTAAGGCAGGACTGGAATTAACAGTCTCCTGGTTTTTAGACCAGCACCTTAACCACAACACTAAACTGGCTCTCCACTCTGCTGGAAAAAGATTGTTCATTCTTGCTTTATGCAAAGCATTGGGCTTTCAGCAAATATTGTGCCTTGTACAAAGCTTGTAAAGAAAGCCCTTCTTATGTTGCAAAGCTTGGGCTAATACTTGCTGACAAATTTAACAAGATTTTCTTTATACCATCCAGTATTCTCATATCCAGTGTAGGTGAAATCCATAAAGTAATCTTCCTTCCTTTTTTTTGGGGGGGGGGTTTGTTTCCCCAGAATATTTTCCAGTGTAATGCAATATTTTATCAAAGAAATAAACACATGTCACAGCATGTTCAAATGGCCTTTCTTCAACTCTGGGGTATGAACAAACACTTTTGCTAACTTCAGCTTTGGTTAAGGTGGTACATATAGATAAGATAAGGAATTAATGGGGGATTTAGTGAAAAAAAATGGAATACCTCTGATCATAGTAAAACGGAACAGTGATAAGCGCAAGGGGGAAATAATTAGAATTATGACAGCATTAGAGCAAAAGCTTAAATGAGATTCACTAAGACTCTAACATTTAAAAGGAAAATAACCAAGGGCCTTGGTGATCTCGGAGGTATTAAGAATGTTTTGCTCTTTTTAATTATTTCCAAGTATCTTTGGGCTCTGATCCCAATTTTGCAGCTTTCCACTTTAAATGCTTGGCATCTGATAATAATCCCCTTGTTCACGTGACATCACCGGAATTGTCTTCCAAGTCATGAAGAATAGCCCTTGATAGGCTTTCTGACAATACTCCTCATGTGCCCATCAAGAAATCCACTAGAATCACAGCTGGCTCCATTTCTTTAGATGCAGAGATGGAATGGTTACTTTGAACCGAATAATATTCTATTAGCTAAAGAATGTTATCAATTCATTTGTTGCTTTCTCATATTTTCATCCCAATTGACACTTATCTATCCAGTTGGCAAGTTTGATAAGAATATATTTCAAAAGCCATAATTAAACCATGCACTAAGGCTTGGTTCAATGAAAATTGAAACTATACTTTCCTATTACAATCAGAGCCATTTAAACTAAGAGTGTGCAACTTGCTTAAGTTGACCCTCATGTCCATTTTGATAAAATGGAACAATGTGAGTTGGATGGTTTAACTGCCAACTGGAAGTCTTTTAGTTCAACTCCCTGCTCGAGTTGGAGACTACACCACTTCAGACAAATGGTTGTCCAGTCTCTTTTTGAAAGCTTCCAGTATGGAGCACCACAACTTCTGAAAGCAAGCTATTCCATTGGTTGATTGCATTTGTAGTCTACACATCATCCTAAATGGATTTATGTCTATATGGAGAGAGGCCAATACAATCTAGGGCATTCTATTCCTTGGCATTTTATACATTACTTAAATGAGGGGATAAAAGAAATGCTCAGCAAATATGCAGAAGACACGAGCTGGGGGAGAATTGCTAACATCTCTGAAGACAAGCTCAAGGGTCAAAAGGATCTTGATTGACTTGAACATTGAGCTTTTCTTACCAAATGCAGTTCAATGTCAGATGTACAAATGCAAAATAGGTGGTCCTTGGTTCAGCAATAGTACTTGTGAGAAGAATCTAAGTATCCTGGTAGACCACAGATTAAGCATGAGGCAGCAATATGCTGCAGCTGTTAAAAATTGGGCAGCATCAAAAAAAGTATAATGTGAAGTCAAAGGAACTGATAGGGCCAACCCAAAGTTGCACGGATCAGACCATACCTGGAATACTGCATCCTGTTGAGTCACAACAGTATAAGAAGAACAAAGGCTAAAATTTTCAGAGGATAATATTCTTTTGAACTACATACTGTACCTAGTTTTTGGAATTTGACAATTGAACAATGTCAATGGATTCTCCATGCCCTTAGTATGGCCAAAAGACTGATATTGCAGCCCAAAGCCCAAAGATGCTTTTTCACGAGGCAACTGGACTTTGTTTTTCTTTGAAGACGTTTCACTTCTCATCCAAGAAGCTTCTTCAGCTCTGAAGAAGAGCTGAAGAAGCTTCTTGGATGAGAAGTGAAATGTCTTTAAAGAAAAACAAGAAAATCCAGTTGCCTCATGAAACAGCATCTTTGGGATAACTATGACCTGGATGACTGAGAATCTCCATAGACATTCAGCATTGGAAAGGTGAATGGAATGGAATGGAATGGAATGGAATGGAACGGAATGGAACGGAACGGAACGGAACGGAACGGAACGGAACAGAACGGAACAGAACGGAACAGAACAGAACAGAACAGAACAGAACAGAACAGAACAGAATAGAATAGAATAGAATAGAATAGGAGCTGGAAGGGACCTTGGAGGTCTTCTAGACCAGCCCCCTGCTCAAGCAGGAGAACCTATACCGTCTCAGACAGGTGAATGTCTAGTGTATGGCTCTTTTCACTCAGTGGGGATTGAAGACTTGTTTGCACTTGCTATCTATGAATGGATTGCCTCTAGAAATAGACTTTTTTATGGACAAGTACAATGAAATATGGAACTCATTTATCCAAAATATAGTAGGTGAAAAATAAGATAGTTATACAAGTGCTTTAGAAATATATGTGTACTTGAATAACATTTGTAATAGATAAGTATATGTAGAATTGTAGTTCTTACTGTTGAATGATTTACCATAGTATGGTCTTGTCTCTTTGTTGTATTTCAGTATTTTTGTTAAAGCAGTTTTTGGTTATTAATTAAAAAGGAAAAAAAACACAATACACAAAAGATATTATAGAACTGAAAAGAATGCAAAAAGCAGTAAAGAGGGTGAGAGACTTGGAGGGTATATCCTATGAAAAACTGAGTATTTTTAGCTAAAAAGAAAAAAATAAAGGGGAATTATAACACTGTAGTAGTCCTCAAATACATGAAGGCCTATCACAGGGGAAATGGTGTGGATTCATTTTCTATAGTGCACAAAGATAAGAGACAAGCCAATAGGTGGAAATTTGACAAAGCAATCCAAACTCAAAATTTCCTAACTGTGAATGCTATTAAGCAGTAGAATACTGTCTCCTAGAATTGTGGATGTTACAGAATGAGTTAATGGGCAAATATGAAGGGTTGAAAATTTGAAAAGCTGCTCTCACTGGCAAACAAATCTGGAGTGTGAAAATAATGATTGTGCAAAAGTGTAACCAGAACAGGATCTTCCAAGCCAACACATGCAGGATAGTGAATGTTCAAATATTAATATTAATTAATAATACTGTGTACTATTTGCAATAGTGGTGAATATCTGTAGCTCGGGTATAGGATGAGGGTGAAGGTTCGTTCTCCGAGCTTGTGGGTTGGTTTCCAAACATTTTGTTACCAGGCAGGTAACATCTTCAGCAGAACTTAGGGGATGTCGGTGTCGATGTTCTTCTGTTTTATAAGGGCTTCAGATGTGGGTGTGCCAAGTGAGGGTCTTGTGATGGGTCTTGTGATGGGTCAGGTGTGAGTCATCAGTGACTCTTGTGATGGGTCTTGTGATGGGGGAGGCTACATCAGGTCAGGGTCGTTGGGAGGTGAATTGCTGGTGGGAGGGAGGGGGACGTGCATAGGTTGGTTGAGGGTCAGTGCTGTCCCTGGTTGGCTGTGCGATTGATTTGGATCCTGAGGGGTTCGTAGGCTGGTTGTAGGTCGATGTGTCTGTGGATGGAATTGCTTGTGGAGTACCAGACATCGATGAACTCATGAGCGTGGTGGGTGGTAGTGTGGCCGATGATTTTAGTGTTGCTCCAGTCGAACTGGTGCTGTTTGGTGTCGGTGTGGGTAGAGATTAAGGATCTGGGATTGTGGTGTTTGACTGCTAGCCGGTATTCATGGATCCTGGTTTTTAATTGACATGATGTTTGTCCCATGTAGAATTGGTTGCAATTGTTACGGTTGATTTTGTAGAATACGTTGTTTCTTTCATCCTTCTGCGCCTTGTCTTTGGTTCTGGATAATTCCTGGTGGATGTGGCTATGAGTTTGTGGGCTATTGCTGTTTCTAGGGGTTGGAGAAATGACAACCAGAATTCTCTTCACCTCGGTGCTTCTGACTCGAGTGCAGAAAAAAAAATTGTAATTATACATGATAATATTATTCTCCTCTTCCTGAAAAAGACTGTGAATACTGAAAATATATAAGCAGTGCCTTCCCTTTCTCGGGGATATTTAATAGACATAAGGAGAAGGATTTTCTTTGGCATTTTTTTAAACTTATCAATATGTATATGATTTGTATATGATCTCCATTCTATCACTTTTAAAAAGGCAACCAAGATGCATCCTTTTCCCCTAGCTTTTCATAGTTAATCATTTTAATATTGGTTTTAATCATTGTTTTTTTTAAAGAAAAAAGAAAACAAAGAAGGAGGAGGAGGAGGAGGAGGAATCTGAATTTTATGTTGGTCGTCTTGAGGATTGTTCCATGTAAGTAGAAAGAAGGGATACAAAATTAATTAAATAAACAAACAAACAAACAAACAAACAAACAAACAAATAAATAAATAAATATTAAAGAGGATAATTTTATTCTTACTTTGAGAATTCTCAAAGCATTCTGACAGAACGGTTATTAATTCCCTCTTCTTATTCTGAACGGGAAGAGCTGGTTTCCTAATAGGAATGAGAACCAACAATTTAAACCAATTCTGAGGGAGTTTTTAGGAGTTTGCAGACCTAATTAAAATAAGTGTTTTAAAGCTGCTGGAGGTGTCATATTTTGCTTCTGAACATTTATAGACAGCAGGTCACAAATTAGACATTTTTGACTTAGAATATGCTAGACCAGTGGTTCTCAACTTGCGGTCCAGGGACCCCTGGGGGCCATGAAGGCTTGAAGAAATGTTATGATTTAAATCTTGAATTAAGTCTTGGAGGTCCACGGCCGTGGTCTGTGGCCACAAAATGTATTTAAAGGGGGTCCGCGGTGAAGAAAAGGTTGAGAACCACTGTACTAGATGTTGACCATACAATACCAAAAAAATCCATTTCAACTCTACTGTAATTAACTTATGGAAAGGATCAAACTATGGTTTGAATACCTGAGACTCCAGCACCTTTCTGTGCTTTATTCTTTCTTTGGAGAACTCAGTGCCTGCCCAGTTGCTAATCCTTTCTGCCTTTATTCCTTTTTGTCCTTTAAGATTCATGTAATCCTATTTTCTGCCTCTTGCTTGCTCCTCTCAATTGCCCTCCAACAATTTATTATCATCTCTATCCAGCTGATAAGAACAGTTAAGTACACTGTTTTGCCGGGTGCACAGTTTCTAAACGTTCAACTATTGATAATAATCTGAAGTTAGAAAGATTGATCTCAGACTTGGATTTGGGCATAAGCTAAGCAAACGACAGTGTAGTAGGACCTTAACGCCTGAAAGGGCCTCTCAAAATTTCAGATTCAGATAATATATATATATATATTGCTTGCTTGTTCAATTTATGTAACCACCTCCCTCCACTATCTCACATATGTGACTCTGGGTGACTCAGAAATTTAAAATACAATATATATATATATATATATACAAAATCATATGTCAAAAACATCTTAACTAAAGAAGCAATGAAACCATTAAAATAATTTACAAGAGTGCAAGAAGACATCCTTGGAGAAGCTATTCAGATGCATTTTGTGTCTATACCTACGAAGATAACAATAGCGTGTATTCCCTGTGACACTGTCTGGAAGTGAAAGCTGAGCTTTGAAGAAGCAAGAGAGAAGAAATATGGATTCTTTTGAACTTTGGAGTTGTAAAGAAAACTCCTAAAATGCCATAAACAGTCAAGAAGACAAATTAATGGATCATCAAGCAAATAAACCCACATTCCCATTTGAGGCCCCTCAAAAGTAGGCACAGATTATCATATTTTGGGTAAATTATGCAAAGACTGAGCTCTCTTCAGAAATCTACCATTCTGGGGAAAAGGAAAGGAAGAAGAATGACCAAGCTGAGTGGACTTGACAACAGCAGTAGTGGGTGCGCCATTGAAGACTGCAGGACAGGTCAGGGACAGTTGATCCCCAAAAAGGGGCATGTCGGGATCTCCGTCGTCCACCTGGTGCCTTGCTGGGGTCCTGCCATCAAAGGGGAAGGGAGGGGGGAGGTGTTTGGGGCAATCCACACCTGTGTATCAAATGGTGGGAAATAGGGAGGTGGTGGTGGGGGTAATGGGGAGGAGGAAGTGACAACGGAAGACCAGATCATCAAACCGGCTTGTACCAGGATCTTCAAGACTGTTTGCCCTGAGAATGGAATATTACCAGTTTTGCACCTCAGAGTTTCTCAAAACATCACAGTGGTTGGCCTGGGGATTGGTCATGGGGGGAGGGATTGGGAGTTGGAAAGAATAGCTTTGTATTTTGCGCGGGAACACCAGATTGTGCCTGACTTTGCTGCAACCAATTAATCAATTAAATGGAGTCACGAGTCCTACTTTCCTGAGAGAGCAAACTGGGGCAGTTCTGACAGGGTATTTATGTGCTTACTAAACATCAGCATCATATAATCAAAAACATTTTTAAAACAATTTTACTTGTGAACATCTCCAAGTTGTTGTTGTGAGGAAAATGGGAGGAGAAAGGAGCATTGGATATCTTCACTGCCTTGAGTTATTTATAAAAATAATAAAGGTGGGATATAAATAAATACTAAAATAAGAAATACATGAAGCCCTGCTGTATGACTCATTATTAATTGAATAAGATTATTCAATCTCTGCAGGGCTTCACCTCTTCATTCAAACCCCATGACATCTTGGTGGTATTCTTGCTACATTCAATTTTTACATAGCTTTATTCTCTGTTAGCACTTGCCAAACAGATTTAGTCAAACTATCTGGGTATGCATGGAAATTGCAGCTTGACAAACATCACTGGTCAGATCAGCTTGAAAAAAGTGGGTATACTGTAATCTAATTATAGAACACAGCTTCATTCATTTTTCCTTGTTCTAAATGAGGTGTGGTGGCTAATGCCATTATAACAAACTTTCTCAGAACTACTTTATGTCACTCATACAGAACCAGCAATTCTGTACAAGCACAATAGCCATACAATTTATTACTGACTTAATTCATTAATGCTGCTTTTATGAACAGTAGCTGAGATTTCAGCATTGGTAAATTCCTTAAGCAAATTCTGAACCTCTGCACTTTGTGGACAAGTATATAGATCACAATCTAATTTCATACTTCACATGATGGTTTGGAATGCAAACATTGCAATGGGTTTCAATGATTTGGAACTAAATTCAGATTCTTTGGGAAATAAACATTTCGATCAATATTAAAATTGTGCTTAACTACACATCTTGAAACCATTTTATTTTTCTCAGTTCAAAATTTAATGTGGAATTGAAATTATGGCTAAAATTCATAAACATATATTTCATCAAGTCCTATATCCAGCAAAACTTTTACAAGTAGGGAAGGGAAGGGAAGGGAAGGGAAGGGAAAGGAAAGGAGGGGAGGGGAGGGATGTGGTGGGGTGGGGTGGGGTGGGGTGGGGTGGGGTGGGGAGGGGAGAGGAGAGGAGAGGAGAGGAGAGAAGAGAAGAGAAGAGAAGAGAAGAGAAGAGAAGAGAAGAGAAGAGAAGAGAAGAGAAGAGAAGAGAAGAGAAGAGAAGAGAAGAGAAGAGAAGAGAAGAAGGTCAGATTGAGCAATGATTGAGTGAAAGCCATCTTTGCAATAGACAAACTTGCAAAGTTGTAGAAAATTAGCTGTTGTCACTTAATAAGACACTGGATATTCTTATCTAAGAATTATAGACCTATAGCTGAAAACAGGTGTATATTTCTAGTTATATGTCATTTGGGGAAAAGAGCTAAAAATGCTGCATTATAGAAGCAAAATGGGCTCATGATATAAAAAAAATAGACATATGATAACTGAGCAGGACTAGATCAGAGGTCTCAGATTAAGGAAGATTAGTCTATAGACACAACACTAAAGTCTTCTCATACAAAAACTGTAAAGAATAAAAAAAAAAGTAAAAAAAGTTTCATAGTACGCTGCTTTTTTTTTTACAAAAAACACCTATTTCACTGGGACAAGTTATCTGGCAGCATTTCCATTAACTGAAACATGAAAATTTAGTTTATATTATTGGGTTGATATGTCACACTTTTCATATGATTTTCATATCATATAAATTGAGAAAACGCATCCAATTAAGAGATGCTTGTTTTCTTTCTTCCTGCCTGCTTTTCCTCACCTAACAGGGATCCTGTTCTTGCATCTTGCTCCTCTTTCCACTCCATTCCTGGCAGAGAGAACTTTCTGGTGGGACAGATGGGCAGGGCTGCCTCTGAAGCATAGAGCAGAAGACCAGCAGAAGACTTCCAGAAGAGCAGAGCTTCTCTACCTTAGATGACAACTGTCGTGGCTCCGACAGACAGAGACAAATAAAACAGAACTCCAAGGATTGGAAATTCCTCAAAGAACATTTTATTAGTTACAAAGTATCGGCATGGTCAAAAGTGAAACCAAATCTGAATTTCCCACTAACAATTTCCCTGTTACGAAGTATAATGTCCCACCCACAAAACTATGCCATCACTACATTCTCCAATATATTCATTTGGCGGGCTTTCTTATACAATGCCCAGTCCCTAATTGTAGGAGCAGTAGATGACCTTGGTTCCCATGGGACAGAAGATTATTTTGACTAATGAAGCACCTGGGCAAGCCCCCCCTCCCTCCATTCTATGTGGCAACCTAGAATGAAGAGAAAGATGGCTGCAGCCATGCTCATTGTAGAGTTGACAACAACTATGTGGCCTGACCACTATGCCTACTGATGTTGGGTCATCTCTGGATCTGGCCAAGCACACACCTCCTTCCTGATGTGCTTCCCATGGTCCAGCCTGAGCATCTGTACCATGATGACCACCTTGGGTGTGCTGGGCAGCATTCTCACTGCTTGCAAAGTCATAGAAGACCTGAATGGTTATATATGGCTCATTTGCTGTAACTCTGAGATCTCTAGGCTTGCTTGCTTGTTTTATTTTAAAAATGCATATGGCCAACCGTCTTAAATAAATGCCTCTAGGCAGCTATAAACCAATCTGCAAAAAAGCAATATTTTACTATACAGAGAGAGAGAGAGAGAGAGAGAGAGAGAGAGAGAGAGAGAGAAGAGAGAGAGAGAGAGAGAGAGAGAGAGAGAGAGAGAGAGAGAGAGAGAGAGAGAGAGAGAGAGAGAGAGAGAGAGACTGGAACATATACTTCACCCTTGTGCCCCATTTTCTCCCTAAATGACATCTAAGGGCAGGATTTTTTTTTACCTGCTTCAGAGTCATTTGGGGTATCTTTTGGGGGATTCAAACAAAGGATTGCATAAAAATATCCAAGCTGTAGGTTCTATTGCTGCAAGAAGGAAATAGGTAGGGATTTGATTCCATTTGTTTGATTTATATCCCATATGCTTTCTGGGTACTCTAGGTGTCAATACTTTCCCCAAAAATAATCCAACAGTAGCATTAAAAATATATCATCTACAGTACAATGCTATTCTGCTCAATGAAACAGGAAGGAAGGAAGGAAGGAAGGAAGGAAGAAAGAAGGAAGGAAGGAGGAAGGAAAGGAAGGAAGGAGGAAGGGAGGGGGAGGGAAGGGAGGGAGGGTAGGAAGAGGAGGGGGAGGGGAGGAGGGAGGAGAGGAGGAGGGGAGGGAGGGAGGGAGGGAGGGAGGAGGAGGGAGGGAGGAGGGAGGGAGGGTCTGGGGGACTGAAATCAAGTATAATGAGAAATGGTTAAGGCCTTAAAAACATGGTTCTGCCTATGGTTATGAGGACCTGGGAGTATGATAGAGCCAATGCAGTGGCTACATTGACTATAACATATGGAGGTGATTACCCCAGCTATGAATTTAGTTTTATGTTATTACCTAGTTTTATATCACCTTTTAAACTGTTTTATTTATTTCACTGGTTTCTTGTTTTTACACTCTTTTATTTATTGTATTAGTTTGCAGTCTTTACACTTTTTTTATTTATTGTATTGGTTTGCTGTTTTTACACTATTTTTTTAATTGTTAGCGAACTGCCATGCAATAGCTTTGCATGAAGGTGGGCAGCTATAAAAATGTGGTAAATATGTAGAGTATTTTTAGTCTACAGAGTACTGAGGGAGAAATGGTAGCATCTTCAGACATCTAAAAATTATCTGAACTGGACTTGTTCTCCTCCTCAGAGGAGGGGACTTGTTCCCTGTTAGCCCAGAGGGCAGGAAAAGAACCAATGGACTGAGACCTCAAAGATATAGGTTCAAGTTAGATATCAGAGCAATTTTCTGATGATAAGAGCTGTCATCTATTGAAATAAGTTGCTTTATGAAGTGGCATCTTCTCTTCACTAGAGGTCCTCAAACAAATAACCATCAATCTAAAATACTTTCGTAAATTTTAATTGAACAGAGGATTGAACAATATCACAGATACTGTAAGTCATGTCCAACTCTATCATTCTATGATTCTATGTTGCATCCAAAATCCTGGACTACATATAAGGCATAGTTCCAACTAGTTTATCTTATTGCCCAACTCCTATGGCCTGCCCAAAATTAACTTGTGCCTCCCAACAATTATAAGGTTTCTAAATCTGCCATAAGAGAATGCTTATTGTTCTGTTCGCACAAGCAGACATTTGAGACGAGGCAGTTCACAACAAAAGATGTCTTTTTATTAGTACACTCACTGAACAGAAGCAAGCGAACAATGGCAACAAGCCCTTTTATACTCCCCGTGCAAGGGGATGCTCAACCAATGATTGCAGGCTATTCTCCCGCCTCGCGCATGTGCGCGAGGCTGGAGACAGCCTGTCTGGGTCCTGGGCAGACACGTGGTCTGTCCGGGTCTCTGCAACCGTTCTGCTCTCTGCAACCTTTCTGCAGACTTCCTGAGCCTTGCTGAATGACTCAGCAAGTCCCAGGACACAACACTTATATTTATCCTTTTTAGTGCAGGCTTGCCTTCCTTTGGTATTGAAACTGAAAGGATTCCTTGGATTCTCAAACTAGGTAATTTCTTTAGCTGTTTCTTTATCCCATACTTAAATCCCCATCGTTATTCAAAAAAAAAAAAAAAAAACAAGTCAAAAAGTCATCTCTTGTGAATCCCAAAAGTGCTTTTTTCAAAAGGCAACTGGACTTTCCTTGTTTTTCCTTGAAGGAATTTCATTTCTCATCCAAGAAGCTTCTTCAGTTCTGACTGAATGGTGGAGAATGGAAGGATTTATACTCTCTTTGCAGGCATCTGAATATAAACCCTTCCATTCTCCATCAAACAAACAGATGACTGCAAGGAATATAAATCCTTCCGTTCTCCACCATTCAGTCAAAACTGAAGAAGCTAAGGGAAATAGAGAGGGAACTTATAATGAATTAATTTGAGCTATATATTTATGATTTTTCTTTTGGATGTTTGATGTACCCATCTCCACGTTGTTTCCTAAGCACCTTGATGTAACCTCCCCACCCCTATAAAAATCCAATAATATATATATATATAAAAAAAACTGAAGAAGCTTCTTGAATGAGAAGCAAAATGTCTTCAAGGAAAAGAAAGAAAGTCCAGTTGCCTTTTGAAAAAGCACTTTGCAGACATCTGTGTCCTGGATGACTGAGAATCTTCATAAACATCCACTGAGAATGAATTGGCACACTAAAGGAGTCAGCAACCATTTTAGGGGGACAGGAAAAACACTGCATATTTTTACCTGATGTGGCATATGCCCAAATAAAACATGCAATTAAAAATGTAAAAAAATAAAATAAATGATCTTGAAAAAGAAGTAAGTTGAAAAACACTAACATGTGAATAAAGAGATTAAACATAAGTAAAATCTTATGAGCATCTGTTTAAACTCCAAAATAACTTTCAAGATATTACTGTCTTATGAGATATGATTGTGAGATTTGGACTGCTGTATGTATATATATATATATCTGTGTATGCATGCACATGTAATTTAGGGAAGTTGCAAGTACTTATGTCCTGGTAATCCCTAATATACTGCACATTCTTTTTGTAAATATACAATAATACACTCAGCAATAATTAGAAATGTACCATAATACACTTGCATTTATAATATCAGTGTTCAAGAGCTAACCTTTTTTTTTATTTTAGGCATCCAGAACAAAATCTGCGGCATGTGCATCATACATCTGCAGTACAGACGTTATTTTTGCAGTAGTTATAGTTATATAGTTATAAACAAAGCTCATCACACTTGTCCTCTCTGCTGATCTGCTCGAAATCACCCACTCCTGAAGCACCTTTTATTTTCCTAAGGACAGAATGACACCAGGACTCTGCTGGTTTCCTAGGCAGCCGGGCTGTGAAGGCCACTGGAGAACTGCTAATGGTTCTCTTCAATAATGAATCAGGGGGATCAACTGTCTGACCTAACATGGGAAAGAAAATAATACTGAATGATAATACTGAATGGAAATACCGAATAGCAAGAATAAATTTCCAAAAGTGGGAGAAAATGGTTTCCTTCCTTCCTTCCTTCCTTCCTTCCTTCCTTCCTTCCTTCCTTCCTTCCTTCCTTCCTTCCTTCCTTCCTTCCTTCCTTCCTTCCTCCTTCCTTTCCTTTCCTTTCCTTTCCTTTCCTTCCTTCCTTCCTTCCTTCCTTCCTTCCTTCCTTCCTTTCTTCCTTAATTTCCCTTCCCTTTGCTTCCTACTCTACCCTACCCTTCTTCTCTCTCCTTCCCTTCCCTTCTCTTCTCCTGCTCAATTCCTTTCCCTTCCCTATCCTATCCTACCCTTTCTTTTCTTTCCCTTCCCTTCCCTTCCCTTCCTTTCCCTATTCTTCTCTTCCCTTCCCTTCTCTTCCCTTCTCTTCCCTTCCCTTCCCTTCTTTTCCCTTCCTTCCTTCCTTCCTTTCTTCTTCCCTCCCTCCTTCCCTTCCCTCCCTCTCTCTTCCCTTCTCTTCCCCCTTCCCTCTTTCCCTTCCCTTCCCTTCACTGCACTGCACTTCACTTCTTTTCCATTCCTTCCTTCTTTCCTCACTTCCCTCCCTTTCCCTCCCTCCTTCCCTTCCCTCCCTCCCTCTCTCTTCCCTTCTCTTCCCCTTCCCTCTTCCCCTTTTTTCCCCTTCCTCCCTTCCTCCCTTCCCTCCATTTTAGATTTCCATCCCCAAAAAATAATGTTTCTAGAGTACAATAATTGATGAGGAACAGTCCAAAACAACCGTCAATATTCTCTGTAGATTTTTACACCAATTTTAAACAGAAGCACCATAGTGGGCATCAATGAATTTGGAAGAGGATCTTAAAAGTTTTACAAAGCAGATGCTTTCTGAACTGAGAACTTCAGTTATGCTTAAAGTGTTTCAGAAGCAATATTCCCGAAGCAGCAGACAGTGTTCAAAACACCAATGTCTTGAAAGGCAGAGGGGGAATAGTTGAATATGAAGGTGTTGGAGAAAAAAAACATGACTTCAAGCTTCAACACTGCAAAAACTGAGAAGCTAATCACTACTTTGGAATTCTGTAGCTGACATCAGTTCTAGATAGCAGAACTCTATGAAGAAAATATCTGGGTTATATAAGTCCTCATTTAGGTAATCTTTACTTGCAGGTTGCAAAATACTTTGTGCAAGCACATGATGTAGGATCTCACTCTAGAAAAATTGGCTGTTAGTCATAGAATGACATTCAAACATAACCTGGAGACCAGCTATACTATAGAATGGGCATTATTTTTCAGCCAAGATGCCTCTCTTAATTTTTGCTATTATTTTGGCTTCTGAGGACTGCAAGATATCCAACGATGTATTGGGAGTGGACTAAAATAATTCATTTTTTGTTATTCTGTGGGTGATTATAGGATTTTTCCAAAGTATGCAACAACTGAATTAAAATTTACATAGACCAAATGCATGTATTTTGCATATTTTAAAGAAGCAGAGGAGGAGGGGGAGGGGAAGGAAGAATATGAAATCACTTTGCTATAAACTACCATTTTTGTTGCCATAAAAAATTATGCAGCCTTATTATCAAATTTCTGCTGTGAGGTCTAGGACTTTCTCACTGATTTGTAATTATTTATTTGGCAATAAATAGCTGCCCGTTCATCAATGGAATTCTGAAATTCTTTGGGAACTTCCCATTAGAAATCTTATCGGAAGCAGGAGATTTGGAGTTTCCAAAATTTGAGTTCATCCCCGAATTGAATCAAGTGATCCATGTTTCAGTCCAGGTTAAATAGGGATTTTTGTTTCCCAATTTAACCTGGATTGGATCTTTTCCATCCAATTTTGAATAGAATATACTTGAAGATAACAACATAAAGGAAGATCTTTAAAGGATCTTTGAAAAAGAGGCAACTGCTTCAGTCCAACTAAGTCCATATTTCTAGATCCTTTTATGTGGGTTATGTGCAAATGAGAGCAGAACATATACCATTAATTCTCCAGCATGATTTATCAACCCAATACATAAAGTTAAAATTGTGTTGATCAGTTGTCTTGAAAGGGGTGAGTAATGGATTGAGTTGTCCCATGTCTCCTCCTTGTTGAATTGTCATTATCTTTTATTGGCCTCCATGCAGATTGTAAAATAGAGCCAGCGAATTCATAACATACAAGAAGTCAAAATAATTCAGTGGAGATTAGCATGAGCACACAATGAGATAACTTCCTCCACAATTCCCTAACTGCAAAGCTCTTGAAGCTAATGGAATAGCATTTCCATTGACAGTTAACTCTTGTATGCTGTTTTTAACCTTCTATAGCTGAGAAGAAAAATAACATTACTTACTGTACATTATGAATTGTACTGACACTTCAGTATATCACAGCTCAGTGCATTGCAACACCAGGATTGAAGGTTAGCAGTTGGTTAAGAATTCTAAATGTAAGTTTGATGGTGGATTGCACAGCAACCTTTCTATATGAACTGGTTGGTAAGAATCATCTATAAGTACAATGAGTCTTAGCTTGGATAGCTTCAACATACAACCTAAAGAGGCAAGGATTTTACTTTACATCTTCTTAGATAAGGGTGGTATGTATTTCCTTATGTAATATAATGTAATTCTTGAACCAAACCTGATATGGAAGTTCTACAGCAGAGTAGACAACTTGGTGCCCTTCAGATATTTGGACTGCACCTCCAACCACTGAGCCAGGGTAACTGGTTGTATTAAAGTTGTAGCTCCAAACTTCTTCAAGAGCACTATATTGCTCATCCTTGTTCTATAGATTCACAGCAGAAAGGAATGACTGCGGGGTCCTTGGTGCTCTCTGAGCTTGGTTGTTTTCTTGCAAATGTTTCATTAGGAAAGGAAAGAATTTGAAGTTCATTCTTGCATTCTTAGAGTACATGAGGATTACTCAAGAAGTCCTTTCCAGTCAAGAGATCACTCTTTTTTTCCCTTTCAGCTTTGATTTACTGTAGTCCTACTTCATGAAAGCATATTCTCTCACAGTGCATAAATAAGCTGTGTGAGGTGTAGCGATGGTCAGTAATCTGGGTGACTTTCAAAATTGCTTAGATAAATTCATGCAGAATATGTCAAGAAAGGAGTATTCATCTTAATTTTGGAGGCAATATGTCTCCTTATTCCAGTTGCACAAAAATAGTGGAAAAGGGATATGTTTTCATCTCTTGCTTGTGAGCACCCCAGAGGCATCTGGATAGCCACTTTGAGAAATGAAATGAAACTGATTAAGACGGGCCTTGGCCTGACTCAGTAGAACTGTCCAAAGGGGGTCTAGGACAACTCATCTTGGCCAACTCACTGCAGGGCAATTCAACACTGTATTAATTGCTTCATTCAGTTACTTTTATTATTGGTGACCATCAAGATTATTGTAACTCTTGTAGTTCTGGATTGACTTTATTTTATTATTATTGGCCATGGTTCTGTTGAAATTAATTTAACCTATGTACTTGTTGAATCGTCCTAAGGAAAGTCGTCCCGTGGCAAGTTGGCCATAGCAAATTGGCTGCGGCGAGTTGGCCATGGCAAGTTGTCCCATTCTGGTCCAAAGATACTCAGTTTGAGGGTGAAGGTTCATCCTCTGAGCTTGTGGATTGGTTTCTGAACGTTTCGATACCAGGCTAGGTAACATCTGCAGCGGAGTTTAAGGGGGATGTCAGTGTCAGTGTTCTTCTGTTTATAAGGGCTTCAGGTGTGGGTGTGCCAAATGAGGGTCTTGTGCAAGGGTCTTGTGATGGGTCAGGTGTGAGTCATCAGTGAGAAGCTTGTGATGGGTCTTGTGATGGGGAGGTCAGGGTCATTGGTAGGTGAGCTGCTGGTGGAGGGCAGCTTGCGTGGGTTGGTTGAGGGTTGGTGCTGCCTCTGGTTCACTGTGTGGTTGATTTGGATTCTGAGGAGTTCATAGGCTGCTTGTAGGTCAACAGAAAAACATTGACACTGACATCCCCTAAACTACGCTGAAGATGTTATCTAGCCTGGTAATGAAATGTTCAGAAACCAACCCACCAACTCATCCTACACCCAAGCTATAGATATTCACCACTATTGCATACCCAATTTGGTGTCCGCACTGGAATCAAAGTTATTGTATATATTATTTTTTTTATTCTTATTTATACGATTTGTCCCTGCTTCAATCTGGAGGGACTCTAAATAGGTTACAGGTAATAAAATCATAAAACAATTATGAACATTACTATTACAATTTAATAGTTACAACATATTGAGACATTAAATGATATGGGCAGTAATAGCTCCCACAGACCCTTTGTTCTTTGTTGCTAGTTCTCCTCTTTTGATCTTTTTTAAAAAAATAATATTAAAGGACATTGGAGATGGAATGGGCATTGGGAAGACTTGTATATAAATCTCTGAACCAAAAATGGTTCTTAAGTTGTCAGTGTGAACTCTTCTGACATTATTCAACATTCTAAACACAGTAGTTAGGGTTAATTAGATTTTTGACCCCTGAAAAGTGTAAGTGCCTTTGAGGAGGTACTAGCAGCTGATATATTTTAGGTCTGTGTAATCGCATAATAAACAGATCATGAATGAATGAAATCTTCATCTTTGTCCCTACAGCAAATATGTACTTGACATTTAATTAAATATCCAAATGTCCGCCAAATCTGTAATAAACTGCTTTTCAAGACCTCTGAATGTCAAGGGAAAAACTCATTTTATATTAAATGTGTTGGTTTTGTTCCCTGCTACTCCTCTTTTCAGTCTTTTTCCCTGCAAATATTCAAGCTGTGAAAAAAGAGAAATCCTTTTTAAAAAGATTTGACGGGAATAGACATGACTCTTTGTGTTTTCAGTTCAGAAAGTCTATTTTGTGAAGGATAAGGGCGAATCTAATGGTTGACAATATAAAGGATAGATTTTTTTTTCCCATTTGTCTTAAGGGAGTTAAAAGCGTTTTCTTTTAGTCATTCCTAATTAGATAATCCATGCATTGCAAGGTAGAATGAGCTATACAAACTGCAAATATCATTGTTTCTCATTAAATGGTTGAAATGTGATTTATATTTCTTTCTTCTAAAACTCATGAGGTCAGATCATATGAATCTTTTGATGGTATTATTGTCAAATTAATTAATAATGTAAAAGTCCTGCTCTTTGGTGTCAGGTTGGTCACTGGTAATTTCTTTTTTATATATATATATATTTATTAATTTTTTACAATAACAATCTTTAGTGCTTAGTGAACATTGTGTTGTCTGGGTTCATATATTTAAAAACAATCAATAGTAATTAATTTCTATAACTTATCAATATGTTAGTTGATAATATATTTCCTTGATCCTCTCTTCTTCCAGCAATATTCTCCTTTTATCTACATTAAAGAAATATAATTCTTAATACTTTCAATACACATAGTTGGGTATAAACATTTTTCTAGTATTTATACATATAACAATAACATCAACATATGACATCTTTTCTAATCAGCTTATGTTTCCATTGTATTTATAGAAGTCATCTTATTAAATCATTATATGTCCTGTTTTCAAGATTCTTATTTAAGCTTAATTTCCCCTCAGTATTGAAACCACTCTTATCAGTCATAATTTCCTCAAAATTCATTACCTTTGAATATCCAAACTTTTCATTCAAATACACCGTCTCAATATTTTTACATTTCATACATTATAAAAATATTATACTACTTATATATCTTATCCCTATAGGGCTCCTTCAAGCTTTGTCTATTCTTTTGACTGTGTTCAATCAAGTATTTAATCATATAATACGCCATCTAGCAATCTTACTATAGGGCCTCTTTATATCCAAACTTTATATTTTTTAACCGTATTCAAACAGGTGTTTAGTCATATAGTATTCCATCTGGTAAATTGAATCACATCTCATAAATCTAGTTCTAATCTTCTTCTTTTGCCAGGTCACTTTCCAAATCAGTGGGTTTAGCTTGCCAGGTTGTATTTTTGTAGATATTGTTGGGGATTAAAAAAAGACAAATTAAGTAGAATATTCATTTTTTGCCTCCCATGTTTTAATGATTCTCCTGACAGCTCTTTAATCCATTTTATTAAATCCTCTTTTTTGTCCTCAAGTTTGTTTTAAAGTCCTGGAAGATAAAACATCTTTTTTATTTCCTTTGTTATAGCAAAATTTTGCGGATTTTCTTTTGTTTGTATTAAGTTGTAGTTCTCTTTATTTGTAGCTTTCATATTTAAGTCATTTTCCTCCGATTTATATTCTATTGTCTGATTTATTTGTTCATTCTTTGTCATCATTTTTTGAGCGTTGTTTAATTGTGAGTTTAGGTTAAAATATGTTCATTTATGTTATCAAAGTTGTTTTTAATCTCATCATGATTTAAGACAATTGTCATTTGAATCTGTCGCAGCATTGCATATATTTTCTCCTGGAATGTACAGTATTTGCTTTGTCTTGAGTCATTATTCCTGCAGATCTCTGATGTTCCACGCTGGGGTCTTCAGGAGGAGGTGTTAGGCATGGTTTTCTGTCACTTTTAGATAAATATAAAACATCCATTTTGTCTCCCTCCTCTAAATAGTCTTTCATTGGTGCCATAGTCTCTTTAATTAGCTTTATCAAACCAGCCCATCTTAAAATTCAAACAACCAAATCTTGTGTAGTTCTTATCTTTATATATGATTTTTGTAACCCAATACATTTCCAATTATCAAAGCACCACTGAAAACAGTGTTTTGTAACAGTTCTTCTTTTCAGGGGTCTTATGATTATCAGCCAGCCAAGATTTCAGTCCAAAGTATTTAACCATTTGAAAGCTTTCCAGTAACTTCCCCTTTAGAAGATTAGCCAAAGGCCAAATTTTTTCTTTCTCTGCAAACAGTTCTTACACTTAAAAATGCAGCTCAGTGTGTTTATAATCCCCAAAGGTCAGCAGTTCTAAACATATATAATTTCACTCTGTATTAGATAGCCCAATGCTTTGTTCCCAGCTGGATTTTTGTTGCTATATAATTTCATCAATACTTTTTCAGGTATGGCGTTTTAATAGTTTTCTTAGTTTTCAAATTTGTTCAGACTGTAGTATATTTTTGTTCCCCATAAGAGTTTAATTCACCGCTTCTGTCTATGGGAGGGTGGGGGTGTAGTTCCCTCTCTTCTCACTTTGGGAGGATTTTTGCTTCTTGGAGATCTTTTCCAGGAAATCAGATACAAAATAGGAGAGAGAAGATCAAATTCCTCACCCAGTTTCAAGCACGCTGTTCATCATTGTTCTGGCTGGTGCCTTTGGACTTTGGCTGTAAGTAGCTTGGGCTGGTCACCGAAGTGTGGCCAGCCTTTCTCCTGTTGGGTTAGAGGGCTTCCCCTGGATCAAGCTGGATGACCGCCATTGTTCCACGATCATCGGGGTGCCCCACTTTCTTTGTCACCTCTCCGGAGCGACTTTAGACCCATTTAGGGTATCCTGGCAGGGTGAAACTAGCTGTGGGGTGCAGAGCTCCACAATCCTCGGCCATGTGCTATGGCGCAAAACTGGAAGTTCTGATCACTGGTAATTTCTGCTATGCAGGATTTATTCCTAGATGTGACTGCTGATATTCAGGTGTAATGAAATCTTGGACCACAGAAGTGGGACTAGTCCATTTCTTCCTGAAATAGCCATATCACCTGCTCAGGTTAAGATGAGAGGAATAGGAAGGTGGAAGGAATTTCATCTTGTTGTAGAGATGCTACACCACCACACTTTGCCAATAATCTTGGTATGCTTTAAAATTTATGTCAGATTGCTTTTTGTGGGGTTATTGTTGGAGGTTACTAAGAATTGTTACTCCCACTCTTTCGATCAATCATTCAATCATTTGGAATTTTCCTCAGGAGCCACATTTCCTGATCTGAAGAAACTTCATGGTATGGGAAGCCAGGGAAACTACAGAGCAGTGAATAGATTATTGTACAGCCAAAGAAAAAACATGTACAGACATTTTGTAATTAAAAATAGGTAAAGGTTTCCCCTGTCCAGTCATGTCCAACTCTAAGGGTTGGTGCTCATCTCTGTTTCCTATCCAAGGGAGTCAGCTTTGTCTGAAGATGCTTCCATGGTCATGTGACCAGCATGACCATATGCTGAAAATGCACAGAACACTTTACCTTCCCACCAAAATGGTACCTATTTATCTACTTGCTTGTGCATGCTTTCGAACTGCTAGGTTGGCAGGAGCTGGGACAAGAACAGGAGCTCACCCCATCATGTAGTACTTGAGTCTCAAACTGCCACTATAGTGGCAGTACTCTAATTAGGTGACATTTATCATTCCCTTGATGACCTTGGGAAGCTGATGATCTATCTAAACATATGGTTCTCTCTAGGTCAAGAACCCATTATTCCTTCCTTCCTTGCTAGCTTCATTCATTAAAACCTCTCACAAAACTAAAAATGTTCCTTCTGAACACTTGCATGGAGAGGATAGTAATTGGATAATACATAGATACAATTAATTATCTGGTCTAACATTTGTTCATAAAAATATGAGTTGGAAGGAATCCCAGAGGTCATCTAATCCTATTACTTCATGTTCAACTAGAGATCTATTGGAGCACCACAATCCTTTCTGCATGTATTACTGGATAATACAATCTCTCTCTCCCAAGATTCCAGTCACCTTCCCTTCTTCAACCAATTCTTCTAGTTCGTGACAATTTGGTTCAGAATAGCAAGTCTCGTTACTTCTTTCTTCTATCTTTTAACAAATAAAATTATCAGCAAGAAAGCACCAGAATTTGTTGGACTCTGACTCCTAATATTAGATTTCCATGAGATTTCTACAAAAATGCCAGTGTTGTTCAAACCTTCCAATGTCACTATTTCATTTAAAAAAAAAAAAAAAGGTAAAGGCTTCCCCTGCCCAATCATGTCTGACTCTAGGGGACAGTAATCATTTCTGTTTCCTAGGCAAGGGAGCCATCATTGTCAGAAGATGCTTCCATGGCCATGTAGCTGGCATGTCTATATGCAGAAGTACATGGAACACACTGGACACTATTACTTTCCCACTGAAGTAGTACCTGTTTATCTACTTGCATTTGCATGCTTTTGAACAGCTAAGTTGGTAGGAGCTGGGGCAGGAATGGAGCTCACACAGTACTTGGTTCTCAAACTGCCAATCTTTCTGTCTACAAACCTAGCATTTTAACCACTAGGCTAGCATGCCCCTTTTATTGCCTATCTCATTCAGAATGTGAGTATCCAAAAATCTTCATTCATATCTTCTGCCTATCAATGTGATTAAACCTGGCAATTTCATGGCTGTATCCAGGGCTTTTTTTTGTCATAGAACGCCCAGAACGGAGTTCCGGCACCTTTTTTGGATGGAACCTTGTAGGGTAGGCAAAGGTGGGTTGTATGACAGGTGTGAGTTCCGGCACCTTTTCTTTTTACAAAAAAAGCACTGGCTGTATCCATGCAGCTTTCTTGAAAGCAGTATGAAACCTATTTCTCATTATCCTCTTTGAGGATTTTTTTTAACTTCCCAAATTAATTTATAGTACCAGGATTCCCTGAGGGAAGTTATAATCAAGGCCAGCTAGCAGGCTCCAAGTCCAGACAGGTGCTGCCACCTTCTGAGACAATAGCTTCAAAGTCAAAACATTTAGAAATTGCAATGGTTTTTTTTAAATATATATCTGTGCAATTCATGGATCTCCAGTGAAGCTGTATGAGTTACAACATTATGCAAACTGACATGATGAGATATCTATGACATTGCATCTCCTTGGTTGGAGTCAAATTTCCCACAAGAATGGTTCTGCGAATGCCTTTCAAGCATCACACTGCAATAAATATCTGAATGCATTCATGTTTCCACCGTGTATTAGCTGCTGCTTGCATGGGGAATGTAAAAATAATAATACTTTAAAAAGAACTTTTGCAGAACTTCTGAAGAAGAAATTACAGACAGTGAAATAATCAGCTTTAACACCAGTTGGGATTTTCCATTTGACCTTTTAAACCGATGGGAATCCAATCCTAGACATGATTCCTCAGATGCTTCAATGAAATTCACTCCTTCCTCCATATGTAGGTGTGTGTCGGTGTATTGTAGTGAAATAATAGTTAAATTATTTTAATCAATCCACAGGCGCTGTGCTATATCAGTAGAGTAGAAAAATAGAGAGGAAGTTAAAATAAACCATAAAATAGACAAATGTGACAAATCTGGGAAATGTCAAAAAATAAATCATGATTTTGAAAGCAAATAGAAGCCATTTAACTTTTGAAAACAAAGTAGAGATTGTCAAAATATATAAAACATTTTATTCCCTTGTGAATTATATTAATTGAACTGTTACTGGAATAAAATGTAATGATATTGGCATTCAGTGTTATTAATGTAAATGCTGAGAGGCAATAGTAATAATAATGATGTTTTTGAATCCATGTGCAGGAGAAGAAGCAGCAGAACCTTGGAGTGGAGTCAAAAAAGGAATCAGCCTAGAGCAGTGGTGGCAAACCTATGGCACGCGTGCCAGAGGCGGCATTCGGAGCCCTCTCTGTGGACACACATGCCGTTGCCCCAGCCTCGCCTCCCCCCGTGACCCCCTCCTCACCAGCAGCCCCCCTGAAGGAGAGTCACCTCCGAGCTTGGCCCACATGGAGCAGCGCAGCCAAGGACATGGCAGCCAGGCAGCGTGGACAAGACTCTGCCCTCACGCCCCATCACACGCAGATGCTGCTGCGGGACACGGACAGAGGGTGTGGCCGCCATGGCGCTGCTGGGTTGCCTGGGCGGTCTGCGACAGGCCCTGGAGGCGGTGAGTGGCCCTGCGTGCAGACCGGATGGGGGACAGGGTGGGGGCGGAGTGGGGGCAGGGCAGGGGGTGGAGCGGGGGCGGGGCCAGTTTTTGGGCACTCGGTCTCTAAAAGGTTTGCCATCACTGGCCTAGAGCCTCTATGTGGCCACAAATTGACTATGTCCAGTCCCTCTTGAATTCCATGGGCTCTTATCTAGAGCCAAAATAACCATTAGTTGAATAGACTACTAATAAATCAGTTTAATTGGAGCTTCACAGGTGGTTCTGATCTTTTGCACCTGACACTTTTACAGTATCTCCCACACAAATAAACATTGTACAGTACATTTTACCACAAAACCAAAATCAGTTGCTTTTTCTCCTCTCTTCTTCCTCCTTATTTTATATACTTCTATAATTTTACTAATATGCTGTATGAAGAAACCGATGGTCATTTTTCCTTTGAAAAAATATTAAAGTCCTTCAAGATTTGCTTCCAATTATTATTAAGGCTCTCAAAATGAATAAGGTTAATTGGAGTTTTTTGACCTGAAGAATCTTTTCAAAAATAATGTCTGTGGTGACTCACTAATTGCCGTTTCATATCTAGAATTGTCTGGGAAGGTAATTATTGAACGCAAGGAACTTTGAAAGAAATAAAGAAAATTATGGGGGAAACATTGGCCTGCAATGATACCATTCTGTTTCAACCTTGTTGTTTGTGTGTGTGTGTGTGTGTGTGTGTGTGTGTGTGTGTGTGTGTGTGTGTGTGTGAATGAGAAAGACTGAATAGTGTATATCGGAGGTGGCAACCCTTTGAGAGCTGTATGCAACAAAATTTCATTTTAATGTATGCTGATTAGTGTACATTCAAAGTGACAACAAAGTTATTATTCTATTCTATTATTCTAATATGAAAGAGGGAGAGAGAAAATGAGAAAGAGAACAAGAGAGATAGAATGAGTAAGAGAGAGAATGCGTGTGAGAGAGGGAGGGAGGAAGTGAGAAAGAGAGATATATTGTTCTTATCATGGATGTGGAAGGATGAACTGCCCTAAAACATTTAGGACCTCACCCAAGTACATTTGTTACTTCAAGAATTGTATTAATTACATTTAAAACAACTGTGTCTTTTTTCAGATTCTTGTAGATGTCTTTAAAAAGACGTTTGATTGAAGGCAGAGAAGTATTGTGGACCTGCATCGCCCAATATTTGTCTTACTTATTTTCAAAGTATGCACACACCTGGTACGTAAATCTAGAGCATATACTTTATTTGGCTCTACCTCTGTACCTCTTCTATAATCCACACAGTGCCACAGTTCAGATTTTTTTAATATACTCTTTGGTGTAATGATGTTACACCATTTTTGAATTGGATCCTTAAGTGGGAAATATTTTTTAATATCTCTCTCTCCTTCTACAGTGCCTTTTGCATTCCAAAAATATATTACATAATACTGGGAACTCCTCAGGAATAGAAACAGAAGCTTGGAGGTGAGGGTGAAAGTGAGTGAGGGTGAGGGAAGGGAAGGGAAGGAGGGAGGAGAAGGAAGGGAATGGAGGGAGGGAGGGAAGAAGGAAGGAAGGAAGGGAAAAGAAGTGAAGTGAAGGGAAGGGAAGGGAAGGAAACGAAACAAAACAAAACAAAACAAAAGGAAACAAAAGGAAACAAAAGGAAACAAAAGGAAAGGAAAAGAAATGAAAGGAAAGGGGAAAGGGGAAAGGGAAAAGGGGAAAGGGAAGGAAAAAGAACAACAAAATTGAACTTTGTTTCCCTTATTTCTCCAGCTGCTGGATCTTAGTGTCATCTGCGAATAAAACAAAGCTCTCTATTCATGCAAAAGAAAACCTAGGTCTATTTCTAAACAACAATACAGTATATGCAAAACTATTGTAGAAGCTAAAAAATAGAAGGGGATGTAGTCTTTGTATTTGTATATATCAGATATGTTAAGAACTTAACACTTATAGCAAGCTGCGGACCGGCATTGGCCTGTGACCCGCCAGGAACTGGGCCACACAAATGAGTGAAGCCCAATCCATGCACGGGATCCAGGCAGCACGCAAAATCACGACACCCCCCCCCCCAGGTCAGCAGAAAACGTGCCCTCCATGGAACTGGTCCCTGGTGCCCAAAAGGTTGGGGGCCACTGACTTGTAGAACCTAAGTCTAGTAGAATTCACAGCTGGGAAATTCAATCAATTGCTGAAATGCAATCAATTGATTTGAGGGATACTGGATATTCATTCCAGATATTCATTGTCATAAATGTTGGCTATATACTGTACAATATATTGAAACCTGAAAATTATGGCACCAAATTTTCCATGAGGAGATGCAGTCTATTTGTGTGCTGAAATTATGAAAATAATGGCAAGCATAAGCAAGATTGTTCCAAGCAAACTAACATATGATGAAGTACCTCTTAAGCAATGTGTTTTATTTATAGAGATACATGGATAAATCTCAAGTGTAAACACAGTGATGCCTTCCGACTTTTATTTATGAGAACTAACTCAACTTTTGTCATTAAAGTATCTCTATGATGAATTAACTCTCTTATCATGTAAAATTCAGTACATCTATGAAGTGCTGGGTTCCATACTCAATTCATTACAGCGTTATTCTTCATTTCTTTAAACTGATGGACTTTATGTCAAAAACATTTTTCCTCATTCAGGTTTTAAGCACTTTCTTCAAGTTGTGTAAGACATACATTATGTATTCATGTCATTATATTATATTAATAATACTATATAATTAATAGATTCCAAAATATTGTATATATTGTTGCAGTTTATGGCTATTTAGAATAAAGTTTCTATACAACTTTTCTCTTCAATGTTCTGGCTCTTTATTTTATACCTACCAAATCTTGGCAGCTAGAGTGATGTTGATTGAAATTGATTGATGTTCTTCATGGTACTCTAGATCTTTGGAGTTGTGTGATATATCAATGTGTCATTAGTCTGTCCTTTTCCCAAGAAACTCAAAACATTTCATAGCATATATTCTTTAAGATTTAGGTTGACTATTGGGATATGTTACAGATACTGAATTGTTCCCTTGAAAATTCCATCCTACTCCATCATCTCCGAAGACACAAAATTCAAGACAATATTGAGCACTCCTGATCCAACACTAGAAAGTTTAAAAAGTTTTAAATGGATGTGTTCAAATAATATGAATATATACAGAAGGTCTACAGGACCATACTGTTCCATCATCAATATTCTAATCCCTCAAGACCACTCCAACTTTCCCACTTTATGATGAAAGGTGAAAGAACAATCCTTATTGTGGTCCCTTTTCCAAGCATAAAATCCTCTCTGTGATCCTAGTTTATCAATAATTCTTCCAAAGTCAGGAACTCTGAGCAACAACAAGATTAGAGTGAATGAGATGGTAGGATGAGATGGTAGCAATGTTTTTGATAGTGACAGATTTGATCTTCAAAGACTTGAGAATTGGGCCCTATCTAACAAGATGCAGTTCAGTGGTGAGAAAATTAAGATCCTGCATTTAGGCAAGAAAGGCCAAATGCATAAATATGAAATAGGTGGTACCTGGCTCAACAGTACTAACTGTGAGAGAGATCTGGGTGTCCTAGTGGACTACCACTTAATTATGAGCCAACATTGTGCTGCAGCTGCCAAAAAAAGCCAATGGATTCCTAGACTGCATCAACAGAGGGACACTATCAAGATGACAAAAAGTGATAATACCACTTTATATTGCAACAGTGAGGCCACACTTGGAATGCTGCATCTAGTTCTGATCACCACAATACATTACAAAAATGCTGAAACCCTAGAAAGAGTGCAGAGAAGAGTGACAGAGGTGATAAAAGGGTCTGGAGGCTAAATCCTATGATGAATGGTTGAGAGAGCTAGGTATGTCGAGCCTATCAAAGAGAAGGATTGGGGGGATGTTGTGTCCTGAGCCTTGCTGAGTCAATCAGCAAGGCACAGGCAACCTGCAGGGTAACTGCAGAGACCCGGGCAGACCACGTGTTTGCCCGGGACCGGTTGTATAGACCCGGGCAGCCTATAAGTTGCCCGGGACCCAGACAGGCTGTCTCCAGCCTCGTGCGCATGCGCAAGGCGGGAGAATAGCCTGCATTCATTGGTTGAGCCTCCCCTTGCAGGGGAAGTATAAAAGGGCATGTTGCCATTTCCTCCTTTGCTTCTGTTCAGTGCACATGCACAATAAAGAACACCTTTTGCATCAAACTGCCTCGTCTTCATGTCTGTGTTGCGAACAGAACATTGGTGACAAAGGTGGGATCCACCGTTGGGGATCCCGAGGAAACAGAAGTAAGCCTACTCACCTAGGCCAGGAAGTGAAGAGAAGCGCGGTGTCCAGGAGGAGCAGCCGCCGGCCAGCATACATACGCTGGAGGCAGGCTTGGCTTCGTCGGACCCCTTCTCAATTCCTTACGGTGAGAGGCGTGGACGAGGCCATCAAGTAAGAAGATGTCCAAGCTGGGCCGTCTGGGCGAATTCGACATCGCGTATCCTGAACGCTGGAGCTCGTACGCGGCTCGCATTGAAAATTACTTTAGAGTAAACAAAATCCAGGAAGACGGCCTGAAAGCGGCTACCTTACTTTGTGTCTGTGGGCAAGAGACATTCGAAATAGCTGAGAATCTTGTCGCACCGGCACCCTTGGAATCAATCGCATATGCCGATTTGAAAAAGAGGCTGCGAGAACACTTCGAGCCCAAGCTCTCGATCATAGCATGGAGGAATCAATTCGAGCAAAGGGACCAGCAGCCCGGCGAATCAGCTGCGGATTTCATCGCGGCCTTGAGGCAAGCCGCACGCCCCTGTGCCTTTCAAGACTTGGAGGAAAGGCTCCAAGATAGACTGGTGTGCGGGTTGCGAAGCCGCGAAGTACAGCAGAAACTGTTTGCGAGGACGGACGTCACCTTCCAAGACACCCTTCGAGAGGTCGCAGCAGAAGAAGCAGCCGGAGGCGCCGTGAAGGCCTTGCGGTCTACAAAGAGCCATTCAGTAACCGTCCCGATCCACCAGGAGGCCGCGCGTGAGGCCTCGGGAGAAGACTCCGAGGAGGAAGAGGTGGACAAGATCCAGCCATTGGCGGAGAGATGACTGCCGGGGCGGAGAGGGCCACCGCCTGCAACCCTTCAATGTTTCGGCTGTGGGGGTCGCCACAGGAGGGCCGACTGCCAGTTTCAATCTGCCGTCTGTCGAGCGTGCGGAAGGCAAGGCCACATTGCATCGGCCTGCATGGGCCGTCCTAAGAACAGGTCCCCAGAATTGCCTCTGAAAGGTACCAAGTCCCCAGCCAAAATAGGGTGGGTTTTTGCGCGTCTAGGAGGGGGGTGTTCAAGACAGGAACGCATAGGCCCCTTAAGAAAAAGCTCCGTATTGATGTAAAGTTGCAGGGAGTTCCCCTGGCTATGGAGCTGGATACAGGCTCCGCGTTGTCTATTATTTCAATGGACACGTTCAATAAGATTTGTTTCCGGAGTGGCTCGAGAGTAAAGCTCAGGCCTTCCAACCTTGTCCTTACTGATTTTCAAAACATGCGAGTAAGCGTAAAAGGGGAAGCCACGCTCAGAGTGCAGCGAAAGGGCTTCAATGGTGCATTGGATGTAGTAGTTGTTGGGGGTGACAGAATGAGTCTCATCGGACTCGACTGGTTCGAGGCACTTGGAATCCAGGTGACCGGTCTGAACCAACTGCAAACGGCTAGCCTTGCGGGCGTATGCAAGGAGTTTGCAGATGTGTTCAGCTCGGAACTTGGATCGTACAAGGGGCCTCCCATTACATTAAAATTGGATCCAGGCATTACACCCATAAGGGTCAAGCCTAGGAGGGTGCCTTTTGCCTTAAAAAGTAAGATTGATGCCAAGTTGGACAAGCTGCTCCAACAGGGCATTCTGGAACCTGTGGATTCTAGTCCATGGGAAACCCCCATAGTAATTCCCTTAAAATCCAATGGGGAAGTCTGCATCTGCGCGGACTATAAGTGCACGCTGAATAAGGCTTTGCAGCAGCATGCTTATCCCGTGCCCGTGGTGAGCCACATTCTGGCCTCACTGAAAGGAGGGAAGTACTTTGCTAAGCTTGATTTGGCTCAAGCATATCAACAGTTGCCTGTTGATGAGGCGACTGCTGAGGCCCAAACCATAGTCACGCACAGAGGTGCGTTCAAAGTAAAGAGGCTGCAGTTTGGGGTCAATGTAGCCCCTGGCATCTTCCAAGGGGTGATGGAGCGAATGCTCCGAGGGATTCCCGGGGTTTGCCCCTATTTTGATGACATCCTCATTGCAGGAGAATCATCAGGAAACTTAGCCGAAAGGCTGAGGGCTGTCTTGCTGCGTTTCTGCCAAGCTGGGCTGAAGCTACAGCAGGACAAGTGTAAAATTGGTATGTCATCCACAGAGTTCTTGGGGTTCCGCATTGATGCAGATGGCATCCACCCCGCGGAGTCCAAATTCAAGGCCATCCAAATGGCCCCTAGTCCCCAGTCAAAAACTGAGCTTCAGGCCTTTTTGGGCCTTTTGAACTTTTACCATTCCTTTCTTCCAAACAAAGCTGCTGTGGCTGAGCCGCTTCACAGGCTCTTAGACAAGCAGGCCCCATGGGCATGGACAAAAGTCCATGAGGAGGCCTTCACAAAGGTCAAAGCCTTATTATCCTCCAATGCTGTACTGGCTCACTTCAATGAGAAATTGCCAGTGTGCATCGCTTGTGATGCTTCCCCTTATGGGGTAGGAGCAGTACTAAGCCATCTCAAGGAAGATGGAACACAGGTCCCTATGGCCTATTATTCAAGGACCCTCTCATCTGCAGAGAGAAATTATGCTCAGATTGACAGGGAGCCCTTGGCAATAATCTCAGGCATAAAGAAATTTCATGATTTCTTGTATGGACGCCATTTCACAGTCTATACTGACCACAAGCCTTTGCTAGGGTTGTTCACAACCAACAAACAAACTCCCCAGATAATATCTCCTAGGATGCTGAGATGGTCTATATTCTTAGCAGCTTATGATTACACACTGGTGCACAAACCAGGTACTGAGATGGACCATGCAGATGGCCTGAGCAGGTTACCTCTTAGGCAAATAGAGGCAGACCCTGCCCCTGCTGTACATATTCTGTCTATTCAGGACTTACCAGAATCTCCCCTCAATGCTAGGGATGTGGCTGCAGAAACAGCCACTGATCACACGCTTGCACGCGTGCTGACATGTGTGTTGTCAGGATGGCCTGACAACACACAAACAAAGCACGAATTATCCACATTTAAAGGGTGCATCCTGTGGGGCAACAGAGTAGTCATCCCGGCCTCATTGAGGACTAGAGTATTGCTCTCTCTTCATGAGGGACATCCAGGAATAGTGAGGATGAAGGCGCTTGCACGCAGCCATCTTTGGTGGCCTGGCCTCAATAAAGACATCGAGGCCCAGGTTCAGGGATGCCAAGTGTGCCAGCAATCACGGCCAGAAATGCCCCAGGCCCCTGTACATAGGTGGGAGGAGACACTCACTCCTTGGTCACGTGTTCATATTGATTATGCTGGGCCCTTTCAGGGGCAATTCTTCCTCCTCCTTCTGGATAGCCATTCCAAATGGCTAGAGGTCGTTCCTGTGTCTTCTACTACTACTGCCAGGACCATCCAGGTGCTCAGAGGAATCTTCGCTTCCCATGGCCTTCCTGATGTTTTAGTTTCAGACAATGGTCCACAATTTACCTCTTCTGAGTTTCAGGCATTTCTACAAGCCAACATGATCTGGCACGCCACATCTGCTCCTTTTCATCCTGCCACCAACGGTCAGGCTGAACGCATGGTGCGCACCACTAAAGACACATTAAAGAGAATCACTCAAGGACCCTGGCATCACAGGTTAGCTGATTTTCTTCTCACACACCACACCACACCATGCACAGCCACTGGAAAGAGCCCAGCTGAACTCCGCTGGGGTCGCAGACTCATCACAAAGCTGGACAGGCTTCACCCAGACCGGGTGGCTTCACAGGTGTCGCAGCCATGGGCACCTAGGAGACTTCAAGTGGGTGATCCGGTTTGGACCAGGAACTATGGGCAGGGGCATCTCTGGGTACCTGCTGTCATCTCTAAGGTCTCTGGGCCTCTGACATACGAAGTGGTCTTGGATGATGGGCGTGTCCTCCGGCGCCACATAGACCAGCTGCGTTGGCGGCTGCCGGGCCGGCATTACTCCCCTGACTCCGCTCTCGGGGGGGAGGGGGACCCCAATTACGATTGTGGATCACAGTCTCTCCAAGCAGAGGGGTCTCCAAATGTCCCAGATGAGGGTCTTGCCATGGAGACATGATACCTTGCCATGGAGACATGATAACAGTCTTATAGTACACAGAGAAGAGCATAGATGGCATGACAAGAAGTAATGGGTGCAACCTTGTTAAAAAGAGATCCAACCTAGAAGTAAGGAGAAATTATCTGACAGTGAGCACAATTAATCAATGGAATACCTTGCCTCCTGGAGTTGTGGGTGCTCCACCACTGGAGGTTTTCAAAATTAGACTGGACAACTATTTGACTGGGATGGTATAAAGTCTTCTGACTTGAGCAGGGGGTTGTACTAGAAGAGCTCAAAAGTCCATTCCAGCCCTATGATTCTAAGTTCTATGGAACTAATACCTCCCACAAGTGCCTTATAAACATTTCATATTCATACATCTCTGTACACAATAATGGTTATATCCTATTAAGTTCAGTTTAAGATACATCTCCGCGTTAACTTGCTTCAGGCCACATTGCATGTTGGATAACCTAAACAAAAGGCACTGCCAACACTCCAAGGCAACCTATCACCCAGAGAGATTATTACAAGTATATTCTTCCTTACCTTTGTCTGTTGCCTGGATTTGAGCTTCTGCATTTACTCCTAAGTGATATTTCTATGACACAACTATGATTGACCCAGGTAAAGGAGCTTGTGTCTGTTGGCTGACAGTATAAGAATGCTAAAATGCAGTTCAGGAAAGCAGGAGAACCTAGATGTATTTGTCTTGGAGAAAATGGATGATTAGTAAATCAATAATACGTAAGCCATTTTGAATATTCATCACCTTCTCAGCAAAAATCCAGCATCTTCCCAAAGATGTAAAAAGAGAAGCTCTGTCTCCTCTCACATTTTCTGACATAGCCTATTAAGCTACAGCCTGTTGCACAGCATCGTTCAGAAGCTGCAAAGTAATGTGACTTGACAATCTATGTTACCCTTGTGTTTAAAACCATTACACATGCAAAGAAAGGAGCCGTTGCTCCTATTAATTAAACATTTGTTTAAGGCAAATGGGGGACTCAGGAGTTTATTCTACGTCTACTGATTTCCCTGATCTGAACTGAAATTGGCTTAGGATGGTAGGAATTACATCAGGTGAGATGTTTTCTGGTGAACTGACAAGAACCAAAGGCAGAAGTGGTGAAAAGCAATGGGATGTGCCAGGGGAAATTGTGACAGGGGAGAACATTGTAGTGGGGAAAATATTACTTTCCTAGAGGCAATTTGTCCCCAGAGAACTGTTTATGGAAAATTGTGAAGCAAATTTTTAGCTGGAAAATATCTCAAATCACAATTTAGGTTAAGATGCTGTGGTGACTTTTCCTTCAAAAGTTTTAAACTGTATTTATTATAATATTTATATATGGTTTTATGGTTTTATATCTACAGTGGTACCTCGGTACTTGACTGCTTCAAAACTCATCAAATTTGATACCTGATGCATTTTGATGTGAAAATGTTGTCCCGGTACTCATTGTTTGTTCAGTACTCAATGTGCTGTGATAAGAAAAGGGGGATGGCTGCAGAGAATAGACAGGAAGTCGTCCATGCTGGGAAGGTCGCTGCCATAGAAAAGGGAGAGACAGGAAGTCCTTCCTGGATGGAACAAAGGGTCACGTGGTAAGTCACATGGTTTGTTTGGCACTCATCGTTTTTAGTACTCATCCCGCCTCCCAGAACCAATTAACCACAAGTACTAGATACCACTGTATTTGTACACTCTGTGAGGGAAATGGACAGTCTCTGAATATGATAATTAAAACAAAAAATAAAATAAGAGGGGTTATCCTACCCAATGAACTTTGACTTATTCTGCTAAATAGGATCTGTTCAAGAGTGCAACACATATAAAATAGGGATGGTCCTTCAGTTGAGGTTCCCATCTGTTGGGGGTTTTTTTTAGCCGCTTTCACCATTGTCCAGATGCCCTGTTACCTGAGGCATTCCAAAGGGTGTTGTTGTGGAAGGAAATACGCACAAATGTTTCCAATCTAAATGGAAAGGGCTTCTACAGATTTAAATACAAGGGGTTGGCAGCTATTGATTGTATTATGTGGCTGTGTTTTAAAAGAGGCAAAGGTTGGTCCTTTCACCAAATGAAATGGTCCCCAAAGGTCCCTTTTTCTCCCCGACATCCTTTGTTGTAATATTGTAGCCAGCAGCCAAAATAATCCTACTCTGAAAATAAAAAGGAACTCTGAAAAAAAAAGCTGTATTTATCTAATCCTGAACTAACCCTTAACTCAAACCAATGGGTTTCTATGTAGACATTACCCCAAAGGCCTGCAAATCTCTTTGTAGAGTTCTTTAAACTACAAAGGTGCTTCTTTTTTGTGTATATCTTTTCTTTAACTTACATTTTATGTCCTGTTCAGAAGAGACATTTATAATTCTGTTCCTTTTCAACTAGTATAGAGTTTGTAGTAACAATAGATAAATGTACATAAAACAGTTCTTTTTTTTTTCTGAAGCGCCTTACAAGTTAGTAGGCATCTGCTTTGGTTTTATGAGGCCAGGTTCTCTGTTGTTGACCATCCTGAATAACTGTATAACTGTCAGAGTTTTCCTTATCCTCAAATATTAGAACTAATCTGTTTTATTAAGACTATATATTGACTTATGTAAGGAGACTATATATGGAGTTTGGTAGCCCAGATCTAGCAGTCCTAGACTACTGCATCCAGTTTTGGTCACCACGATGTAAAAAAGATGTTGAGACTCTAGAAAGAGTACAGAAAAGAGCAACAAAGATGATCAGGGGACTGGAGGCTAAAGCATATAAGGAACGGCTGCTGGAATTGGGTATGTCTAGTTTAATGAAGAGAAGGACGAGGGGGGACATAATAGCAGTGTTCAAATATCTCAGGGGCTGCCACAAAGAAGAGGGAGTCAAACTATTCTCCAAAGTGCCTGAAGGCAGGACAAGAAGCAACGGATGGAAACTAATCAAGGAGAGAAGCAAGCTAGAACTAAGGAGAAACTTCCTGACAGTTAGAACAATTAACCAGTGGAACAACCTGCCTCTAGAAGCAGTGAATGCTCCAACACTGGAAGTTTTTAAGAAGAGACTGGACAGCCATTTGTCCGAAATGGTATAGGGTTTCCTGCCTGAGCAGGGGGTTGGACTAGATGACCTCCAAGATCCCTTCCAACTTTATTATTATTATATTACCTTCAAGACTCATGGCGCCCATATAACAGTCATAAGATAGGCTTTCTACTTCCTTTGCAGTGGCTGAGCAATCTAGAAGATGCGTTAAATCATTTCTGGGAAAATGGTTACAGTTCTAAATATTTAGCACAGTGTGGAATGATTCTTTTCGTTGGTGGTTGGTTGGTTGGTTGTATGGATAGCTGACTGGTTGGTTGGTTTTAATTCTAAATTATAACTTGAGGAAATCCACTTTGAAACTGGGGTTTAGCACAAAGGTCGTCTAACCATCCTTTTTTTTTTCTAAAGAGAAGAAATTTAGGGCAACTGTCAGGCTCCAAAAACCAAGAAAGACATGCTGAGTTACTTCAAAGCAGTTTCCTTTATTGTTCCTCACCTACAGTACAGACAGAAGTTTTGCCAAGCTAAAGCAAACCACTTGCATCATTAAAGATATACTCTGAGAACGTCTGTCTTGATCCTCTCTGTCCCAACCAAACTATCTGAACTTTGCCATCTTTTGGTCCTCTGGAATGCAGTCCCTCCCTCCTGGGAATCCAGACTACATTCCACCACAACAACCCAGAGTTTCAAAACTAGTCCCATTCGTTTGAAAACACTCCCACTGAGAAGTAGTACCAGGTTATTGGATTTAGCATATTTATTATATACTACACACATGTCAGAGCATTCCGATATCAAGAAAAGGCTATTGTAGATTTCCCATGCAGAAAAGATTGTCTGAAAGCCCCATAGATGTTATCCCAAGTTTCACAGAACAGCAGGATACAATGGGAAGAAATACAGGTTTGTTTTTTCCAATGCTCTAGGCCTCCGATCTACATATGGCCTCTCAGATGTACCTATAATGAATATAGAGTTTGCACTTATAGGATGCCATTTTACGGCTGTTCCGAAAAGTTCTCCAGGTAATCAGTTAATTGAGATCTCAGCTTACACTTATTAAAGAAGGGAAAATATTAGCTCAGAAATTTGATACGCTGTCAAAGAGACATGTTAATTTAACTGAATGTTACATCAACTTAATGCAGTTTTCAAGTTTGGGTGATTATAATTTCAATTCTCAAGACCTGAAGCTGTAAAATTTGAAATGCTAGGAAAACCTTAGGCCTCTTTTAACTTATATAAAAATATAAAGAAACAATCCATTTGCCTCTTGTATTTTCTGCTCTAAGCCACATGATATACGTGTATGTGGGCCATGCCTTTTTATGACACCAATGCAGTATTACAATTAGTTCTATCTGTTTTGAGAAACAATTTTTAAAAAACTTAGTGGCAAATCTCCCATCTCTCTCAGTTAAGTGAATTAGAGCTGATCTGAACATAACTGATGACCTCCCAGTAGATAAAATATTTGATGTTTCTTCTTCTATCTAGCTTCTGACACAGTCCATGCTACTTGCATTGGTCTGTTGAGTCCCACAGTCTTTCCTTGTTTGATGAGTTGTCATCTGGACCCCCTCTTGAACATTCTGTGGACTTCAGCTTGCTCAGAAACAGACAAATGTTCAGCAGTGCAAAATTGCCATCCATTTTAGGATCACTAGCTCCTCTAGATCTTAATCCAAAGAAATCCATCCCTCAAATAGTTTATCTATATTCATTCTAGTCACTGTAGCACTTTTATCACCTTTCCGTCACTTCCACAACTAAGTTTCTTTTTCCTAGAATTCTTTCTGATGTAAAAATGCTTAGAGTCCTCAACTTACAACTGTTTAGTGATTGTTCAAAGTTACAACGGCTCTGAAAAAAAAGTGACTTATGACAGTTTTTCACACTTACGACTGTTGCAGTATCTTCATGGTCATGTGATCAAAATTCAGATGCTTAGCAACTGGTTCATATTTATGACGGTTGCAGTGTCCCGGGGTCATGTGTCCACCTTTTGCAAACTTCTGACAAGCAAAGTCAATGGGGAAGCCAGATTCACTTAACAACCATATTACTAACTTAACAACTGCTGTTATTCACTTAACAACTATGGCAAAAAAAAGTCATAAAATGGGGCATTTAACAACTGTCTCACTTAACAACAGAGATTTGGATCTCAATTGTGGCTGTAAATCGAGGACTGCTGTATATTGATCCTATATTCTGTTCTGAGCACCATAATAGAGCATCAGTATAAGCTGAAATTATCTTCTATCTCCAATTCCTTAATACATGTAGAGGTAGGTCAGAGCTTGTCTGAATGCCTACAAGAATGCAGGGACATGTGAAATTCCAGTGAGACCTTATTATGGAGAGACACCATGTGACAAAACAGTCTTGATATGACTGTGTTAACTTGGTGGCTTTCAAGGCGTGTTTTGTAAATCCTGAAGTCTCTTGGAAGCTTATCAGAAGCTTTCATGAAATTATCAGTGAAAATGTGCAGGCTGGCTTGAAAGAAAACATGATCACTCCCATTAATCTTCCTCTGCAACTTGAAGTTTAATCTCCCAAACTGTAACACTGTCAGAAAGGAACATCATGGTAAGGGATGGTGACAAGTCATATTCTGTAATAAGAAATCTTCTGCAGTCTATAATGGCCTGATACGAAGCCAAACCATTCAGAATGAGAAATGCTGCAACATCTGGCAACACAGAACCAAAGAAATTTTAAAAAAATCATTTGGGGGCTGCTTAGTGCCCTTAAGAGGTTAAAAAGATAATAGAATTTTGTCATTAAAATTATGCAAACATGGCTGGCTTAGTAGGGTTATACGTATGTGGCTTGCCTAACATTTGTTTTTCCAGTGTGTACAACCACTATGTGTTGGGAAATGAATAGAAGCACTTTATCTGCAGGGCTACAATGCACAATGGGCATTGAACATGAATATTTCGGTAACCTGCTTAATGAGCATTAGCTGTAAACTTCTACTGAGAGCTGTCAGATTACCACTAGCCATTGGCTTGTTCCAATTCATTGGGGAAGAAACTGTTGACCAAAAATGCACTGCATGAAAATAGGTTAGTTTGTGTGCCTGTTTGTGTGTAACTGCATTTTACTTATGTAGGACAGGTCCACAACTGAACCTAGAATTTTGGACGTAAAGCATTCTGGTCATGAAGCAAAACACCTATGCAGTTGCCTTGCTTAGTGCCAACAATCCCACCTCTCTCCGTTGCAGTCATTAAGAGATTACATTTACATTAAGTAAAATCAAATCCAATTTCATTTTTAGCTTGGCATTTTTCCCTGTTTCAGAGGTTGGCCCCTGAGATGTTCTTTAGCAGCCTCAAATCTTCAACGCTGATTACTCCTGCAGTGCGTATCATTTTTGCTGAAATATAGAACGTGAATTGTAGGGCTGGAAGAGATCTCAGAGGACTTCTAGTTCAACCTCCTGCTCAAAGTAGGAGACCTTATACAAGGAGGGTCCAACCTTGGCAACTTTAAGACTTACGGACTTACTTACTTACTGGCTGGGGAATTCTGGGAATTGAAGTCCACAAGTCTTAAAGTTGCCAAGTGTCTATGGAGATTCTCAGTCATCCAGGTCATAGTTGTCCCAAAGATGCTTTTTCACAAGGCAACTGGACTTTCTTCTTTTTCTTTGAAGACATTTCACTTCTCATCCAAGAAGCTTCTTCAGCTCTGACTGGACTTCATCTCCTTCCATTCCCCACCATCCAGCCAGAGCTGAAGAAGCTTCTTGAATGAGAAGCAGTTTTTCTTAATAGCCCCAAGTCTCCCTCCCCCAAGCAGAAACCAGCTCTGTAGAAATGCAGATGTGATAAACCATTCAGGAAGGTTGGAGCCCTCCAGCTAGAAGCTTAGGAAGACAAAGACACCTAAAATCTACATACCCCACCCAAACTCTAAGACAGGACATAATAGGATTAACCCACAGATGCCAAATGGGCACACTCAGACTCGGGTCAAAGTACATGACACGGGAAATACAAAGCCTCAGATGGAACAGGAAACAACCTCAAGAGCCCCAGAGGGCATAAAAACTCACTCCCTACATGTGCTCTCTCTCTCTTTTCTTCCAGAGCCATCTTTCTGTCTGGCTCTCCTCTTCAATAAACTGCAACCTTCTTTCTAAAGCAGTCACCATGTTGCTTATTCCCGGTTTGGACTGGGCCCTGATGAAGATTTTTCATTCAACAGTAGGTATAAAAACTCTCAACTCCATTTTGTCAGCTGTCTCAGAACTGCATGCTGTTGCTGGTTCTGCTCATTATCAATAAACAAGAACCTTCTTTCCTAAGCAGCTAGCCTCCATTTTATTTCCAACATCTTAGCCTCCATTTTATTTACTGCCAGATTGGGACACAGCCTACTGAACAACTGCCTTGCTTAGAAATTCTGGTCCCAACTGTAGTTATAAGTCACGGACTATCTGTATTTTAAATAAACAGATTCCAGAGATACCCCTGTTGGGTCAATGATTGTCACCACCAACAAAATAATAATAATTGAAACTAAACATTTAAAATGATTTTTAAAAACATTTTTAATTATAAGTTGTGGAAGCATACATTCAGTGCATTTCTCCAATAGGAAATTAAAATTACCTGTGCATATATTACCACCTATGTAAGCAGGATTCTACTTTTAAACATAAGAAAAGGTTAAAGAGAAGGGCTCCTTTCAGCATATTTAAGTGCTACAGATATTTAAATTGCATGCATGCATTAGAGGTAAAAATGCAAAGCACACATACACACCTCTCTGCACTGCCAGCAAAATCAAATGCTGTCAAAACACTGTGTTACTTCACACAAGTATTATTCACAGTTGCTGAAACTTAATTTTTAGGTATTCATCCCATCACATTACCCTCTCCGTTCAACTTTTTTTAAAAAAAAAAACTCATATATTGTGGTATAGTAGCTATAAAGGGGCCATAGCTCCCCACCCTTGTAAAGTAAGAAGAGATCTCCAAGTAAGCTCTTGAAGGAAAGCCAACATAGAAATTCTACAAATAAAGAAGAGAAACTGCCTTATCTATCTTCAGAAATTATGAGTAGAGTAATCCTTATTTAACCACCCCAACTGGGACTGGCAATTCAATCACTAATTGAAGCAGACACTAAGTGAAACCACAACTGTGTTTACAGTCTAAGTGTTTATTATTTTACTTCAGTTTTCCTTTGCTTTACAGACCTGCAAAATTTGTAAATGTGGGGAGTGATCATAAAGTTAACTTTTTCATCACTGTCACAACTAACTACAAATGGTTGCTATATGAGATGGTCACTAAACGATGAGTAACCTGTATCTTTTGCCTTCTACACAGTGACCATAATGTTTTCCTTCCATTGTTGAGAGGCAGTTGTCATTACAAGAAAATAAAATAAAAAGTGCACTGACCCCATAGCCTCCTTTTACCGTAGCTCAACAACAAGACTGGTAGTGTTGTTGTCTTCACAATAGTAAAGAATAGCATCAGGTCAGCAATTTAGGCTTCCCAGCTGGCAGTACAAAGTGGGGATCTCTGTGGCATTCTCTCATCCTACTGGCTAAGCTCAAATTGAAATGCTGCGGGGAAAGTACTTTCCTTTCCATTCAACAATGGCAGGCAATCTGAGGGGGCTTCTGTGATCATAGCTCATGCTCAATGAGCAGGTGACTGCTGTGGCCAAGAGGGCCATTGCAGAACCTTATCTCGTGTGCCAACTGCACCCTTTCTGAATTGGGAGGCCTTTAGACAATCACCATGCCCTAGGCACCTCAAAACTCAAATCCTGCAATGCCCTCCACCTGGGCCTGCCCATTAAGACCATTTGGAAGATTCTATTGGTGAGAGTGCAATGACACAGATACATGTCCATGTGAAAGTCCTGCTCTATTAGCTACCTTGGCTACCAGTACGATTCAATGTGCTAGTTATGACCAATAAATCACATAGGGCCTGGCTGTTTCCCATGGTGTCTAGCTGGCTAATATGAGCCAAAGGGGTTGGCTAATATGAGCCAAAGGGGTTGGCCAAAGGTCCGTTAAATTAAACAGTGTCATTGTTTGGGATCCAGGAAGAATGACTCATCTGTGCCAGTGCCTCCCTTGTTAAATGAGGAAAGAGTGGCTGGCCCAAGATCACCCATTTGGCTTCATGCCTAAAGGGGGACTAGAACTCACAGTCTCTTGATTCCTAGCCTGGTGCTTTAACCACTAGACCAAACTAGACCTCTCTCAAGGTTTAGAGAAGTGCTATATTCATATTCCTGCATGCTCTGAGGTTCCATAGTATAGTGTAGTGTAGTGTAGTGTAGTGTAGTGTAGTGTAGTGTAGTGTAGTGTAGTGTAGAACAAGGGGTAGGGGACAATAGTGAGAGGTGTGTGATGACATCATTACACAAAATGTAGAATTTATTTTATTTATTTATGAATCAAATTTATATAGCTTCCCAGTTCACCAAAGCCATCCTGGGTGGCACACAATCAATAATATATATATATATGTGATATATAAAAACCCTTATTGATAAATGTCATAAAAGGAAAAGAGGAAGAGGGAGGACAATGGAACCATCTGAGTAAGTCTCTGGTTGCCCTTTAGTTCCAGGACTAACCACATAGCCAGGTCTTGAGGACTTTTTGAAATACCAAAAAGTTATCCCAAAGATGCTTTTTCACAAGGCAACTGGACTTTCTTGTTTTCCTTTGAAGACATTTGCTTCTCATCCAAGAAGCTTCTTCAGCTCTGACTGGATGGTGGGGAATGGAAGGATTTATACTCCTTGCAGATTGCTGGTCATTTGCATTCTTTTAGAGAGTCTTTGAGGCCACCTGGAGATTTATCTGTGTCGTCAGGGTCACCGGAGTAGTGCAAATGGGTGTGGAGTCTTCTTGAAACTGCTGAAAGGACTGTATCGTAGACTGGAGATAGACGATGTTGTAAACCTCCAAGTGGCCTCAACAACTCTCTAAAAGAATGCAAATGACCAGCTGTCTGCAAGGAGTATAAATCCTTCCATTCCCCACCATCCAGCCAGAGCTGAAGAAGCTTCTTAGATAAGAAGTAAAACATCTTCAGAGGAAAATAAGAAAGTCCAGTTGCCTCGTGAAAAGTACTTTTGGGACAACCATGACCTGGATGACTGAGAATCTCCATAGAACAAAAAGTTATTTAAATGCTTATGAAGATATTAGGATGCAAGAACGTAAGGTAAGCATTTATGGGTCATTGTAGTTTGCTGTGGCTGTTGCAGGAAGCACACTTGTGGAGATTAAATCACAGCACTAACAGCAACTATATTGATTGTACTTTAATAATTTAATGTGCATTTCAATTTCAATTCAATTAAAATCTGTTAGGGTTTTTGGGGGGGTTTCTTTTGGTCCTGGCTTGCTTCCTTTTTGGAGTATGGTTCCCCTCATGTTAAATATGTCCTTACTTTGCTGCGATAAAAAAAAAAAGTGACTGCTGTTCTTGAAAGAACTGAATGTATTTGCCACAAAAGCCTCAAAAATCATTAAATGGAACTTGAAAGGAAATTGATAGTTTCAGTTCAACCAGTAATGATGCATGTCAAAAAACTCGCACAGTTCCAATTTACATAATTGTATGGATAATCTGTACCAATGTGCAAATAGGGAGCTCGCTCTTCAGAAAGGATCAAGGAAGACTAGGGCTCTTGACATCCATCCTGAAAGTTTAACCTGATTTTAATGGATATTCTACGTCATGTCGATCCTCTCTGGTGCGTGGCAGAATGGAAGGGGGACATTAAGACATTTATCTACCAAAGTAAGTGCCTTGATCTGCCACTCCAACCCAGTCTAATGGAAGGCCTCTTTCATTTAATTGGCAGGTGGCTGCTTTTCCAGCAATCTAACAAGTCTTATTTTTAGAATCCAAAACTTGGCAGCTCACTCCGCCTTCTGCTCACCTGCTTACCCAACCCTTAGCAAGGTTAGATGTCGAATCAACAGTACCAAATTATGATGTTATTTCAAAGTGGTTTGGACAGCTAGTCTTAACTTCGTTTTAATGGAGCCTTGCAGCATTAGGTAAACCTCTAAACTTGAGTGGGTGAATTCACATGGAGATTTTTTTCTCTCCAAAAGATAAAGATATCCTGTAACTAAACTAGATTCGTGTGGCTTCCTGGTCATATGGACATCCATGCATTTTTGTTAGCAACAACACAATATTTTCATATTGTTTCTTCCAACATATATTTTCTCTTTCACAGTCTAGCCTTCAACCTGAGGGTTCCTTAGTGGCTTTCTAGCCAAGCATTAACCAGGCCCAAACGGGCTTAGCTTCCAAAGCTAGGCAAAGCTAGCCAGGGGCTGTCAAGTGGCAAGACAACGTGCCTCAAATTATAGTTACACTACAAAAGGTTCCGATTTTTAAGTTGTTTCCAAAACTACATGCTTATCACTATTCAGTGATTAGACAGATGAAATGTTAAGTGCACATTGGATGCAACAGCTATCATAGAATACGAACTTTGGGCTATTGGCTTCTCTGACATCCATGTAAAAGTCCTAATTGTGTTGGAATGTTGTCTGGATTTCCATGAAGAAGAGGCTATATTCCAGAGGAGCAAGAGACAGCACAGTTTAGATCAGGGGTGTCAAACTGCTGGCCTGCGGGCCGGACATGTCACACGAAAGCTGCACCCACCCCATTGCCGGCAATGGCAAAACCGTCCCAATACGTTGCGCGACATCACGTGACGTCGCGAGTTTGACATGTCTAGTTTAGATAGTTTATTTGGGAGAAAGGGGGTGAAGACAGCTTCTCCCTACTTGTTCCTGGAGTATATGTTTTTATGGGCAAGAAGTTTGCTTTAGTTTAGCAAGATTTCTGCCTATAGGTGACGAACATAAGGGAAACTGCACTGAACAGGGCTCTCCAACTTTGGCAACTTTACAACTTGTGAACTTCAACTCCCATAATTCCTCATCCAGAGGAAACAAGTGCTCTTGTTTGTGAATTGTTTCAGACAGCAAACAATATATTGTGGAGGTCCTTGCTCAGTGTTAGTACAAAGAGAATGGCCTTGGTGGTTCCTTGATTGGGCTATTGTTTATTGTTAGCTTGTTTGGCAGTTCTTGATTGGGGTAGTGTTTGCTTCTTGATTTTTGGTCTAATGCTAATCTTGGTGTTAATCTCTGCTCATCTGGGTATTGATTGCTGGTGGTGATGACTATTGCAACTAACATTGACAGGGCAAGCCACTAGTGTATGAAATGAGAGCAAGCCCCATGCCCTAATAGCATTGAGCACATCAAGACCCCACAGTTCAATCCAGAACTACAAATAATCTCTTCTATTGAGACAGTAGATTTCCTAGTGAGCTCGTAGTCCAGTTTTTAAAAAATGATTATGTGCTATCAAGTTGGGATTGATCCTTAGCAACCATATAAATGAATGTTCTCCATAATGTCTATGGAGATTCTCAGTCATCCAAGTCATGGTTATCCCAAAAGTGCTTTTTCAAAAGGCAACTGGACTTTCTTTGTTTTTCCTTGAAGATGTTTTGCTTCTCATCCAAGAAGCTACTTCAGTTCTGACAGAATGGTGGAGAATGGAAGGATTTATATTCCTTGCAGTCTTTGGTCATTAGCACACTTTCTGAGAGCCGTTGAGGCCACTTGGAGATTTTTCTGAGCCCTCCAAGTCACCTGAATAGTGCAAATGGGTGTGGAACTCCTTTTTGGAACTACGGAAAAGACTGTGTTGTAAACAGCAGATAGGTGGTGTCATATCCCTCCCCCTCTGTTGAGAGAGGGCTGTTCAATTTTAATGTAGACGGCCTCTTTGACTCCTCTTTCAAACCAGCAGTCAGAGAGGAAAAATTGCAAGGAATATATGTTATTTACTGATGAAGATGGAGAATGGAAGGATTTATATTCCTTTTGTGTGTGTGTGTGTCCGTGTGCGTGTGCGTGTGTGTGTGTGCGCGCGCGCACACGCACAAGGAATATAAATCCTTCCATTCTCCATCATTTTGTCAGAACTGAAGAAGCTTTTTGGAGGAGGTGAAAAGTGTTCAAGGAAAAACAAAGAAAGTCCAGTTGCCTTTTGAAAAAGCACCTTTGGCTTTCTCCATGATGACCTATCTTAACCGGGTCTTTCAGGTCATCCAAAGGTGCACTTATGACCATTATGACTGAGTCCCTCCACCATGGTTGTCCTCCTCCTCTTTTCTTTCCTTCCACTAGCACTGAGGGTTTTTTTTTTCTGGAAAGCTTGGTCTTTGCTTTATGTATCTGAAGTAGGATAATTTGAGCCTGGTCATTTGTGTCTGTAGTTGGTAAAGTTATAGCCAAAGTGTTGAAGCAAAGAGAAAAGGTCAGAAGGGACAATACAAGCTGCGGCTACAAAGGCAATGTTACCCAGATATCAAAAGCATTGACTACAAGCTTTTCCATCCCATACTGAATGGATCACTCATGGGAGATGGCAGGCTTTAAATTGCACGCCTTCATCTGTTCTTTTCCTGGACATTAAAACTCAGCATCTTGCTTAGAAACGGGGCTTAAAAAAAAAAAAAACACCACTCGTCTCAATGCTGCGTCTCCTCTTTTATTTTTGGTGTTCTTATCACGAAAGTTCCAAAAGTTTGAATACAGGGGCAATATTTCACTTCTCAAAAGCATTCCAGGTTCCTGCTGATTTGGAATCTGAAGCTGGCACACTATTGTTCCTGCGATCAGGCCAGTCAAGGACTTTCAGAAACGTTCTTTGACAAACAGAGGCAGCGGGGGAGGCTCTAGCCTAATTGATCCAAATTGATCCAAAATCATCTTAACAAAAGCACCAGCCTGACATGAGAATTAAGGAATGAATTCCATAAAGCTTGTGCAAACCCTGCGTTTCCATCATTATCGTCTCTAATTATGCTCTCCGCTTTTAAATAAGCCTCAGGGGTCAGGCCACAGCATGTTCGCAACTTCCTTTTTAAGTTCGTTTTTCTTTTGGCAGCAGTGTTTCCAATGAAGAAGTCTATTCAGCCAACAAAACTTGATGCTCTTGAAGTCATTTTGAGCCGCAGAGGCAGTCAAAGAGGAAAAAAGGATGGAAAGTGTTTGTGAAGGTCAGCTGTGCTACTTTTTTGGCCTGCCCAGGTCACCACCTCACCATGGAAAGACTAAAAGGACTCTTGGACTCAGGACTAGGAGATTAAAGGAAAGGTGGAATGTACTATGGCCCTCACTATTCGTTCCATCCACTTTAGAACATCCTATCCTCAGAGGTGAGGCCAGCCCCCAGTCTTCTGGTTTTTCAGAAGAGTATTAAGATCTGGAGCAGCAGCAAAATGATGGATAGCTAGTGACTGCACCTAAAAACAAAAATCAAAGGGCTTGTATAGAAACCTATTCAACAAAGTACATAAAGTACTTTACTGCCACAAAGAAGAGAGGGTCAACTTATTTTCCAAAGCACCAGAAGGCAAGATGAGAAACAATGGATGGAAACTAATAAAGAAGCAACCTGGAATTAAGGAGAAACTTCCTAACACACAAGGCAAGAAGAACTGATGGCTAGTGGACCAAGGCAGTCACAGAATGGATCCCACTTGATAAAAAGCATTCACGAAGGAGACCTAAAACAAGATGGATCGACAACATCAGCAAGTATTGCGGACCCAATTGGCAAAAGAAAGCTCAGAACCGTATTGGTTGAAAACATGCGGAAGAGGCCTTCATCCTGGAGAGGATAGACAATGGCTAAAATGACGATATCCATATTGCCATTTTTGTGAAGTTTTTTTTTGAATCTCCTGAAATCCAATCTACTCTGCAGCCCTTCCATCCAAATGCTAACCAGGCCAGATCTTGCTTGACTTCTGATCTGAACCATATTACTTTGAAGATTTCTCCAAATGTATTCTTCTTTCATCAATTACCATTTTTTCACGTGCAAAAGAAGATCCACATAATGTAACAAACCCTTCAATAATCCCAATTATTAGGAGAATAATAGCAAATACATTAATAGTGAAATGTAACCATATAAATCAATTACATTCAATGCCTATTAATCCAGTATTGTCAAAATAAGGCTACAGAAATCAGAAGTACATTTGGTTTAATCATTCTCATGTTTTCAGCCTTTGCAATTATCTATGAGGACATGCCTAGGAATTTATAATAATAATAATAATAAAGTTGGAAGGGACCTTGGAGGTCATCTAGTCCAACCCCCTGCTCAGGCAGGAAACCCTATACCATTTCAGACAAATGGCTGTCCAGTCTCTTCTTAAAAACTTCCAGTGTTGGAGCATTCACCGCTTCTGGAGGCAGGTTGTTCCACTGGTTAATTGTTCTAACTGTCAGGAAGTTTTTCCTTAGTTCTAGGTTGCTTCTCTCTTTGGTTAGTTTCCATCCGTTGCTTCTTGTCCTGCCTTCAGGAGCTTTGGAGAATAGCTTCACTCCCTCTTCTTTGTGGCAGCCCCTGAGATATTGGAACACTGCTATCATGTCCCCCCTCATCCTTCTCTTCATTAAACTAGACACTGAATCCCTTCCCTCATGCAGCCTCCATCAAAGGGCTCCAGACTAAATACTGGAACATTTGTTCCCATAAAATACGTCAAATGGAGGCTTCCATTCTCCCTTTGTAATCGTAACCATCTCCTTACTAAGCCAAGACAATAAAACATTAAGGTTACCAAGTTGATGATGATGATAATGCCTGACTCCCAATTACTCATCTATCATCACCACCACCACCACCACCACCATCATCATCATCATCAGAGCTGGAAGGGATCTGGAGGTCTTCTAGTCCAACCCCCTGCTCAAGCAGGAGACCCTATAACCATTTCAGACAAGTCTAGTCTCTTTTTAAAAACCTCTGGTGATGAAGCACCCACAACATCTGGAGCCTAGCCACTCCACTGGTGGATTGTTCTCACTGTCTAGCAATACATTTAGACTTATATACTACTTCCATAGTGCTTTTACAGCCCTCTCTAAGTGGTTTTACAGAGTCAGCATAGAGTCAGCATATTGCCCCCAACTATCTGGGTCTTCATTTTACTGACCTTGGAAAGATAGAAAGCTGAGTCGAGTTGAGCTGGTCAGGATTGAACTCTTGGCTGGGGGGGGGCAGAGTTAACCTGCAATGCTGCATTCTAACCACTGCACCACCATGGCTTCTGTTCAATCTAAATCTAACAAGTTATGAGTGGAGCCACACAAAACATTAAACCGGTGCTGGAGAAGACTCCTGCGAGTCCCTTGGACTGCAAGGCGATCAAACCGGTCAGTCCTAGAGGAGATCAACCCTGACTGCTCCTTAGAAGGCCAGATCCTGAAGTTGAAACTCAAGTACTTTGGCCACCTAATGAGAAGGAAGGACTCACTGGAGAAGAGCCTAATGCTGGGAAAGATTGAGGGCAATAGAAGAAGGGGACGACAGAGAATGAGGTGGCTAGATGGAGTCACTGAAGCAGTAGGTGTGAGCTTAAATGGACTCCAGAAGATGGTAGAGGATAGGAAGGCCTGGAGGAACGTTGTCCATGGGGTCACGATGGGTCGGACACGACTTCGCAACTAACAACAACAAGAAGAAGAATGCATGAATTCAACTGTTATGGTTACTGAAGCCTGGCATAATAGGTTGAATGACCCAAGCAATTCTAGTTCGTGCAACTTAAATTTTATGCAAATTTTATTATGCTGAGTGAGCACAGCCTTGAAATGACCAGACAAGAAAATCCCAGGACAACATTCCAGAATCCAGCTAGTAATATGCAGCAGACCTCTCCACGCTGTTAATATTCATCCGGATAGCTTTAAACGAACAAGAAAGCATTGACAAACAACAAAGCAAGTGAGTAGATTCATAAAAGAGAAAAAAAAAACTTTCAACAGCTCCTCAAGCGAAGCTCTACAGTTCTCTACAAGTCCATTCTACTGGGTTCAGAAACAAATTAGAAGCCAGAATTGGTATTTTACCTAATGGGTTACATGTCCCCAATAAAGAGAACCGGCTAAAATCTTAAGTTATCAACTGAAGTTTCTAGGGTTTTTTTATTAAAAGCAACCTCAGAGAGAATTCATTGCAGTCAACCAGATACAATGCAATTAAAGTAGGAACAGACAATGTGTGTCCCACAGCTAGCAACGTGCTTGCCAATTCCAACTTTGCCATCTGCTCTTTGAATCCAATTTTTTATGACTTTTTTTTTTTTTAAAAAGGGGGGACATTGGCACCTTGGAACCCAAAATGTCACATCCAATATCTCCTTCTTTCCTGCACTTATTTGCAGTGTTTACTTATTTGGACAATGTTTTTAAATGAAATAACGGGTGGCTTTAGGCCAGTGCTATTTGCAAAGATCCTCACCTATCTTCCCCTCCCCCTGCCCACTGCTAAAGAAAAAAACAAACAAACCCTGAGCTTTCTAGAACATTTTTGGGAGGCTACAGAAAGTACTGTGAGGAAACTTCACCAGTTTACCTTTTGAGAAATTGGTGTTCAGTGATTGGCTAAAGCTACCGTGCTATCTATTCAGGAACACACAATGTCGTATGGCTACTATTTTGTGAGAGTACTCTCTTTATATTTTTGAATTTATGCTACAGTTTTGTAATCTACTCTGGGAAAAAAGTAGTTTTGATGGGTGGCATGTAAATTTAAAAAAAAGAAAAAGACATGCTCTTCAAATTCCAAATGCATTCACTTATTTAATTTTTAATCCCACCTCTGTTACTTTATATATAGAGAAGAGGGAGTCAAGCTATTTTCCAAAGCGCCTGAAGGCAGGACAAGAAGCAACGGATGGAAACTAGTCAAGGAGAGCAGCAACCTGGAACTGAGGAGAAACTTCCTGACAGTTAGAACAATTAACCAGTGGAACAACCTGCCTCCAGAAGCGGTGAATGCTCCAACACTGGAAGTTTTTAAGAAGAAACTGGACAGCCATTTGTCCGAAATGGTATAGGGTTACCTGCCTGAGCAGGGGGTTGGACTTGATGACCTCCAAGGTCCCTTCCAACATTATTATTATTATTATTATTATTATTATTATTATTATTATTATTATTATTATTATTATTATTATTATTATTATTATTATTATTATTATTATTATTATTATTATTATTATTATTATTATTATTATTATATAACTCAAGGTGGCCACCATACCTAGTAAGAGCATATCCTTCTTCCTCCTACTTTCCCCACAACAATGAGGTGGGTTGGGCTGAGAGAAGGTAACTGGCCCAAAGTCACCTAGCCAGCTTTCATACCTAAGACAGGACTAGAATTCACAGTACCCTGGTTTCTAGACCTCTTAACCACTAGGTTAAACAGGCTCTATATGTATAAAACATTTGTATAAAACAAATATCAGCCTAGAAAAAAATGCCCATCAAAATTAAAGCATATGTTACCATAAGCAGATTTATGATGTCCATGAAAAGGATGCTTTTGAAAACTATCATCTCTTGCAATTATCCTTATTGAAGGCAGATGTCAGCAACACTGAGTGGAATGTAATTCTGCTAACCAATCACTGTTCAACCTAGGGTGGATTAAATTTAAATAGTTTTGTTCACCAACTATCTGTTACTATCAGTCACAGATCAAATGTTATCCACTTTGTCAACATAAAGACTACCGCAGATTTATCTTGTTTTCATTGGAAAGGGAATTTATGTGTCTGCTTTAACAGATAGAATTTATGTTTTTAGAAATGGTGAATTTTCAAACATTTGCTTGCTTCATCTTCCTAGTAAAGCACTGGAACAGACTTCAGTCCAGCTTGTAGTGTTCTTTATTCTGTATCCAAGTCTGAAGCATGTCCATTGCACCACTGAATCCCATGGTCACAGTGTCCTTTGAAGGTGGAGAGTTAACTCTGCAAAATGGTGGGCATGATGTCACAAGACAAGTCATATCCTTTTTGTATATGCATCAGTACAAATATTTGTATTGATGTTACACCTGCCATTGTGCAGATTTTGACAGATCCAGCTCCCGTGAATGCTGTGGACTCAACTGGTAGAGAAATGGCTATAAAATCAATGAGTTGGTCTCTCATCCTAGTCTTTTCCCCTAGCCAATTCCCTACATGAAGAGTCCTCAACATTCAAAAGCTTCTTAATAAAGGAATTGTTTCTCAAGTCAATACAGCTACTATAGAATAGAATAGAATAGAATAGAATAGAATAGAATAGAATAGAATAGAATAGAATAGAATAGAATAGAATAGAGCTGGAAGGGACTTTGGAGGTCTTCTAGTCCATCCCCCTGCTCAAGCAGGAGAACCTATATCGTCTCAGACAGGTGAATGTCCAGTATCCTCTTAAAATCTCCTGTGACAGAGCGCCCACGTTTGCGGGTTTTTTGTCATCGTGGTACAGTTACAGGAGCATTGTTTTGTTTTCTCTTAAGGGTACGAGCACAGAATCCTTGACCTCCTGAAATTTGATTGAAATTTCCAAACAGAATTCAGGTAGATGCCACCACCTCAGCATTATGTTCTTCCATTCATATCATTCCTAGGTACTCAATTCATTCCCAAATAAGCAGAATGGACATCCAATGTCACCGATTAAACCATATGTGGTGACCTTCTATTTAATCCAGTCTAAATTGGAAGAAGATACTGAAACTGAAGTTTAAATACTTTGGTCAACAAATGAGAAGAGACGACTCCTTGGAAAAGACCCCAATGTGGGGAAAGATTGAAGGCAAAAGGAGAAGAGGACGGCAGAGGATGAGATGCTTAGATAATGTCATTGATGCAGTGAACACGAGTTTGGGCAAACTCCGAGACACAGTTGGGGATGTGGGGGGACTTGTGTGGTGTGGTACATGGGGTTATGAAAAGTTGGGCATCACTTTGTGACTGAACAATAACAACAACAAATTGGAAGAAATTTGGGTATAGGTTTCTAACAATCCATAACCAAAGCTAAGATTGAGAAGACTTTTGCCCTCCAGGTTGCAGTGTTTCTCAGCTACAAAAGAACATGAAAAATAGTTTCAGTTAAATATGGCATTCTGAAGCCCAAAGAACCTCACATAGGTTCAATAACTTCCCAAAGTTTTTCTATATTTTAATGACCAATAATAATACTGGGTTTTAGATTTATTTCTGGACTTATTTTGTGCTTTCTGGCACTATTCTGAATCAGAATGGTGCCAGAAAGCACTAAATAAAACATTTGTTACTTGGAATGACTCACTAGCTACCGCAGGATTGAAATACGATGGCACAGTAGGATGGGGTCAAGATCAAGATGGACTCATTGGATATGCATTCTGTGAGAAAATATTCTGACAGATCTTTGTATCTGCTTAACCTGTAAAAGAACTTGGATGAAGAAAAAAGGAAGAAATAAGCCAGATTCAGTATCTCAGCTTAGAGTCTCTATAGAGGTATGTAATAATTGTCCTTCACAGTTAAAGCTCTGGTACGTGTCAACATTTTGTAAACTGGGAATAAAGAATGTGCATTATGGAATTTGTATTATTGACTGGTGGAAATTACATAGTTTGCCATAATTAGTTCTCCCTTGTTCTGCCCTGCAGAAATCCATGTCATTTTACAGGATTATCTCTGTCCTTGTTCAGAGCTATTGAATTCAGGCTCCCATGTTTGAATGTGGTGCCTGTTCTATCAAAATGGACACTTCAATATATTCATTTCTCTATCAGTTAACATCCTACAATTTTTTTTGTGAGCAGGTTGGACAAGTGAAATTTCAAGAAGAGTTGCCAAGGGTTGCTTAACTAGAATATTTGTGGTATAGCAGTGTGGTAATCCAGCTTTGCTAAAGATTTTCAAAATTCTGTTTTTATAACCTGCAATAATAGCACATTTTTTTTAAACCTTGTGGCATTCATTTCCTGATCTGGTCTCCCTCAAAGAGCTGACATCAATCTTGAAAACCACTAGAAGTTTCTCTTGGCCCCATCTTATATCAAACCGAATCAAGGCCGGGCTCTTTTGAGCTCAAAGAACCAAAGTACTTTGGTCCCAAACCAACTGAAGTCTTTGAAGGTCACAATCAGCACTTTGAATTGCAGAAACAGGCTTCGTATCCTGGCTGTAAATCAAGGCTCTCCAGACTGAACTCTTTATGAAGAATTTGGCTTCTGCAGAAGGTTCACAGGCCCAAACTTGACAGGCTGAATTATATGACTGCCTCCTATAGTGAAGCCATATTTAATAGAGCTGCCTATTGCAGTTCATAGCAATTAAAGCTTATAAATGTGTCTACGTTCCAAAGGTTTAAATCCTAGATCTTTTCTTTTTGAGTCAGCCGTGATATTCTATCATTCTTTTGAGACCACGATAGACAGCTGCACCTAATGTACATGAACATAATAGTTGTTTTCAGCCTAGGAAGTGTGGGTTTCTATCTTGCCAATTTCTTTCACCCTTGGTGACATATCAAGAGGTCTTTTCCCTGACCGGTGGCAGTAACACTTTCCTTCTAGGCCAAAAGTCCAGGATAACTGGAATTTGAACTTGAATATTATTTCTACAAAAGGAAAGCAAATTCCAGATAGAAACTTACTATCCAGTTGGTAGATCTGGCCACTCTCCTGCTGTGCAATCTTCTTCATAAGTAGAATATACAGAGTTGGAAGGGACCTTGGAGGTCTTCTAGTCCAAACCCCTGCTCAAGCAGGAAACCCTATACCATTTTAGACAAATAGCTGTCCAATCTCTTCTTAAAAGCCTCCAGTGTTGGAGCACCCACAACTTCTGAAGGCAAGCTGTTCCACTGGTTGATTGTTCCAACCATTGTTTCTTGTACTTCTCTCTGGTGCTCTGGTGAACAACCTGACCCCCTCTGCCTTGTGGCAGCCCTTCAGATACTGGAATACTGCTATCATGTCTCCCCTATTTCTTCTTTTCCTTAGACTAGCCAAACCCAAGTTCTGCAGCTGTTCTTTGTATGTTTTGGTCTCCAGGCCTTTGATCATCTTAGTTGCTCTTCTCTGAGTTTTTTCCAAACTCTCAACATCTTTTTTGTGATATGGTGACCAAAATTGGCTGCAGTATTCCAGGTGTGGTCTTACTAGCACTTTATAAAGCGGTACTAATACTTCATGTGATCTTGATTCTATGCCTCTGTTTATACAACCCAGGATTGTATTAGCTTTTTTGGTTGCTGCTGGCTCATAGTTAAGTGATCGTCCACTAGGACTCCAAGGTCTCTCTCACGGTTATTTTTAAGCCAGGTCATGCCCAATCTGTATTTGTTCCTTTGGTTTTTCCTGCCCAAGTGTAAGACATTGCTTTTCTCCACATTGAAATTCATTTTATTGGATAGGGCCCATTGTTCAAGTTTGTCAAGATCTTTTTGGATCCTGAGTTTGTCTTCTGGGGTGTTGGCTACTCCTGACAGTTTGGTGTCATCTGCGAATTTGATGAGTTCCCCTTCAATTCTCTCATCTAAGTCATGTCTAAAGCAGCAAGGGATGCATTTTTTAAAAATCCCCTTTCTCACATTTTTGATAATGTGTAGCTTTACCCTGAGCTAAGGGGGATTTCACCTCAAGGGATTGCTTAGATTTGCAGAACACTTTCCAAAAATCAATACATTTTCAAATGGGAGCCAGTGACCAAAGGGAAGTTGTAATCAAATTAACAAGTGAAAATAATTAAACTGGAAGGGAGGGGTGGAAGAAGTCAACAAGTTTTAGAACATGGAAGGAAAACCGACAAAAAGATTGATGTGTGTCTGTATGCACCTTCAAGTCAATTTTGACGCCAGGTACCTGCCTGGACTACATTTTGTACTTTTTTGGGACAAGATTTTTGAGAATGGTTTGTCATTGTCTTCTTCTTAGGGCTAAGAGAGAGTGACAGGTTCAAGGATCACCCAGCCAGTTTTACACCTAAGACAATACTAGAACTCAGTCTCCTAGTTTCTATCCTGATGCCTTAACCTTATGCATCAAACTGGTTCTCTTGATTCATTGATATAATGATGCATTATATATTTATGAAACAAAGAGAAAATCCATTTCCCCTCAATGCAAGATTCTACTTTTTATATATTCAGCCTTTTTAACAATATATATTATATATATATATATATATATATAATCCCTGCAGGAAGTAAGACTACTTATGTTTACTTCTCTCTATTTGGCCTTAACTACTGATCAAACAATTAAAACTTAATTAGGCTTCAGATGACCCATAAGAGCAAAGGCAGAAAAAATAAATACATTGTTCAAACTAATCTTCCCATTTTTACTGAGGTCACATTCCTATGGCATGGAGCAAAAAGAAGAAAATGATAAACATTTACCCCTGTTATAAAACCTTATTCAAACTAACCAAAGATGACAATAGGAGCAATTTTACAACTATCTTCTTTAACATTTCAATGGCTTGGTATCTGCAAATAGCAACAAAATACTTCACCTCAAAGGCCTCCACAGTCACTGGCTTGAAAATGGCAACCACCCAGCTGGGTGATCAAAGCCCCACCCCTTTATATTTGCATACAATGCATGTGAGGCATGCTAAAAAGGGGTGGGGCTTAATTATCCTGTCACTCCCATTCTTTTGAAGTCACTGACTATTGTTGCAGAATCTCCTGATTTTTGCATTAGATAAAACTATTGCTGCTCCCAATAGCTCTGTCTTTCCTTAATAGTGTCATTTCAGTTTGATTCCTGGTTGCTTAGGGTCCCATTTTTAACTAATTCAGAGAGTATTACTTTCTCCCTCAATTGACTTCATTGATAGTCAGTACATCTTACACAACTATCCTTGGCTGGCTAGGGAATTCTGGGAGTTGAAGTCCACACATGTTAAAGTCACTGAGGTTGAGAAATATTGGTCTGTTGTCTTCTATATTGGTTACAGCAGGGACCTCCAACCTTGGCAACTTTAACACTTCTTCAACTCCCAGAATTCCTCAGCCAGCATATAAATTTGTGGACTACAACTCCCAGAATTCCTCAACCAGCATATAGTAATCTTGGTGCAGTTGTCATTTATAAAAAAACAAAGCTCCATGACTTTTTCCTTGCTTCCTGTCCATTAATCTCAAAAGAAAAGTCTCTAGTTTCAGTTGTACTGTAATCTTTAAACTCATCTGAATTAATAGATTTATTTGTATCCATTTTTTTTACTTTACACAACCACCAAACACGATAAAATGTTCATTTTTTTCAGCAAAGATTCAAAGCATCTTTATACATTCTAAACAATTTCTTTGGTGACAAATACCAACAATACATCATTTTATATAAATCCTCTTTAAGGTTAGAACACTGTGTAAATTTCAGTCCTTTCACCCACACATTTTCCCATTGTTCATTTGTATATTATTGTATATTTGTATATTATAACCAAAGTGTTATAACCTTTTCTTGTGTCTCATATTTTAACAAAGGATTATATATTTTAGCAATGAAATGTTTATCATTAAGCACATAATTCTCTTTCAAACTCAGTCTTACATTGTTCAAAACCATAAAATCTTTTATCCATTTTAAATCTTTCTCATAACTGCACATAAGAAAACCAAGGATAAGCATATAATTCTATTGTCAAGTCTTCTCTTGAATTTTATTTGCAGTCCACTTGAGAAAAATCCTAGTACATCATGGTAAGTTAACCATTTACATTTATTTATCGTTTTTCGTCTATAAAACGCTTCTTGTGCTGAAAGACACAAAGGTATTTTCAGGCAAAACTAAATTTATATTTATTCTATAGTCTAAGAATAGCTCACTCGACACAAAGGTTTTTGAAATCTACATTAAACTTAGCTTTATCAGACATAGATACGTGTCCCACCCAATTTTCGGATTATGTTCTTCTAACTCCAATAACCTTGACCGACTTGCCTCAGCTTGAGCCTCTAACCATCATTGACACCATTGGTTGAGAAAGGAATAATAATAATAATAATAATAATAATAATAATAATAATAATAATAATAATAATAATAATAATAATAATAATAATAATAATAATAATAATAATAATAATAATAATAATAATAATAATAACAACAACGACAACGACAACGACAATGACAACGACAACGACAACAAATGCATACAAAGTCGAAATTGAGAAGACAGCAACAGACAGTAAGTGCCGCCTATGCAAAGAAGCTGAAGAAACAGTGGACCACCTGGTAAGCTGCTGCAAGAAGATCGCACAGACTGACTACAAGCAGCGGCATGACAAAGTAGCAACAATGGTGCATTGGAAGATCTGCAAGAAATATCATTTGCCTGTAAGCAAGAACTGGTGGGATCATAAAATAAAGAAAATGATAGAAAATGATAAAATTAAACTGCTCTGGGACTTCAGAATTCAAACAGACAAGCACCTGCAACATAACACCCCAGACTTAACAATTGTCGATAAGAAAGACAAAAAAGTCTGGATAGTGGACGTGGCAGTGCCTGGAGACAGCAGAATAGACGAGAAAGAACTGGAGAAGATAACAAAATACAAAGACCTACAAATAGAAATAGAAAGACTGTGGCAAAGGCAAGCAAGGGTAGTACCAATAGTAATAGGCGCCTTGGGTGCAATCCCAAAACAACTGGAGCACCACTTGAACACCATTGGCATTGACAAATTCGCCATTAGTCAATTACAAAAGGCGGCCTTACTAGGAACTGCTTCCATCCTGCGACGATACCTGTAATACCATCAAACATCCACATCTGCCTATCCCAGGTCCTTGGTAAGGACTCGATAGGTGGACAAAAATGCCAAATCCAGTCTGAACATCTGGCTGACTATGCGATGATCAATAATAATAATAATAATAATAATAATAATAATAATAATAATAATAATAATAATAATAATAATAATAATAATAATAATAATAATAATAACAACAACAACAACAACGTAATAATAATAGTAATAGTAATAGTAATAGTAATAGTAATAATAATAATAACAACAATAACAATAACAATAACAATAATAATAATAATAATAATAATAATAATAATAATAATAATAATAATAATAATAATAATAATAATAATAATAATAATAATAATAATAATAAGTTGGAAGGGATCTTGGAGGTCTGCTATCATGTCCCCCCTCGTCCTTCTCTTCATTAAACTAGACATACCCAATTCTAGCAACCGTTCCTTATATGTTTTAGCCTCCAGTCCCCTAATCATCTTTGTTGCCCTTCTCTGCACTCTTTCTAGAGTCTCAACATCTTTTTTACATCGTGGTGACCAAAACTGGATGCAGTATTCCAAGTGTGGCCTTACCAAGGCATTGTAAAGTGGTATTAACCCTTCACGTTATCATGATTCTATCCCTCTGTTAATGCAACCTAGCACTGTGTTGGCTTTTTTGGGCAGTGTGCTGTAGCTGCCCAAAAAAGCCAACACAGTATAGTTTACGAGAAGTCACGTGAGATGCAGTAATGCAAGTTTGCACCCAAATCCCCAAGTCTAACTTTCCCTTCCCTTAGGTCCCTCCCCTCACTGGCCTCCCATGTCTAATCAAATTCAAAGAAGGTGTTTTCAGAAGGGTCACTTCAACTGTAGGTTGATATGCATTCTGAATTCTGCATTCTCTTCCCAGCCTATTGACCTTGAAGCCGTGTCTCAGGGAGATACAGTGAACTCTTTACCTGGGAAATCTCTCCCCTCGCATACAGTCCCTCCTCCCTAGACTTCATGACAGACTGGCACCCAGCGATAGTGCAACACAAGCGAGGGACGGCAGCTGATAAACTTATTTCTTAATTACCCCTACTCTTTCATCCCTATTAAATAGTAGGCTGCAAAATATAATTTTAAGTCTGCTGAGTCCAACCCCCCTCTTTCCTTTGCATCTTGTAAATACCTCGTAGTTTTTTCCTGGACATACAAATTTAGTTATCTCCTTCTGCCATTGTTTACATCAGTTGCAAAAAGAAGCATTGTTTGAAACAAGAATAACATTCTAGGCAAAACATTCATCTTAATCACAGAAATTCCACCCAGCCGTGACAACTGTAGCTTATTCCATCTGGGGACATCTTTGTTAGCCTCATTTCACATCTTAACATATTTATTTTGAAATAACATACCATTCATATTTGTCTTAATTTTGCCCAAGTATTTTACCTTCTCAATCTTAAAAGCCATTTATTCATCCGTTCTGTTTGATCTTGTACTTTTCTATTTTTGTTAACATCTTTGTCTTCTGTTTATTAACCTTAAAACCTGCTAATGCCCCAAATAGTTTTAATTTGTTCATTAAAAGTTTGATACTCTTTAAAGAACCAGAACCAAGTCATCCACAAAAGTTCTTAACAAGCTCATCCTATTTATTATCTATACGCCCGGTTTAGTTCCTTGTTCTTACAGTGGATATATCTTCAACTGAAATTCTTATTTCTGTATTACACCTGAAACTTCACAGGTTCACTTTAAATATTCCTAATCAAGTTCAACAATTTTAGTCATGTACATTCTTCTCAATTCTGGGGAGGTGCAGTGATTTCATGCTAACAATCCCTCATTTAGATATCACACACCAATAGTCTCAGAAATCAAATCAAACTATTTCCTGCACAAAGAAGTATGCTCCTTCCTTCCTTCCTTCCTTCCTTCCTTCCTTCCTTCCTTCCTTCCTTCCTTCCTTCCTTCCTTCCATCTTCCTTCCTACCTACCTCCCTCCCTCCTTCCCTCTCTTTCTTTCTTTCTTTCTTTCTTTCTTTCTTTCTTTCTTTCTTTCTTTCTCTTTTAATCTTCCATGAAAGGATGAAAACACTAAATAAACCATCATGCTCTTCAACCTTCTCAAAATCTTCTATATCTCTTGTTTCTGTTAGTTTTTCTTGCCTGCTAAGCTTGTTTCTTCTTTTTTTCTTTTCTTCTTTTCTGGTTTTTTTTTTCTTTTTGAATCTTATGAACAGCTGCTTCATCTGTCAATTCCTTTTACAGTGTCTCCCTTGTCTGGTCCAATAAATCATCTTCTGTTATGAGTTGAACTATGCCCAATCGCCTTCTCTAATCCTCTGATTTTTTTTTTTCAGGCATCACTAAAAGGATGCACTCCCTGCAAATAGGTGTGAGGTTGTTTGGGATAGGAACATAAACATGACATAAGAATTGCAGAATATCATTGCAGAGTTAGCTTTCTTCATCTTCACTTCTATTCCTTAAGGCATCACTGAAATGTAAGCATTGATTTCTTCTTGCTCCTGCCTCAGGATACACCATTGCATTCTTTCAAGTTAAGGAAAGTAGGGATGTACAAATTATGGTGGATTCAGGAATATTCTGTTCCTCCTCTAGATCATGCCATTCCAGGGTCATTGGAGTGTTTTTTAGAAATTAATTTCCAAACAGAGAATTCAGGGCAACCCAGACATAGCATTCCATATGCCCATACACCACCTCAAACTTCTTCCAGTTTAGAAATTTATTTCTGGATACAGCTGGATTGCTTTCAGATCATCATAGTGTGGAAGAGACTTAGCATGTCCGGTGGAGAAACAAATGCTTCAGTTCCTGAATTGTGGATTTTTTTCACATCCTTACAGTGGAGATTAATCAGAGAACATCCCCCTAAGGGGATATTCAAAGTTCACTAAGCTCTCCCTACTCAAAGTCATCTTATCTGTTCCTACCCATTAACTACCTGTAAGTTGCAACTCTGCTCTATTAAGGCTGCCAATCCCTTACAGTGTTGCAGTCAAATGAATACAGAAAGGAACCCTTTTCAGATCTTCTGCTCATTAAGGGAGTCAGGAGTCTTGGAATACAGGGCCAACACATGCAATCCCAAAACCAGGATATTCATGCCTCCTTGTATTCTCCCCTGTATCTTATTTATTTGTTTATTGATTGATTGAATTTATATGCTGCCCATCTCATTCTGAAAAATGCCTTTGGGCAGCTTACAATGATAATCATAAATATTAAAAATACCAAATATGAAGGTAAGAGGCAAAAATGGCCAGATCAATACAGGGACAGCAGGCCTGGAGGCTAAAATATACAAAGAACAGCTGCGGGACTTGGGTTTGGCTAGTCTAAAGAAAAGAAGAAATAGAGGAGACATGATAGTGTTTCAGTATCTGAGGGGCTGCAACAAGGCAAAAGGGGTCCTGTTGTTCACCAGAGGGCAGGACGAGAAACAATGATTGGAAACTGATCAAGGAGAGAAGCAACTTGGATTTAAGGAGAAACTTCCTGACAGTGAGGACAATCAACCAGTGGAACAGCTTACCCCCAGAAATTGTGGGCACTCCATCACTGGAGATTTTTAAGAAGAGACTAGACATTCACCTGTCTGAGAAGGTGTAGGTTCTCCTGCTTGAGCAGGGGGCTGGACTAGAAGACCTCCAAGGTCCCTTCCAGCTCCTAGTCTAGTCTAGTCTAGTCTAGTCTAATCTAACTCCAATGCTGAGTGACCCCATCAAGACCCCAGACTAACTGACTGAGCTAGATTTTGATGCTCTTCTTGAAGGCCAAAAGGGTGAGAGAGGATCTCACCTCAGTGGGGCAATATTCCATAGACTGGAAGCCAGAGCAGAAAAGGCTCTCCACCTAGATCCTGCCGGTCAAATTCTTTGACCAATGGGGTCTTCAGCATGCCCTTTCTGCTGGACCAAGTGGGATGGGCCATTTGGGGTGAGTCAGTTCTTCAGACTGAGGTCTAAGCATTGAAAAAGACTCAGATTTTAGCTGAAGAAAAGATATCACCAAACGTTCTCCATGAATATTTCCTTTGCTAGTTATTTTCCTTATTCCGTTCCATTCCTTTCCCTCTCTCTCCACCCTCCCCATTATTCGAGCCGTTGCTATTTAGTATTTTCATGCATATCTCTTAATGCTCTTTTATGAAGTCACTATATCTAGCTTAAACCTTTTAGGTTTAATTAACCTTTGCCTGACATGCATTTTGAAGTGAAATGAGGGGCTCTTAAAAGATGAGTCACACAATGAAAATACGTTCAGCAACAAAGCCTAGCCTTTGCTGAGAGATACACAATTCTGGAGATGATGCTAATTATCTGTCTGGATTCTGAACCCGCTTCGAATGGCTTTTGATAAGTTTCTCGTCTACAAAAGCACAATGGGGCAGGTTACTGTCAAGATTTTATGTCACTGGGAAATGGGAAACAAAAGCCCCCAAATAGCAAGATGATATTAATACATCTGGCTCTAGGTACTATGTCAGACGAGTGTGCTTTGCACCCATCACCTGGAACAAAGAGAAGGATGGGGACGGGATACAAAATTTGAGGCCACATCTTTATTTAGTTTTATCCCCCCCCCCAAAAAAAAAAAGTATGTAGCAAAAGGAGCTGAAGCAGGACCTGGACATTATATATCTCAGGGTATTCCAAGCCCTACAACAGATACTACTAAACTATTATAGCTTCTGCTAAGAAATCTTCTCCAGCAGGATCAGGAACAGTGGAATGCCTTAACTTCTGCCTCAACATCGGGATTTTGGTGTCTCCTACATGAGCATCCAAAGAGAAGTGTGAAAACTATGACTACTTAATAACACAGCCTGCATGGACAACAGGGAAGTTATGCACAATAGTTCAACAACCCCAATATTAACTTCTGTTCAATCAATCAATCATCAATCAATCAATCAATCAATCAGAATAGAGCTGGAAGGGACCTTGGAGGTCTTCTAGTCCAACCCCCTGCTCAGGCAGGAGACCCTTTCCAGGGGTAGGCAACCTTGGCTCTTTTATGACTCGTGGACTTCAACTCCCAGAATTCCTGAGCCAGCATAGCTGGCTCAGGAATTCTGGGAGTTGAAGTCCACGAGTCATAAAAGAGCCAAGGTTGCCTACCCCTGCCCTATACCATTTCAGATAGGTGGCTGCCCAGTCTCTTCTTAAAACTTTCCAGTAATGGAACGCTTTGTCTGAAATGGTATAGGGTTTCCTGCCTGAGCAGGGGGTTGGACTAGATGATCTCCAAGGTCCCTTCCAAATTTATTATTATTATTATTATTATTATTACTCTCAACTTCTGAAGGAAAGCTGTTCCGCTGGTTAGTTGCCCTCACTGTACGGTACAAATATAATCTCTTACATTTGTACACTGTACAAATGTAATATCTTCCTTATGTATTAGAAAGGAACATTTGGGGAAAGTACTTTTGTTCTAAATATGATATCATAATTATGGCCACCCTTTTCCTCCTCCGCCACAATCTCTTGCCCCTTCTCTTCCTTCCTTTTATTCCACATTTCATTATAAAGGTGCACACAGAAACATACACACTTAACTTTTCAGCTGTAAGAACACCCTCATTCTGATTTTGCTTTTCTGCTTTTTCCCCCTAGTGCTGTAGTTAGAATTTTGCCCTCGCTTATGAAACTAATTGAGGGAGGACTGGATGTGTTTGCATCCATAAGGAATAGGAAAATCGATTTACAAATGACACACCAATGAACTTGATGTCACGTTATGTTAACCCTGGCCTGGATCTTTATTGTTTAACCAGTGCATTTCTATTTTCACTGTGGCAACAGAAAGGACTAAGGTCATTTTTGCAACCAATTAACTTTTTTTTCCCATTCTGACTTCAGCACCGCTGCTTAAAATCTTGCCCAGTGAGGTTAAACTAAAGGTTTCTGTGGGATTTTTTTACACAACAGTTTTCATTTGGAACGCATTCCTATCAGTTGTGGATTCCTGAAGACTTTGCACTAAATATGCACCCCCTAAAGAAAATGTTAGAGATATTCTTAAAGCTATCAAGATCCGGAAACAACCAATACTTTACTCTTGGTAAAAATCTGAATTTACTAACTAGAGATACTCCTGTGGCACACAATTCACACAAGGGCCTCTCACCCAGGAGCTGAATTAACAACTTAAACTTGATTATTCATTTCTCTCTATGGTTGCTTTGTGTCTCATACAATACACTGAACCATCAATTAGCCAAACAGGCTGGATTGGCACAAAGAATAAGCCATAACCACATTATCCATAATTTATAATACTTTTTGCTTTTTAGAGCTAGTTTGATGTACTGGTTAAGTTGCTGGCCTAGAAACCAGGAGACTGAGTTCTACTCCTGCCTTAGGCATGAAAACTGGTTAGGTCATTGTGGGTCAATCACCAGGAGACTGTGATTTCTAGTCCTGCCTTAGGCATGAAAGCCGATTGGGTGCCCTTGGGCCAATCACTTTCCCTCAGCCCAACCCACAACACAGACTTGTGGAAAAATAGGAGAAGAAAGGAGTATCATTTACATTCGTTGCTCTCAGTTGTATATGAAAAAAGACAGGATAAAAATCAATCAAGGAAGGAAGGAAGCATAAAAGCAAGAGATAAGCACAAGCAAACCAATGTACCTTTATGCCAACATCATTCATGGCACTTCTCACTTTTCAGACTTTCATCAGGTCCATCAAACACAGCTTTCACAGTTTTCCCACTTCTCAGTCCATTCACTGTTCTGTCCTATACAGGTAGTCCTCAACTTACAATTGAGCCCAAAATTTCTGTTGCTAAGTGAGGAGTTTGTTAAGCGAGTTTTGCCCCATTTTATGACCTTTTCTTGCCACAGCTGTTCAGTGAATCACTGCCATTGTTAAGTTAGTAACACGGTTGTTAAGTGAATCTGGCTTCCCCCATTGACATTCTGGCCAGAAGTTGTTTACAGAAGCTGATCACATGACCCCAGGACACTGCAACCGTCATAAATACGAGTCAGTCACTAAGCATCTGAATTTTGATCACATGACCATTGGGGATGCTGCAACGTAAGTGTGAAAAATGGTCACCAGTCCCTTTTTTTCAGTGCTGTTGTAACTTTGAACGGTCACTAAACAAATTGCTGTAAGTCGAGGACTATCTGCTTTTGCTTTGCACTTCAATTCTCATTCATAGTCTCTATACAACTAAACCCCTCTCAAAGCTCAATTCCTGTATTTCACCCGTTCCTTTTTTACCCTTTCACTTCTTATTTTACCCTACACATTTCTTAGGGACCCATCCCCACTGCATTCAATTTAACTTTACTCCTGACATGCTCAACTCTCCCTTCCATATAAGAAACACACTCTTACGCACAGCCATTTCAGTCTCTTTGAAAAACATTCGTGCTTTGAAATAGGCCACATGCTACCCATTATTTTCTACCAGCATTTACACATCTCCGCCCATCTTCACTAAATCATCACAAAGATGATTAGGGGACTGGAGGTTAAAACATATAAGGAAAGGTTGATGGAATTGGGTATGTCTAGTTTAATGAAGAGAAGGACGAGGGGGGACATGATAGCAGTGTTCCAATATCTCTGGGGCTGCCACAAAGAAGAGGGAGTCAAGCTATTCTGCAAAGCGCCTGAAGGCAGGACAAGAAGCAATGGATGGAAACTAATCAAGGAGAGAAGCAACCTAGAACTAAGGAGAAACTTCCTGACAGTTAGAACAATTAACCAGTGGAACAACCTGCCTCCAGAAGCGGTGAATGCTCCAACGCTGGAAGTTTTTAAGAAGAAACTGGACAGCCATTTGTCCGAAATGGTATAGGATTACCTGCCTGAGCAGGGGGTTGGACTTGATGACCTCCAAGGTCCCTTCCAACTTTATTATTATTATTAAACATGAACCTCAGTCAACTGAACATTCAAATTGGCTGGCGCTGATGGTTGACACGGGTTGCTACCAGCATCCTAGGTGTCAACCAGGTACCTTCTTAAAATATAAGATGTTCCGAGTAGCGCAGTTTTTTGTAACATTGCTGGAGTTATTGCAGGAAGCTGCAATTTCTTTATGTATTTTGCAAAGTTTTTGGACATAGTTCCCAGTGCCCCGATGACAATAGGTACCACTGTTACACGTTGTTTATTATTATTATTATTATTATTATTATTATTATTATTATTATTATTATTATTATTATTATTATTATTATTATTATTATTATTATTATTATTATTATTATTATTATTATTAAATATTCTACTGATCAATGCTGCAATTAAAGAATTTAGATCTAAAGACTAATCTATCCAGGTGAAAAGGAAAATGGAATAAACAATTGCAAGTTACAGGTGGCCCTTGACTTAGCATCACAATTGAGCCCAATATTTCTGTGTCAACGCTGTTAACATCGGGGTTCCACTTTAAGACCTCCCCCTAAGAAGGCACCTGGACCCCTCGTGGTGGCGGGTCAGACCCACTATGAAGTAAAGCGTATTCTTGATTCTAGAGCTTTTAAAGGGAAATTGCAGTACTTAGTACAATGGAAGGGATATTCACTGGCTGAAGCCACTTGGGTGAAGTCTAGCGATGTGAAAGCTGACAGACTCATCAAAAGGTTCTATAGGAAACACCCTAACAAACCGAGAGACAGTCCCTAACTTATGCTTTTGTTTACGTTGTAGGATCTGTCCTTTTTGTAAGGGGGGCCGGATGTCAACGCTGCTAACATCAGATATTTTTGCTTTGACAACAGTTGGAGATGCAGCCATTTTCTTCTTATGTTTTACTCTTAGAGTTAGGGTTAGAGTTAGATGATGCTGGGGGGAGGAATGTGCACGAGAGTTTAGCTAGACATAACAATACTGGACATAGTGTGTGAACCAAGGTTATTGAAATAAGAGATGATAAGAATTGGCAGGCTGGAGAACTGGAGGGAAAGCCTGCATTTCAAACTAATTGGAGAATGTGATTTATGACTGTTAATTGGAGGAGGGAATTGTGCTTTGATACTATGTGCTCAGGGGAGGGGAATTCAGTTTTTGGCTTCGATTATGTTAGTGTCAACGCTATGCTTCTCTAATAAAGATTCTTTAAGGTAAACAATGCCTCGAAGTTCTTTGAAGAGTTTCATCTGTCGGAACCATGACATTCTCTTGTTAAGTGAAATATTGGTTAGGTGAGTTTTGCCCCGTTTGCCACCATTGTTAAGTGAATCTGGCTTCCCCCATTGACTTTGCTTATCAGAAAGTCACAAAAGGGAACCGCATGAACCCCCTGGACACTGCAACTGTCATAAATATGAGTCAGTTGCCAATTTTGATCATGTGACCATGATCATGAGTCATAAGTCATTTTTTTCAGTGCCATTGTAACTTTGAACAGTCACTAAATGAACTGTGGTAAGTCGAGGACTATTTCATTATATGAACTATATAAACAGTGAAAACTAGAAGCAAAGGATGAGTACAGCCCGGACTTCTTCCTTTCTCAATACCGAATACTGAAACATTCACTAAGCATTTTATTTCTTTCTCATTCATGTTTTATTTCTGCCTGATGGCACTTCACTTCAACTTCATATGTATGCAAAACATTCTGGAAATCAAGTCCATTCACTTTATCAGGCAGGTTTTCCAAGTTTAAAAAAACAAGGCACAACATCATTTCTTTCACAATCTGTGCATCAGTAAATCAATGACTACAAAAGACCAGAAATTGAATCTGCCCACCCACGGCTTGGCATAAAGCTGCATTTTATTTCCCAAATTTTTCTCATTGTCGTCTCTAGTATCTTTCGATCAGAATACTGACAAAACCCTTCCCTGAATATTTAGCAAACTAATTCCTTTTTCAATTTTTTTTAAAATCACTCTTGTTACCAGTCTTTCTGTAAGGGGAACAGTAATGGCCTATTTCCAGTTATCAAGCACAAATGCATTCTTCACACTAACAAGTTATGCCATCACTCTGTAAACAAATAACATCCATATTTTACCATTTTTCCCCCAACACCTTGATCTGAATCCACAGTTTTACCATTTTAAAATATTCTGATAGCATGGAAGATTTTCTTTTCATCATATTTTTCTTCACCGCTAATATTTATAGCATTAATTTACTCTTAAGCATGCCTCTGTCATTCCTTTGAAAATCTTTAAAATACTCCTTCCAGAAGTTCATCACTTCAGTTTGATCCAAAATAATGTCATCACATTTATTTTTAATTCCATCCACTCTGCTGACTCACTTTCAAAAAAAATGTTTTTTTTTATTTACATCGACATCACACTGCATTTTTTGCAGTTTTCAGTCTTAACCATTCTGTACTATCTATATTTTTGCAACTATCATTTTTTTACAGTTATCATTGTCTTCAAACAACTTCAAAGGTTGTTCCACTGACTAATTGTTCTGTTAGGAAATTTCTCCTTAGTTCTAGGTTGCTTCTCTCCTTGATTAGTTTCCATCCATTGCTTCTTGTTCTGCCTTCAGGTGTTTTGGAGAATAGTTGACTCCCTCTTCTTTGTGGCAACCCCTTAGATATTAGAACTCTGCTATCATGACACCTCTTGTCCTTCTCTTAATTAAACTAGACAGTTAACAACTGTGACAAGAAAGATCGTAAAATGGAGCAACTGTCCATTTTACTTAACACTGTCACTTAACAACTGTCTTGCTTAGAAACAGAAATGTTGGGTTCAGTTGTGGTTGTACCTGTATAGGAAGATGCTGGAGCTGGATGATCACTTTAGCGACAATGGGCAAAGGCATCATTTTATATTTTATGGGAGAAGACAGTGGAAAACCACTCCTGTATAGACCAGATAAAGTGATTGATGAGGTACTGTCAAGTTGGCAAGATGGGCCCCTCAGGTCAGATGGCACCTTGAGAAAAAAAAATTCAAAATCTTTCAGAGTGCTAATGATATTTATGATTCAGCTAGATTAAAGTCTTTGAGTTGCTGAAGCTGCCATGCGGGAAAAGCAATCTGATGCGGCAAAGATGGAATTGTAATTGGAATATGGGATATAAGAAACTTGATCATGAGAAAGCTCAACCCGGTGAAAAATGAACTGAATCGACTACACATTGACACCTTAGGCATCAGTAAATTGAAACAGACTGGCTTTGGACACGTCATACTGTTTACTCCTTGGCACATGAGAAACACAGAGGGAATGGCATTGCTTTCATACTCAGCAAAGATAGTACTTAGATAGAATGCAGTCAGTTCAATTTCTTGGACAACCCTGTAATATGACAGTTATCCAAGTTTATGCTCCAAACACTGATGCAAAAGAAATGGAGACTGATGAGTTTTGTAGTCATGTTCAATCTAAAATTGACATGGAAGCAATGTGTGCTCCTTATGGTTGGAGACTGAATGCCAAAAATTGGAAACAGTAAGAAGGAAAACGTAGATGGTCCAGGGAACAGAAATGAGTCAGGAGAATAATATAGCTGCTTCTGGCAATCCAATTTTTTTTTTATTACTAGAAAAATCTTCCAACAATTGAAATGGTACATGTACAGTATATGCAAGGACATCACCCAATAGAATATGCAGAAATCTTTGTATTATTGGTACAAGGAAGTAGAAATCCTCAATAACAACAACAAAGATTGACTACAGAACAATTGTTGAATCACTCATGTTCAAGTTCCAAGTGGAAAAACAAAGCCAACTAGTTTCCATGATATGAATGTGAGCATAATATAGGTAGCCCTCAAGTTACAATGATATTGGAACCTGCCCATCATGGTGGTAGCTCATGACATTCATAAAGCAGGTCAATCACATGACTGATCCTGAGTGTGTTGACCGTTCAAACTGTAGAATATGGTTAGGAAAATGGAAATTCCTGAATATCTCATTATGTTCATGTAAAACCTATTCCATAAGATAGAACCCGGGAAACAGACTGATTCCAGGTCAACAAAGGAGTTAGACAAGACTATATTCAACCTATTATTTATCCAGCCTATATGCCAAATATATAATGAGGGTAACTGGATTGGAAGAAGACGCCCATGGTTTCAAAAAGCCAGAGTTAACTGTAATGGCTCCGTGTATCTAATGAATCTCAAAAAGGGCAAAACTATATACTGCCTTCAGGTATCAAATAATATTTGAAACCCCTTAGTTTCATAGAATAGAATAGAATAGAATAGAATAGAATAGAATAGAATAGAATAGAATAGAATAGAATAGAATAGAATAGAATAGAATAGAATAGAAGTAGAGCAGAGCAGAGCAGAGCAGAGCAGAGCAGAGCAGAGCAGAGCAGAGCAGAACAGAACAGAACAGAACAGAACAGAATAGAATAGAATAGAATAGAATAGAATAGAATAGAATAGAATAGAATAGAATAGAATAGAATAGAATAGAATAGAATAGAATAGAATAGAATAGAATAGAGCTGGAAGGGACCTTGGAGGTCTTCATAGAAGACAGCATATCCATTTTAACATTCATTCATTCAGACTGGCAGAATGCATCCATGAACACCAACTAGCACTCAAAAGTCATGATGAAAATTATTTAATTTCACAACATATAGACAGATTTAACCATAGCTTCAACTGAGAAAATGTGACAATCCTAGACCAGGCCAAATCCAAAAATACCAGGGAATTTCTAGAAACCTGGCACTCTGACAAATCAGCCATCAATAGACACATAGACATTAACAACATCTACAGACTATGCAGAAGAGACAATCAACTAGCCCAAAAGAGAAAAAGACCCCAGCACTTCTCCACCAGTAATTAGCACTCAGATCAGCATAGATTAACTCCAAGGTCACCTTCAGACCAACAATCAAGTAAGCAATACCCCAATCAAGAAACTGTCAAAGAGCCATTAGTAAACAGCCCAATCAAAGAATCCCTAAGACCAACCCCACCCACACAGACAGACAAGACACCAGAATATAAACAGACAGCAGACAGCACTCCTTACTAGCACTGATGATGTTACCTAGTTAGGGTAATGAAATATCTGCAAGAAAACAAGCAAGCTCAGAGAGCACCAAGGACCCCTCATTCTTGTTTTTACTATTTTCTTCTTCCAAGCTACTTCCATATACCATGTTTTTTTCAGATGGGTCCACAGATACTGACCTCTTACCATCATAGCTTTGGTTAACAAGGGCTTTCACATAATTTCTTTCAAGAATATAGAAAAAGTACAGATTAGGTTACTACCCTTAGTCATTCTTAAACCACATGTATTGCACCATTATTACAGGGAGAAAATGTCAATACAAATTAGTTTTATCATAATATGGGCAGTATGCCTCAAACCCAACCAAAGGCCCAGTTTTACCCAAGTAATGGATTTTCATGCTAAAACATATGCATGTTCCATTCATGCTGTACAATATGCTAAATACCAATGTCAACTACTATGATGGGCAGGCTGCATTACCATTGTAACTTGAGGGCTACCTGTTATATGCTCACATTCGTGTCATGGAAACTAGATGGCTTTGTTTTTTCACTTGGAACTTGGCCATGAGGGGCTAGAGGCTAAAACATATAAAAATGGTTGCAGGAATTGCAGTGGTGGGATTCAGCCAGTTCATACCAGTTCGGCAAAACCAGTACCTAATTTTTTGTTGACTTCGGCAAATCAGCTGAAGCCCTAGCCCTTTTTTGCAAGGCCCAGAACAGACCACTGGAAGTGCATGGATGCCACTTCCAGAAGTTTGTTCTGAGCCTTGGAGGCCTGGGGGAGGCCTCCCAGCCCCAGAATAGCCCACCAAAAGTGCATGGACACCACTTCCGGAAGTCCATTCTGAGCCAGGGAGGCCTCCCAGGCCCACAATGGCACACTGGAAGTGCGTGGACACCACTTCCGGAAGTCCGTTCTGGACCTCAGAGTCCTAGGCCCAGAACGGACTTCCAGAAGCAGTGTCCACACACAGAACTGATTCTTCAGGTATTTGAATTCCACCACTGAGGAACTGGATATGTCTAGTTTAATGAAAAGAAGGACAAGAGGTGTCATGATAGAAGTGCTCCAATATCTAAGGGGTTGCCACAAAGAAGAGGGAGTCAAGCTTTTCTCCAAAACACCTGAAGGCAGAACAAGAAGCAGTGGATGGAAACTAATCAAGGAGAGAAGCAACCTAGAACTAAGGAGAAATTTCCTAAAAGAACAATTAATCAGTGGAATAACTTGCCTCCAGAAGTTGTGGGTGCTCTAACACTGAATTTTTTAAAGAAGAGATTAGAAAACCATTTGTCTGAAATGATATAGGGTTTCCTGCCTGAGCTGGGGGGTTGGATTAGAAGACCTCTAAGGTCCCTTCCAACTCTGTTATTCTGTTATTCTATTAAGTGTCTCTGAGTGAACAATGCTGAACAGGCTGCTATATATTTATTCTAGAAAGTAGTTGAAGTGTTAGAAAAAAACACTGAATGCATCAAAAAGGCACTGTATATTATAGACATGAGCTTCTCAATGAATGTTAATGACTATGTCACTCAAACAAGTTCTGGCCGATGACTTAAGAATCAACATTCAGATGTGGCATGCCATAATTCTTGAACTTCCAGGGAGAGTGAATAAGTCTTACTTATTCTTGTTTTAATGGGGTAGAATCGGGATTGAAAGTTCATTACCAAAGCAGCTATACATGCCCATTGGTAGTAGCTAGAAAAGAGTGACAGCAATTTTCCCCATCTCCCCAAATTGATAGCAATTTCAGCCTACCCTTTTTATATTAAAAAATGTGAATACAGAGTTGATGTTCAATTTCCATTTATTTTTTTTTGCCTTTAACTGGAATATACCAAAGACCAAAAGAGAAAGGGAAAAAAAAACCCCATATACTGTAAGCACGTATAGCATTCAGGCATATTTTTCACTGTGGCTCTCCTGCTTCAATCTTGAAGCTGAGAATTTCACTATATTGAATGCGTTGCATGGTACATACAGTGAATATGTTTTTTTCCACAAGAAAAAAACAAATCAACACAGTAGTCATCTAAATAGCCAGTGATTGCTACTAGAACAGGCAAAGAAAAATGTTGGTACATTCTCAAAAAAAATGTACACTATAAAAGAACATGTGATTCCTTCAACTTCTTCTATGCAATATAGATAAAGAGCATGTGCTACAGGAACATTACAATATGTTCCAGAACATAGGCTCTGAAACAGTGCAGAGGGGATGTGCATTTAGTTTGTTTTCTTGTTCTTCCTCTTCCTTTTCAATCTAGTCCCCAAAAGCATCTGAGTGAAGTTCTGAGCTGGTTTCTTTCTTTTTCCTACCCACCCAAACCATCAAATTAGTGTTCCAGCATTGTAACAGATACAGACAAAAAGCAATAATGCTTGTTTTGAACATCTGATTCATACCATACCCAATATATATGGAACTACTTATGTGTGCATGTAAAGGTACCCTTATGTGTCATGTTAGTTATTAGCTAATTATGAGATGGGGTTGTGATGGTTCTTTAAAAAAAAAAAAAAGTAAACAAAATTCCAGGTTACTTCCAATATTTTGGATAAGAGCTCCCATCAGCATCAGCCACCATAATTAGGGATTGTTAACAATAGCCAGAGATGATCAAATTGGCCACCCCAGGACACATATTCAAATACCCCTTTTAATGGTTTTTGTTTAGATTTACTTATATGTGCTTGTCTGTATACTTTTAAAATTATTAATTATTTATATTCCAGCCTTTTTATGCTGGTCTGTGACCATAATAAAAATTTGATTTGATTTGAATGATAGTTGAATTTGAGTAAAAAGGTCCTTCCATTTGCTGTCAGCCTGCATCTCTAATATCATGTCCAATTGTAGACAAAATATTTAAGAATCATTGGCACTTCTCCTGTCTACTACTTGTACTCTTTAACCACATGGGTGACTTCACCAATCCAGGGTTGACATCACAGTTCTGAGCAGCTAACCAATTCTGCTTACTCCATAATAGTCCAAAGGGCAGTTATGAGCGAAGAGAACATAAAATAAATTAGCAAGCCAACCATTTGGGGAAGAGTTGAGCTGAAAATCACTAAGAAAATTGTGTGCCTTTATATTTCAAAGAGAAATGTTTCCCTATTAGGGATGTGAGTACACTATATAGCTTCATTATAAGCAGAAGTTGCAGTTCTATTACTCAGTGAAAGGAAATGAAGGTGATGCTAATGACAAACAGGGCAACACTTTGGTTGGTTGTATTGTCTGGAAAAGATGCTTCACTTCCATAACCGATGAAGTGAAGCATTCCTGTGAAGATTTCCATAGCACCAATATTATCTATTCTTGTTGGGTGCGAACAGCCAGACTTACACGCATAGAGTTCAAAGAAGCTACTTTATTGTTCTCTGCCTATAATACAGGAATTTCACCAGGTGGCAGCTTTCTCCTGGGAAACTCCAGATAAGGCTCAAAAGCATTTGGGAGGGGGGGTCAGACCTTGCCTTCTTGTGTTTACGTACTGAGTCCAGGCTAATTTCCTTCCTGAATCCTCCTCCCAACTGGGATGGTTGCTCTCCAGTACTTCTGGAGCAATTCTGTCACCATGTTTCATGAAAGTGCTTGGACACCAAAGATAATAAATAGCAGTTAACCAAAAATTATTGTCAGTGCAAGATTAACTGCTAAAAATCTTTTCCTCACGACCAGCATTCTCTTTACAACCTATTTGCATTTTAATAGCTACCTTCATTCTGCAGCAAAAACTGCAGATTTTTCCCCCAGTTGTTCTTTGAATGCTACATTATAATTTTGAGGAAGCATCTTCCATAATTATATTTAATAGACTTGGAATTGATTGAAACACTTGGTGGGGGAGAGGGACAGCGAGAGAGAAAAGCCAGGCTAATTTTGTAAACAAGCCATTGTACAGTGACACCCTCCCCCCCACCCAACGAGTTTGTTCTTTAAAATCTCCCAATTAATTTTTAATTAAAATGCTCAAAGATGCTATTATACTTCTTGTCATAAACTGCAGTCTTATGCAAGGCTAAATGGCTTTGCTGTTTAGACAGATTATCTCTTATTAAAACTGCAGTTAGTGGGGACATGACATTATGAAGATCCCTGTCCAGAATAATCACCATGTGGAGAACATGATTGTGTTTAATGTGTGTCTCAGGTATAGTCTGGGTGAAGACATTATATATTTGCTTAGGTCATTCAAATGATTTTGTTTTCTCTGCTATATCTAAATCCCAAAAGGTATATCAAGGCAAAGCTTTTCAAATCAAACTCAATCCCTGGTGATTTTGTAGACATGTCTATGTTGTTTTCTTAATAAAAAAATGAAAGTGGTTGTCCATTGTCCTCTTCAGGGTCATTTTCTTGGACTTTTTAGTCTAGTGTAGTGTTTTTCAACTTTGGCAACTTGAAGATATGTGGACTTCAACTCCCAGAATTCTCCAGCCAGCCTTGTCTGGGGAAAGTTCAAGTTGCCAAGATTGATAGACATTGGTCTGGTGTATTGCCCTACAACTTCCTGATAGGATCTCATCCAAATACAAATAAGAGAATCATAGGTTTGGGAAGGACCTTATCAGGAATCCTCTGATCATTCCAGACAAATAGCTGTCCAATTTTCTTTCCAGAAAGGTATCGCTAAATACAAATTGACAACTTTGCTATGAAAGCTGCATCATTTTCAAATTGAAGTAGTTTACCAGATAGTTTGCCAATTCTGAGGGCAAAGGAGGCCAGATTGTCCAGAAATTATATCCTGATTTATTTCTTTTATTGGCTTTGTAGACCACTCCACTTCAGACAACACTACCAAAAAAATCCCCTAACATCCCCTACACTCTGCTAAAGATGTTACCTAGCCTGGTAACAAAACTTTCGGAAACCTACCCACAAGCTCAGAGAACGAACCTTCACCCTTATCCTACACCCGAGATACAAATATTCACCACTATTGCAAAACTACCCAAAAAAGGAAAATGGATGTTGGTTTTGCCAAAAGTATGAAGTGTCATAACAAATAATTAGCATAAACAAGAGTAAAATAATATTTTATCTCAGTGAAGATTAGAAAACATATGTTCCTGTTTGGTCTGCTGTCCAGATGTTCAATGTTGATGGGTGCAGTCGCCTTTCTTGTGGCTTTGGTCTTCAAAGTAGACTTTGACTGGATAACCAACTTTCAAATAAAAGAGTGCTTTTTGATAGTTATTCAAATTAGCTAGCTATCATTTGGCATCTTCAAACAGAGGAGTGTGAAGGAAAGTTTGCACTTGGGTCAGACAGCTCTTCAAAGAAAGGAATTCTTCAAAGAGATTCCTGTCTTGTTTGCATTTTTTTCAGATGAAGAATTGCCCTCTCTAATGGTTATCTGAGATAGAATAGAAATTAGGCTGCTTAAAACTTCCATCTCCAAAAGGGAGAATCATCCTTGGCCTTTGCCCATTGCTTAATGACTGCTTTTTTTTGGGTCCATTTTAATATCTATTTCCATCCAGTGAACCACAACAGTCCAGTGCGATAATTGAATGTGCAGTGTGTTATCCTGAGAAGCGTGAAGTCACAGATGATGGTTAATGGCACATTTTGCAAGCACGTTGCATTAATGCAAGCACATTTTCTACCAATAGCAGCATGTTAATAGCAAAAGGAGAGAGAAAAACACCTGAGGACAAAAATATAATAATCTGCTGGAGTTTATTTTTCTCTCTTCTTAATGAGAAGCAAAATGCATCGAATTGAATTCAGTTTCTGCAGTGCCCACAAAAAGTATATATTCCCTTGGTAGAACATTTAAAACTGAATATATTTTTATGGAAAAGTACAATTTTGTTGTTAGCATTTGAGACAGCCCAAAATAAAGGTATCTAATCTGTGAGGGGAACAAAATGCCCGTGTTTCCAATTTATTTCTCTTAATAGCAAGTGCGCTCCTTTGCAGACATTCAGAAATATGCTCGCTGACATATTGCAAACATGTTCTGCTCACTTAGCTACAGTTTGTATGAATGCAGCTAACACCTAGTGAAAATAGATCAGAGTGTTTTGCTTCTAAACCTTTGCTGTTTGTAAAGTCATCAAAAGTGGGGTTGACTTGGAAGTTTCACTTAGTTTCTAATTAAACTTAGATTTAACCCAGGTATTATGTTCTTTTTAACAAAAAGGGGGGGGGGGCAAATTAGCTGAGCTATCTTATTTTCTCTAGTGCAGGGGTGTCTAACTGCCAGCCTGCAGGCCGGACGCATCATCCGGAAGCCGCGCCCACCCCATTGCCGGCAATGTTGCGCGACGTCACGTGACGTCACGAGTTTGACATGTCTGCTCTAGTTATATGATCCTGCTTCCCACTCCTCAAACTATTTCCTGGTCTTTGCCATCCTGGTATTTGTAGCTTAGGGTTAAACTGTGGGTCCTTGGTGTGCTCTGAGCTTGGTTTGCTTGCAGACAATTTTGTAGAATACATTATCTAATACTACTATGCTACTAATATACTATCTTGCAGAATATACTATCAAATCTTAACAAACCCTTTAGCTATTGTAATGTTCTTCCCTGAGAAGGAATTTGTTAAGAAAAATGGAAAACTCCTATTACACCCTTCTAGATAAATGAAACCTGTTCACATTTTACAGCCATTTCATAGCATCATGTCTATCATGCTTAACTTTATTCTGTGATCCTCAGTATTCTGAATAAATGGACTGAATGAGGCTGTACTTGGAGAAAGCCATGGGAAATGAACAAAAACTGCATCCAAAAGCCAAGTGGATTTTGTAACAAAGTAGGATCAGATGAAAAATTATACAATAAGGGTTGATATTAAACTCAGAAATCATTTTGTCCAACCTCCCTACTCAGTGCAGGAACTCCTAAAGGAGTGTTTCTCAACCCCTTTAGCTTTAAGATGTGTGGACTTCAATTCCTGGAACTGGGAGTTGGCTGACTGGGGAATTCTGGGAGTTGAAGTCCACACATCTTAAAGCTGACAAGGTTCAGAAACACCATCCTAAAGCATTTCAGACAGACAGCTATTCAGCCTCTTCATGAAGTAGCCTTTTCACTAGTGACTACTTTAAGAAACTCCTACTAATATTTGACTTGAGTTCCTTGGAGTTTCATCCATGAGATTGAATGTGCCTTTTGGTCAATGTTTTTCAAGTTTGGCAACTTTAAAATGTGCGGACTTCAATTGACATGGACTCTTTATGCCAGGGGTCTTCAAAGTTGGCAACTTTAAGACTTGTGGACTTCAACTCCCAGAATTCCTCAGCCAGCCAGGGCTGGCTAAGGAATTCTGGGAGTTGAAGTCCACAAGTCTTAAAGTTGCCAACTTTGAAGACCCCTGCTTTATGCTTTTCCTTTTAATCCATTCCAATCCATTTCCTTTCTAGCAGCTATTGCGTCATGTGCAAATTGTGAACAGGTGAAACACCCAGATCCTTGATTTGTGTACTACAGGTAGTCCTCGACTTACAAGCATTCATTTCATGACCATTTGAAGTTATAAAGGCACTAGAAAACTGACTTATGACCAGTCCTTGAATGTGCAACTGTTGTAGCATCCCCACAGTGGTGTGATTAAAATTTGGGCTTTTGGCAACCAGCATGTATTTAGGATGGTCACAGTGTCCCAGGGTCATATGATTCTCATTTGTGACCTTTGCAGTTGCTTCCAACAAGCAAAGTCAATGGGGGAAGCCAGACGTACTTAATAACTGCATGATTCACTTAACAACTACACTGATTTGCTTAACCTCAATGGCAAAAAAGTGATAAAATCGAAGCACCGCTCATTTAACCACCATCTTGCTTAGCAACAGAAATTCTGGTTCCCATTGTGGTCATAAGCTGAGGACTACCTGTATTGCCGAGCCAGGTCTCCCTATCCTATATGTGTTCTTTTTAATTTGTCCTCCTCCAGTGCAGGACTCCACATTTTCTCCCAATTATATCTCCTTTTGATCCACTGTTCTGTCCTACCTAGTTCTTCCGAAAATTCTTTTTCTTTTCGAGTGTTAGACATCCTTCTAGTTTTGTGTTCATCCACAAAGTTAATAATCATCACCTCAAGCTTTCATCCAGGTCATTAATAAAATTGTTGAATAGCACAAAGGGAAGACAGAGCCCTGAGGCACTGCATTCAGTAGGACTTTCCAAGCTCTTGCAGAACCATTTATAAGTATTCCCTAGGTGTGGTCATTGAACCAATTATATTCCTCCATCTGACAGAGGCATCATCTAGCCCCAATTTTACATTTTATTAATAAAGACATAATGAGAGACTTTACTGAATGCTTTGTGGCACCCCTCATTAAACTGACAAGGCAAACATTGCAGGAGAACATTTCCAAAGAACCAAAAGCTCGAATGCATAGAACTTGCAAATTATAAAGCCATACAAAAGAATTGTTGTGTATGAAATGCAAGCTCTGTTTATAACAATGTTCAAATCTCTTAAGATCCTTTTTTCTGCCTGTTCTACAGAAAGAGCTAGAAATGGATCTATTTTAGGTGCAAGATACAGTATCCATCATCAAACTTCCCTGGAAATATAGATTTCCTGGAGTTTTTAATCCACAACATTTCATCTTTCAATCAATCCCTAAGACCACAAATGTATTTTATTAAAACACAAACCTTTGCAGGTTCAAAGTGATATAATCATGCCTAGATATAACACAGCTTAGCATGGTACAACATTCCTACAATCAAGTACTATTGTTTTTAATTTGGCTTAATCTACTTCATAGGATATCTTCCTTTTGGATTTTATTTGTTTTGATTGTCTACATTTGGGTGTGCAACCTTGGCCCCTTTAAGACTTCTGGACTTCAACTCCCAGGATTCCTAGAACCCAGCTGGGGAATTCTGCAAATTGAAATCAACAGATTTAAAAGGTGCCTAGCTTGGACATGCCTGGTCTACATTTTAACTCAAATGGTATTTTTAGTCTGGTTTATTGTAAGCCACTTGGAGAACTTTGATTATTGGGTGTTCTGAAAAATAAAGAAATAAACAATTAATTCAAAATGTGAGTTTTGATCTTTAAAGCCCTGCCTAGCTTGACTCCTAGGTACCACCTTTTCCAGGCAGAACCACCTTGTTGAATATTGTTCTTCTACTGAGGAGAAGCCTGGGGATAAAGTTTGTCAGTTGTAGTTCCTATCTTGTAGAATATTCTCTCTCCAGAGGCCTGATTGGCACCAACCTTGGCCAAAAAGTTAAAACTGAGTACTTCTGCAGTTTTTGAGAACAGATACTATTCAATTTTGATGCCTGCCTGTGAGTATGAGAAATATTATTTCTTCTGTGTTAATGGTAAAACCAGAGCATAAAATTCATTTCATTGAATAACTAGGTTCCCTTATTCATGGAGATTATGAATACAGTGGTATCTTGGTACTCAACTGCTTTGAAACTCATCGAATTTGGTATTCAATGCATTTTGACGTGAAAACGTTGCCCCAGTACACATAGTTTGTTTGGTACTCAATGCACAAGCTAGAACTTGTTAGTGTCAGCTATCTTGTGACTCAGTACATTATTCCTTATGGGGGAAAAAATTGGTATTCATTGTGTCTCCCGGAACTAATTAACAATGAGTACCAAGCTACCATTGTATGGATGTCAACTATGTCATTCAACATATCATTTACTTATTGTTCAGAAAAATATAAGTAGTGCCCCAAGCAATATTCTTAAATTAGACTTTCATAAAGTAAAACTCTCAACACTTGGAATATCGACATGGTATCTTCTTTAACAACTTTTCTATCACTATCTGGAGGTCTGATTGTTTGAGAAAGTTGCAAGAATGTTATGATTCTAACATTTCACATTTTATGGGCTTTTCTGCTGAAAATTCCACTTGCATTTCCCTCAATTTGAAGTCAAAGTTGGGATAGGAAAAATATGATGCTTTCGATCAATTAAATTTCTATTTCTTCGCAGCATCATTACGTATTGCTTCATTGGCCAAATATTTTTTCTTCTTCTAGGAGATTGTCTGCATTTGATTCAGTAATATTCTCAGCCAAATGAAATGATGAGGATGGTTTTTTTTCCCTTCTGTTACAAGGTGCCTGCAGTAATTTATGGCTGAAATGATTTGCACAAAATCATTTTTTAAAAAAACGGAAGCCATCTCTCTCCATTTTTGCTAGCTTTGCAAATGTTAGCATATTTTGTATCAAAATGAGAATGTTACTTTTAATAAAGCAAACTTTAAAACCCTTGTCATGGTTTCTGTAAAACTTAGCACTATTCCTATCACAAGATTTAGCCTGCAAATTTCACCTCCCTTTAGTGAAAAACAAAAAATAAGCAACTGACGTTTTTAATTCTCTCCTGCTACACAAAGATTTAGAAAAAAATCAGTGAGTTTGTCTGCAGAAAATCAAGCCTTTTTTATATTTCTAGATTCAGCCCTTGAATTGAAATTTGTGATGTTGAAACCTGAGTTATTAGAAACATTGCCAGCCACTTATCTCCAGAATATTTGTTTGTTTGTATTTCTCCTTTATTAGTTTTACAAATAACTCAAGGTGGTGAACATATCTAATACTCCTTCCTCCTTCTATTTCCCCACAACAACCCTGTAAGGTAGGGTGAACAGAGAGAGAGTGACTGAGCCAAAGTCACCCAACCAGCTTGCATGTCAAAGGCGGGACTAGAACTCACAGTCAACTGGTGATTGGCCCAAAGTCACCTAGCCAGCTTTTATGCCTAAGAAACTAGAACTCATGGTCTCCCAGTTTCTAGCCCTGTACCAAACTAGACCAAACTGGGTCTATATATTATATTATATGGCATGGCATGGCATGACATTATTATATTATATTGTTTATATTATATTAATTATATTGTTTATATTATATTAATTATATTGTTTATATTATATTAATTATATTAATTATATTGTTTATATTATATTAATTGTATTGTATTGTATTTCATTGTGTTGTATTTTATTTTATTATTACTATTAATATAGATTGCAACTGCTGTTTTCCTAGTACTTTATTCGTACTCCCTAAAAAAAGTAAAAAATAATGATTAAAGTTGAGGGTTAGTCAATTTCTGCAGAGCTTCTTGGTAGGTAGATAAAAATAGCAAAAGCTGAAAGCAATGTCTTCTCCTGCTCAACCACCACAGAAAAGTGCTAACAGTATGAAAGAAGTAGAGTCAGGGTGTTAATGAATCAGTGCTGAGAAGCCACATTTACCACCTAATGGGTGTTTTAAACTTAAAATGACCTTTATAAATAGATTTGCATTGGGACATATCACCTTGATTGCTTACTCAAAGAGTTCTTGATCTAGAGATAAAAGTTCTCAAAGGGGAAAGATAGAAAAATTATATCCTTTGATTTTTTGGGTTATGACAAAATGTCTCTTCAACCAACCAACACACATCTTTATTATACTCCAAGAAGGCATGTGAATGCTGCTTATTTGTTCAGGTATTCTCTTAAGCATGGAGAATGTTGGTGGAGGGGAACTAAAAGACCAAGGTAGTAGGTGTGACTGGTTATCAAAGCTCCGCCATCTTTACATGTGTCTCATGTGCACCACACACTGGTAAAAAGGGATGGACCTTGGGAAATTATGTTCACCTTTTTGACTTTTTGAACCTCCCCTGTCTTGCTAATTTTCACAATAAACTTTTAAGACAGAATTATAAAAAAAGCTAGTATGTAATTGAAAATACCTCAAAAATTCTACCCAATAATTGAGTCCTGGAACAATGTGCTTTATATTTAGATTCTAGAAAACCTGATTTTTCATGCAAAATGCTTCATGGTTGATACAAGGGAATCAATTAGCTAATGAACCACTAAAATCTATGCTACAATTTTTAGAGTTTTATTTTTTCCTGTGAAAGAGGCTTCTAAATTCTTTTTTAAAATTATTTTTGTTCTTAAAATAGTGAAATACAAAAGAGAAAAATACAGAAGATTGAGCAAAAGAGTAACTACTAAATATAGATTAAAGACATTAAGAAGGAGCTTTCTAATAAGACATGATGTCACGGAAGTATTAGCTTCCTACCTTATTTTTCAAAGTTTCTCTTGCTAATGTTTAGACATTTATTTTCTTGTGGAAGATTAGAATTAGAATTAGAATTAGAATTAAGCTGGAAAGGACCTTGGAGGTCTTCTAGTCCAGACCCCTGCTCAAGCAGGAGAACCTATACCATTTCAGACAAATGGCTGTCCAGTCTCTTCTTAAAAACTTCCAGTGACGGAGCATTCACAACTACTGGAGGCAAGTTGTTCCACTGATCAATTGTTCTAACTATCAGGAAATTTCTCCTTAGTTCTAGGTTGCTTCTCTTTTTGGTTAGTTTCCATTCATTGCTTCTTGTCCTGCCCTCAGGCGCCTTGGAGAATAGCTTGGCTCCCTCTTCTTTGTGGCAACCCCTGAGATATTGGAACACTGCTATCATGTCACCCCTCATCCTTCTCTTCATTAAACTAGAAATACCCAATTCCAGCAAGTGTTTTTTATATGTTTTAGCCTCCAGTCCCCTAATCATCTTTGTTGTTCTTCTCCGTACTCTTTCTAGAGTCTCAACATCTTTTTTACATCGTGGTGACCAAAACTGGATGCAGTATTCCAAGAGTGGCAGAGGATTCTGAATTGCATGGTCTTTTTTCAATTGTATATCTGAAGCCTCCCTGGCTGTACATATTCCGCAATCGGAGAGAAACAAAATAGGAAGTAGATCCTCAAATTATCTTAGCTTGGTATTTTAATAGGTACATGGGGCACCAGGTGGTTACAATAAATACATGTGAATACAAAGGGTACAGCTTTGATCATGATGCTGAAACCACTATCATGCCTTTGTTGACCTATCCGTCTGCAGGAGATGTTCAAAACATAACTAAATTAGTTCAAGAAGTATTAGGAATTCTAAGCCTTTTGCTGAGTGGAACACCCTCAGAATAAGGATTTCCCTATACAAAAAACAAAGGCAAGAAAAATACTATCCCCCCCCCTTTAATTTTAAAGGAAACTATTTTAATTTGCATTTGTAGTAAAAAATAGAATCAGAACATAGTTCCCTTTTGGTCCACGTGGTTCTCCAAACTTGAGACTGTAATTCTTGGTTCAAAAATTATGCCTTTAAATATGTAAATATGTATGTCATGGGAAGTTGCCTACAAAAATATGTCTATCTGGATGATGTGCACAACAACGTTTGTAAAAGTTATGGCATGTTTGGAACATGAACATATGGATTTTGTGGCTGGCCTGGGTGCTATTTTGTTAGCATGAGCCAGCCATTTGTCAGACAGCACAATGAAATCCAGTTGCGTTCAATACTTTTATTTGCATACACCTAGTGGACAGAATCATGCCATATTAAAGCTATAACCTTCTAAGCTACTAGATACATCCTGAGAGATTCTAGGGTGTGAACATCTTCACCTCCTCCTGCATCCAGTTCAGGACTGTGCAGTCTCTTAATCCAAGCCTTTCTCTGAGAAAGCTCTGGGTTGCCCAAACTCTTCCCCCAGTGCTTCTCCAGATGCATATTAAAGAGTAAAGAAAAGGAGAAAAAGCAATTCAGTTCTGGTCTTGAAGGGTAGCTGTGCTGTCATGAGACTTGATGGGTGGACCTGGCTGCTATTCAGCAGTTGTGTAGGAAGATCTTCGAGTAGGCAGTCCTATTGGTGCAGCAAAGTGTATATGTGTCAGGAACTTGAGCCCTAAGGGAAGACAAATTTCCTCATGGGCTGGGGGACATGCTGCTAGTCCAAATAAAAATTGAAGAGATAGGGAATCCCTGGGGTTTTTTGAGGGGGGGAACTGGACAGAAGACCTTGAGATAGATATTTCCCCAGTACAGAAGAAGAAGGTGCTCCAGTTGAGCTGGAGAAAGTCAGGTGATACAACATACGCCCAGTAATCCTAGCCCAGGGGTAGGCAACCTTGGCTCTTTTATGACTCGTGGACTTCAACTCCCAGAATTCCTGAGCCAGCATGGCTCAGCTTGGAAACCTCTCCCTTTTCCCTCAGCATGGCTGGCTCAGGAATTCTGGGAGTTGAAGTCCACGAGTCATAAAAGAGCCAAGGTTGCCTACCCCTGCTCTAGCCTATCAATACCCAATTCTGCAACTATTCTTCATATATTTTAGTCTCAAGGCCCTGTTTTGTTTTGTTTTCCTTGAGGAGGAAGAAGAAAATCTTTTGCTCCTCATTCAAGCTTTATCAATTCTGATGGCCGGGAGGATGAAAGGATAAAGTATTGACAGTTGAGACTGGATGGTGGGGAGATGGAAGAATAAGTTCTGATAGGAGGGGGAGGGGGGAAATTGAAGGATTGTGTTTCTTTGCAGTCATCTGGTCATTATCACTCTCTCTGAGAGCAATTGAGGCCACTTGGGAGTTTATCTGTGCCTTCAGGCAGGGTCACCTGAATCAGGGTACAATTAGTTGTAGAATCTTCTTGGAACTGCTGCAATTGGAGATAGGTGGTATCTTATTCCCCCCCCTCCCCCCGCCGGTTGAGGGAGTTTCAGTTTTGTCTTTAGTTGTGCAACCACATCTCCAGTCAGGTGATACAACATACGCCCAGTAATCCTAGCCCAGGGGTAGGCAACCTTGGCTCTTTTATGACTCGTGGACTTCAACTCCCAGAATTCCTGAGCCAGCAATGCTGGCTCAGGAATTCTGGGAGTTGAAGTCAACGAGTCATAAAAGAGCCAAGGTTGCCTACCCCTGTCCTAGCCCATCCTTTCTTTTCCACACAAAAAAATCCTCCACAGTTGTGCATTTCTGGGTCAATTGCCACCTGTGCAAATCAGTAGACCTCCAGATCAAAAGTGAACCTCATCTCACCCATAAAGTAACAGAACGAAATAAATGTAACATTGAAAAAAATGGAAAACAGAAAAAAACTAAAATTACACTTTACTCCTTGGGATTAATCAAGTGAGTTCTGAAAACTGTGGTAGGAAAAAGACCAATGACCTTCCCCAAATGCTTTCTGGGACAGAAAATAAAATTTGTAACTGAAAAAAACAGCATTATTACTTATTTTTAGCCTTTAGTTTATGAATAACTGCAAAACAGCCACGCTCTAGACTGATTCATATTTCTGAAAAGACCCAACTTCCTAAATTAATGCATTTCTCTGACATCACATTCAGTAATATACCATAGTGCTGACTCTTTTTCAAGTGCTTATTCTATAAAGAAGTCAGCATTTGAAAAGAAGAAGCCATTGGTAATGTGTCAAAAAAAGCAATAAAGGAGTTTCTAATTTACTGTACCAATCTCAAAATGAGATTTAAACATAGAACTTGATCATTGAGATGATGTTCTTCCTTTTACAATAAGAGTTGAAAAGTTATCTTCTTCAGCAAGAAAGATGGAGAATGAAGATAGATTTTATTTATTTATCATTAGATTTATTTACTTTGTTCTATATCAGATTTCCATCCTGGAAATCTGATGGATAGAACAAAATTATAAATCTAATAATAAATAAATGAAATTTCAATGGCTTTGGAGGTGGGGGTTGAGGTTGGTGTCAAAGTGAGAAGTAAAATAGTTACATTAAACCATTGATGATCTAGGTCAGAGGTGGGGAACGATGGTCCCTTTAAGACTTGTGGATTTCAACTCCCAGAATTCCTGACTGAGCATGGCTGGCTGAGGAATTCTGTAAATTGAAGTCCACAAGTCATAAAAGGGCCATCGTTCCCCACCCCGGATCTAGACTAAATCCCCCAAAGCTATGCAGACTCAGAGATGGATAATATTCACAGGAGAGACTAACAGAGAATACAACCAGGCTATAAACTAGATTGCTTATTTGGAAAAAAAATATCCCAGAAGACAGGCATGGCAAACCACTTCTGTACTGTTGCCAAGGAAACGGCATGGATACGTCTGTAAGTCACCAGAGGTGAGGTTGACTTGAAAGCTTCACCTTCTAGATCAGGTGGTTCGATTCATTTTCCTTTCCTGTTTTGTTTTGTCTTGTTTTTAAAAGCGATGGTGTGTAAAAACAGTGATACAATCCTGTTTTTGCCTTACGTCCATCAGGCACTGAATAAAATGAAGAAAAGAGCATTGTTTGTGCCAGTTATAGAGTGTCTCCAGAATCTTGGTATAGATTATGGAGATTGTCTTTCGTGGGAGAGTGTTATTTCACAAACTCTTGGTCAGTATTCTAACACCTGAATTTTTAACCAAATTTGGGGGCTGGATGAGAAGTCTGGAAATTGAAGTTCAAAGACATCTGGACAATGTTCAGATTCAGAAATGTTGCATTGACCTGCAGTTCATGGAAAATCTTAAAAAACTCCTCCAGTTCTACTAATAAAGGAAGCCCCAATGGCTGCTAGAAATCAACATTGCAAGAGAATGAAAATGACAGCTAATAATTACACCTGTTGTGTCTTCCCCTAGGAGAAGGGCTGCCTAGCTTTTATATCCATCTATAGAATTATTACCATAACAGCACAATTTCCAAGAAAAGCTGAGAAAATTTCATGCGGTCAACTCAGCATGGTCCTGAAAAGTTGGGTAGGCTTAGAAATGATAGAAAGCATGTGTGTATTAAATTTGTCACCCACCAGTCAAATTACACACAAAGGCTTACATTATTATTTAATCCATGGATTGAATATATGATACCTATGCTAGTAAGCACTGTGTATTTATGCTCTATCTAGAGATCACTTGATTGATCTATCATGTGATTCATCAATAGATCATATCATTGATCTATCAATAGATCATATTTATTTATGTGATATCTATGCTGATAAGGGCCATATACATAATATCTATGCTAGTAAGTACTATACCAGGGGTAGGCAACCTTGGCTCTTTTATGATTCGTGGACTTCAACTCCCAGAATTCCTGAGCCAGCATGGCTCAGCTTGGAAACCTCTCCCTTTCCCCTCAGCATGGCTGGCTCAGGAATTCTGGGAGTTGAAGTCCACGAGTCATAAAAGACCCAAGGTTGCCTACCCCTGTATTATACTATTCCTAGTGGTGGGATTCAAATATGTGAACAACCGGTTCTCTGTCGCTTCTGGAAGTCCATTCTGGGCCTGGGCAACAAAAAATTAGCTACCGGTTCTGCCAAAGTGGTGCGAACTGGCTGAATCTCACCACTGACTATTTCTAAAATAAAGATCGAACTTTAAAAAGACACCTATAACAAAATGCATGAACAGTTTTATAAATTAAAGAAATGAAGCCAATAAACAGGTTTGCTGCAATGATTACTATTCCAATGTACTTTTAAATTACTGTCTTTTGAGCAGTTTACAAAATGTTAATAAAGTGGGGGAGCTGACTCTTATCTTAGCAGGAAAATTATATCCCAAAGCATGTGTAGCAACAGAGAAGCACTACCTGCCAGTCTTTATCCCAGGGATGTCCAACCTTGGCAACTTTAAGACCTGTGGACTTCAACTCCCAGAATTCCCCAGCCAGCATGGGGAATTCTGAGAGTTGAAGTCCACAAATCTTAAAATTGCCACGGTTGGACACCTCTGCTTTATTCCCTTGAACTAATGAAGTGGGAGACTGTTAAATGGATGTCCTGAGATATCCACTTGGGTGGTTGATGGTCCTGGACATACCAGTATCTCAGAGCCAAGCCATGTAGAGTTATAAAGGTTAATTTTTTCTCCATAACTGTAGCACTGTAAAAGATATTGACTCTGCTCCCTGCCATCTTCCGCTCTTAAAAGCCACAGGCTCTTTGCTTGCTGGTTCAAAATGGGAACAACAGGAACCAGGCCTTTGCCAGGCTAGTCTGTCTAACTCTAAATGACACTGATGAAGACTTTTCCAATTGTTGAAGGAAACGTCTTCATCAACACAATGCTTATTTAGAAGGAGATATCTACTAGAGTCCCTCCCTCCATCCTCAAATGTTTTGAAGCTGCTCTTAGTAATTTACAAAATAGTCATTGGGAAGGCTAGAGATGATCCCTCTGTTTTGTGTGTTCAAGGCAAGTAAGGCTTTTTTTTTTCAAGGAATAGAATATTTAAACTTGCCATCTGAAATAGACATTTTGCAACAGGATAATCTAGGTGCTCTGCATGTTGTTGCTTTGAGGCACATTTCTACTCCCACATGCACTTATCTGCAGCTTCAGCTTTTCTCTGAGTGCTCTTGCCAATAAGGTTTGGTAGACAGATGTAAGGGAGAAGAATTTCTTAGCTTTTAGATCCATCTAAAGAATAATTATCATGATTATACCAATTCAGTACTGACTCTTAGTGATCACATAGGTAGACCTTCTTCAGGTTGATCTGTCCTGTACCTGGCCCTTCAGGTCTTCCAATGGTGCACTGACTGTAATTGAGTTCATCCATCTTGCTGTTGGTCATCTTCTGCTTCTCTTTCCTTCTATCTTTTCCAGAATTATACACTCTCTTTCCTTCTATGGAGTTTGTAGAAGAGTTTCCCTCTTCTATTCCTGGAGGTTTTTAAGAAGAGATTGCACAACCATTTGTCTGAAAAGCTTGAGCAGGGGGTTGGACTAGAAGACCTCCAAGGTCCCTTCCAAGTCTGTTATTCTGTTATTCTATCTTTTTCAGAACTATAGGCTTCTTGAAAGTCTCAAAATCTATTGATTACATTCTTTTAAAGATGTTATGTTATGTTATGTTATGTTATGTTATGTTATGTTATGTTATGTTATGTTATGTTATGTTATGTTATGTTATGTTGTTATGTTATGTTATGTTATGTTATGTTATGTTATGTTATGTTATGTTATGTTATGTTATGTTATGTTATGTTATGTTATGTTATGTTATGTTATGTTATGTTATGTTTTATGTTATGTTATTACATTGGCTTATGCTGAGAAATTCAGACAGCTTCTCTCTTCTGAAATCTCTTCCCCATCTGCATCTTGTCCAATTAAGTGACTTTACCTGTACTTTACATCTTAAAAACCTTTCTTTTTCCACAATAAAGCTGGCCTGTAAATATGCCAAACATTGACACTAGTTCTTACCACTGGCAAATCCTCTTTCCACACCAACAATCCAGGGAGCTATCAAAGCCAAATTTCAGGGTCTCAGTAATTAAAGGGCCAAGCAATACACTGTTAAACAATTAAAGTGCACAGAGAATGTTCCATCCCAGCAACGTTTGTGAAAGATCATAAAAGATCTCCCAAAGGAATGAGGAAAATCACAGGCAAAAATAAGTCAATGATATCGTCACTCCTGAAACATTTATGGATGTTTTGCAGGAGAAAAAAAAATGGATGTGTGGTTTCTGTAGACATTAATCAGCCAAGCTGTCATTAAGTAGGAATAGGGTCAGTAAGGGAACTGCCTGCCAGCTTTTCCACACATTACATTCAGCTACTTCGGCACATCTCTAATTAAGAGACTCCAACTTGAGTTCCAATTGACAAACCACTATATCTATATGACAGGCACTCAAGGGCGCTTGAGAATCTAATACACTGAAATGGGGTAATAGTCAGGTAATTCTGGGGAAAATTTCTAATTGCTTTCTACTTCAGAGGTTAAAAGCAAAATTGAATTGGCCACTTCAGATTTTCTGTATTTGATCCAGGTAGTTGTTCTATAAAAGCAAATATCCAAAGCTAAACGATACTCTTCAGAACTATGTCAAAGCATCTCTTCCTGCATTCAGTTTGCAGAGTTCGGTCCTTACTTTTTGTTTGTTAATTAATTTATTTCTCATTTGGAACTACAGGCAGTGGACCAACTCTGGGCTCAGAAGCTAAGCAGACTTGGGCCTAGTTACTTCTTGGATAAGACTCTTCCTGGAAATTCCAGGTATGAGGGATCCTCGGTGCTGGAATAGAATAGAATAGAATAGAATAGAATAGAATAGAATAGAATAGAATAGAATAGAATAGAAGCTGGAAGGGACCTTGGAGATCTTCTAGTCCAGCCCCCTGCTCAAGCAGGAGAACCTATACCATATCAGACAAGTGACTGTCCAGTCTCTTCTTAAAACCCTCCAGTGATGGAGTGCCCATGTTTTCTGGAGGCAAACTGTCCTCACTGTCAGGAAGTTTCTCCTTAATTCCAGGTTGCTTCTCTCTTTGATCAGTTTCCAACTGATCCTGTTTCTTGTCTTGGCCCTCTGGTGTTCTGGAGAATAGTTTGACGTCCTCTTCTTTGTGGCAGCCCTTCAAATACTGGAATCATGTCTCCCCTATTTCTTCTTTTCTTTAGACTAGCCAAACCCAACTCCTGCAGCCGTTCTTCATATGTTTTAGTCTCCAGGCCTTTGATCACCTTAGTTGCTTTTCTCTGAATTTTTTCCAAATTCTCAACATCTTTTTTGTGATATGGTGACCAAAATTGACTGCAGTATTCCAGGTGTGGTCTTACTAGGGTGTTGTCTTGCAGACATTTCATTACTCAAACTAGGTAACATCATCAGTGCACTGATCAGCATATCATCAGTGCACTGATGATGTTACCTAGTTTGGATAATGAAATGTCTGTGTCAAGTTTGAATCGCTAAGATACCTGCTAACTTCTATCACTACTCAGCTTGCCATAGAAACAGGGGGGAGAGGTAGAAAGTGTGGGAAGGAAACGGGATTCTAAGAAGCCATCCATGGACTGTGAGAGCCTACAAGAATGCCAAGGTCACTAATCCAGGTGTCAGATGGAGAAGTGGACCATTCCCATAACAAATCAAAGACATATGATAGGCCAATGTGAACACCCAGTGGGTAGGGGTTAAGGGAAGCTATTGTTAACTAGGCAAACTTTCACACGGGAAAATCAGAGCTGGTTTTGCTTCTTCCGTTCCGAGATGTGTATTCAATTAAGTTTATCTTTTATGGCGCTTCAAAGCCTTGAAGATTCCTTGATTTTGAGTTCGCTAGTCAGACCGTTGACAGTCTGCAAGAAAACAGCCAAGCTCAGAGAGCACTGAGGATCCCTCCTTTCAACCCTGGGCTACAAATATTCTCCTTTATTAATTCCAGGTCTGTTAGCTAGACCAGGAAAATGAAAATCAAAACAACATCTTAGAAGAAGGCAGTAGCAAGCTTTCTGTATTGCTGCCAAGATAACTTCAGGTAAAGTTAAAAGAAGGAAAGCTCATCTTCAAGGTGGAATAATTTTATCTATACCTTTATCTCAGTAAACTTATTTTTTTGTGAATAAAAGAGTTAAACCAATGACTTTCCCATGGAGGAAAAAAACAGGAAAAAACGGCCAGATCAACAAATAGCGAATTGATCACATATATGTATCATGCCACTAAACACAGAATTTGCCACTATTGCAAACCCGGAATAGGCATTCTTTTGTATTTTGAGAAGTGTATTACCCAAAAAAAAAAAACACCAGTTACAAAATCTTCAGAGACTAGTAAGTAATTACACTTTTCTTTGAAAAGTCATTTGTATGCCAATCAAAAGGCATAGTGCCTAGTGAACAGAACTACAGTAGAAGGAGAAGCAAGGCTTGGATGTTAAGTAATTAAGGCCACACTTTTAATTAACTCTACATACACTTATATGTATGGAGAAATTTAATTTGTGCAGGAGGATCTGGGAATGGCTGGAATCTATTATTATGCCTCCTGCTTTTCCTTCTATGCAATTCACTGCACTTCTAGTATGTCTTCTGTGCATCTCAATAATCTACCTATAGAGGTTACTGGTTTATGTTCTGAACCCAGAGCCAAACCGGTGATTATCTCTGTAACCTGCAAATTTGCAGAGAACAGTAATCTGTTGTCTGTTCTCCAATTGATGGGATTTAGGGTAGCTGGGTTGCAGTACTTGACTTGAAAGAAGGGCCATCACCCCATAAAAATGTTGAAGCATGTAGATGTGATGGAAATAGCAATAGCAACAGCACTTAAACTTATATACTGCCCCACAATGCTTCACAGTTCTCTAAGCAGTTTACAGAGTCAGCATATTGTCCCCAACAATCTGGGTCCTCATTTTACTGACCTAAGAAGGATGGAAGGCTGAGTCAACCTTGAGCCCATCAGGATTGAACTCCAGGCTGTAGGCAGAGATTATCTGCAATACTGCATTCTAACCACTGTGCAACCAGGGCTTCTCAAGACATTACAAATACCCAGGATATTACAAATAATTAATGGGAAACAGTCTTTTATGACTAGTTATATCTGCCATTTTCTGAAAGCATCCATAACATGTTCTCAAAATTTCAGATGTCCCTACCCATTTTTTTTTTAAGTTGGGTTTCTTTGCTTGAAATAGTCCAAAGAATTAACTCCTTTCCTTCCAAACATGCATTGGGCTGAAATCCAGACTGGTAGATTAAATCCCTATTATAAAGTGGCTGGAGGTGATAAAGTTAAATTTTAAACTGTAATAGAACTTTATTGGATTCTACTTAAAATATTTCAATAAACAACAGTGAAATATTCATCTGTTTTATAGATTTCCAATGTTTCCTCAAGAGCATTAACAAGATATGATGATTTGCTAAAGGAGACAAACAAATCTATATGTTCTATTTTAATTTGTCCAAAATTAATGATCAGGAGAGAACCAGTTTAGTGTAGTGGTTAAGGCATCAGACTAGACACTGAGTGACCATGAGTTCTAAGATCTCAGATCCAGTTTAATGTCAACCCTCCCATCTTGTTCAGTTGGAAAAGACTCCTGGCCCATGATTAGCCAAACGTATACAGTACTAAAGCCAAAGTGGTTACAGAAGAGGCAAAGCTGGATCTGAGATTTTCATGTGCAAAAGATACAATTAACTTTCCCTTGTTCTCAGGCAGCCTCCCTGGTTATCGGTCAATGTCCAATCAGGTGTTAACAAATTGTTTGGAAAACAGTCTCGCTTTGCGTGCTCACCGGCTCCTCATTCTTTTGGTGTGACCTTGAGACAATCTCACCTAGTAGCATTCTGGGATACTGTTGTGGCAACTTTTGGATCTCATATATTATTTTAGTGAGAAGGCATGCATAAAAAGAGAAGGTGAAAGAGCATGAGGCAGAATCAAAACTTTGTATCTCCCTTGATACCTGAAGTGGAGGAAGAGGAAGAGGAGGAGGAGGAGGAGGAGGAGGAGGAGGAGGAGGAGGAGAGATGGAAATTAGCCAGTGTTTCACTAATCAGCATACATTTCAGTAATCATCTGTTTTGTAGAACACAGTGACAGATGCACTATAGGTACCATGGCCATGGTGGAAGATGAGAACCTGTATAAATTGGAAGGGAAAATTTGCAGACATTAATTTTATTGGCACCCGGGTATAGAGAAGTTTTATTATGAAAGATTAAAACTGTAACAAAGCCCAAATACAAGGCAGAAATTAAAGTCTTGAAACAAATCATCCAAAGATCCTGACAATAAAGCAGAATGTGGTCTATAGTTTATGACTATCAAGAATCTGGACAGAGAGTTGATTCTTTCCTGCCTCTCTCTCCTTCCTTCCCTCCCTCCCTCCCTCCCTCTCTTCCTGTCTTACAAACTCACACAAAACACATGCACACACAAAAACACATGCTTATGCAAATGACAGACAGACAGAGAGAGGGAAAGAGAGAGGGGGGCATTATTATAATGTGCATTAACAAGGCAAAAAAATATATTCATGAAGGTTCAGGAAATAGATAGAAGAAATGAATGAGAATCTTGACACAAGGAGATTAATGGGAGATTGAAAAGAAATAAAAATATTCAATAGAGGAACACCAAATATATTGAAGCTTATTGGTTTTCTACTGTCAAGATCAACTATATTGAAGTTTCCAACAGGGAGGAAGGTGGACTGGAAATTGGATGAATTATGACCATCTCCTCCTTCACCTCCCCACTATTACCTATTTCTCCAGGCAGGGACTGTGGAATCAGGCATAATCAATCAGTCAAGATCAAGAACCGATAATATTAATCTTAAAAAAATAACAAATGTAATATGTATATTTGTACGCGTATCTGAGAATTAATGGAATGGTTAGCAAATGGTTTGACACTGAACAGGTTTTTCTTGATAGATTGCCTCTCCGCTTCAAATCTCATTTTGGACAAATATATTAAATGTTGATGATTTGTTTTTTTCTGTTCTCCTCATTTATAGGTGCATTAGCAAACAATTCTGTACTCTCAAAATATAAGGTTCATTTCCCCCCATATCTCTTTTGGTTTAGTTTTATAATATGAGTATATTTTGTCCCTTTATTTTATTTCTTCAATTTAAAAGGTATTTTAAAAATTCAGCATCCAGTAATAGCAGTATAGCAATAGTACTTAGACTTATATACCGATTCATAGTGCTTTACAGCACTCTTTAAGCAGTTTATAGAGTCAGCATATTGCCCCCAACAATCTGGCTCCTCATTTTACTGACCTCGGAAAGATGGAAGGCTGAATCAAGCTTGAACCAGTCAGGATTGAACTGCTAGCAGTGAGCAGAGTCAGCCTGCAGTACTGCGTTCTAACCACTGCGCCACCAGGGCTCAGTAAGAGAAGACAGCTTAACAATTTGTTCTTCAATGAATGGATGGATAAAAGTATAAGGGATTTTTTGTCGTAACATTCAAGGTATGTTGTTGGGATCATGAATTTATGTATCCTGTAATGACCACATGTTATGTTTTGGGCTGAGGGCCCATAGGATCTGCAGAAAATCTGAGAAATATGTTATGATGTAATGAGGAGTATCAATCTGAAAATTAATAAGTCCAAGAGCGAGGTAAACAACATTGACAGGGAAAATGCAGTGAATGACTGCAAGCACCCTGAGATTATTTGACCATCCAGAAAGAATGAAAGAAGATTGAGTTATGAAACTATATGGAGGAAGAGAATAGGAAGGCTGTGAAAGTCATTTTTGGATGGATTTCCATTTTCCAAATGACTTTCCAAAGTCATTTTTTTATGGAAAAAGGAACAATACATGATGAATATCTATCTATCTATCTATCTATCTATCTATCTATCTATCTATCTATCTATCTATCTATCTATCTATCTATCTGTCTGTCTGTCTGTCTGTCTGTCTGTCTGTCTGTCTGTCTGTCTGTCTGTCTGTCTGTCTGTCTGTCTGTCTGTCTGTCTATTCATGTATTTATTTATTTGCTCAGTTTATATCCCACTTTTATTTTGTATATGTATATAAAAAAACCTAAGCAGTCACTTGACAGAATCGTTGCAGTCACTTGCAATAAAAACATTTTCACATGACAATTTTGGTTTCTTTCGGCACAGGTTATGCTTCAGAAGACTCCACCCTGTTTGTTAAGGAATTGGCATCAGTTTTGCCTAGTGGTTAAAGCATCAGGCTAGAAACAAGGAACCTGTGAGTTCTAGTCCCACCCTAGGTGCAAAGCTGGATGACCTTGGGCGAATCACTCCCTCTCAGTCCAATTCACCTCACAGGGTTGTTGCCATAGGAAAAATAGGAAGAGGGAGGAGTAGCAGGTATGTTTGCCAGCCTGCGTTATTTATATAAAACAATAAAGTGGGGTGAAAATCTAAAATAAAAAATAATAAAATCAGATAATGCCTTTGTCAGCTGAAATCGAGCCAGGTTTTTCATGCCATGTGATTAGTTCATGGGAGAGACAGAGATGCTGTTTCCAAAGTTGGCAACTTGCTCAAATGGAACTAGCCTGTAGTCTAATCAATATATAATTCTCAGAATAGCCCCCTCTGTTCTCCCCAAAATAAGCTAAGGACATTTCAATTATTTTGGCTAGGCCACATTCCAGGTAATAAAAATCGATTGGTTTCTTCTACTGCTAGCAAATTCTCATTTGGTCAGTGGCAGCAGAGAAATATTTACAACTCTCCTAAGAAAGCATTATCCCATTGCAGAGTAAAGTACAATTATTTGTCAGAATGTTAAAAATGAGGGTGTACAGAAACTCGTGGATTAAAAACGTAGACAAATGTTCAGCGGGGTATTTTCTGAACCAGGTGATCTCAAGCAGCTAGAAATCCAGAGTTAGAAGCTATGACAAGTTTAGTGCCTCTTGGCACCGTTTAGTGACTACAAGTCCCAGAATTCTCAGCAAAGACAGCCAAAGGGAATGCTGAAGGAGAATGCTGGGAGCTGCAGTCCCAACATATATATTGCGGGCCAAGCTGAGGATGGATGGCCAAGAGAAATCTAGAATAATGGATGATTCCTGTGGTGAGAAGAAAATGGATCTTGCACAACTTGTGCCAGACCATATGGATAACCTATAAGATGGCCATTGATTAACTGTTTATTTAATTCACTGAACTTAATACAGGAATGCAGTTCCACCAAGAAATGCTGTCAAATCAGTAATTACAATGATACCTTTGTTTATAGATGTGGGAGATTCTTTCTTTCTTTCTTTCTTTCTTTCTTTCTTTCTTTCTTTCTTTCTTTCTTTCTTTCTTTCTTTCTTTCTTTCTTTTCTTTCTTTCTTTTCTTTCTTTCTTTCTTTCCTCCTTTCTTTTTTCTTTCTGTCTGTCTCCTTCCTTCCTTCTTTCCTTCCTTCCTTCCTTCCTTCTTTTCTTCCTTCCTCCCTTCCTTCCTTTCTTCCTCCCTCCCTCCCTTCCTTTCTTCTTTCCTTCTTTTTTTTCTTTCCTCCTTTCTTTTTTCTTTCTGTCTGTCTCCTTCCTTCCTTCTTTCCTTCCTTCCTTCCTTCCTTCTTTTCTTCCTTCCTCCCTTCCTTCCTTCCTTTCTTCCTCCCTCCCTCCCTCCCTCCCTCCCTTCCTTTCTTCCTTTTCATGGAGATTCTCAGTCATCCAGGTCATAGTTATCCCAAAGATGTTTTTTCACGAGGCAACTGGACTTTCTTGTTTTTCTTTGAAGATATTTCTCTTCTCGTCTAAGACGTTCCTTCAGCCCTGATCAGATGGTGCCTTGTGAAAAAGCATCTTTGGGATTCCTTTTTATTCCTTCTTTATTTCTTTCCTCTCTCCTTTCTTTTTTTCTTTGTCTTCTCTCCTTCTTTCCTTCCTTCTTTCCTTCTTTCTTTCCTTCTTTCCTTCCTTCTTTCCTTCCTTCCTTCCTCCCTTCTTTTTCCTCTTTCTTCTTTCCTTCTCTTTCTTCTTCTTTCTTTCCTTTTTCTTTCTTTCCTTCCTTTCTTTTTTCATTCTATCTTCTCTCCTCCCTCCTTCCCTCCCTCCTTCTCTCCCTTCCTTCCTTCCTTCCTTCCTTCCTTCCTTCCTTCAGCTGAATAATGTACAGTATCTGTATTGTTGAGAAGTTACAAATTTAATATATCAGCAACAAACTATGCTGCCCAGGGATGACTTGTCTCCTAGGACTAAACCTCTGGTTCAAAAGAAACAAGATGAAATGGAGGGGCCTTGGGTCAGAACAAAGCAGAGGAAATGTTTCACCAAGGAGCTGTTGTGCAATGGAACCAGCTTAGGAAGGTAGAATTTCCAATTAAAAATTAAACCATTGAAATAAATAAAAGATACAGCTGTATCAAAAGATGAAGGGAAGAAGTGGATTTTAGAGTATCCAGATGAAAAATCTTTGTAAAGGAACTTGGGATGCTTAACTGAAGAGGGAAAATGGATAAGAGAAATGGGTTTTTCTGACCTAATCAAGCAACTTTTCATCTTAGACACAAGTAAAGCTTTCTAGAGATTCCCTTGTAAGAAAATGCTTCTCTTCAAAAAAAATCTTATCACTGCTATATAAATCATAAAATCACTATTTATCTGTTAGAATTTTATTCAGGCCCTTAGAAACCTTCCTGTTCGAGTGGGAGGGGCCAGAGCAAAGGCAAAAATTGATTGCATTTAAATGAAAATTTAATTAAAATGAGAGAATTCTATTATTGCAGGCTGGGACAAGAATTGTTGGGCAGGGATGCATAACCTCTCTCTGCTCATGGGCCACATGTGTAAAATGGGAAGCCTTAAAAACAAGGACCTCTGAGTGGTCAAAAAAGTCAAAATGATAGGCTGAAACCCTATTCCCTTTATGTGTTTTGCACACATCCAAAGGTGCTTTGACCAGGGTGACCCACACTCTGCAGATACTCCTAGCCAGGACCTGTAATTACCTATAATTACCTGTAAATGGGGGAGTGCTATTTACAGGGTTAAATAATACCCTGAAAGGTCTTCAAATTTTCAATACAGAATTTTTGCATATGTTTGTAGAACAGAAAAAAATCAGCCACAAAACCTACAATCTTAATATACACACTTCTTGGCATGTTATAATCTTTGACTATAGGGAAAAAAAGTTGTAAAGTTAAAGCAAGAACTTAAAATAATCATATCGAATGTTACTTCCTTTTGAGAAGGGAGGTTGTCACTTACTCACCTCCACTGTCATGGGTGAGAATCATGTAAAAAAAATAATCTATGTCTCATTGTCTTTTACTTTTCCTCCTCCTCCTCCTCCTCTTTTACCGCTCTGGGCGTCATAGGAGGTGTCAAAGTTGTGGCTTTTGATCTTCTGACAGTTTAAACCATTGTTAATTGATGTTGTTGTAGTGCAGGGGTCTTCAAACTTGGCCCTTTTATGACTTGTGGACTTCAACTCCCAGAATTCCTCAGCCAGCGTGCCTGGCTGAGGAATTCTGGGAGTTGAAGTCCACAAGTCATAAAAGGGCCAAGTTTGAAGACCCCTGTTGTAGTGTGTCTTTGATGTTGTCTCTCCATCTTCTTCTGGATCTTCCTCATGTCCTTTGACCTTCTCCTCTTTTTTGTATATGGCTTGTACAGTATGGGATCCCACAATATCCATATATTTCATTGTACTGCACTTTAAGTCCATATATTCAAGTATCCATACAGTACAGGTAGCCCTTGACCTAAGACCATCTCTTTAGCAGCCATCTCTTCAGCAAAGTTACAGCAGCACCGAGAAAAATGACTTTCCTTTCCCTTATGACCTCTGCAGCATCCCCACCAGGGGTGGGATTCAGCGGGTTCGCACCACTTCGGCAGAACCGGTAGCTAATTTTTTGTTGCCCAGAATGGACTTCCGGAAGTGGCATCCATACAGAGAACTGGTTGTTCACATATTTGAATCCCACCGCTGGTTCTAGTCCCGTCCTAGGCATGAAAGTCAGCTGGGTGACTTTGGTCCAATCACCAGGAGACTGTGAGTTCTAGTCAGTGGTGGGATTCAGCTGGTTCACACCACTTCGGCAGAACCAGTAGCTAATTTTTTGTTGCCCAGGCCCAGAACGGACTTCTGGAAGCAGCATCCATACAGAGAACCAGTTGTTCACATATTTGAATCTCACCACTGATCCCCACAATAACATGATCAATATTGGGGAGCTTGGCAACCAGCATGTATTTATGACCCCTGCCATGTCCCAGGATCATATGATCACCATTTGCGACTTTCCCAGCCAGCTTCGAACGAGCAAAGGCAATTACGGAAGCTGGATCTACTTAACAGCCCTGTGATTCAGTTATCAGCTGTAATGATTTACTTAATAATCATAGTAAAAGGGTAATAAAATTGAGCATGAGTCAGTTGACAATTGCCATGCTTAGCAACAAAACTCCTGCTCCAGGTTGTGGTAAGTCAAGGACTACATGTATTGTTAATATGATTGCTGTTCTGTTATATATTTAATCATTCCCCTCTTTTGTTAAGACTACGCCATCACAATTTAGTAACAACTTTTGGAGGTCTCTGAGTCCACATCCCACATTTGTAAACATGTGAAGTATGACCTTGAACTCTTTGGTTTAATTCCTCTTCCTTGAGACAAGATGTATCTGCTATAACATGTTTTCTTTAAAAAGCTATTTCAGGCTGATTTCTTCACTGGAAAGGATTAAGCGTCAAAGAGATTTCTCTTTCAAGTAATAAAGAAAATTGATTATTTTTTAAGAAAGTTAGACCTCTTTAATTTATTGCATCCACAAACAAGATTTTTTGGGGAAATGAAAAGAATCTAAATATTAAGTGGTTCTTAGGCAGATTTTCTATCTTTCAGATTTTATAGATTAAGGATCTCAGCACACTATTTATTGCCCACAGTGAACTTCTGAAATATTTGATTTTTCTTCCCCATCACCTCTTGGAACTTGTAATGTAATAAAGGAGAATATAGGTAGTTTCAGTCTTTCAAAACTTAAGACAGCTATTTTTACCCCAGAAAAGCTGAATCCCCTTAAAATCAGGTCCTCAGTTACTAATAGAGTCATCCATAAGATCGAGCAGTACACACATATAGTACAATAGGGCTGACTTGTATTGAATTAGTTCAACAGTGTTCTTGTCATTTGTTCCTTTGATCCCCTTCAAAAAAAAACAACAGAAAAAATCAGAAAGGTTTGGGCAAATAACCCCAAAGTGCTTTTTTCAAGAGGCAACTGGACTTTCTTTGTTTTTCCTTGAAGACATTTCGCTTCTCATCCAAGAAAATTCTTCAGTTCTGAATGAAGGGTGGAGAATGGAAGGATTTATATTCCTTGCAGTCATTTGGTTGTTAACTGTCTTTCTGCTAAGAAAACTTCAAGGAAACTTCAAGGAAAAACAAAGAAAGGTAAGGCCACACTTGGAATACTGCATCCAGTTTTGGTCACCACGATGTAAAAAAGATGTTGAGACTCTAGAAAGAGTGCAGAGAAGGGCAACAAAGATGATTAGGAGACTGGAGGCTAAAGCATATCAGGAACGTTTGCTGGAATTGGGTATGTCTAGTTTAATGAAAAGAAGGACTAGGGGTGACATGATAGCAGTATTCCAATATCTCAGGGGTTGCCACAAAGAAGAGGGAGTCAAGCTATTCTCCAAGGCGCCTGAGGGCAGGACAAGAAGTAATGGATGGAAACTAGTCAAGGAGAGAAGCAACCTGGAACTGAGGAGAAACTTCCTGACAGTTAGAACAATTAACCAGTGGAATTAACCAGTGGAACAACCTGCCTCCAGAAGCAGTGAATGCTCCAACACTGGAAGTTTTTAAGAAGAAACTGGACAGCCACATGTCCGAAATGGTATAGGGTTTCCTGCCTGAGCAGGGGGTTGGACTCGATGACCTCCAAGGTCCCTTCCAACTTTATTATTATTATTATTATTAGCCCAATAGCCTCTTGAAAAAACAACTTTGGGAGAAGCATGACCTGGATGATTGAGAATCTCCCTAGATGTTTGGGCAAATGACTTGACACAATACTCTAGGCAACACACAAAAGCAAACTGCAGCCCCTGCCCAAGCTAAAAAGAGGTTTTATACCTCCACTAGTGATAAACAAAATTGGTGCTTTCTCACTAGTGATGAGTTATCTTCAAATAGGCTTCAACAAACTCGCACCCAAATCTACATTTTGTTGCAATCATAATAGTGAGACATGCTAAGCTTGGAGAAGAGAAACCATGTGAAAATAAATTTATATATAGATACAGGCAGTTCTAGACTTATAACCATTTGTTTAGTGACTGTTCAGAGTTACAATGGCACTGAAATAGTGACTTATGATTGGTTTTCATAAGCATCCCCAGGGTCATCTGATCAAAATCCAGACGCTTGGCAACTTGCATGTATTTATGACAGTTGCGCTTTCCAGGGCTTGCGTGATCACCATTTGTAAACTTCCCAGCCGGCTTCCGAAAAACAAAGTCTATAGGGGGGAAGCCAGATTCACTTAACAATCATATGGTTCATCTAACAACTGCAGTGATTTGCTTAACAACTATGGTGGAAAATGTTGTAAAATGAGGCATAACTCACTTAACAATTGCCTCGCTTAGCAATAGAAATTTGGGACTCAGTTGTGATTTTAAGTTGTGGTCTACCAGTACACATATGCATATACCCAGTGGTGGGATTCAGCCGGTTCGCACCAGTTCGGCAGAACTGGTAGCTAATGTTGTGTTGCCCAGGCCCATAACGGACTTCTGGAAGTGGCATCCACACAGAGAACTGGTTGTTCACATATTTGAATCCCACCACTGGATATACCTATACCAATACCCAGTGCTTTTTTTGTAACCCGCCTTGCCTATCCTACAAGGTTCCATCCAAAAAAGGTGTCGGAACTCCGTTCTGGGCGTTCTATGAGAAAAAAACCCCTGCCTATACCTATATCTATATCTATACATACCCATATACATATACATATACACAGGGAAGAGGGAGTCAAGCTATTCTCCAAAGCGCCGGAAGGCAGGACAAGAAGCAACGGATGGAAACTAATCAAGGAGAGAAGCAACCTAGAACTAAGGAGAAACTTCCTGACAGTTAGAACAATTAACCAGTGGAACAACCTGCCTCCAGAAGCAGTGAATGCTCCAACACTGGAAGTTTTTAAGAAGAGACTGGACAGCCATTTGTCCGAAATGGTATAGGGTTTCCTGCCTGAGCAGGGGGTTGGACTAAATGACCTCCAAGGTCCCTTCCAACATCATTATTATTATTATTATTATTATTATTATTATTATTATTATTATTATTATTATTATTATTATTATTATTATTATTATTATTATTATTATTATTATTATTATTATTATTATACATTGATCTTCACTAGAGAATTTGGCAGAAAAATGCAAGGAACAGAGTTTCTCTATTCCAACTTGCATTCTTCATTTTATTCAGAGTTGGTACACTAGCAACAAGATTTAGGGTGAAAATTTAATTTGCTTAACATTCACGCCATCTTAAATATTAAGCTATCAGAATGTGTTTAAATTTGCAACAAGCTAAAAGAGTTCATCTTTATTAAAGAGTGAAGTGAGAAGGGTCTTTTTTTTCCCCTTCAGTACAGAGCTGTTTGAATTAAAAATAAAAATTAAAACATAGTATTGAGTTGTAGGTCATTTTAAGTCAACGCAGTATCCAGCTTCAGTGGAACTGCTTTGAGGAAGTACAGAACAAAATGATATCTCTTAGTGATAGGAGATCTGTCAAAATAAACACAAATTCTGAACAAAGTGTATTTACAGAATCCTCTCATATTAAGATGTTGATCTAAGAATTTGACTTCAATCTTTTGTCCTGTGGAGAAAAAAATAAAATACCTGTTTTAATTGTAGGGCAACTGTCTCATTTCTCCTTAAATGAGTAGTCGATTTCTAAAATACAATCCAGATACTCAAGTTAAATTTGGAAACTTTATCCCAGCAAAGTCAAATGGGTCATATAAAATACAGGAAGTTCCATTTTATAAAATAAGAAATGTGCAAGTTTTTTTAAAAAAAATCAAAATCTTTAGGTTAAAGGAAGGGTTAAGCTTCATCACCAAGATCACGTGAAGTATTAATACCACTTTACAATGCCTTGGTAAGGCCACACTTGGAATACTGCATCCAGTTTTGGTCACCACGATGTAAAAAAGACGTTGAGACTCTGGAAAGAGTACAGAGAAGAGCAACAAAGATGATTAGGGGACTGGAGGCTAAAACATATAAGAAAAGGTTGCTGGAATTGGGTATGTCTAGTTTAATGAAGAGAAGGACGAGGGGGGACATGATAGCAGTATTCCAATATCTCAGGGGTTGCCACAAAGAAGAGGGAGTCAAGCTATTCTCCAGAGCGCCTGAAGGCAGGACAAGAAGCAACGGATGGAAACTCATCAAGGAGAGAAGCAACCTAGAACTAAGGAGAAACTTCCTGACAGTTAGAACAATTAACCAGTGGAACAACCTGCCTCCAGAAGTGGTGAATGCTCCAACACTGGAAGTTTTTAAGAAGAGACTGGACAGCCATTTGTCCAAAATGCTATAGGGTTTCCTACCTGAGCAGGGGGTTGGACTTAATGACCTTCCTCCTCCTATTTTCTTCACAACAACAATCAAGTGAGATGGGTTGGGCTAAGAGAGAATGATTATCATTCAGCTGTGTTTTCATGCCTAAGACAGAACTAGAACTCAGTGTCTCCTGATGATTGGCCCAAAATCACTCAGCCAGGTTTTCATGCCTAAGGTGGGACTAGAATTCACAGTCTCCTGGTTTCTAGGCTAGCACCTTAACCAAAACTTTCCCCCACCACAAGTGTTTTTTCCCCAGAACACATTTATTCAGGATGTTGTGTAATTTTGCCAAAACTCATCCGGGAATCTTTCCTTTTCATCATCCACTGAAGCATAATATGCCATTATTATTATTATTATTATTATTATTATTATTATTATTATTATTATTATTATTATTATTATTATTATTATTATTATTATTATTATTATTATTATTATTATTATTATTATTAAAGTTGGAAGGGCCCTTGGAGGTCATCTAGTCCAACCCCCTGCTCAGGCAGGAAACTCTATACCATTTCGGACAAATGGCTGTCCAGTCTCTTCTTAAAAACTTCCAGTGTTGGAGCATTCACCATTTCTGGAGGCAGGTTGTTCCACTGGTTAATTGTTCTAACTGTCAGGAAGTTTCTCCTTAGTTCTAGGTTGCTTCTCTCCTTGATTAGTTTCCATTCATTGCTTCTTGTCTTGCCTTCAGGTGCTTTGGAGAACAGGTTGACTCTCTCTTCTTTGTCATAACTCCTGAGATATTGGAAAACTGCTATCATGTCACCTCTCGTCCTTCTCTTCATTAAACCAGACATACCCAAGTGAATTGAGTAGGGGTCCAGAAACATTGCTGCCACAATTATCTGGAATACATTCCTTCTTCCCAAGATCCTTTTAGCTTCTCTTTGGTCACCATTCAACAAATTGTTAAAACACAGATTTTCCAAGTGGCTTTTGGTCACTATAATTTGCTTTGAAGGCAGTCTTTAGTGGTATTTGCTATGTTGTCTGGTGTTTTGGGGGAGTGATGATGAGGCATGTAGGTTTTTCTGTTTTCAGCAGTCCCTTTAGGGAGGTTTCAAGAAATCAAAATGTTGGCCATGACTGCACATTCAAAGCCTCACCAACTTTCTTTGTGCATGTGATGGATGTAAAAAGCGGATAGGGCTTGGATCACACTGTTGTGGCTGCCATTTGGATTTTTTTGAAAACCTGTTGTGGATATCCCGACTTATTTTTATGAATTTATTTCTTAATCGGCTTGAATTGTGTAGAATGTGGCGTTACAGAAATATTGGAAGTAAATAAAGTGTCCCAAAATATATGCAAATACAGTTGTTTTGAGTTCCAGAAGAACAATTAGAAAATAATTCTGATTAAATAAATATAAGATGTCATGCTGATGAAGACTGATACTAACAAGTAATAAATTTGTTCTTCTAGTTTTGCAGCAGTCAAAACTGTATCATCGTGGGGTTAATTGGTATAGGGTTTCCTGCCTGAGCAGGGGGTTGGACTAGATGACCTCCAAGGTCCCTTCCAACTTTATTATTATTGTTATTGTTATTGTTATTGTTATTGTTATTCATTAGACATGAATCTCAGTCAACTAAACATTTAAATTGGCTGGCGCTGATGGTTGACACGGGTTGCTACCAGCATCCACTGTTACACGTTTCATCCATAATCGCGCAGTTTCAATGGCCAGGTCGCGATATTTCGTAATTTTTTTCAGTTCTTTTTCTTCGACTCTGACATCTCCTGGTACAGCGATATCAATCAGCTGTACACTTCGGTTCTCTACAACTGCGATATCTGGCGTATTGTGTTCCAAATGGCGATCTGTCTGTATTCGAAAGTCCCACAAGATCTTCACCCTCTCATTCTTTTTCCACCCTGTGTTCCCACGACTTTTCAGACACAGGCAAGTCGTATTTTTTACACAATGCCCAGTGGATTAATTTAGCAACTCGGTCATGTCTAGCATTATTATTATTATTATTATTATTATTATTGTTGTTGTTGTTGTTGTTGTTGTTATTACCTGCACAGCTTTTTCTCAGAACTTTACCTGTTTAGAAAAGTTAAATTTCATCAGCAGCTATCTTCACTCCTTACACTTAGCTCTTCACACCTTAAGGTGTCACCCTGGCATATTTTACTATACAAATACTAACCCTGGCAGATATCAAATATCAAATTTAGCACATGACACTGTTACTTCCCACACTTTGTGCAAATGAAGGGGAAGTAAGCAGACAGGTAAATTGAAAGTGCAAATATATGGGCAGTGAATTTTAATCTTGGCAAAATGCCTATTGTTCATTAAAATCAATTGGAGTGAAATGGAATAGGTTCCCTTTTTTTGAAAAATAAAGACAAAGTTGAGACTATTTTTCTAATCTCATTTTTTCAATAGATTCTAAATAGTTTCTAAATGTATCAGAACTATGACTTCTATTGAGGCAAAAGTATTCATGAAATAAGGAATCACATTTTTCTGGGTCTAGAGCACTATAGGAAGAAAACTTCCATCACTCCCCATTTGAAGGACTAGAGCAAGGGTATCAAACTCACAACGTCACATGACATATTGTGACTTTTTTTCCATTGCCGGCAATGGGGTGGGCACAGTTTCAGCATGACGCATCTGGCCCGCGGGCCGGCAGTTTGACACCCCTGGACTAGAATAATCTTCTCAAATTTAGGAGCCTTCTTGTTGTTAATTTCCCTAATTTCTCATTACTGTAAAATTATTGAAGGACACCCAAATTGAGGAAAAATTATCATATCAAGGAGACCTGATACTCCTTAAAGCAATTTACTCCTTCCACTATAGGTAGCTCTTCAATATCTTCATAAATGAGTTAGATGAGGGAATAGAAGGGCCCTATCCAACAACATGAAATTTAATGTGGAGAAAAGCAAGGTTTTACATGTAGGCAAGAAAAACCAAGGGCATGAGTACAGATTAGGTGAAACCTGGCTCAAAAACAGTAACTGTGAGAGGGACCTTGGATAATGAAATGTCTGCAAGAAAACAACCAAGTTCGCTGTTCCACTGGTTAATTGTTCTCACTGTTAAGAAGTTTCTCCTTAATTCCAGGTTGCTTCTCTCCTTGATTAGTTTCCATCCATTGTTTCTTGTCCTGCCCTCCAGTGCTTTAGAAAATAAGTTGACCCCCTCCTCTTTGTGGCAGCCTCTCAAATACTAGAATGTTGACGTTACGTAGTTTGGGCAATGAAATGTCTGCAAGAAAGCAACCAAGTTCTGAGAGCACTGGAAATTTTACACATCACAGCCCAGGCTGATGGAAAGAAAGGCCTATACCAGGAAGACATGAAGCAGAAAACAAGGAGACCCAGATATTCACATCACAATTCATCTACTCAAGATGGACATCTTTATGCTAAAGAACTTGAACTGCATGAAAAACAAAATTGCTAAGAGTGGGAAGAGGACAAAGAAGATGGAAGGATGTTGTAATATTGCCTATCAGAGCAAGTTGTTCCTTCTAATATAGGTAAAACCCAACGCTAAACCGAAAGTCACCAGGAAATGGTCAGTAATGGTCATCAATGTATTGAACTCAACCATAAAAGAGTATGCAAGATAAAAATCTCTGTCCAACTATCAAAGCAAACAATTTTCTCTTGGATATAGTAGGCAGAACTTCAACTAAGTAACCTTAATGGATAGGATATCAATTTGGAGGCCACGTATGCTGAGAATTTGGAAGTAGAGGTATCAAAAGCACATGAACAAAGCCTTAAAACTAACCACGGGAGTTATTAAAAATACAGCGTGGTCCCAGCCATAAAAGAGTCCTCCATTATTCAAATGAGGTTCAAATGAAAGTTAGAAGAGATGTTTTTTTGATTCCTGGGTGTGTTGGATTTCTGATCATTCAGTATCTTTTATTTCTCTAGGGATTTAGGAAACCATGAATGGCATGTTCACAGCACATATCTCCAACCCTCAAAAAAGCTGGTTTCAATGAAATTCCAGACTTTGAAAATGCTTGCAAAAGGTTGGTCACAATTTGAAGGAAGTAAGGCTTTAATTATATTATCTGCATACCTGTTCAGAAGTAAAATCCCATTGAACTCAGAGTGAAGGAATTTGGAATAAATCGACATTGTAAGTCCTTTTAAAGCAAAACTGTAATTTTCTGTGTAATTCTGGGATAACCTTGTGAATGAATTTTCAGAAACAGCCCCTTCCAGAAAGTCTATGGAGATTCTCAGTCACCCAGGTCATGGTTGTCCCAAAGGTGCTTTTTTCACGAGGCAACTGGACATTCTTGTTTACAAACAAGAAAGTCCAGTTGCCTCGTGAAAAAAGCACCTTTGGGTCCCTTCCAGAAAGTATTCTTAGGGCTCCTATAAGATTCAGTAGTCCATCCTGAATGATACATTCCTGGGATACTGTTGCCAAGAATTTGACACAGGCTATGAATTATCAGCACTGATGTGGCTGATAAATTAGATCAATATTTTTCAACCTTGTCAACATTAAGCTCCATGGATTTCAACCCCCAGAATTCCCCAGGTCACATAGTCATTCTGCCTTTCCTTTGCTTTCCCAGATATTTCCACAGATAGATGACTTCACTCCCATAGATCCTTCCTTCCTTCCTTCTTTCCCTCCTTCCTTTCTTCCTTCCTTCCTTCCTTCCTTCCTCCCTCCCTCCCTCCCTCCCTTCCTTCCTTCCTTTCTTCCTTCTTTCCTTCCTTCCTTCCTTCTTTCCTTCCTTCCTTCCTTCCTTCCTTCCTTCCTTCCTTCCCTCCCTCCTTTCCATCCTTCCTTTCTTCTTTCCTTCCTCCGTCCTTCCGTCCCTCCCTCCCTTTCTCTTTCAGGACCATATTTGCCCTGATTGCTACAACTACAGTAGGGAACAGCTCGCTCTCTTGTTCCTATGTTGCTCTGTAGGTCTCTAAAAATATGCAGCAATATTGATCTGATCTTTTGACTTCCCTGGAAACAAGCAATGTTCCTATTGCAACTTAAAATGGTCTTTAAACAGAATAATAAAAGAAAAGGGAGATGAAGCTTTGCAGTATGGGAAGCAAGAGGAGCTTGCTTTATCCAGCCTAGGCAAGAACCAAAAGGGAACCCTCTGGAATTCGTAAATCTTGAATGGCCTAGAATGGATGATTGTTGCAGCCATCAGAAACTGCCAACCAGCAGAGAACCTAGTGGCCTGGCAGCCCAGGAAAAAATGGCCACTCAGGGCAGGCACCAGCACTAGAGCCAGTCAAGACTGAAATACTACTAGAAAAAAAATAAAGGATCTGAAGGCTCTCCGCTCCAAACAGCTTGAGTCAGGTCAGGTCAGAAAACAGCAGCTTTGTATTCAAGTCGAAACACAGCATTTGTGATGGGCTAGGAAAGGGAGGCGGAGGAGGAAGTCATCCATTCTTGCATGCAGGAAGAGGCGACTGGCTGGTACTAGTGATGGGCCAAGCAGAAATGCAGATCTGGTCTTAGAGTCAAGTCACGATGACTATAGGACAAGAACAGCTTAAGGGTGAGGTGCAGATATGTCCTCGGTGTCTCCCCATAGCTTTATCCCTCCTTCAAAGAGCTGTGGTGGTGCAGTGGTCAGAATGCAGTATTGCAGGCTGACTCTGCCGGCTGCCAGCAGTTCGATTCTCACCAGCTCAAGGTTGACTCAGCCTTCCATCCTTCCGAGGTCGTTAAAATGAGGACCCAGATTGCTGGGGACAATATGCTGACTCTGTAAACCGCTTAGAGAGGGCTGTAAAGCACTATGAAGCGGTATATAAGTCTAGGTGCTATTGCTATTGCTAATTTAGAAGCTACCTCAAAGTCTGCATACAACCATCTGCAAGCAAATCCTTAACAATGTCTGCCAGTCCTCTAATGTCTTCCCACATAGGGCCCATAACTTCCAAGAGACTCTCCTAAACCTAAGTTTTCTTAACTATTTTTCCCCTCTCCAAAAGAAGCTGCTCTTTTTCTGTACTGTTTTCAAGATGGTTGACAATTTCTTTTAAATTCTTCTTGGAAGTGCCTTTGAACTTAACCAATTATTAAATGGGATGGAAGATGCTACTTTGCATATTATGTTTACAAGTAGTCCTTGAACCCCAAAGTTTCATCGCTAAGCAAGAAAGTGTTTTTAAGTGAATTTTGTCCCCTTTTACAACATTTCTTGCCACAGTTGTTAAGTGAATCACTGCAGTTGTCAAATTAGTAATATGATTGTTAAGTGAATCTGACCTTCCCATTGACTTCGCTTGTTTTAGAAGGTCACAAAAGGTGATCACATGACCCTGTGACACTGCACCCAAGCATCCAAATTTTGATCACATGGCCATGGGGGGGGGGGTTGCGGCAACAGTCACAAGTGTGAAAAACTATCATGTCACTTTTTTCAGTGCTGTTGTAACTTTGAGCAGTTGCTAACTGAATGGTTGTAAGTCAAGAATTGCCTGTACATTATATTCTCTAAACTTTACATTCTACACTCCAAAGATTCAATGCTGCCCACCTACAAATCCTCATTTGAAATGAGGTCCCTTCTGAGCACTTCTCTTTGGCTTCATAGAAGAATGGGGAGCTGGAGCTGTGGATTATTGACGAGAACCAAGGAGCTTCTTCAGTTCTCAGAAGAAGTTCAGTTCTTCTGAAGTTCAGAATGAACTTCTTCCAGAATTGAAAAAGCTTCTTGGATGAGAAGCGAAACGTCTTCAAGGAAAAACAAAGAAAGTCCAGTTGCCAGAAGCTTCTTCCAGAACTGAAGAAGCTTCTTGGATGAGAAGTGAAATGTCTTCAAGGAAAAATAAAGAAAGTCCAATTGCTAGATGCTTGTTCCAGAACTGAAGAAGCTTCTTGGATAAGAAGCGAAACATCTTCAAGGAAAAACAAATGAAGTCCAGTTGTCTCTTGAAAAAGCTTCCAGGTATTGGGAAAACATCTTTGGGACAACCATGACCTAGTTGACTGAGAATCTCCATAGCAAAAACATATCTATTCCATGAGAATTTCACCCAACTTTTCTTTTCCTTTGAAAGACATTTCTAAAGCAAATGTTGTTTCATCTAGGTAAGAACTGGAAGAAGAAGAAAAAAAAACCGCAAGATTTCTCCACCCAGACCTACTTCTTAGATTACAGATGTTGGCCCGTGCATTAATATTGCCTTTCCTTGATGTCACGCTCAATCTTAAGGGTTCTCTCCAGTTGAGAAGTGGAATATAAAATAGGGAGAAAGATTAATCGATAGGTCTGCACACTTGAGGCATGATCCTCCCATGCTTATTTCTGTTTATTTTCTGAACATGTAATCCATGGGCTATAATTATAGAAAGTAAAAAGGGAACACCTGAGCTGAGAGATTGCTTTAGAAACATAGGCTGTCATGGGAACTGTTTTTCCATTAATAAAAAGATTTTTCTCAGCAGGACTATACACTCTTCCATTGGTTGCCACGCAGTTACAGTTTATTGAGACAGCGGCATTCTATGATTAAATCGCCTGCCTTCTACTTACCTGCATGCAGTTATATTAGCCTCCCTGTGAGTAAAATGCAAATCTGTGTCACATTTCTAAATGGAAGCATTCATTATCGAGCATGTTCCTCTCACTGTGCAGAAATAGAGGCTTCCAATCATTCTCTGCTTTTAATTGTCCTTGCAATCGAGGCAGGGAAGGTAAAAATCCAGGCCAGGCTTTTATGTGTAGCATCTGCTTTCACTTTGAGACATCTCAAAACAGCAGCAATTGCAGTAGACAGCCACCAACTCAGAAAAGAAGGAATATTATAAGTCACTGTGCAGGTCAAGATAAGACCTTTGCACCAGGTTGGATAAAGCTTACTGGGTGGGTGGGTGGGTGGGTGGGTGGATGGATGGGTGGATGGATGGATGGATGGATGGATGGATGGATGGATGGATGCATGGATGCATGGATGCATGGATGCATGGATGCATGGATGCATGGATGCATGGATGCATGGATATTTGGACATATGCATGGATGGATATTTAAATGTTTGGATGGATGGATGGATGATGGATGGATGGATGATGGATGGATGGATGATGGATGGATGGATGGATGATGGATGGATGATGGATGGATGGATGGATGATGGATGCATGGATGGATGCATGATGCATGGATGGATGCATGATGGATGCATGGATGGTGCATGATGATGGCATTGATGGATGCATGATGTTTGACATCTGCATGGATGGAAATTTAAATGTTTGGATGGATGGATGGATGGATGGATGGATGGATGGATGGATGGATGGATGGATGGATGGATGGATGGATGGATGGATGGATGGATGGATGGATGGATGTTTCGATGGATGGATGTTTCGATGGATGTTTGGATGGATGGATAGATGAAGGGATGGTTGGATGGATGGATGTTTGGATAGAAGGATGGATGTTTGGATGAATGGATGGATGGATAGATGTTTGGACATATGCATGGATGGATATTTAAATGTTTGGATGTTTAAATGTTTGGATAAATGTTTGGATGGATGATTGGATGGATGGATGGATGTTTGGATGGATGGATGTTTGGATGGATGGATGTTTGGATGGATAGATGGATAGATGAAGGGATGGTTGGATGGATGGATGTTTGGATAGAAGGATGGATGTTTGGATGGATGAATGAATGAATAGATGGATGGATGGATATTTAAATGTTTGGCTGTTTAAATGTTTGGATGGATGGGGTAGATCAGGGGTCTTCAAACTTGGCCCTTTTATGACTTGTGGACTTCAACTCCCAGAATTCCTCAGCCAGGCACGCTGGCTGAGGAATTCTGGGAGTTGAAGTCCACAAGTCATAAAAGAGCCAAGTGTGAAGACCCCTGGGGTAGCTGGATGTATTTGGCTCTCCAGCTCCACTAGGACTCTCATCTCCAAGCTATAAATAAATAAATGGTGAAATGCAATACAGATAGTACTTGGCAGTTCATTTAGTGACCGTTCTTAGCAATCAGAATTTATTTACAATGGTTGCAGCATCACGGGCTGATGCGATTGCCTTTTGCATTGGCTTCTGACAGGCAAAGTCAATGGGACAACCTGAATTCACTGAGTCTGTCTTTTGAATTTTTTTCACAAAAAGAGTAGTGGAAGCTTGGAACCAACTTCCAGCTGAGGTAGTGGGTAAAGTCTTCAGTAATTGAGTTTAAACATGCTTGGGATAAACACATGTCCATCATCTGACAAAAATGAAAAGAAATAAAATGAAATAAAATTTAAAAAATTCAAAAGACAGACTCAGTGGACCACTTGGTCTTTTTCTGCCATCGGTTTTCTATGTTTTTATCTTTCTATACCCATGTGTTCACAAATGTGCTGCTTTAATAACTTGCTCTAAAACGTGGCCCAAAATAGATATGAAGTTGCCAGGTCGGAAATGTCCTGGGTCTTCCTTTTTCTGACGATAAGGTCAATAATCTCCCATCATTTCCTCCTGGGATTTTGCAAACTTCTCCAGGGATTCTCAAAAAATAGTGAAAGGTAAATCAAAACCAAAGTCATAAAATAAAATAACAAAATAGATTTTAAAAAAATTGAAAAATAAAGTTCATGCAACTCCCTTTGAGTTAGGATGTAATTCATCTGGCTCTGGAGATTAGCATTTGTTTAAATTAATTAAGTTTCACTAGAAGACAATATATGTAGCTCAGGGTTGAACTGTGGGGTCCTTGCTGCTCTCCAAGCTTGGTGGTTTGCTTGCAGACAGGTAATGAAATGTCAGGGAGTGAAACATCAAGTAATGAAACATCTACAAGAAAACAGCCAAGCTCGGAGAGCGCCAAGGACTCCCTAATTAAGTTTTATTTTACCCTCTCCAGCTCCCTCCTTCTGCCAGGGGCACAACATTGACTTAGCTGGGACTTCATTTTTTTCTTCCGAATAAAGACATAAAAAGTTAAGTTATTCTGCCTTCTTGTTGACATCTGTTACTCCTGTGCCCTCACAACACACCTAATAATGTCTTTGCCTTTCTTTTCATGACTGATCTACCCAAAACCCTTTTTGCTATTATTTTGGGCATCTCTTGCAAGCCTCAGTTCATTCGGAGCTTCAGCAAAACTTGCCCACTCTTATATTTTATTTATTTATATATTTATTTTTATTGGTATCCATCCTTTATTTTTTTTTTCTATAACTCAAAGCAGTGAACACACACAATCCTCCTTTCTCCTTCTACTTCCCCATAACAACAACCCTTTGAGATGAGTTGGGCTAAGGGAGAGTGGCTGGCTGGTTTTCTTGCCTAATGCGGGACTAGAACTCCCAGTCTCCTGGTGATTGGCCCAAAATCACTTAGCTGGTTTTCTTGCCTAATGCGGGACTAGAACTCCCAGTCTCCTGGCTTCTACCTGGTGCCATGATCACTTATATTCTTCTGTGCTTTACTTCTTTGGTTATGTTCTCCTCCTTCTGTTTCCCGTATATGCCTCCTTTCCTTTTCAATATATTAACCAGTGGAACAGCTTTCCTCCAGAAATCGTGGGCGCTGCATCACTGGAGATTTTTAAGAAGAGGCTAGACAGCCACTTGTCTGAGATGGTATAGGTTCTCCTGCTTGAGCAGGGGGCTGGACTAGAAGACCTCCAAGGTCCCTTCCAGCTCCTATTCTATTCTATTCTATTCTATTCTATTCTATTCTATTCTATTCTATTCTATTCTACTCTACTCTACTCTACTCTACTCTACTCTACTCTACTCTACTCTACTCTACTCTACTCTACTCTACTCTACTCTACTCTACTCTACTCTATTCTATTCTATTCTATTCTATTCTATGTCACCCCTTTTCCTTCCAGTAGGAATTGTTTGCAATTTCGCATGTAATATCTCATTTCATAGGTTTCCTTATCCTTTCCCAACACTTTTCTCCTTCAAACTTCTAAGCCTTTCCTTTCAACTGATGTTATATGACTCCATGGTTGGATTGTTGAAGCTGGCAGAGAGTCAGGCGTTTATTTGACTTTGGCTGCCTAACTTCCTCTCAGAGATTCCTTTCAAGAGGGCTTTGTGGTTAGGCAAAGGATGGCTAAGCTGTTGGAAAGGATATCCAAGCAAGTATGTTTTCGCTTCCCTTTCATCCTTATCTCTTATGGGAGGCATTATTTGCCCTAAAAATAAATACAATACTTTGTATTGAACTAGATTAATTTGTTTAGCTTTCTGATCTCTGCCTTTGATTGCTGCGCATTGATTTCCCAACCAGAATCCTCCAGTTACATAGATAGGAGCTCTCTGATGCAGTGGTTGGCTCTGATCCTAGTTTCAAAGCATTGGGAATGACCTTAAAGTTGTTTAATGATATGGTCCTGCTAGGTCTGGGAAAGGATTTTGCTGTATAAGTGGGTTACATTCTCAATTAGTCTATGTAGAAGTATGCAAATAAGCTAATCAAAATATAAAGGTGCAAGATTCAGGGTGAACCTGAGTTTCAAACCAAGTGTCGTGCTCCAGAGAAATTGGAAGATCCAGGCAATTCAAGAGGGTATAAAGATTTACTGCAAGTTTAAGCGCTCTATAAGAATCTGAACTACTAATGGTCCAAGCAAATTAGCGGCATGTAAGAATCAAAAGAATTCAAGGTGGGCTGGACTTAGATCCCTTGTGGGCATGAAGGGACTCGAGACTGATGACACATTTGATTCATCCCTCATGCTCAGCCTGGTCATCTCCTACAACAGGTGGGATGAAAAGAACAAAATACTAGATCCTTTGGAGATCATTATCACTGCAGACTTTCAGCCAGATACTTTCAAAATTTCAGGTCACAGAATAACAGAGTTGGAAGGGACCTTGGAGGTCTTCTAGTCCAACCCCCCGCTCAAGCAGGAGACCCTATACCTTTCTGGTCAAACGGCTTTCCAATCTCTTCTGATGGAGTGCCCACAAATTCTGAATTCAAACAGTTCCACTGATTGATCATTCTAACTGTCAGGAAATTTCTCCTTGTTTCTGGGTTGGGTCTCTCCTTGAGTATCCATCCATTGCTTCTTGTCCTGCCTTCTAGGTTGACCCCTTCTTCTTTGTGGTAGCCCCTTCTGTATTGGAACACTGCTATCATGTTGCCCCTTGTCCTTTTTGTTTGTGGCCGGGCATTGTCCACTCATTTACTTTGAAGCTACCTCAAACTCGAGCCCATTATTGATCCCATCTGTCCTGTTCCCAACAAATACATACTGCTGATTTATCAAAAAATATGTCAAAGTCTAAAACTTAGTAGGGTTGTGATAGAAGCCATGTTCAAATGCCATTCTACCTATAAAATCATGCGAGCAATTATTTTCCCTGTGACATAGCATGAAAGAAAAACTTAGACTTTGAAGAAGCAGGATAGAAAAACTACTGAAACTTTTGGAAGTTTTGTGTTGAAGAAGATTCCTGAGAATACCAGGATCTCAATGGCTTTCACTGTTTCTCTACCAAATGCTATTCTACAGCATATTTCTTGACTGACAGTTCTTTTATGTTGATAAACATCTAAAAGGTAGAAGCTTCAGTATGTCGATGGTCAGTTTTAAGCAGTATTTTGCTAGCCTAATATTGTACAATAATTCGTAAACTCTGGTAAATTTCCTTTTTTGGGGGGGTATGCGTATCTAGACTGACCTCTTCTGATCTGTTGGTTACTAGTCTTTTGCCATATTTGCTAATGTGGTTGGGTTAGATCAGGGGTCTTTAAACTTGGCCCTTTTATGACTTGTGGCCTTCAACTCCCAAAATTCCTCAGCCAGCATGCCTGGCTGAGGAATTCTGGGAGTTGAAGGCCACAAGTCATAAAAGGGCCAAGTTTGAAGACCCCTGGGTTAGATTCTTCTGCTGCTGCTTGCCATATTTCTTTAGCTATTCCATGAATTCCGGTTTTCTGACTTGCATGGATCTAACTTAATCTTCTAATATTACAGGTTCTTGTAAGTAGGGGATATCTTCTAGGTTATCTTAGATGTTGCCATCTCTACCATATAGAATTTTAGAATCAATTATTGTTGGTCCACTGGCACACTTTAGCCTATCAATCGGAGGTTGGAACGTCTTCCTCAGTGCAAAGATCTTTTGGAAGACTTCCTTTTACTGCATCTCTTTCCATCTTTGATGCCTTTGCAGACATTATTGTAATACTTGCTTCTTGTCTCTTTTAAGGTCTTTCTAAGATCCTTTGTGAATTTTCTCCCTGAGTACTTCATCCTTCTTGACTTTGGTTTGTCTCCTTCATAACATCCATCATTTGTTCTGACACCCAGTTTCTTCCGTTCCTTGGGTCTTTGGCAGTCTCTTTTCACATTTATCTTGACAATTTCTTTTATTTCATTCTACTGTCCTCCTGGTTCCCTCGCAATAAGGTTCAGGGTTTCAAAGCAGTTCCTGGTGTTTCCTTTGAAAATGGAGGGCATACACTCAAGATCATATTAGCTTTGTTCTTCTGCTTTAGCTTAGAACTTGCACATGAGCAGTTATTATCCCTTCTGTATTTAGCTCATGGTTACATCTTTGCTTTATTACTGAGCTCTTCACGAACCACTAATATTGATTGGTCTACAATACAGGTAATCCTCGACTTACAACAGTTCATTTAGTGACCATTCAAAGTTACAACGGCACTGAAAAAAGTGACTTATGACCATTTTCACACTTACAACCGTTGCAGCATTCTCATGGTCACGTGATTAAAATTCAGATGCTTGGCAACTGACTCATATTTATGATGGTCGCAGTGTCCCAGGGTCATGTGATCACCTTTTGCAACCTTCTGAGAAGCAAAGTCAATGGGGAAGCCAGATTCACTTAAAAACTGAGTTACTAACTTAACAACTGCAGTGATTCACTTAACAACTCTGGCAAGAAAGGTCATAAAATGGGACGAAACTCACTTAACAAATGTCTCACTTTGGACTCAATTGTGGTCATAAGTCGAGGATTACCTGAATACTCTATCAGGTGATGTCCACATATAAAGTTTTATTTGGGTTGTTTGGAGGCTTTGTTGTTGTTGTTGTTGTTCTTGTTAGTTGCGAAGTCGTGTCCGACCCATCGTGACCCCATGGACAACGTTCCTCCAGGCCTTCCTGTCCTCTACCATCTTCTGGAGTCCATTTAAGCTCACGCCTACTGCTTCAGTGACTCCATCCAGCCACCTCATTCTCTGTCGTCCCCTTCTTCTATTGCCCTCAATCTTTCCCAGCATTAGACTCTTCTCCAGTGAGTCCTTCCTTCTCATTAGGTGGCCAAAGTATTTGAGTTTCAACTTCAGGATCTGGCCTTCTAAAGAGCAGTCAGGGTTGATCTCCTCTAGGACTGACCGGTTTGATCGCCTTGCAGTCCAGGGGACTCGCAGGAGTCTTCTCCAGCACCATAGTTCAAAGGCCTCAATTCTTTTGCGCTCAGCCTTTCTTATGGTCCAACTTTCACAGCCATACATTGCAAGTTTGAAGGCTTAGCAATGGCAAAATTATTGGATTGACAAACCAGATATTCTCCTACTTCATTTCTGTTTCCTTAGTCCAGGGGTAGGCAACCTTGGCTCTTTTATGACTCGTGAACTTTAACTCCCAGAATTCCTGAGCCAGCCATGGTGGCTCAGGAATTCTGGGAGTTGAAGTCCACGAGTCATAAAAGAGCCAAGATTGCCTACCCCTGCCTTAGTCCAACTACTTTTTCCTCCTTGATATTTCCTACTTTATCATTCCAATCTCCAACCACATGCTGAGACATTAAACACAATTCATTTTGTTGTTGTAGCTGTAGCTCATATCTTTGTATAACTTTGCTTCATGCAGCGACATTTCTAAGGTGTATATTAAATCCTCAATGCAATTTAGACTAATCCAGCTAAGTTCAGTTCTACAGCTCTATGCTTTTTAATTCCAATGTGGTATTTTTGTAGATATTGTTTTTGCTTTTTTCAGCAATTTTGGTTTGATTATTTTTTTATTTGGAATGGGTTACTCTATGTGGATGTTTACAAAAGCGTTGTGGCCAGGTGGGACAGTTGTTTTGTCATTGAAGAGAACTCATTCTCCATGTTCAGATATACAGTAAGTTGAACCTTCAGAGAAGAGTTGGAAAATTTCCAAAGACAATTGGTTCTTTGCAGCTTTGTGATGATTTCTCAGTGTCCTAGTAGGGTGCATAGGTGCCTAGACCTGTGCCTTCCTCCCTTCCCCCCCACCCTCCCTTCTTTCCTTCTTTCTTTCCTTTCTTCCTCCCTTCCTAGTGCCAAGTGGCTGCTTGAAGTGTATGATACTGGAGACAAGTCTGCCATTGCCCACAGGACCAACCACCAAAGAAGAATTTATATTAAAGGTCCATGCAATCTAAAGTCAATTTAGATATTTATATTCCTTGAATTTGCTCATTCTGATGCATATAATAATTTTGTTTTCAAATGACCCCCTCCAACAACCTCAGCAAGGGAAAACGCCATCATGCATGTTACATTTATCTTCTATTGAAAATATTCTATTTTCTAAGTCTATTCTTCTGAAAAAATGAATCCTAATAAAATATTTTCCAAAATAAGAGTTTCCTGCTCAAACCCAATTGCTCTTAATAGGGAATACAAGTAGTAAAGCATCTCTGGTTGTGACCCTGGAAGTTCACCTTGCATTCTCCCACAAGAAGCAAAGCAATGTCTATGGAGATTCTCAGCCATCCAGGTCATGGTTATCCCAAAGGTATTTTTTCATGAGGCAACTGGACTTCCTTGTTTTTCTTTGAAGACATTTCGCTTCTCATCCAAGAAGCTTCTTCAGTTCTGACTGGATGGTGGGGAATGGAAGGATTTATACTCCTTGCAGACAGCTGATCATTTGCATTCTTTTAGAGAATCACCGATGCCACTTGGAGTCTTATCAGTGTCGTCAGGATCACCTGAGTAGTGCAAATGGGTGTGGAGCCTTCTTGGAACTGCTGAAAGGACTGTGTTTATGTAGACTGAAGATATGCCTCGTGAAAAAGCACCTTTGGGAAAGCAAAGCAGTGGTGTATGTTTAGTCCAGTCTGAGATTGAATTTGTCTCTACTGTATTTTATTTCACAGGAAAGTTTATGTATGTCATGTGACTTTTATTCATCCATCAGCTCAGCACTGTCTAAATCAGGAATAGGAAATATCCACCCTGAAGGATAAGACATGGTCATGAATCTTCCCTAACTACGTCATTTTGGATAGAGAAGGGCACTTTCCTATGTGGATCCTTGCTTTGCCCATTCAGACCATTTTCTGTCTTTCTCTGTATATAGAAATAGTGCAAGGATTTGCACTATCACAGAATAATCTGGCACTGGGGTCAACAGATATCGTCCTACTTCACCATATCATTTACCTTGAGATAGGCATTTTGGGGAGAATAGACCTTAGGGTAAAGGACTTTGATCATTTCTGTTCTAACTTCTATGAAATGTCCCAAGGGGAAATTTAATTCTTGGACCACAGAATTGCCCATTATAATTTAGGCATCCCAGAGTCCTGAGTCTCTCCCATCCCCACCTCCTATAAAGAAAGAGCAATGCTATAGACTTACAGAAAATTGGTGAAAATCACCTTGAAACTTCATGGGATGGGATGGGATGGGATGGGATAGATGGATGGATGAATGGATGAGAGAGAGAGAGAGATACAGTACTTATGGAATGTAAATATAAATAAAAATTTAAATGAATTATAATGAGACCAGCAGCAGCTCCCAATTTCATTGAATGAGTTTTGGTTAGAACTTTAGACCAACTGAAATAACTTCACGGCATCATCATTTAGGGTTATGTTTACTGCACCTCAGATGGGGATTCCAAGTAACAGCCCTCTTTCTGAATCAAGTGACTCCAGTTGTTTGCAAAGCTCCTTGTGTTACTCAGGTCTGGAGAATGACAGCTTGTTGTATAGTAGTTAACAGGAAAATTGGCACATTCTTCTTTTTACATTTTAGCTTCAGGATATTTGGAACAATGCCCAGTATAGTTGCTGCAATTGCTGTTACTTTTTCTCTTTCTAGACACTTTGAATGTGAAGATTTTGGACAGAATTAAAGCTACCCTCCTGGTAGTGTTTATGACAATAGAATTATACAGTCAGAAGGAACGTTAGAGGTCATCTAATCCAACCTTTCTTCAGTGCAAGATGCACTACAGCCTATGTTGAACATCCAGCTTTACAATAGAATTAAAAAAAGCTTTGTTTGAAGACTTCTAGAATTAAAAAAAGCTTTGTTTGAAGACCTCTAGAATAAAAAAAAAAAAGCTCATTTCATGGAGTGGCCTGTTCCACTGGCTAATAGCTCATACAGCCAAAAATGTCCTCCTGACATATAGCCTGAATCTCTTTCCTTGTAGCTTTAACCATGGGTTCTAGACCTGCCCATTGGTGTGATAAAGTCCACTCCCTCTACTCTTTGACCTTTTGACTCAGTTAGTCCTCAATTTACAACCATTCGTTTAGCAACCATTCAAAGCTAACAACAATGAAAAAAGTGTCTTACAACCAATCATTGCATTTATGGGTCCTTCACAGCATCCTTACAGGTCACATGATAGAAAATCAAGCACTTGGCAACTGGTGTGCATTTACAACAGTTGCAGTGTCCCAGGGACATGTGACACCATTTGTGATCTTCCCAGCCAGCCTGCAACAAGCAAAGTCAAGGAGATGGGGGGGAGTCAGATTCATTTAATGACTGAGTCACTTAACTAGTACAATGATTCACTTAACAACCATGGCCAAACAGGAAATAAAATTGAGTAAGACTCACTTAACAACTGTCTTCTTAGCAGTGGAAACTTTGTTTCTAATTATGGCCAACGGTTGAGGACTATCTATACTTCAAGTGGAAGTAGATCCACTTGAGCTATTTTTGGGTGTTATCAATTCTGAGGCTATTTAACAGGTCAGCTAACACATTACTTGCCATTTTATTAAAAAATAAAAAGAATGTATGGAAACCTTTCAATGAGAAACACCTGAGTTAAACCATTCTTGCAAAGTCATGAAATTATCAACAACATATTGATTACTTTCTCAGTTCCTCCTCCTCCTCCTCTATTTCTGCAAAGCAAATCATCACAACTGTTTTCAGACAAGATCCTCAAACAAGTCAAGGATTTCCTTATGAATTCAGTAGTGCACTTTGGAATTCAAAACTGCAATGCTAGTCACATTTGCCAAAAAAAAGTGCAAATCCCATTATGTGCAAGCACTTACCTATGAAAAAGCCTGTGTGCAATTGATCGGCAATCATCACTCTCTCCATTATGCCTCAAAGCTTGAGAGAAACGTATTGGTCACATTTGAGGATAAGCAGCCAGAGGTGAGTGAATTATTTGTATCCCACGCCAGAAGGGCAGTTCCAAAATGTGATAAATAAATAAATCCCATAAAAATGTATGTCCTTGATGCACTTTTATGCCACTGGTTTTTTTTTTTCCTGCCTGGTTTGTGAATCAGGATTAGTTTTTATCTTTGTTTGCTGCCCAGAGGACTTTTGATAGATGTGTAGCCATTTAGATTGGATTCACCTGTGGAGATGGTTACCAGCATCAAATTCCTGGGTGTGCAGCTAACGAGTAGGCTGACTTGGTCGCTAAACAGTGAGAAACTGGTGAAGCAGGCACAGCAGCACCTGCATTTTCTGCGCCGCATGAGAAAAGCGCATCTTCCTTCCCCTGTCCTGACCACTTTCTACAGGGGGACAATCGAGAGCATCCTGTCATACAGCATCACAGTCTGGTTTGGAGGCATCACTGCTTCAGACAGGAAGGCGGTGCAGAGAGTGGTGAGGATGGCCGAAAAGATCATTGGCAGTTCCCTCCCTACCATCCAGGACATAGCACAGAAGCGTTTCTTGAGCAGGGCCCGCAAGATTTTCTGGGACATGACACATCCTCTTCACGACCTGTTTTCCTTGTTACCTTCTGGGAGGAGGCTTCGTGGTATCCGTAGCAGAACATCCAGATTCAGCCATAGTTTCATTCCATACAGCATTAACCTTGCGAACTCTCAAGCTTCCTCCTTGCGTTATATATTCAAGATGGACAGTATTTAATATTTATTTGCTATGTATATGTAGGGTTTATATATATGTTGTACATAGTATGTTTTAGGTGTGTGTCATGTATGTGTTTCACTTTGAGAGCGGGCAACTAAATTTCATTTTTTTATGTGTGCCATTGTGCCCACAATATAAAAATGACAATAAAGGTTATTTATCTTTATCTTATTTATCTTAATAAATATATAAATCAGTGTGGAAGCTCTGTGGCTCTCTAGGAGAATATCATTCCAGAAGGCAGACACTTGCGACAGAGAAGATACACTTCCTGGGTCCTGATAGATGGTCTTGTTTAATCAAGGTGACCTGAAGATCATCTACTGTGTCTGGACTTACTGGATGGGCAGAAACCATCAACGATGTTCTAAAATAGTTGACAATAAGATTTAGGACAAAAAGGAGAAGGAATAATTGCATACCCGGACTCATCCATCCATCCATATAACCTTTGATGCAAGGCCTGCCTTTATCCAGGAGGTATGTTTGCCTCTGAAGAATAAAAGGTGGCCAAGACGTGTATTCATGATCCTTGAATAGATTGGAATAGGATAGGGCAGCAATGGGCAAATTGTCATCTGTAAATCCCCAGGGCTGTGCTAAAGTGCCAGGTACTCCTGGGGAAAGGTTGGTATCTAATAAGGATGAAAAAACCCACACATCCTCCAGAATTTCCTTGGAAATCTTAATCTCACTCAATTGCAGGATGGGCATTATGCTACGATTTAAGTACCCTTGGCCAGCTTGCAAAGTACATTAAAAAAAAAGGCAACTCCTGGCCTGAGAATTTGAATTTTGAAAAACTTGCTTTGTCCTGGAATCAGAAATAAGTAGGGAAAAAAAGTGGAGAGGGGCACATCTTTTCTTGTGTGAAGCATGGAAAACTAGTTGTCACCAAGGCCTACTTTGAATGACATAACAGAGTCTGACATTAGTTCTGAATAGCTGAGTTAGCCGGTGATTCTGGGCCAAATGAATGAAGGAATGAAATAGTAAGTGACTAACTTCAGTACTCTAGGTTTTTCAGTCTCTTTCTCTCTCATCCACACACAGACACACACACACACACACACACACACACACACACACACACAGAGAGAGAGAGAGAGAGAGAGAGAGAGAGAGAGAGAGAGAGAGAGAGAGAGATACAACCTTTATGCAAATGCTATGCAGAGTGCAGAAAAGAAGAAATAGCAAAGAAAGTAAAGATCTGAGGTAAGTAAAAATAGGAACAACTTTCACATAGTCCACTTACTATATCTCTCCATATCTTTTTATCCTCACATTGCTCCTTCACCGTGTCTATATAGCATTTCATACATTGCCTTTTGTTCCTTAAACTTCTCACCTTTCTGTTTGAGGACCTTATCAACCCCATCTAACCCAAACTTTCTCTCTTTTCTCGTTCCTCTCAAAGGTTCTTTCATCAATTTGTTTTGCAACAGGATTCTTGTTACTTCTCTCCATTTAACCAAACCACCTCTGTGATCTTCTTTCATATCAGGGGTTCTTGATGCTCTCTGAACTTGTTTGTTTTCTTGCAGATGTTTCATTACCCAAACTAGGTAACATCATCAGTGCTAGTCTTTCATATCAGATATGCATTTAGCCTACATACACTCATTACCCATTCATTCTCCAATCCTTTTCTTGTTTTATTATGCACCTTTCTAAGTGCTCCATTCCATGCTATTCACCAAAGTTTGATGCATCTCCTGTGGGTTGTGGGTGCTCCATCCCTGGGGGTTGTCCTGAGTTACTGATTTCTTATTTCCATCTAAGAAAACAGGCAGAAGTATGCACCAACACACTGCCCATTCCTTAAAATGAAGGAGGAAGAAGAAGAAGAAGAAGAAGAAGAAGAAGAAGAAGAAGAAGAAGAAGAAGAAGAAGAAGAAGAAGAAGAGAAGAAGAAGAAGAAGAAGAAGAAGAAGAAGAAGAAGAAGAAGAAGAAGAAGAAGAAGAAGAAGAAGAAGAAGAGGAGGAGGAGGAGGAGGAGGAGAGGAGGAGAAGAGAGGAGGAGGAGGAGGAGGAGGAGGAGGAGGAGGGAGGAGGAGGAGGAGGAGAGAAGAGAGAGAGAGAGAGAGAGAGAGAGAGAGAGAGAGAGAGAGAGAGATGAGACAGACAGATGAATAGGATTCAGAAGGACTCAAGGCATTTTACAACAACAACAATAAAAGTCAACAATCCAGTCTAACTAACTAGGCCAGATATCATCATCAATGAAACTCTTGATGGAACAAAAATATCTGCATGTCATAAATCCATTTCCCCATATTTAGTCAACCTTCTAGGAAGTTATTCATTTAGTTATTTTTTCATTTTGTATGTTTCACTTGCAAGCGTCCACTCCACTTTCCTCTTCAGATACAGCTACCTTGATATTTGAGACATTATTTTTCAAACCCATGAACCTCATTGTATCATAAAATCTAAAATTTGCCTCACCTCTTTTGTGTTTGCACCAGCAATATGGCATCATCTGCATAAATTATACGTACTTTCACACTCCCAAGCAGCAAACCTTCAACATCACCACAATCGCTCCCTGTCTATTGACTCATAAGTATGTAAAGCAACCAACATGAGATCACCCATCTTGGTCTTACTTCCTTTCAACCATTTGCTAAGTGTTCCATTTATTCTCACGCCTGCTTTACTTGCATCACCTATTGTGAAAGAATGTAGATTTGGCCTTGGGAAAAGGAAAGAGAGCAAAGTGCCATTGAAAGGAAGAGAAAAGACTATTTAGAAAGTGGAAGAAAGAAAGTGAAAATAACCCTGATAGGCTTTCAGAATTTGGTTATTCTATCTTGCAACAATAAAGGACATCCCTTTTGTGCTTCTTTCTTGAACCTGCCAACATTCAACAATGACAGATGAGAGAGAGGGGAGGGAGGGAGGGAGGGAGGGAGAGAAAAGGTTTATAAGGTCACCTAAAACAAACAGTGTGACACCGGGCAGGGTACAAGTTAAAAAGCAAATAATACTTTTTTTAAAAAAAATGAAAATCCACCATATAAAGATAAATACAAAATATAAAATGGTGACCAGCATATACATCCCTTTTTTTATTTCTAAATCTCAACCCAGAATGATAGGACTGCTGGGTTTGGATACTTTGACTAGGTTCACATAAAACATTAAACCTAGATTTCAGATTCTGGTTATTGCTTTATTCATATAATGACAGCTACCAGATATGGGTTGCAAAAAAATTAACAATCATTAGATGGCAGCAAAGAAGGTTTTCAGTGGCTCTCTGCTGCCATCTACTGGCCTTGCAGACATTGCGGTTCCTGTGATAAGTAGAAACGAAATGACTAACCCCAGTTTAGCCTAATCTACCATGTTGTGAAAATCCAAATATTGTTTTCTTAATTTGGTTAACTATATGACCTGAATGCCACTTTAGTAACCTGTTGTCTGTAGATAAAATTCAGCTTTCTTTGTACAGAAAAAGGGAGCTATTTGGACTTAAGTGATACTGTCAAATGGCCTTCTAACACTTTAAATAGTATACAATTAGGTTCACACAACACACTAAACCAAGACAGTTAAAGATTCTTAATTGCACTCGCATAATAAAGGTAGTTACCTAGTTTGGGTAATGCAAGGAAACAACCAAGCTCAGAGAGCACCAAGGACCCCTCATTTCTATCACTGCCTGCAATGGGGCATCACTGTCTCTGCTTAAGAATAAATTGAGGACCAGGTTCTGGGTTCAGGAGTAGATGAAAGGTGTGTGATTTAAAAAAAAAAAGCAGAGAAAGAAAAAAAGGCTAGAGTTAGAAACTGAGGCTTAGCGTTCAGATTTGCTCCGAGATGTGTGATTTTTGCAACAGTGCTTGCCCTTTGTTGCTACATTTGCAGTTGTAAATTAAGCAAATGTTGCATCATAAAAAGTCTCTTACTGTACAACATCACCCCTGAACATCTCCCTGTTCAGGAAAGTTAGAGACATGCCAAATATAATTAAATGCAATAACAATAACACTTAGTCTTATATACCGCTTCATAATGCTTTACAGCCCTCTCTAAGTGGTTTACAGAGTCAGCCTCTTGCCCCCAACAATCTGGGTCTTCATTTTGCTGACCTCGAAAGGATGAAAGGCTGGGTCAACTTTGAGCCGGTCAGGATCGAACTGCTGGCAGAGGGAATGCAGAGTTAGCCTGCAGTACTGCATTCTAACCACTGTGCCACCGCAGCTCTTAAAATGCATTTGATTTGCAAGGTTTTAGCTACAGTTTTAAGAGCGTGGATACAGGGTAAGGTTAGACAAGTCCAGTGGGGTCAAGGTTTGTGGAAGGTAATAAACAACAAATACTTGATGCTGCCAGCAAGGAGATGAATGTCTCATTATCTCTCTGGCATGCTAGATCCAAAGAAATCTTTCCCCCCAAAAAAATCTCAAATGAGGAACTGTTACTACTGATCATGTTGACTTGCTGCAATGGAGAAGTGCAGAAACTGGTTTGAAAATTTGACATTGTTCATTCTCCCTTTGTGCTGATTGCACATTAATGCCATAAATATCACTAGGCAGTTGCACTCTGAAATGCCCAGTTCAATCATGTCCTTTTGGGGAGAACCGTCAGAGTGAAGAACGGGAAAATAAAAATATGTGCTTTAATGTTATTTTTCATTTCTATTGCTTCTGCACGGCCTAGTCTAGCTCTAAATTAAAATGGCTGTTTCCCCATTTGATCTGGGCTCAGCTTTTTCAAAAAGGCTGCCAGACCCTTTTGAAGAATGGGATTTGTCTATATAATTAGACTTTCTATTATCAAATATTAAAAATAACGCATGACATAACAGACTAATTCATTGATTGATATGATTGATATTGTACTTATCTGCTCAAAAAGCACTTTAATGTATGTTAATATTACATTTAATTATTATGCACTTATTAAATACCATGTTGCCTATCTTAATATCAAAAATTACTAATTTAATTTGAATATTGCAGTAATAATGCACTATTACTATTATCTATTTATATCATATAGCTACCCAGAGTCTCTTGCCAGCCAAATGAGCAGTATATAAACTTAATCAATAAATTTATTTATTATATAAATAATAAATATATGGTATATGGTATATGGTATAAATATAAAATTATTTTTATACCCTATAGTTTTAATTGTAATTGTAATTGTAGCAAATGTGTCAGAAGACAATTAGCCACCCATTTCTCTTAATATTTTAGTTTTAGTTTTATTACATTTGAATTTTGAACTATGATATAAATAGTATATTTGATTTTTATTTATTTATTAACAAAGAATGAAAGCAGAAAAAAGAGAAAGAATGAGAAATGTAAGATAAAGGATATTAGTTTTTCAAAATATAAACATTACCTAACATTAATTTAGAACAAACATGATTATTCAACAGTTCAGCATTTGAAGAGTTAACATTACAGTCAAATCAAAGTTTGATCAACACAGCTGAAACCAAAAGAACTTTTAACTATTCTGAAGCAGATTACAGTATTATGATTTTGATCAATCAAACAAAATATGTTGTTTAAAACTTTATGTAGAAAGACGTTCAACCTCAGGAATGACAGAAATGATATGCAGACATAGCCTACAAAGAAGTCAGATAGTTTTCTTGAGTTAAAGTTTGTATCAGACTTTTATTTTTAAAATATGAAATTATTTGCTATGGAGAATAAGAAAGTATGGATGTGGACATTAGGTCAAATATATTTGGAGCGTTTATTCAAGTTTGGTTTTGCAATTGGATTCTGTTTGGATTTCAGATGGCATTTTGAAAATAATTCCAAATTGCCCAACTGAATCGATTAACACCAGTGTTTGAAACAATTCACAATGCTTTTGTTGCAACAACAATGAAGTAATTTGCTTTTTTGACGTCTTTGCAGTTGTTGCAGTAGTTCCAATATATATTTGGTCCAAGGAATAATAATTGCCATGCATCGATCATGGGGGAAAAAGGACAAAGGAAGACCAGAACTAAAGAAGATACTTGACGTTCTTTGCAATTGTTGAGGGTAGACATTCTTTCTAAGCTGTGAACACATTTGTCATTTTGCACTTCTTGGAATGCCCATGGAGGAAAAATTACAATGTAGAATTTTAGAAGGCATATATGCTTAAATTAGATTACAGGAATGCAGGCTTTGTTTAAAATCTGGGAGAAATAGAAAAGGGGAAAAAACCTTAAATCTATATTGCTAAAATTGATCCAAATACCTAATCAATTGAAAGACTCTCCTTCCCTGGATATCTTCAAGCAGAAATTGAAGAAGAATATTTTGAAGGAAAGAGATTTTACTTTCGTGGAAAACTTTTATTCATTCCATATTTCAAACTAAATCAGCTCGGTCTTCAGCTGAAAAGCAGGATGAGAATATTGTTTGGATTTTGAGGGGTTTTTTTAAAGTATGAGGTTTTAGCTGTGATAATGTATGAATTATGTGCGAAGAAAGGCATACTTTACTCTGCATATAGAAATGCATAATTTGAAAGACAAAGGGGAGAGAATTGCATTAAAATCATTATTGAAATACCTATTTAAATATGAATTGTACGTTTTTTAAAAAGAAAAACACAGTAATGACAGGGAAGCATGTAGATTTGTCTTCTGTAAGTGGAGGGGAGGGAGGGGACATCCAACATTCCAGGAAATCAAAAAAAGGAAAAATCCTAGAAGAAAATTACTTCAATATTGCTGCTAAGAAAACTATAGTATATAAATGTTTTGTAGCCCTAGGAGTCAAGTTCCACAAGAAGAAGGACAGTTAAAAGAAAAACAAACAAGCAAAGACGACCATAAAAAAAAACATTGATTTATTGATCAATGATTTATTTGAGATGACTCCTCTAATTGAAGATTTACTGCATTTAGCAAATAGTTGGAGTAAATGGCCTTCCAGGAACTAGTCTAGTCCAGTGTGTCTTAACCTTGACAACTTTAGGGTGTGGTGCCTTCAACTCCCAGAATTCCTCAGCCACCGTGGGAATTGAAGCCCTAACATCTTAATATTGCCAAGGTCAAGAAGCACTGATCTAGTTGTATAATCTTGTATGCCCTCAAATCAATCGTAAAAATACTTTTAGTAGCATTGAGAAATAAACTTTCTCCTAGCCTTGTTGACAAGATGGCAGAGAATATTCTGTCCCCCTCTTTACACTCATTTACTTTTATATCTTCCTTCATATGCCGGCCTGATGGGTAAACTATTTCGCTTGATGCCTTTTAGACAATCCCGGCTTTAACTATTTTCTCCTCCTTCAGTGAAATCTAAGTAGGAAAAAATCCGTTTTAAAATCCCTCTTTCAAAATAAATTACTCAGACAGAAATGAAACTTTCTTGAGCCCGGTTGCTCCCAAGCCCTGTCACAATACATTTAAAGGGAAACACCTTCCTCCTATTATCTCCACTACAAATAAATAAATAAACAAATACTCCAAAAGTTCTTCATTACAATCAAACATCTCCTCCTTATCTTTCTATGCTGATTTAAAGCAGACCAAATAGTTATCTAGATTCCATATGAAAAGGTGTAGGGGGAAGTTTTGATCCAGAGGTTGGCACACCCATGTACCATTAAAAAAAAAAAACATTAAAAGATTCAAATGCTCCGCATTCTGCATTGTTCCATCTTTTTCAGCTAAAGTCTCTTGCATTATCATCCTAGCAGTGAACAAGGAAAAGCAACAGCACCATCTAGGGGCTGTGACAAACTCTTTCCAACACAAAGGACTTTTGCCAAAGAGAGCATCCTAAAAAACTGTCTTGCTGGATCATTCATTCCTTTACACACAAAAGCAGGGGGGGGGGGAATGCATGACACTGTTTTCTCTTATACCATACTTATACTCTGTACTATTTCTCTCTGGAAAGTGTGCAGAGAAGAGCAACAAAGACGATAAAGGGTCTGGAAGCTAAATCATATGGTGAACTGTGGGAAGTCAGCCCCCCAGAGAAGGAAATATTAAAAGGGCAGAAAAATATATTTCCTCAAAGGATCTTAAAGAGGCAAAAAAACATGCCCAGTTTTCTTAATAGCCCCAAGTCCCCCTCCCCCAAGCAGAAACCAGCTCTGTAGCAATGCAGATGTAAACCATCCAGGAAGGTTGGAGGCCCCCAGCTAGAAGCTTAGGAAGACAAAGACACCTAAAATCTACATACCCCACCCAAACTCTAAGACAGGACATAATAGGATTAACCCACAGATGCCAAAGGGACACAGGTCAGAATACATGACATGGAAATACAAAGCCTCAAACAGGAACAGGAAACAACTCCAAACAAAAGGCTCCAGAGGGTATAAAAACTCACTCCCTACATGTGCTCACTCTCTTTTCTTCCAGAGCCATCTTCCTGTCTGGCTCTCCTCTTCAATAAACTGCAATCTTCTTCCTAAAGCAGTCACCATGTTGTTTATTCCCGTCTTGGACTGAACCACGATGAAGACTTTTCCTTCAACAGAACAGTTGAGGGAGCTAGGTGTGTCTAACCTATTGAAGAGAAGGGTTAGGGGGAAACATGATAACTGTCTTCCAGTAATTGAGGGGCTGTCATGGAGAAAAAAGATCAACTTATTCTCCAAAGCGCCAGAGGGCAGAACAAGAAGTAATAGGTGGAAGCTTGTTAAAGCTAGATCCAACCTAGAAGTAAGGAGAAATTTTCTGACAGTGAGAATGATTAATCAGTGGAATAGTTTGCCTCTAGAGTTGTGGGTGCTCTGTAACTGGAGGTTTTCAAAAACAAACTGCACAACTATTTGACCAGGTCTCCTTTGAGCAGGAGGTGGGACTATAAGACTGCTGAGGCCAGTTCTACAATTCTATGTTCTATGTGTAGTGGATAAAAGGCATAGTAGGTAACTGGAATATCCAAAAAAGTCAATATGGTGGCCCGACTGGTAGTAAAAACTCCACTGTTTTTTTTTAATGTCTGTTGTAGCTGAGGTGCTTGTACAAAAGAAGTATAGCTTTAATCACAATATCACTGCTGCCTTCTTGAAATTTCCAACACATATATACCCAAGAAGTTTGGGTGTCGTGATATTCCACAAAGGGGAAGAAGAAACTTTATTTTCTTTTTGGCTTATCCATTTCTTGGGGAAGATCGCAACTGTTTATTTTATCCAACTTTAGAATTTTGAAGAAAGACATTTAGGCCACCTGACCCAGTCTCCTGCGTGGTGAAGGAATGGATGAATTGATAATATCTGATTGTATCTGATAGGTATGAAGGCGAGCTCATGGAGAGTCAAGATTGTCCCATGGAGAGTCAAGATTGTCTTCATAGTATCTCCATGATGCTTTTCTCTGGGAGAAGGGCAGCATGTAAATTTGATAAAGTACTAACATTGCGATGCATCACACAGTCAGCCAGATGTTCAGACTGGATTTGGCATTTTTATCCAAAGTATTTGAAAATACTATAGGACCTGAGATAAGCAGATGTTCTTGTTTGATGCTGTTGAAAGTCTGTGGAGATTCTCAGTCATCCAGGTCATAGTTGTCCCAAAGGTGCTTTTTTCACAAGGCAACTGGACTTCCTTTTTTTCTCTTTGAAGACATTTCGCTTCTCATCCAAGAAACCTCTTCAGCTCTGACTGGATGATGAGGAACGGAAGGATTTATATTCCTTGCAGACAGCTGGTCATTTGCATTCTTTTAGAGAGTCATTGATGCCACCTGGAGGTTTATCTGTGTCATCAGGGTCACCTGAGTAGTGCAAAAGGGTTTGGAGTCTTCTTCCTTTCAACTGTTCCAAGAACAGAGTTCAAACCAAATCTTTGCAAGATGCAACCATGAAGGAGGAAAGGAAATCTGGGAATATACAGTTCATGTGTGCAGACTGTTAAATTATCCCAACTGTTTTGTGAGTGGCAGGTTTATGCATTCAGTTCAGCAGTAAAGGCTACCTACATACTTCATTTTCTTTAAAACTATGTGCAAAATGACGTAGATGGTAAATAATGCATGGCAGTCAAAGCTGCTTAAACACACACAAAGATAAATGGGCATACGAAACAACATTTTGGTCTATGCAGTTCCTGAAGTTCATAATGGCTTGATTCGAACAGCAATTACTGCTAAGCCCAACCATGTAAATATATGAGCATTTCCTTAAATCATACTGTAAAATAAATGTGTTGAACATCATAATTTGACATATAGAATACCATGCTAGGCTAATGTAGGATTGGTTTCTTGGTAATTCAACATGGTTTAGAGAATTTAGCCATCCTCTTCTGTAAACCAAGCTATCATGTTAAACCATAAGTTAGCTTGTTTATTTTTGCATTGCATGTCATGTGAATACATACATTATATTCTTTGCTCTTAGAACATGGAGCTTTATTCATGCAGGTGTGTGTCTTGTTCCAGACCACATGCACACTCACAAATAATTTAAGGGCTTTATTTAAACAACACCAGCCCCTAATGTCATCCCTCCCAAGTCCTTTGCACTCAGCTTGCTTGCAAACAGCCCCCCTCAAAATTCCAATAAAGCAAAGTCCTGCACAATGTCAACCAACCAAAACACCAAATAAAAGTCTAGGCACAAGTCCAAAGGCACAATTTCCGAATCCAAGGTACCAGTCCAGAGTCCACTCACAAGTCTAAAGTCTGAGCACAGTTTCAAGAAACAAGACAGAAATCCAAGAAGCCAAACCAGAGATAAAGAAGGAAACTGAACTATTGTTTCCAGCGTCAGGCTGCTTAACTGACTTGGCTAACTAGGCCTGGGCTGATATAACTCATTAGAAGGGGCGAAGCTGCCTCCTTGCAAATAGTCTGGCTGATCTCCATTTTTCCTGCCTCCTTTCAGCCCTGTGAGGAGGAGGTAATTCTGGTGGAGGAGGTAATTCTTCCTCATCCTGCTGACCAGCTGCAGCTGTGTCCCTTCTCATCCTCCACTTCTAATTCGGTCCCTGAATTTGGTCCTCCAGCTGCAGCTGCATCTCTCCATTTTCTTCTTCAGACAGATGCTCATCTCATTGTTTCCCTGATGGCCCCTCCGAGATTCCTGGCCTCTCCTCTTCTTCCTGTTCACTCCCTGCACGGAGATCTCAGTGTCTTCTTGACACTCCCCATGCTCTTGTCCAAGGCCCCTGGAGTTGGCTGTTCTTCGTCATTTGAGCCAGCATCAGGAGAAGCCATCACAGTATTGCAATTTAGCATATAGGTAGTCTTCAACTTACAATTGTTCATTTTACAATGCTTCAAAGTTTTTCATTTTTCTTGATTAAAATCTTAATAAAGTTATATGAAAAAGAAGGAAAGTAAATCTGAGTGCCAGAAACTGTTTTCTTTTTATTTTACGATCTTTATCAGCTGCCCTATATGTGTTCAGGTGATGGCTACCACAACAGAAATTAAAAAATGGAGTAATCCCATCTCTAGCCTAAAACCTGCCCCCATTCTTTCCTTTTAATGAAATGCTTATTTTAAAATTAAGGCCTTTAAAATTTGCACAATTCCCTTAGCTTAAAATGATGAAGTATATAAATTATGTATATCTTATTTCTTTAAGTAGGACAAGGTTCATGAGTATGGCTTGTAGAACTGTACTTCTATCCCATTATGCATGCTGGTTGTTAGAAGTGGCCATTGTGTTAGAGCGTAGAGTCGTGATAAACACCCTTTTCTCCTTTGTTATTATAGATTAAGCTTTCTAATGTCATGAAATCCTTTCCTGAAATTGTGTATCAATGCTTTCCATCAAAGTTTCCTCAACAGGTGTTAATTTAAAACTTAGAAAAAGTGTTTTTGAATCAAAGAACTCTGATGCCACAAATTAAGTCCTCAGAGATGAATACAATTTCGGGTTTTTCAGTTGTGACAGGAACATTTCTGTGAGATTTCTATAAAGTACAATAAATAATGTAATTGTTTAAATGAAGGCTGAAAGATTTGAGAGGAGCTTTCTGCATTCTCTTGTAGGGGCATTGTTTCTTCCAATCCCCTTGCTTTCCTAGTTATTAAATCTCATGTGTCTTTCAAAGGAACAGAGAACAGACAAAGACAGATGAGGAAATACTGGGATTTTTTTTAAGGGAAAACAAAACTTTCAAAGTTTTGGAATTAGCTCTTTTAAACCCCACAGTTCTCAAAGTTCTTCAGAGAGAACTTCCATAACTTCAGATTAAAGTCCAATTAAAGTTAATGTTACTTAGAAGTCAGACCCAAGATACTTGCCTCTAGATAAAAATTAGCAGCCCACTAAATAAATCCAATACCTGAAATCATACTCCAGAACTGAGCCAATCTGGAGTACTACCAGATTATCATACTACCATATAATAAAGTTTCCAATTTCCTAAGCTTTTTTGTTTTACATCTCAAACTGAGTCCTGCTTGAGTATTAAAATCAATCAGATTGTATCTATATTGCAAGTCTGTAATGCTTCCAGAAAACTGGCAGTTAGTTAGAATGTGCGCTTCTGGTTAATGAGTGAACACAAATATTTCAGCCAATCGACTTCTCTATCAGCCAGTAACTGAGATTAAACCTAGTTAATTCTGAAGATATATGTTTTGCACCCTGCATGCTCCCACTAATGACATCAATTGAATGGTGGGTGTGGGTAGTAGGCATGTCAAATCAAATCATTATACAAACAGATCTAAGAATTATCTGGAGGTCTTAGCAACAAGATTGTAAGGCAAGGAATGGAAGAGCCTTGGAGTGGAGTGAAAAGAGGGATCAGCCTAGAATCCCTACATAATAAGATAAGATAACCTTTATTGTCATTTTTATATTGTGGGCACAATGGCACACATCAAAAATGAAATTTAGTTGCCCGCTCTCAAAGTGAAACACATACATGACACACACCTAAACATACTATGTACAACATATATCACAAGTGAATTAACATATATCACAAGTGAATTAACTCTAACCCTTCTGTGAATGCTGCTGATCCTTACCTAACTCTAACCAGATGCTGACCATTACTTGAGGAGATTCCCATGCATAGGGTTTTAGCAATAAATCACATGTGAACTTTCACATATGGACCTGGACTTTAGTGCCTGACACAGGTTCTTCCCAACTGAGATACATCTTTCATTTTTGCTTCAGTCCCCCCCAAACAGATATTGGAAGAACCCTGGCGTCAAGGCCTACAAAGCAAGGAAGAAAATCCTGAACCAATTTCAATAAGGGTTTTTGAATGCTAGTCAAAATGTAAATATAGAAACTTGGAAATTGTAAGAATTTCCCAATTTCCTTTATCAGGAGTTCATTAAGGTGGAATCTTAATGAAACTGAGAGGCTTCTTCCCAGTTTCTCTCCATCTAGACTGAGTTGCTGATTAGGGCATACTTCAACATGGTGCCTGGGGGAATTCTGGAAACTGAAGTCCATACATCTTGAAGTTGCTGAAGTTGAGAAACAGTGATATAAGCAATCCGTTATCTCACCCACTATCTCTTCCCTCTTATACAGGTTTAAAAAGCTTTCTGAATACTAGGATTGAGCGTCGGGTTCCAGTATCTGTAGAGGCATTCCATAGGAAGGGCACTTCACAGGAGAATTGTTACACTTCAGAAGAGCTGACAACTCTAGTTAATTACAGGTAGTCTCAACTTACGATCTGTTGTTTAGTGGCCGTTCAAAATTACGACAGACCTACCTGGGAATACTTATGATCCGGTTCCAAAGTTCTGATGGTTGCCCCTCCCAGTCACGTGACTGCATGTCAGGCATTAAGTAAGCAGGCCGGATGTATGGCTGTTTGCAGTATCCCGTAGACTTTTATGACAGTTTTTCCCCAAAAAACAATGTTTACTTTCAGTTTTCAGAAAAGCCAGACCATAATGAAGCATTAACAACCACCATAACGCAGATGATCCATAACATGGATGATGATTTACAACCATCATGACTTACAGCCATGATGGGCAGGCTCCATTGTGGTCATAAGTCAAGGAGTGCCTATATTCTTCCCAGGCACACCTTGGGTGTACATATAGTCTGTTAGAAGCAAACAATCTCAAAGGCAATATATGAAATGCCAAATAATCGCCTAAAATTGATTATATTACTATTTGTTTTCTTTGGAGTGATGGTGGGCGAATAATCAGTACTTGGTATTAATATAAATATCCGAGACATTTTCCCATTATCGTTTTATTCATTCCGAAGTTAAAAAAAAAAAAGCATAACTTTTTCATTTCAAAACATTATGGTAAAAGATTTTAAGTGAGATCATTTGAAGCTCATCAGAAACAGAACGAAAGTAAGGCTTGGCTTCAATTAGACAAAGAACAAAGATTTGCATAAAATCTCCATTCTGGCTAATTGACATCAGCGTGAAGTTCTAAATATGACACACCAAACCTTCCAGCACTAGCCACAGGTCAGAGATTCTCATTCAAGAAAGCCATGGTTCTGTACTACAGAGAGGAAGATCTATGGCATGTGTTAACAAAGACTGTACATCCCATTAATGGACATTTCAAGATTCAATTAAGCCGCTCGGTTATTTCCACTTTACTTTCCCCACTGTCTTTAAACTCTGTCCCCCATTCAGACCACTTTGTATGTCCCTGGAAAGATGTGTAATTGCATATTAGCCCATCACTAAATCTTGTTGTAGCACTTTATGCAATGCAAGGAGAGGTCACCTTTTCCTAACCCAAACTGCACTTGTCCTTGAACTGCAAGAGGCTGAACCTCAAAAATAGATAAAACAAAAAACAAAAAAAATAAATACATGGGACAAGAGCAACATGAAATATTAAAGAAACTGACAAAAATAGATAAAACTAATTGTCAATCATTGTCTTCTTTTGTCACATTGAAAAGTACAATTCTAAAGAAGATTCTTGGATAGGTTCCGGGGCCATAACCAAGAATTCTGAAGGTTGATACACCTTAAAGCTGAACTTTGGTTATTTGAGATATAGGTGTTTAGTAGAAGTCATGGTGGCATCCCTTGCATTATGACATCATCACAAAAGGGATACAAATTATTTTTTATCATCATACCACAAATCAAGATATGGGCAGCATATAATATATAAATTCATATCCTTTGCGTGATGCTGTCAAAACGAACATAGAATAATAGGGTTGGAAGGGATCTTGGAGGTCTTCTAGTCAAGCAGGAGGCCCTATACCATTCAGGACAAATGGCTGTTTAGTCTCTTCTTGAATACCTCCATTGTTGGTGTACCTACCGTACATCTTCCAGAGGTAAGCTGTTTCGCAGATAAATTGTTCTCACTGTCAGAAAATTTCTCCTTGATTCTAGGTTGAATCTCTATTTAATGAAGTTCCACCCATTATTTCTTGTCCTGTTCTCAGGTGATTTGGAGAAAATGTTGATCTCCTCATCGCTGTGAGTGCTCTTCAAGTGCTGGAAGACCGCTATCATATCACCCCTTGTTCTTCTTTTCATTAGACTAGATATACCTAGTTCCCTCAATGGTTCATCGTATGGTTTAGCTTCCAGACCCCTTATCATTTTTGTTGCTAATAGTATAGGACATTGCCTGTTTACACTTTCCCCTTGGACCCCTTGGACCTGATGTCATGTATGGGGGTGAGAATGTTTGCTCTCTTTAAAGATCAGGGTGACCTAGCACCTTCTGATTTTGATTATAACTCTCATAACTGGAGGTGTACTTGATCATGGGCAAGCATGTAGACTTGGCATATATTATTGAGAGTTAGCTGAGGGAGATCCATTGTATCTATAGCCCAACTTGATGACACCGTAGCATATCCCAAAGGTGCTTTTCCAAAGGCAACTGGACTTTCTCAAGGAATGAATGATTGAATGAATGGATGACCTGGATAATTGAGAATTTCCATAGACATTCACCATAGCATATCAAAGATCATGACCTGGAATGCAAGTGGAATAAATTGAATGTAAGTACCATGAATGGTAAAGAGCAAAAAAGAGAGGGCGGGCGGGCGGGCGGGAAGGAAGGAAGGAAGGAAGGAAGGAAGGAAGGAAGGAAGGAAGGAAGGAAGGAAGGAAGGAAGGAAGGAAGTTTTTGAAAGAGAACTGTGGTACAGACCTAACTGAAGGTGGCCTGATTCACACGGAATGGAGTTGAGCAATGCATGCAAGAAAGTGAATATAGTGGTTTAATTATGAATGAAGGAGTCAAAACGTATGTCAGAAAATATGAATTGGTATTATGCAGATAGTTATGGATGTGTATGAAAGTAGTAAACAATACGTTGCTAATAGTTGCATGTTATGCTCCAATGAATTATGATAATAGAAGAAAGAGAGATGAGTTTAAAGCAAAAAAATCCTAACATTCTGAATAAATACCATCCGGGGGGGGGGGAGTTCTGCTAGATGATGTGAAAGGGTAAAAATAAGAAAGCAAACAAAAAAAGTGACCGGGATCCAAGTATGAAAGAGAATAATTACGGTTTTGTGGGCATCTGCTTTGAAAAAGATCTGTTTGTTCTGAACACTTGGTTAAGCATGAGTCCATTCATACATACACATGGCAAAAAGAATAAAGCTAAAGCTAAAAGCTTGATTGACTGTTTAGGATAAAAGACGAAGTGTATTCATACGGAGCACAATGGTGGTGAGAGATTTTGAATGTTTGACACATCACATTTGATAGCGTCAAAACTGAATCTTGGGGGGGGAAAAATGTACACAGAAGAAAAGTACAGGATTAAAAAAAAACATCCCTTTTTGTCTGCTCTACTGGTTGTCCTCGATGTACGACCATAATTGAGCCTGGCATTACAGTCATACATCATTATGGTCATAAAGTGGGTCATCACATGACTAGACCTGATTTTACGACCTTTTTTCCTGGTGGTTGTTAAGTCAATGTGGCGTTCTTAAAGTGAACACTGCAGTCGCTAAGCAAACTCTGCAGTTGTTAAGCAATACAGTGTTCACTGTGGCCTTTTTTTCTGGAAACCAGTAGTTAACACCAGTTTCCGGGGGGGGGGGAGATGTAAATTATGGTCACATGACTGTGGGACACCGCAAAAGGCCATAAATGTAGCTGGTTGGTGAGACACCCCCCCCCCAAATTCACTATTCCTTGCTGAATTTAGTAGTTGTCCAGTTTTTTGTACGTTTGCAGCCCATATTCTTATTAGAATCCACCTCTTTAAGATCCTTATTTGCCCAGGAAGAGCAGCTAAAGCAGATGTCTTGAGCTTGAAATCCAGCATTACTAATTTTCCCATTCATGAAATTAATAATGTTTCTGTGTCATTAACAATTAGCCTAACGATGTCGCCTGAGGCTCTCCTCATCGGGACACACTTACTTCTGAAGAAATGTGTTTATTGCTTTTGACTGATTGAAACTATGGCTTGATTGAAACTTTTCCTGTGCATAATCTCCTTTTACATTTTGCTTCCTATGATGAACTTAATGTTTCCTTATGACTTTTGGGCTATGTTTGGCCCTAATCACACAGGAAACAGTCAACTTTAGGGCGATTAGAACGTCAAATCAAAGTGAAGCCTTCTATAAGGTAAAATGATAGAAGGTAACAATAAATGTTGAAATTAAGGAACGCCAGTACAATTTGAGAGGCGAGAACTGTGTTAGTAGAATATGAGAGTCAGTTCCCGCAGTCATTGAAAAATACAATAATAAAGCTGATCATTGTAAAAACAGAAAACAGGTGGAGTCAGGACAAGAGAGCTAGGTAATTCATTATGTAGTCTTCTTCCCATCTCCTTCATCCTCATGAATGTGGGTTTCTTTTTCTTTTTTTATTTCTTTCTTTTTGTTGTTCTTTAAGGAGTAGGGGAGACATGATAGCAGTGTTTCAATATTTGAGGGGCTGCCACAAAGAAGAGGGGGTCAACCTATTTTTCAAAACACCAGAAAGCAAGACAAGAAACAAAGGATGGAAACTAAACAAGAAGAGAAGCAACCTAGAACTAAGGAGAAATTTCCTGACAGTGAGAACAATTAATCAGTAGAACAACTTGCCTCTAGAAGTTGTGGGTGCTCCATCACTGGAGGTTTTTAAGAAGAGACTGGACAAGTTGTCTAAAATGGTATAGGGTTTCCTGCTCAAGCAGGGGGTGGGATTAGAAGATCTCCAAGGTCCCTTACAACTCTGTTATTCTATGTTCTATATTCTAAATCTTGTCTGCAAATATTGGACAACTACTAAGTTCTGCAAGGAGTAAGAAGTTTTCATATCTCATTGCTGTCCTGAAGAAGCCACTAGCCTTGTGTAGAGCTGGTGTAGATGAAAAAGGCAGACTGAAGATGAGTCCACTACAGAATGGAGGTGAGTGGAAGTCAAATCAAGTTTTAAAAATGTAGATTATCCAGCATAACTGATAGAAGAGAATACTTGTAGCTCAAGTTGAACTGTGGGGGTCCTTTGTGCTTGCTGAATTTGTTTGTTTTCTTGCAGACATTTCATTATCCAACTAAGTAACTAGAAGGGAGTGGGGGGTTTTCCTCATCGTATATGATACAGGTAGTCCTCGACTTACAACAGTTCATTTAGTGACCATTCAAAGTTATAACAACACTGAAAAAAGTGAGTTATGAGCATTTTTCACACTCACAATTTTTATAGCATCCCCACGGTCATGTGATCAAAAATGACAACCGACTCATATTTGTGATGATTGTAGTGTCCTGGAGTCATGTGATCACCTTTTGGGACCTTCTGATAAGCAAAGTCAATGGGGAAGCCAGATTCACTTAACAATGGTATTACTGTGTGACCAACTTAACAACTGCAGTGATTCACTTCATAACTGTGGCAAGGAAGGTCATAAAATTTATTTAACAACTGTCTCATTAACAACAGAAATTTTGGGCTCAACTATGCCCTATCAGTGTTGGTGGGAATGGACCTGGTGGTTCTTGATTAGGCTGTTGTTTACTGTTAGGTTGTTTGTCTGACAAACTCAGCCTTGCTGACGCGGTATCAATATGTACTGCAGCTTTTACTCTCTTTTCCAAAATGTAGGTGAGGCTGTGCATCCCTGAACTAGATCCAGGCTGACTGTATTGACAGAACCGTTACAGAAATTAATATGCTTGTTGTTTCTGTTTTATATGTATGTGTCATTTCAGTATTGAACAGAAATACCACTGGCTGTTCTAAGCCATAAGAGGCCACCTGAATTCTGTTTTAAAAAAACCAGTTACATTTATAAAGGATTGGCTAAGAATTACAAAGAAAATGTCTCCTGCAATGAGATTAAAAGTGCAAAAATCACTCAGGACAGCAAAACTCAAATTTAGCAGAATTGTGTGTGAGGTTTCCCACTTTCCAAAATTACATCTGGTTTTCCCATGAAGTGAAATTGAAATTGGAATTTTTTCTAAATGTAACTATTCAGGAATGTTAGGACAAACTAAAATGTCTTCTTTTATGAGTAGTAAGGAGAAGTTTATACATCCCTAAAACTTTTCTGGAACACTTTCAGGTCAGTTATAGGTCATGATTAGAGAAATATTTTTTAAATAAAGTTAGCCTCGCTCTATTTTTTCCATACCTTTAAGCATTCAACTGGTGTTTTTGTGAGTAATCCCTCAGTTCCCATTAAAGTCACATCATCTCATAAAAATGAGAAAATATGGAGCATTCAGAAAAGAGAGTGACAACAGACACTCCATGGAAGAATGATCATCAGAAAAGGCAATTTCTCTTTCTTGGTTTTGCTTTTTTTTTTTTAAATGCAAAACGAACACAACATATCTTGTGTCACTGCAATATTTTACACTGTCAGACATTCCTCCTGCAATCTATAGATACGCCATTCAAAAGGAAGGGTGTAAATTCTTTTGAGTGCATTTACATTTCATGTAGGAAAGAATGCCGGCTTCTTTTCCTAAACTTGTGCTTTTGATTTTACATTTTAGTATATGTAAAAAAAAAAAAAATCTCATCCATGAAGGGCAAGCTAAATTTTGTACAAAGAGTCAGAAGTGACTCAGGTATGGAAAAATTATAAAGGCTTTTATTGAGAGTGAAAGAAATGCAATCATTCTCCAAGGGTGAAATTTCCTATTTTCTTTCACACAGGTTGATCCCAGGCTATGCCCAGTTTAACCCTCAAGAACTATTTCAAGAATGATTTCACCAGATGTTATCAAAAGCAAAATTTGGATTTATCTGAGAAGATCCTCCTGCTCAAGCAAACAACGTACAAATACACTGAGGGAAGGTAAAGCATTTCAACAGAATAAGAGTTTTTACATTATCTGAAACCTAATAATACATAATTTTTAAACTTTTCCTTCTTGGTGGCCACATGATCTATCTATCTATCTATCTATCTATCTATCTATCTATCTATCTATCTATCTATCTATCTATCTATCTATCATCTATCTATCTATCTATCTATCTATCTATCTATCTATCTATCTATCTATCTATCTATCTATCTATCTATCTATCTATCTATGCAAAAAATGTCTCCAAAAGTGGGGGATATTAACGTGGAGACTGAATTGATGTGATTATCTGTACATGTTCAGATATATTTAATAGGCCCTCTTTATCAATATAGGAACGTTGTCCATGGGGTCATGATGGGTCGGACACAACTTCGCAACTAACAACATCAATATCTATCTGAATGTTGAAACTAGGTCATCAATTTAAGCCTTATTGAACATGTTAAGAAATTAAAACAATAATGTGCTTGCATTCATGAAATTAGTGTTGGACGCTGGATAAATTTCCCTGTAGAATTTAACTAAAGATATAAAGTCCATATGAACATACTGCCAGATGTATTACTGTATTCCCCCTGTCTTTGACCCTCTGATCCACATTCTGTCCACCAAATCATTGCTATTTTTATACTAATCATGGACCTGGAGCACCTATAAGTTGAAGAATTTATATGGATAGGAATACAATAAATTAACTTAGACCAGAATTTATTAGCTCTTGTCATTCCCTGTATCAAGGAATGACAAGATAGACTGAAAATTACTCTAGAAAGATTGCTCTGATTTTTGGGTTGGTGATCGAATCTCAAATTTGCCCATATCTTGTCAGAACGTTTTATGCTTTTTATCTATCATGCAAAATCTAATGTTTGAAGAGGTTTAAAAGAGACAACTGTCAATACTGTAAGTCATTGTTGCATGTTAGTCTATGTTGACCATACCTACACCTCAAATATTGCATCCTGTTTTGGATACCACATAAAAGAGAAATTGAACAAACTGGTTAAGAGAACTAAGATGATCAGCAACTGGAGGCTAAACCTTTAATGAGATGGTTTAGCCATGAAAAGAAGAGAGTTATGATTGCACTTTTTGAGTTCCTGAAAGTTCATCATGCACATTAAGACCTCTTTCCTAACCTATTGTTCTAGAGTGTTGGACACAGAAAAGTGGAGACGATTTACAGAAATATATATTATATATTACAAATGAATGTTATAAAATATTTCCTAACAGTAAGAACAGTTCACCTTTAGAACCAATTAACCAGAGGGGGAAAAAGAGAACTCCTTTGCTGGATATAGTCAAGAAGTCAGATTGTTGTAAATCCTGGATTTAATTTGGATTCCTTACTGAGCAGAAATTGAATTCAGTGTTTTCAATGGCCCCTTTTGGTCCAAAATTCTTGTTTCTCTTATTTAATGCCTTTCAGATGTGTTATGATTTATTCTATAAGAATACCTGTTCTACTAGGGCAGCAGCTCCCAACCTTTTCTATATCCCATACCTCTAGAATGCTTCTGATATATTCTCGCAGCCTTTACAAAAGTTTGAAATAATGAATTATACATATACACTATAATTTTGAAACTTTTCACACCCCCTGGAATATTGTCTCGCACCCCCAGTTGAGAATCCCTGCACTAGGGAATCTGGAAACTGTTCTTCCATTACATCTAGACTAGAGGACTCCAGGTATGGGAAGATTTAACCAAAGAATTTCAGACCTACCACTATGCTACAGTTCTCTCTGACTGCCAGTTGGCAGTCCCTGGTCCAAATAATCTAATTCCATCAAAGGCAAATTATATTAGTTTTTAGTTAATATAACACAGATCTTTAAATGAGCTCCTTGCTCTTCAACCAGCTATTTTGAAAAAAAATGTACTATTATAGATGATTTACAACACATTTACTTCCTGGGCCATTTAAAGAAGAGGAATCTTTATAATTATATATGCTTGCTGTTATTTAAATATTTACCAACTTTAAACACCAAAGGGACCGTGAAGTTGATCCAAGAGACTCACATTGTTTCAAGCTAATATTCTTTGCAAGTTATTATGCAAATCTCATAAACTTGTATGTTGTCGTTGTAGCTTGGAACACCTCATCCCAAGGTGATGGTTCTGCACATTGAAACAGATAAGTTTTAATAATAAATACTGATGATGAATAAGTCAGAAAGTTTGTGCCAAGCTAATGTTCTTGTTGTTTCCAGGATATGTTATTAGATAAATAAGGAACTGTTTTCTGTTGCTTTATTTTTCTGGTCTTTTTGTTTTCATTTATTTATTTACTAATCAAATTTGTAGACCAGCCCCTCTCACCAAAAGTGACTCTGGATGGCACACAATGATTGGTTTTCCTGGAATTACTTCTGTTATAAATTATTTCAAGCTATTAGAGTCAATCAACAAATGGCATTCTCTTTCAGTGTCCCATTACTTTCCCAGAGAGTTAAGATTTAAGTATGGAAATTATGTATTGGCTCAGATCTGTGTGAGAAATTAAACTTTGCCAGGAGATGAAGATAACACCAGGATGGTGGATGTTAAATGTTTAAAGAGAAAAGGCTACAGAATAAGGATACACATTTGTGTTCAGCTGATCCCTGAAAACGTTTTTGACAAAATGAATTAAAATAACTAGGTGAATTAAAGTTGACATCCAATCCAGATACACTTAGATTGTCCATCCGATTAGCTGCAGAAATGCCCGATAAAGAACCTGAAGATTTATCACACATTTGGATAAATCAGAAGAGGCTGAAAATAGCCTCTTCTGATTTTTAAAGAACCCTTTTTTAAAAAGAGCATGCGGAAAAGCTCTAAATCAGAGGTGTCCAATCCTGGCAACTTTAAGACTTGTGGACTTCAAATCACAGAATTCTCCAGCCAGCCATGAATTCTCCAGAATTCTGTAAGTTGAGATCCACAAGTCTTAAAGTTGTCAAGCCTGGACACCCCACTCTACCTGAAGGATAGTAAAAGATTATAGGGCAGGGGTGTCAAACTGCTGGCCCACAGGCCGGGCGCATCATAACGAAACCGCGCCATCCCCATTGCCAGCGATGGGGAAAAAGTTCCGATACGTCGCGCAACGTCACGTGGCGTCACGAGTTTGACACGTCTGTTATAGAGAGTGAGGCTAGCAGCCACACAGTTTAGGTTTAGACTTTTTAGTTTTAGTTTTAGTTTTAGTTTTAGTTTTAGTTTTAGTTTTAGTTTTAGTTTTAGTTTTAGTTTTAGTTTTAGTTTTAGTTTTAGTTTTAGTTTTAGTTTTAGTTTTAGGTTTAGGTTTAGGTTTAGGTTTAGGTTTAGGTTTAGGTTTAGGTTTAGCTTTAGGTTTACTCTGAAACTTCCAAGTGCAGCAGAAGGCATGAACTAATAAATGCATATCATTCGTAGCTGCTTTTTCTCAGTATGATGGGGCTAAATAGGTATATTAAGCCTTATGCAATCTTAATAAACCTATCTTACATTGGGGATTTGAAATTGCTGAAAATTGGCAGTCTGGCTGTCACATTTTGGCAACACAATTTGAAAATTGGGCCTGTAGTTTGCCCGTTCTAGACCAGATGCAACATTGTCACAAAAACAAAAGACAGCTGCACATCTGCTTCCATAACATCTGGCAAAATGCATTTCTAAAATGTGTTACCATCTTTCTGTATTTTTAATAAAATACTTGAAAATCAAGTATTGAAAGAATTGAAACCTATTAAAAACAGTTCCTAATAAAAGCCATGAATAAGAAGACAAAATGAACACATTAATAGGTAAGAGTAATCCAAGACATTACTAAAGATCTAAACTATACTTAAGATTACATGCAAATTGTATTAAAATATCTTAACATTCAAAACTTATCATTGGGGCAACTTGGTATTCTTCCTAGATCTGTGTTTTAAAACAGAGAGGAGACACTGAGAGAAGTGAATATCTGTTGCTCGGGGTTAAATTGTGTGGTCCTTGGTGCTCTCTGAACTTGATGGTTTTCTTTGTTGAAGTTTCATTACCACACTAGGTAACATCATCAGTGCTAGAAGGGAGTGGGATTTGCTCTTCTTTTCATTTACTAGTGGTTAGCCCTCTCAGTGTTGGTGGGTGGGGTTTTTGTGGTTCCTTGATTAGGCTGTTGTTTACTGCTAGTTCTTTGTCGGAGTTGGTAGTTCCTTGATTGGGGTATTGTTTTCTTGTTTTGATTGTCAGTCTAGTGTTAGTCTTGATGTTAATATCTGCTCATATGGGTGTTGACTGATGATAGCAGTATTCCAATATCTCAGGGGTTGCCACAAAGAAGAGGGAGTCAAGCTATTCTCCAAGGCACCTGAGGGCAGGACAAGAAGCAACGGATGGAAACTAGTCAAGGAGAGAAGCAACCTGGAACTAAGGAGAAACTTCCTGACAGTTAGAACAATTAATCAGTGGAACAACCTGCCTCCAGAAGCGGTGAATGCTCCAACACTGGAAGTTTTTAAGAAGAGACTGGACAGCCATTTGTCCGAAATGGTATAGGGTTTCCTGCCTGAGCAGGGGGACCTCCAAGGTCCCTTCCAACTTTATTATTATTATTATTATTATTATTATTATTATTATTATTATTATTATTATTATTATTATTATTATTATTATTATTATTATTATTATTATTATTATTATTATTATTATTATTATTTAGACATGAATCTCAGTCAACTGAACATTTAAGTTGGCTGGCGCTGATGGTTGACACGGGTTGCTACCAGCATCCTAGGTGTCAACCAGGTACCTCCTTAAAATGTAAGATGTTCTGAGTAGCGCAGTTTTTTGTAACATTGCTGGAGTTATTGCAGGAAGCTGCAGTTTCTTGATGTATTTTGCAAAGTTTTTGGACATAGTTCCCAGTGCCCCGATGACAATGGGTACCACTGTTACACGTTTCATCCATAATCGCGCAGTTTCGATGGCCAGGTCACGATATTTCGTAATTTTTCCCAGTTCTTTTTCTTTGACTCTGGCATCTCCTGGTACAGCAATATCAATCAGCTGTACACTTCGGTTCTCTACAACTGCGATATCCGGCGTATTGTGTTCCAAATGGCGATCTGTCTGTATTCGAAAGTCCCACAAGATCTTCACCCTCTCATTCTCAACAACTTTTTCCACCCTGTGTTCCCACGACTTTTCGGACACAGGCAAGTCATATTTTTTACACAATGCCCAGTGGATTAATTTAGCAACTCGATCATGTCTAGATTTGTAATCAGTTTGTGCGATTTTGCTGCACTCACAGATCAGGTGTGAAACATTATTATTATTATTATTATTATTATTATTATTATTATTATTATTATTATTATTATTATTATTATTATTATTATTATTATTATTATTATTATTATTATTATTATTATTATTATTATTATAATATCTGCTCTTTTCCATTTGGGCTTTTTGATTGTCTCTTTTGAAGGTATGTAGATGTTGTTTATCATTATGTGCCTGTGGATGGCCACTTTGTCTGAGTGCCAGACCTCCAACAACACCTACTCTCTACAGCGGTTCCTACCCATTCCTATCCCTGAATCACTAGCACCACCCTTCCCTGAAGGGCTGAGAAGGCAAGTTCTTCCTGTCTTTCTTGCTTCCTCCTTTTCCTCCACTAATGCAGGGGACACAGGTGGAGCATTTTTCTGCATTCCTCAGTCTGCCTGCAGCCAGATTCAGAAGCCCCTCCAGCTGAAGACAGACTGACATAGCCACCCCAGGATCCTCCATGAAGAGGGAAGGTTCACCCTCATCTCCCACCAAAATAGGAGCAGCCCATGGACCTGGAAAGTTCAAGAAGCCAGACAAGGCTGGCTTGGCCTCCTCCATGACTCAGCAGAACCAGGCAAAATGGCTACCTGCCCCACCAAGGCAATGTAAGAATGATCCAGAATGTAACAAGGGCCCAAACTCAGCCAAATAAGCTCTTAAGAGCCCACCCATCCTCTATTGCACCAAGGGATGCCCTGACCTTCCCCAAAAAACTTCCCAGGAGGTTTCTTACCACCCAAAATCTTAAACGTAGCACCCAAAGAGCTCCCACCCAGTGCAATAGGGGACTGGAGGCTAAAGCATATAAGGAACGGCTGCTGGAATTGGGTATGTCTAGTTTAATGAAGAGAAGGACAAGGGGTGACGTGATTGCCACAAAGAAGAGGGAGTCAAGCTATTCTCCAAAGCGCCTGAAGGCAGAACAAGAAGCAACGGATGGAAACTAACCAAAGAGAGAAGCAACCTGGAACTAAGGAGAAACTTCCTGACAGTTAGAACAATTAACCAGTGGAACAACCTGCCTCCAGAAGCGGTGAATGCTCCAACACTGGAAGTTTTTAAGAAGAGACTGGACAGCCATTTGTCCGAAATGGTGTAGGGTTTCCTGCCTGAGCAGGGGGTTGGACTAGATGACCTCCAAGGTCCCTTCCAACTTTATTATTATTATTATCCTTCCTTTTAGATTTAGGGTTAAGATTAGAGAAAGATGGAAACCGTGATATCAGAAAATCAGTTGTTTTAGAAAGTAAGAGGGAGGAGTAAACGCAGCCCAGCAATTTTTGTTGAGAGGCTCACATTGAGCAAAATGCATCTTGAGGCAGCTAAGCGGAGAACTCCTTTGTTTGCAGTGTCAACAAACCATGCTCGGAATACACTAAATACAATTAGGATAAAATTTGTCACGAACTGAACAACAGAAACTAATCTGAAATGTTGGCATTTCCCCCAGGATTCGGGCAGCGCATTTCTGACAAGAACGTTAAGCTTCTGAAGCACCGGATTTGAAGTGAGTGGGATAGTAGCTGAAACGACAAAGTTAATAAACTTTGTGGGTTGGAGGTGGACTTCGGAAAGAAGAAATGCTTTCCAGAAGGGTACTTTTCTTTTAAAAAAAATTAGATATGTTAAACGTAATCTAGACAGTAAAACTACAGAACATAAATGAGATCCTCCTCCTCCTCCTCCTCCTCCTCCTCCTCCTCCTCCTCCTCTCTCTTCTTCTTCTTCTTCTTCTTCTTCTTCTTCTTCTTCTTCTTCTTCTTCTTCTTCTTTTTCTTCTTCTTCTTCTTCTTCTTCTTCTTCTTCTTCTTCTTCTTCTTCTTCTTCTTCTTCTTCTTCTTCTTCTTCTTCTTCTTCTTCTTCTTCTTCTTCTTCTTCTTCTTCTTCTTCTTCTTGCCTTCCAGAAGAGTGTGAAGAGCTAGCTCTGCCAACTGGTGTGGCACACAACCTTGGTGTTGGCTGGTGGCTTGAGGGCATTCTCTCCACCTTTTCAACTTGACTTTTAACTTTGTTCTTCTTTTATTCTTCCCCCTATTTTTTAATTCTATGTCTTCTATATAGTTTTATCATTTGTATCTTTAAACTGCCTAGAATCACTTGGATAATGAGATGGGTGGTGTCTAAATTTGATAAGTAAATAAATAAAATGTTAAGGGGAAATGTGCACAGAAGCAAGCTATATTAGAAAGGCATTATCTACACCAATCATGTATATTTATTTATTTATTTTTATCCCCCTCTTTATTATTTTTGTAAATAATTGAGAGCAGTCAACATACCTAATACTCCTTCTTTCTCCTATTTTCTCCACAACAACAATCCTGTGAGGTGAGCTTGGGCTGAGAGAGAGTGACTGGTCCAAAGTCATCCAGACAGATTTTATGCCTAAGGTAGGATTGGAATGCACAATCTCCTGGTTTCTAGGATAGCACTTTAACCATTACACCAAACTGGTTTTGCATCTTCATCTTTAAGAAAAGATGTACAGAATATGTATATCCGGAGAAATATTAGATAAAAATAGTTCAATTATATGTCTAGATGTTCATACTGACTTTAAAAACACATATAAACTGGTGCAGGAAATTGAAATAATGACCTGGAAAAAAATGAGAATCTGAGTCATATTAAACAAATACGCAGTTGCATTTATTTTTTAACCATTTTTCTTAGAGTTACATAAGCTCCTTTGAATGTTGTACATGATGGAAAGGCTGCATTTACACTGTATTATTTAATTGATTGAACAATTAATTGAGGTCAATTTGTTGCAAGTCTCTTGACAGTTCATTGCCTTTTTGTTCCTAGGCTAAACTTTATTTATCTTCATTTACAATAAAGCAAAGTTTTGTTGCCTGTTTGCTTTAAAGAAAATCTCTTTTTTGACTGGGTTCAGTTCTCCTGTAAACTCCATCTTTAAGTCGTGATGTTCTTCATCTTTTCAGTCAAATGATTTTGAGTTGTGTTAATTAAAGCATCCCAGTGGGATAACAATAACAGTATAGGGAAATTGATTTGTTTCAGCTTCTTATGAGCATTTAAAGTGGGCTACACTTAATTATTCTATGCAGTCTTAGTGTTTGTCAAGGAAACTCTAAGATAAACAAACAGCCCCAGGACTAATTAATCAAATAAATTAATTTCACCCAAGCAACAACCAATTTATTTCAAGATGTCACAGAATGTCTTGCTGATTCAACTTCCTTAAAATGTTCTCCAAAGTCTAAAAAGTACACATATATTTTGTGCTTAAGGGGGAAAAGAGAGAGAGAGAGAAAACTCAATATATTTGTTTTCACAGTAAATAATTCAATTTGTAAATGAAAAGTGTAATACCAGATTCAGAGGAGAAGGTTTTCATCATTGCTCCTTATTTGAAAAAGGGAAACTATTTGCTGCTTCTTTCCCATAAACCTGTTACATTATATCTGGCTATGCATAGAATGTAATGAACAAGAGTATAGATAATCCTTGACTTACAACTATTCATTTAGTGACCATTCAGAGTTACAACACCGTTGAAAAAAGTGACTTATGACCATCCAAAGGTGCTTTTCCTAAAGGCAACTGGACTTTCTTTGTTTTTCTTTGAAAACATTTTGCTTCTCATCCATAAAGGTTCTTCAGATCTGACTGAAGAACTTCGGGAAGAACTTTCCCAAAGTTCCCTTTGGGAAAAGCACCTTTGGGACAACCATGACCTGGACGAATAGTATATAGAATGACAGAGTTGGGAGGAACCTTGGAGGTCATCTAATCCAACCCCCTGTTCAGGCAGGAAATCCTATACCATTTCAGACAAATGGTTGTCCAATATCTTCTTAAAAACTTCCAGTGTTGGAGCATTCACAGCTTCTGGAGGCAAGTTGTTCTACTGATTAATTGTTCTAACTGTCAGGAAATTTCTCCTTAGTTCTAGGTTGCTTCTTCCTTGATTAGTTTCTATTCATTGCTTCTTGTCCTGTCTTCAGGGTGCTTTGGAGAATAGCTTGATTCCCTCTTCTTTGTGGCAACCCCTGAGATATTGGAATACTGTCATCCCTAGTCCTTCTCTTCATTAAACTAGACATGCCAGCAACCGTTCTTTAAACGTTTTAGCCTCCAGTCCCCTAATCATCTTTGTTGCTCTTCTCTGTACTCTTTCTAGAGTCTCAACATCCTTTTTACATCATGGCGACCAAAACTGGATGCAGTATTCAATATGTGGCCTTACCAAGGCATTATAAAGTGATACTAACACTTCATGTGATCTTGATTCTACCCCTCTGTTAATCCTGCCTAGAACTGTGTTGGCTTTTTTGGCAGCTGCAGCACACTGCTGGCTCATATATAAGTGATTGTCCACTAGGACTCCGAGATCCCTCTCACAGTTACTACTATTGAGCAAGGTACCACCTCTACTATACTTGAGTATTTGGTTTTTCTTGCCTAAATGTAGAACCTTACTTTTTTCACCATTGAATTTCATTTTGTTAGATAGGGCCCAATGTTCACGTCTGTCAAGATCCTTCTGTATCTTAAGCCTCTCTTCTGGAGTGTTGGCTTCATGAAATTCATGAAATCAAAGTTCATGTACAGAAATTCAATAAACAGATCTAATAATCTAACTTTCTTTAAAATAGCCTCTCCATTTTATGATTTTAGTGGAAAGACAAATTTGGTTATTTATATTTGGTTTATACAATTACTAAGGCTCTCCCCAAAAGCCGATGTGAAGGCAGATGGACACCAAAAATCTATCAGCTTGCAGCTTAGAATGTATTAAACAATTTAGAAGGCATAATGGTGTAGATACTCTCCTTGATTTAATTATGGAAAGGCAAAACCAGATCTAAAGGAGTGATTAAAACTTGCTAGAAATGATAGTAGAACAGGGGTTGGGGGGTTCTACATTATCTGTAGACAGATATCTAGCAGAACAAATATAATCTCTGGTCTAGACAGAAGCATGAACCGAAAATGGGACTGTTTTTTCCCAAGTCACAATCAAATTTTGGATGCTAGAACACACAACACTAATTATGAGTATTGCGCAAGCTTATAGCAATCCATAAAATCAGGGTTCATGTACAAATGCCCAATAAACAGATTCAATCACCTAGGTACCTTTAGAATAGCGCCTCCGTTTATGAGGACACAATGCAGGTCAAGGTGAGTTTTGAACTGATGCTTGATTTAGATGTGTCACTAACTGGGGAGCATAACTTTGTAAAAATTCCATGTGATACCTCTTCAGTTCAATCTTCATGGCTTCTGGGCAGGCTCATACTTAGCAGGTTGGCTGTGCATCTGTCCAGCTACAGATAGCTGGCACTCTGGCTAATTCTGTCCGTATAGAAGCGAAAATACAGGCATTGCATTCAAATTAGGCAATAGAACTCTCTTCCGTGGAGGCATTCTTTGCTTATGCCCAGCATGACAGTTTCAAAACGGGATAAAAGCACGAGCTGAGAATAAACATCTCTCCTCTTTCAAATTTCACTTTACAGCAATTCACAACTCAGTATGACCTGAGGCCCCCCAGATCCATCTCTGTGACTTGCTCAGCCTTGCCTAACAGGTGTGAAAACCCAGCAGCAAAATATACATCGTTGGCAACGTGAAATTTGCACTCTCCTTTTGTTGTACAAATTTAGCCCACAAAAAAAAAATCTTCACCTCTAAGAGGGACAGTGTACCTATTTGGAGTAACTCCCAACTCTCCCCCCCCCCCTTCAATAAAGGATTTTTAAAAAACAGCGATATAACCACATCACCCTCCCTCTCAGTTTTCTCCTTTTAAAGACTCACAGCAATTCTAGAACTTTACCATACTCACATCTAATCATGTAATCTGCAATCTGTTTTTAATGCCAACTCCCCATGAGGTTGCTTTCATCTCATCCCCTGCAGATGAGAAAGAGAAGCCTAGGTCTTTCTTATTCCAGCTGTGTCAAGGTGAATAAAATCAGTTAGCTTCTGTCATCCATTGCCTTGAAGAAAAGTTGACTGGCTGGCCATAACTGGAAAGAGAGGCTAGAGAAAAAGTATAGGGATTGACAATGGGGATAATCAATTTCATGTTGGCATGGTTTTCTACTAACTCAGAAAACCCTCTATTCCACAACAGGCGAAGGCTCCATAATGATGTTTTTGTTGTTGTTGTTGTTGATGATGATGATGATGATGATGATGATGATGATGATGGAAGGGACCTTGGAGGTCTTCTAGCCCAACCCCCTGCTCAGGCAGGAAATCCTATACCATTTCAGACAAATGGTTGTCCAGTCTCTTCTTAAAAACTTCCAGTGTTGGAGCATTCACAACTTCTGGAGGCAGGCCGTTCCACTGGTTAATTGTTCTAACTGTCAGGAAGTTTCTCCTCAGTTCTAGGTACCTCACAATGGTTCATGATGAAGACCTCTCCAGCAGCACATCAGGCAGCCAGCTGGATGGCCTATCAGACAAAGTGGCTTTGCTGAAACAAGGGAAGAATTGCATAGGATAGAGCAATGTTTCTCAACCTTGGCAACTTTAAGAGGCATGGAGTTCAACTCCCAGAACTCCTCAGACAGCTTGCTGGCTGAGGAATTCTGGGAGTTGAAGTTCAAGCCTCTTAAAGTTGCCAAGGTTGAGAAATACTGGGAGGGAAGAGCTAAACTAGCAAGGGTTCCATTTTCCACAGAAGTCAACGTATGTTCATTGACCAGTCCAAACTTCAGTCATTTCCTTCTTTCCAACAGGCCTTGCCCATTGAGATGGGGAGATCACAAAGGAAGGTGTGGGGCTAAATATGTATCCTCATCATTTTCACACTTTTTTAATGTCCCCAAAAGGGACTTAGTCCCACTTCAGTGCTGAAAATCTCTAGCTCAGGACCTAGACTCTTCCCTGAGACTTCTGGAAAACAGTGACAATACTTTTCCAAGTGTCTTCTTCTCTTCCTACCCCTCCTTCTTGGTGTTTTCCACCCTAGTGGCTGTTGCTATGAGACAGCACAGCCAGTCATACCAGCATACAGCGTGACTCATTTCATGGCGAGGAGATGGCATGACAAGGACTTATCAGTGCGGGAAATTAGAAGGATGCTGTTCCAGAAACCTATTAACATAAGGCACCAAAATCTAATTTTACGTGGTTTATGCTTTGAAGAAAATGACATTCATTTACAAGAAACACGGCGTAGGAAAATTTGGTTTCGCACATCTTTCGACACAGATGTTCAGTTGCTGAACCTTGGCAAAACCAGTCAGTTGGCCTCAGCATTTGATCTTCTGCTCTCAGCCTCCCATCGATGAAAATTGCAAGCAAGGAGCATTTAAGGGACTGGGACAGATGGCTTCCCCCCTTCAGTGAGCTGGCCTCTTTAGTAGAGTTTCCAGATAAGTTCTTTTGCTTGGAGGATCTACCTTACATTAAGACAAAGTATGAGAAAATTGCTGGCAATAAATTGTGCTCTAACATTTCTCACTACAGGCATTTGGTAATGAGACATTAAAGAGGTAGCAACCCTATTCTATGAGCATGTTTTTACGAATGTGTGGAAGTTTCTTATGCAGTAATGAGCATGAAAACAAGGGAACTTCACATAAATATCCATATTGCCATAGTTACAGGGAGAGAGAAAGATGATTGATGGTGCTTAGGATAAGGCCATTGAAATCAATGGATAATTTCATCATAACTAATTTACAGGTCCTTGATTTCAATCAGGCTCCTCTAATTAACACCAAGGGTGGAATCAGCTCAATGATACACCTGTGGTGAATCAATATCTTTATCCTGACCACAACCACCTAAGATTCAGCCTTTTACCTTTTTTATCCTCAGTTCTTTTTATGGAATTAGAAGACTAAAGTCAAAGGAAAGAGAGTAAATGGTTTTCTGCCATGGCTCATATCTGGTATAAAAAATTGTGGCTTGCTATTATGAATTATAACAGAATAATAAAGTTAGAAGGAACCTTGGAGGTCTTCTAGTCCAACCCCCTGCTTGAGCAGGAGACTCTATACCATTTCAGACAAATGGTTGTCCAATCTCTTGTTAAAAACCTCCAGTGATGGAACACCCACAACATCTGAAGGCAAGGCATTAAGAAATCACCATAATAATAATCTGGCTGGTTGTGTGATGAATCATATAATAGTAATAATTAAATAACAGCAATAGCACTTAGACTTATATACCACTTCATAGTGCTTTACAGCTCTCTCTAAGGGGTTTACAAAGTCAGCCTATGACCCCCAACAATCTGGGTCCTCATTTTACCAACCTCGGAAGGATGGAAGGCTGAGTCAACTTTGAAACCCGTCAGGATCAAACTCCAAGCTATGGGCAGAGTTTGTGAAGGTGAAGCAGATTAAGACTTAGGCATGCAAGTATAAAGACAGGATAATTTCTGTGAAATTCAAGCTGAGCACTCTGACCCATGGAATGTCCATTCTGAGAAATTAAATCAACCTTTCACTAAAACATTTCCTGTTTTTGGAAATGGCATCGAACAATATCAGGAATCTGCAAATGCTGTAGACTGGGAGCAGCTGGGAGTCCTACTATCAAAAGCTGTAGTATATATTTAGCTCAAATATCTTTTGTTACCTGCCTTCAAATGCCAGAATTTTTCCAACAACAACAACAACAACAAAAATTGAAATATATTCATGGGTTGTCATGCTGCCTTGAGAGTCAGTGCAATTACATTCTACCGAGGTCTGACATAGTCCAGAGTTAATAAACTACAACTCTCGTTATTATAAAGTACATGATTACAGACATTTTCATTAAATCATGAAATTAGCCCAAGTAAATTGGAAGGATGTGTAGATGAATTTAGGCACCGAGGCACTGATGAGTACTTTATGAGCTCCACTAATGGCCAGCTTGAAAGTCACAGAAAGTACTGCAATCAACATTGCTCCATTATTTTCATTAACTTCATGACACCTTTAATTGGTACCTCTTTCTTCCTGCAAACATCTCCCCCTTTTAAGTACTGTACGTGGCATTTCAGGTATTGCTTCAGTCCTCACGCACGACAGGCGAGTTAGATAAATCAATGGAAAACAACTTTTCCAAAAGGGCCATATGATTCCTGAAAGACAAAACAGCCTCTTGCAATCTTCTTCAAAGGCTTAACTCAGCACTCAAGAGATAGCAACTGAAATTCAAGGCAAAAAAAAAAAGCTTCTGTATTTATACCGGTGAGGCATCCTCTTGAAAGGTGGTGATAAAAAACACCACTTTTGTCCATTATATTTAGCATGGAAAAGAAATTGAGTCAATCACATCCTTAATTGCTTTCTCATCTTGGAAGCCAACTAAAATGTTGCTTAAGCCTCCACATCCTTATGTGTGTTTGAGTTTCCATTAGGACACCTTAGAATACAATTTGCATTGAGACATCTACAGAAAACATTTCTGTCTGTAGAGCCTAAGTAGGATAAAGAGACTTATGAAAATTGAACAGAAAATTGGAGACAATTTCCTCCAGTGCAGCAATAAAAAGTGTTTTATAGTACCTGCCACTAAACTTCATCTATTACGATAGATTGCCAGACTATGTTATTCTTGTTTCTCCCAAGCTTTCCCAAAGTCCTTCTGGTTATCTTGATCCTCTGTATCTTTGCCCTGCATGATGAAGTTTAGAATAATATAATAACAGAGTTGGAAGGAACCTTGGAGGTCTTCTAGTCCAACCCCTGCTCAAGCAGGAGACCTATACCATTTCAGACAAATGGTTGTCCAATCTCTTCTTGAAAATCTCCAGTGTGGAGCACTTACAACTTCTGGAGGCAACCCATTCCACTGATTAATTGTTCTAAGTGTCAGGAAATTTCTCCTTAGTTCTAGGTTGGTTATTTCCTTGATTAGTTTCCTGCCCTTAGGAAAATGGAGAATGGGTTGACTTCCTCTTCTCTGTGGCAGCTCCTTAGATATTGGAACACTGCTATTGAGTGACCACTAGTGCTTCTTTTCATCAGACTAGACCAGGGGTGTCAAACTTCCAGCCGTCGGGCCAGACACATCACCAGGAAACCACGCCCACCCCACTGCTGGCAATGGGGGAAAAGCTCTGATATGGTGCGTGACATCACGTGACATCACAAGTTTGAGATGTCTGGACTAGACAATCCTAGTCCTGCAACTGTTCTTCAAATGTTCTAGCCTCCAGTTCCCTAATCATCTTTAATGCTCTGCATTTTTTCTAGAGTCTCAACATCTTTTTGTATTGGGGTGACCAAACTGGATGCAGTATTCCAAGTGTGGCCTTACCAAGGCATTATAAAGTGGTACTAACACTTCACATGAAGAGCAATGAAATTTGGTACTTTATGCATACCTTATGTAGGGCCCGTTAGGCTCTCTGCCCCACTTGACTTTATTTTGTTGTCATTTTGAGTTTTTAATTTTTAAAAAGGGAAAAGCCAGGATGTAACAAAGCAGCTGCCTTCAAAAATATTTTTATTAAAAGGATTATCTCTAGGACCTCCTATAATTTTGTTTCAAAATCAGGAGGTGGGTGTCCGTGGGTCATTGATTTATTTGGAAGGATCTGCACCCACCTAAAACCAAATCAAAATAAGCTGGAAGCATCCTCTTGGCTAGAGAAGTTAATTAGTAACAATCATGACATTTTGCTTTAGGTAAATAGATTTGTTCTGAGTGGCCATGTACTCCAACTTCTATTTCCTGAAAGTGCCTACAGCAGTGTTTCTCATCCTTAGCAACTTTATTTGTGGACTTCAACTCCCAGAATTCCTCAGCCAGCAAGCTTGAGGAACACTGGCCTACAGGTACAATATGTTATCAAAATCCTGATTGTGCCCAGTAGCCCAAAAGTTTGTATCTCCCTGTTCGTGTTTTTCAGTGCTTAAATAAGACTACCAGAACTGGGCTGTCAACATCTAGATGATCACTTGATGGGCACCAAAGAGATGCAGAAGACATGGAGACAATAGTGGCATCTATAGGGGTCTAAATTTGGGCAGCCTGGATCTTGTAGCATTTATTCAAAGTCTTCCTTGTTCTTGGCTAATCAAAAATGATAGAAACAATTAGAATATTTAATATCAGGTTGTTTCACATACACACATATTCATAAGCCAATGCATGCACGCACATCAGTAAAGATTATTATAGGATCTGTGACTATTCCAACTGTAGGTTTGCGCGGCTGACATAATTTGTTAAATTCAATTTTATTTCATCCCTGAAATCCATTTCTGAATGGGTTGTTTATTCATTTTAATGATGAACAGGTGAGCAAGTTAATAGGGAGAGAAAAAATTATGCACCATTCTTGAGGTCCATTTTTGCCTAGAGTTAAATATTTCAGATCTAGTGACAGTTTTAGCTCTTCTGCTCATAATGTGGAACAGGTTAGCCTTAGGCTATCTTTATTTTTAATTCTACATGGTGGGGAGTGGGAAATAAATTACCGATAGCTCTCTCCAAGTCTTTAAAAAAAATCACAAACTGTAAATGTGTCTCTAATATATCTTCCCATGAGCAGAAAGGAATGATCCTCATAAGCATTTCATTACCAAATTACATTGTCTTGGTTTATATTGCATAGCTTTTGACACAATAAACATTACTCCATATGTCTAATGTGGTTACAAAATGCAGCCGACTGACAATCACTTGTCAGAATCTGGATTGCATACAAAATACCTAAGAAATGGCTTCTCCTGAGCAGAGTGCATGTAAATAAATGATCACAAGAATCAGGCTTCAAACAACCTGCTTCAGAGGAAACAGAAGCTATTGGGGGCATAATACTGATCCAAAAATCTTACAAAATGCCTCTTCACACTTTATTTGTGGAAGGTGTTCCAACAGGTTATTTCTTATTAATTAGGACAACGCCACAATAGCAGACTACGAAAAAGAGATCCATGTTGGTTTTCTTTCCTTCCTTCCTTCCTTCCTTCCTTCCTTCCTTCCTTCCTTCCTTCCTTCCTTCCTTCCTTCCTTCCTTCCTTCCTTCCTTCCTCCCTTCCTTTCCCTTCTTTCTTTCTTCTTTCTTCTTTCTTTTTTTGTTATTCAACTAAATGGGGTGCTGACTAGAGACGCTTCCTCAGAAATTGTCAGATAAGAGACAGCTTAGTGTGCAGCTGGATAGAAGGTGGGGCTAGAAGCTCAGAAGAGACTCTCCCTAGTTTCTCAGGCTGTAAAGGAGACAACAGGAGAATTGTATTTCAGACTTGCGATATTTTGTTAATGAAGCTTTAGAATAAAGTAGAATTAGTTTATTTGGTTGTGGTTCTTGTCTGGTCTATCTGGTAAGGCTGATACTGAATGATCCTGGGGGCAGCAAGTTGTTCTATGAATGGGGCTGGTTGTGAGGTAAGGGCTGAGGTGATACTGCTTGGGTAGTGACAGGTCAATAGGAATTGGTCCTTGTAAATGTAGTGTGGTAAGGGTAAAATAGAGGGTAAATTATTTGCTATGTTATGAAAGGTCTGGGGGTAGGTCTAGGATGCCATGAGGAATTTGGAAGATGGACGGTGAATATATCTATTAGATTAGAATGTTATAGTTTTAGTCTGGCAAGGTTCTGTCCAGTAGGGATAAGCAAATAAAGAATTGGGCTCGATTGGATTTCTTTTGTATATCCAGTAAAGCATCCTTTTCCAAATCATTCTCTTGGCCTATCATTTTGTAGTTCTACTTTGGTACTGTCTCATTAGCCCAAATTTGTTCCACATCTGTTATTCCTTCCTTAACATCTTTCAGATATAGTCTACCCATAGAAACAAACATTACTGACATTGTTGATATTGCAGGTTATGAATTTCTAGCTCCATTCTTCAAAGATCTCTTTTAATGTTTTCAATGTTGTAACATTTTGTGTCATTTTCTAAGTCCCAGTATTAATGGACATTATGATACAAGATCATTTTTTTCTTCTGCTTAGAATATTTACTCCCCCCTAGTACCCAGTTTCTAAAATTATAAAGTAATTTATCTTTGTTATGGCTTATAATAACCAGGATAGCCAAAATAAATCTGTTTTCCATGAGAAGCTATTTATTTTTTATAGTTAATTGCAAAATCTTATCTTATTCCACATTTATCTGTACCTTAATCCATTTATAACTTTCTTATATCAAAATCTTATTTAACTTTTTGTTCTTTATTTCAGATTCTTTAAGTTCTTAGGTTTGCAATTAATTTTTCTTTTGTTCAGAGTTGAAGATAAAATTCATCCAATGGTTTTTCAAATGTGTCTTCCTGAAGGTCTCTAAGAGTTTTAAGATGGTTAATAGAAGATTTCCTAAAGCGATTATAAAGTGAGGATTGTGAACTTAGTGTCCCTTAAAAGTATCTTCCATGGTTGCAACCCCTTCATCTCCCAGCTTTGAGACCCATGGAAAACCACTATCTTGTAGTCTACATGCTGGGAACACTTGTGAGGAGATCTCTCGTCCTCTCCTTAACTGGAGAGGTTGCAAGGAACTGATGTACTCACCAGTTCCTTGGTCTTTGCTACAGTTATTGGTTCTGCTTTTGCATTCTTCATATCACCCTGGAAGTTCATTTCAGAACATGATGTTTGATGAGTCATTCTCAACATTTGAGCTGATGCTACTGAGAGCAGATTGTGGCCATCAATGCATATCAATTCCCAGTGAAAACTGCAAAAATGATATGAGGACGTATTTTTACAACCAGGTGCTCTTTCATACACTTGCAACTAGGAGTATCCAGAGGTGGGGGAGTGGCAGTGAAAATAGATGACATAACCATATGAACAAAATCCTGCCCTTTTTAAAATGTGTATTTCAAACATGTAAAAAGAATTTCAATTGCCCAGAAGCACCTGCCATTTTAACATAGCTGACCCATGTCCATGTGCAACCGTGGGAAAGGGAGACAGGAGAGAGGAAGAGGAAAAGATTAATAATTCATCTAGGGCACCAGTTTAAGGCACATTGTTATGTAAGCAAGTAAAATCAAAATGATGTATATTTTTAACAGAAATATCTTGAAGGATTAAGTCTAAGTTGCCTTTAAAAATCTACTAGAGACCTGATATAAGGGGGAAGTCAAGAGACATAATGAAATAGCTTGCCTTCAGAAGTTGCGAGTGTTCCATCACTGAAGGCTTTCAAAAAGAAACTGGACAACCATTTGTCTGAAATGCAGCAGCAGCCAAAAAAGCTAATACAATCCTGGGTTGTATAAACAGGGGCATAGAATCAAGATCATGAGAAGTATTAGTATCGCTTTATAAAACCCTAGTGAGACCTCACCTGGAATACTGCTACCAATTTTGGTCACCATACTACAAAAAAACATGTTGAGACCTTGGAAAAAGTTCAGAGAAGAGAAACTAAGATGATCAACAGCCTGGAGACGAAAACATATGAAGAACAGCTGCAGGACTTGGGTTTGGCCAGTTTAAAAAAAAGAAGAAATAGGGGTGACATGATAGCAGTGTTCCAGTATTTGAGGGGCTGCCACAAAGAAGAAGGGGTCAAATTATTCTCCAAAGCAGCAGAGGGCAGGACAAGAAACAATGGTTGGAAACTAATCAAAGAGAGAAGCAACCTGGAATCGAGGAGAAACTTCCTAAGTGAGGACAATTAACCAGTGGAACAGCTCATCTTCAGAAATCATAGGTGCTCCATCACTGGAAGTTTTTAAGAAGAGACTGGACTTGTCTGAGACTTGTCTGAGATCATATAGGTTCTCCTGCTTGAGCGGGAGGCTGGACTAGAAGACCTCCAAGATCCCTTCCAACTCTATTATTTTATGTTCTATGAATCAGCCCAACTCCAAGTATCTCAGAGGTCCAGCATTAGAAGCTGCAACGTAACACAGCCAGACAAGCTGTGTCATTTTCAAGAAAGCTATAACTCAATTAACTTTAATTTTATGTTTGCAAATATAAATATGTTGTATATAAAACCACATGCTCAGTGCAGGGTCTACCTATGTTCCTTGCATTTGATGTGAACTCAATCTGTAGAAAAGTTTTGCACTTTGCCCTTTCTGCGTCATAAATATTAAATGTTAATGTGAAACCTCCAGCTGGAAGCCCCTTCATTTTCAAATTCTCCCTCCCATAATAACCAATAAGGGAGAAATCATTAAAGGGAGCAATTTTATTTCAGCACACTGAAAAGTATAACCTGTAGTATGAAAAATATTAAACAGGAACATTCTATCAGTCTTTTTTTCTTGATCGCTGCTTATTTGCAAAGAATGGGGGATATAAAATACATGGAATAGTAAAAATAAAACAAGCGCCAGGCCTAATTTAGTGCTGCAGTAAAATATTAGCCTGATGTAGATTAAACTGAATATTGTCTCCTTTTTATTTGGCCCCCTGGCATCCAAACACAATACAAAAATGTTTTAATCCACTGACAATCAAGGTGCATTGCTCCAATTTTCACAAAGAATGCCCCAGCATATAAGTCCGTGACCATTCATTTTCATAGTATCATTCTTATACATAAAGGGTTTCACCACCAGATTGCATCTGTCCAGTGAAAGGAATAGACAGATTTTCCTTCTAAAAAAAACATGGTCCCTTATGACTTCGTATGGATTTTTTAACTGGGATAGCAACAACAACAACAAAAGGTTTTGCTCTCTTTTTATTTATTAAATATCACACATTTCCCTAATCGCAGCACTTAGCTCCCTCACTAGGAACCCAACAGGAGAATTGAAGGCTACCAGTTTGAAGAGATTGCAACTACACCTGTAACGATTAATGGGTACTCTTTTGGATAAAATAAACTAAAAATCTACAGGCAAATATTTTCAATGAATCGAGAGATCCTAAATCTCTTCCTCCCATAAAGCAGGGGTCCCCAACCTTGGCAACTTTAAGACTTGTGGACTTCAACTCCCAGAATTCCTTAGCCAGCTTTGCTGGCTGAGGAATTCTGGGAGTTGAAATCCACAAGTCTTAAAGTTGCCAAGGTTGAGGACCCCTGCCATAAAGCATTAAGGTGCTGACTTTTAGGGCTATATACTCACAAAATATGCCAGGTCAGGTAAAGATCTGGTAGATACAACTATGTTTTGTTAATGCTAAAGAAGATTAGGCTTCTCGTTTGGTTTAACATGTTGTGTAAATGCAGTCTGTTTGGTTAGTTGATTGAAGGCAATGTGTAAATAAAAAAATGGATTAACTCAGAAAACTGTTTAAATGTACTGTTGACTATACAGACTACATGTACCACACTATATGAACTTCTGCAAGAGCCTGAAAACTTGGCTCTGCTGGTTGGCCTGGGGACCAAATGTGGGAGTTCCACACTGCTAGATTGATGGCAGACTCCCCCCTCCCCCTTGCTCTCTAGTCTCTACCCATCCATCCTTTTGGTTATCATGTTGGTGTATTTGTCCTCATTGTAATTGTTTATTTTATTATTCTATTCTTTTACTTCTGTTCTGTTTACACTCCTTTCATTTTTCTTCCTTTATATGATTGCAAGCCACCTAGAGTAGTCCCACGGCAAGATAGGCTACTCATAAATTTAACAAATGCATTTAACAAATAAATAAACAAATTCTTGTTTTCCCAAGCTAATCTCATGTTTTATAAAAGGACGCCACATATCTTCAAGGCCATCTCCACATGCACCCAGGACAAGAGATCCTTTCTTGGATACATATTGAAAAGGAGAACGCATTTCATTGAAGGTAAAGGTATTCATTCAGGCTTCTTTACTAATTATGGCGTGTCTGTCATACAGCTTGAACTAAAGGTTATCGGGGCCAGGCTTCTATTGGATTCCATTGACTCTTGTCCAACTTAGCCCAAAATATAAAGTCTAAAGTTTATTTCTTTATGTATTCATTCACTCTCACTCACTCACTCACTCACTCACTCACTCACTCACTCACTCACTCAATTTCTATAGCTGTCCACCTCAAACAAATGACTCTTAAGTGGCAATATACTTACTGATCAGCATTTACATTTCATATATAAGGAGTTCAAGATAGTTTGTCAGGTAGACTGGGCTAAAAATAATTGGGGGGTGATCATTCATGCCCTTATCTTCTACTAGTTCTCTGACTGCAGCACACTTTGCATGGGGCTGCTTCTGGAGACAACTTGGATATAGCAAATGGAGAATGTAATGGCCCACTTATTGGGAGGTAAAAGCCACCCCTGCTGTATAACACTAGTTTTCAGGTACTACAATGGCTTCTAGATTTAACCCAAAGTGGCCTTTTCCATCCATAAAGACTTATCTGGTTTGGTCCCCAAGTGTCTCCAAGTGCATCATCTTCAAACAGAAGTGTTCAGTTATTCTCAGATGTTCTTGCAAATTTCTACCGCGGGAAAGCATTGCCTGAACCTTCCACATTAACTTCTCAAATGGGGTGACTTTGTGGAAGATGCAGGCAGTGTTTATTCATGGTAACTTCACCCCAGATGTGATATTAGCACTCATTTTTGCAGTCATTTGGAAAGCACATTAAGCTGATGCAATTTGCAAAAATGTCTGGGACGTGAAAGATGGATGGATCCCATGCTATGGAAATCAGGTGCCATATGTGGAAGTTGTATTGTGAACCATGACTTGTTTTTTACTAGAGCTTAGGAGCTATGTTCCCCTTGTTTTACTATTATTGAAAACTGCAGGAGGTTGCTATGCAATGCATGCATATATGTATATATATATATATACTGTATATGCAATCACAACAGGAAGACCTCTTGGGCAGTTAACAGTATACATGAGGTTTGTAAGAGTGTAACAAATCTTAGGAGCTGAGATAACACTGACAAGTACAAAAGGTGGGTGTGCGTGCTTAATGTCTATTTGCTTTTGCAGACATTCGTTCCTCTTCATGGAGGTGTGCAAAAATTAAACAAAGCAGTATGTAAGCTACGATTTTCTGTCCAGGAATATTTTCAGTGCAAACTGTTTCCACCCTGAAGAAAGGTTTATTGTTTTTCTATTATTTTGCTTTCCTTGTCTAGCACACAATATATTTGTCCTACTTCTAATGTCTGGACATTTTGAGGCCTAGAGAGAGAGAGAGACAGGACCGCTCTTCTGGGTCTTAAGGGGTAGCTTGCTCTGTCTGGCTGCAAAATGTATTTATTTTCATCAGTTATATGCTTCCTTTCAGCTCCGAGGGCACTGAAGGTTAACCGTGAAAAGGAAAATCCAACCATTTAGAATAGCATGAAAGAGTTATATTCATCACTGATATAACTCAAGCTGAAAAGATCTGGCTAAAGAGGAAGGTCAGATTCCTGCCCTGAAATGCAAAGAGAGAAGGCCAAGGACAACAGCTGAGTAAAGGCACTTGATAGCTTGGGAGGGATATGAGGGTATAGAAAGTCTAGATAGTCACAGAGTATAGAATGTCAAGATGGCAGCCACAATAGTGCAACTAAAGCTGCACCCATTTTTATATCCAATACAATTTTTTTTTTTAATGGCGGAGTTTCAGTTACTTTTGGGATCATTCTTTCAGAGAGAATACCTTTCAAAGGCCTTCTTGCTGACCTGAATATTAGGATAGGTCAGGGGTAGGCAACCTTGGCTCTTTTATGACTCGTGGACTTCAACTCCCAGAATTCCTGAGCCAGCTTGGCTGGCTCAGGAATTCTGGGAGTTGAAGTCCACGAGTCATAAAAGAGCCAAGGTTGCCTACCCCTGGGATAGGTCATCTGGAGTTAGCGTTTAATTAAATAGCGTAACTTTATTTATTTTCCTAAAGGAGATCAACCCTGACTGTTCTTTGGAAGGACAGTACTGAAGCTTAAACACTTTGGCCACCTAATGGGAAGAGAGGACTCCTTGGAAAAGACCCAATTGTTGGGAAAAACTGAAAGCAAAAGGAGAAGGGCACGGCAGAGGATGAGACAGCTGGATAGTGTCATCGACACAACAAACATGAATTTGGGCAAACTCCGAGAGACAGTGGAGGACAGGGGGGCCAAAACTGGGAGGGCAGGTTGATACCCCCAGGAAGAAGCAGTCTCATAAATAACCAAGCCATGAGCCATGTAGGGTTTTAAAGGTGATAACAGCACCTGGAATTACATCTGGAAGTAAACTGTGAAGTGCAGTTCACACAATAGGGGATAACATGGGTGAACCCAAAACTCTTAGCATTGGGTACACAACTGCATTCTGTACCAGTTATAGCTTCCAAGTGTACTTCAAGGGCAGCCCCATGTACACGAGGGATTACAGCAATAATCCAAAGGAAGAATGGCACTCTTTTTTAAAAAAAACTGGAACATGAAGAGAGTTAGTTTTGGAATCAAAATGTACACGATTTTGATGAAATGGATGAACTTATCTGAATTTCTATCCTACTACCGTGTTTCCCCAAAAGTAAGCCCTACCCCGAAAATAAGCCCTAGCTTGATTTTTGCGGGTGGGCCTAATATAAACCCTACCCCAAAAATAACCCCTGGTTTGGGGGCAAGGCACACACCTAAAAATCAAGCTAGGGCAGGGGTGGGGGTGTGGAGCTGCCTCACGCGCCCTGCACCCACTTACCTTGCAGCCAGGCCTCTCTTCGCCGGCCCACTTCTTCTGCGGCATCTTCTGCAGCCAGACCTGCATTTCTCAGTCACAGGCCTTTCCGGAAGGCCTGTGCAGCCGAGAACAGAGATATGGATTGAATCCATAGCTCGGTTACTCAGCTGCAGTGGCCTTCCGGAAAAGCCTGACTGCAAAATGCAGGCCAGAGCTCCATTCCCACCTGCAGAATAAAGCTGCTCCTTTGGCTGCAGAAGAAGTGGATCAGTTGGGCGGAGCTGTCAGTGCCAGAGGTGAGACCTGGTGCCTCTTTTGGAGGCAAAAAAAAAAAAAAGACCTGGTCTTATTTTCAGGGAAATATGGTAATAGGGAAATAAAGCTAAATTGCAAAAATACATTGCCCTAAGATCAGGGGTCTCCAAATTTGACAACTTTAAGACTTGTGGATTTCAACTCCCAGAATTCCTCAGCCAGCCATGTTGGCTGCAGATTTCTGGAAGTTGAAGTCCACAAGTCTTAAAAGTTGCCAAGTTTGGAGACCCCTACCCTAAGATGATTCGTGCTTGTGAGGAAAATATCCACAAAGGTCATACGAGCTCAGAATTTGAATGCATGCTTTGTCTTCAGGAGATCTATTGCATGAAGAGGGGGAACAGATCTCTGCCTGAGCCTGTGGAAAGTCATGACCAATCATTATTGATAAAACTAAGCTAGAAGGATCAATGACTGGACTCCACCTAAGTCAATGCCCCAGGAAGTGCAGATGGCTGTTCATTACACATTGCTCTCTATGCAAGTCCCCAGTTCAGCGATTAGGTCTAATGTAAATCAAGCTTCCCTTAAAATGTGACACACTGCTGCCATCCAAGCTAATGTTTACCTGACGGCCTTTGAAAGGATTTTGCTGAAACCCAGAGTAATTACTGTATCCCACAAAAGCTCAGCTCCTGTTTATCTGCCGTCTTCTCTTTGCTGAATACTGTAAATATTGCATGAGGATGAAACAGAGAAAGGCTGTTTATATCCATTGCTTTTTAGAATTCACTCATCTTTTCAAGGAATGCCCTGTATAATGTGATTTGATAAGTGTGTGAGCATGTCTCTGCATACGTGTGTATTCCAAATTTTTTTAAAAAAGTTATAACAGACTATAACAGTTTAGAATAAATGCTTTGTCATCTGTAGAATATAAGCAGCAAAATCCTCAAGCAGTTTTCAGCTGCAGCCAGAGCTTATGATACCCTTTTTTGAATTATGTTTATTTTCATCATTTAAGTCATTTCTCTACCAAAGGATCTTCCTCAGTTAAAAATAATACTGTAATACATATTGAAAATAATTGTTATTTTAAAAAAAGCCTCACCAGCAGAACATGTCAGGACAATCAAGAGGATGAAATGCATCTTTCTCTTTTTTTAATTATTTGCTCTCTTAATACAAACTGAATTTTTGCAGCTATAAGAGAATATTCCCAGGTGAACATTAAAATTCCTTCTGCAAACAGTTGCAATCCATATTGGATATGTATATATCCATACTTGATGCACATATAATAGAAATCTCCCCTTTTAGACCCCAGATTACAGCAGGATGACAGTAGGTATCTTCCTACAACAAATCAATTAGCTTGCAATAATGGAAACAAAATAATTCAAATAGAAGGCGGAATAGATGTGCATTCAAAATAATCATGCACTACAAAGATTGTTTAGTGGTGGGAGAAACTTTGAATGTAATTTACCGGATTCCCTGCATTGATTGTCCCTGTGACTATGTAGGACAGATGGGGAAGAAGCTAACTACCAGATTACAAGAACACGTGTGAGTGGTTAGATGAGGAGACCCAAATTCATTAGAAGCCTCACATTGCAATGAACAAGGACATGCATTCAATTTCACCGCTACTACAATTTTTGGCCGAGCAGGGACAAAAATAGCCAGAGAAATAATTGAAGCCTGAGAAACAGACCATTTGTCAGTCAATAGGAGTGCTGATTTACTACCAATTTACCAGGTATTTAGGAGCTGACGGTGTGACGGCACAAGGAAACAATAATTAATGATTTAATAGCTGGCCATCAACACTCTAAATAACAACTAAAAGCCACACACAACCAGGTACTATGTAAATATAAGTAGAATAGCCCAGTGCATACATTCTGGAGAGAGAGAGAAGTTCCCTGAGAATGGGCTCCAATGCACGTCCAAAAGCTTGGAAGAAAAAAACCTTTGGTCCTAGTGAAGAACTCAGATTGGATCCTGCAACATTATCCTGGAACACGTATATTTGCCTTCATTTGCAAGAAGACGAAATAGTAAAGATAGTGAACTAGCAGCAGGGAAGGCTGGTCCATGCTCAGTTACACAAGGTCACCAGGTGGGTCATTCTGTCCCAGCCTAAAATAACTCACAAGGGGGGGGGAAACAGGAGAAAGGAGTACTGTGTCTACAGCTCTGTATTCCTGAATGTAAGGCAAAATGTTAAAATAGGCAAATAAATAAATAAACAAACACAGAAAATAAGATACTGCACTCTCAAATGCAAGAATTCAAGGATAGGAAGTATGCTGAATACTGCTGCACTTTTTGAAGTCATTTTACCTGCAAAGGAAGGTCTGCACCCGTCTATTGGGCACTCTCTAGCAGACTCCATTGCTTTGCTAGCTCTAGGCTCATCCACAATGAGGGATCAGAAACATTGGCAACCATGATTCTACAACATATGTTAAAAAGGATGGGGCATTGTTCAAGTTGAAAAAAAAATCCTCAGGGTCCAGTCCAAGCCGGGAATAAACATAATGGAGACGGGCTGAATGGGATTATCAAATCTGCATTCCTACAGAGCTGGCCTGCTCAGTTTCTCTTTGGGGCTATTAAGAAAAGCAGGGCCTGCTTTTCTGCCTTTAAGATCCTTTGGGGAAATATAATATTCTTCCTTTTTAATATCCCCCAAAGTATTTCTTTCTCTAGGGGGGGGGTGCTGTCTTCCTACAATCACATCATTGCTGCCATCTTGATTTTTTTACCACTTTTATCCAGATGCCCCTGGCTCTGCTAAAGATCAAGAGCGTATCACTGGCATATTTTATGGTTATTTTGCCTCCAAGGCAATTGATCCTTTAAAGTAAAAATAACGGTGGTTTTGGAAATTTTCACACTATTTTGTAGGCCTCACTTTACCTGGTCTTGGAGTTGAAGAATGCTGGATGTTTGAATGTCTCTTAAGATGATTCTTTAAAGTGCATTTTGCTCCTCCATTTCATTAAGAAAAAGGAGGAGCCAGAGTCTCTTTTCAAGATGAACTCTCCTCTGGAATATCGCTGTTTAAAAAAAAAGCAAGAGATTTTATTTGCTTAAGCTTTGGCTTCTCTCCATCCCTGTCGAACAACTTCTTCGGGATTTTCTCCTTCTTCTGTTTGAAATTCCATAAATAAAATGTTTAGCTTTCACCTGGGCCTTCAAACTGAAGGGGGAAAACCTTTGTTTCTCCTCCTGCTTTAGAGCAAAAAGTGGAAAGAAGGGGAAAACGTGCAATAACATGAAAACCTACAGCTCTGCTTAATTCCTACATATTAACCAGCCAGTCTTCCTGCTTGCTTGCCTGCCTGTGTCTTTACCTGTTAAGGCTGGAGCTCAAAGATTTCTCTTCTATGGTCCCACTCTGAAGCTTTCTGAAAATAATGTTCAGAACTTCTTCTTGGGACATAAATTCCAGGTTAAAAATGTCACTGCATTTTATTATACAATCTAAACTTAATTGCACATAAGTTGGCATGCCCATAAAAGATGATGCAAGGCCTCTATTAAAATGTGCATCTGCTAATTGTCCACAGGAGAACAGCAATGGTTAAAGATTTCTTGTCTAAAAATGAAAAAAAAAATACTCTTTCTGTGATCATCTGGAGGTAGTATAACACCTGGCATGAGGTCAGTTGTTTGAACTCCTTCTACTTAAATTATTCTGTTTTAATTATTGCTTCTTATCATCTGTTTTAGAGGTTTTTATATATGTGAGCAGCCTTGAGGGAAAGGGAGAGGATATTTTTTTAAAAAATAAAACAAAATCAGAGATATACAATCTAGGGATTCTGGCTAGGTGGGACTATTCAAAATTCTGAATTCAGGCTGCAGACCTTTTCCACACAAAATTGATTTTTTAATACAATACAAAGGAAAGTTATTATACAAAAGGGAGTGGGGGGCGTATCATATCAATTCTAGAAAGTTGATGGTATTTTAATCATATTTAATAAAATCAAACTTGGTTTTCCTTCCAATCTTATCTTTTTGGAGCAGTCTTTGGAATTCTGACTAGATTTAAAGACAGCAATCAACCCCAAAATGTATGTAGTTTAAATCCAGTTAAGAGAGAAATACTTACCTGAATAACCATTGAATGATAGAAATAGGATTGGTAGTCCATTCATGAGCAAACCTAAGTGGTTGTTTTAGTATAGTCTTTTGACATTGTAGAATAACCAATTGTATGTACTTTGACATAGGCCCAACCAAGAAGTTTGGAATGAAATGGAATGGAACGGAACGGAACGGAACAGAACAGAATAGAATAGAATAGAACGGAACGGAACGGAACGGAACGGAATGGAACAACAGAACAGAACAGAACAGAACAGAACAGAACAGAACAGAATAGAATAGAATAGAATAGAATAGAATAGAATAGAATAGAATAGAATAGAATAGAATAGAATAGAATAGAATAGAATAGAATCTGGAAGGGACTTTGGAGGTCTTCTAGTCCAGCCCCCTGCTCAAGCAGGCGAACCTATACCATTTCAGATAAGTGACTATCTAGCCTCTTCTTAAAAACCTCCAGTGATGGAGCGCCCACAATTTCTGAAGGCAAAGCTGTTCCACTGGTTAATTGTCCTTGCTGTTAGGAAGTTTCTCCTTAATTCCAGGTTGCTTCTCTCTTTGATCAGTTTCCAACATTGTTTCTTGTTCTGCCCTCTGGTGCTTTGGAGAATAATTTGATCCCTTCTTCTTTGTGGCAGCCCCCTAAATACTGGAATACTGCTATCATGTCACCCCTAGTTCTTCTTTCCTTTAGATTAGCCAAAGTCAAGTCCTTACAACCCAAGTTGAAAGAAGTCATTTTCAGAGGGGAGCCCATGTCTATGAAAATCATTTATCACTAACCTCTTTTCTCCCTAGAATTTTGGGCAAAGGAAATGCAATTGAGCTATAGGTAATCAACAACACAATGTGGAGCTATATTTCTGCTGTTTAGTGAGTCATGCCAAATTTTACAGCCTTTTTTGCCATGATTGTGTAGCAAATCATTGCAGTTGTGAGTGATTTATGCAATTGTTAAGTGAATCTGGCTTCTCCCATTAACTTTGCTTATTGGAATCTGACTTGGAAGGTTACAAATGGTGGATCATATGACCCTGAGGTGCTGCAACCACCACCAATACATGCCAGTTGCCAAGCATCCAAATTTTGATCGTGTGATTGTGGGGATTGCTGCGACAGTCATAAGTACAAGGATCATTGTAAGTCACTTTTTTCAGTGCTGTTGTAACATTGAATGGTGACTAAATGCATAATTGTAAGTTGACGGTTGCTTTAAAAGGTAGATTAGGGCTGAGCATAAAATATATAGTATTCAAACTAGCCAAAATCGCTTGAAAGTAAGATAGATAGCATATAAATTTAATAAATAATAATACTCATATATCGTTCCTAAAGAATGCAAATGACCAGCTGTCTGCAAGGAATATAAATCCTTCCATTCCCCACCATCCAGCCAGAGCTGAAGAAGCTTCTTGGATGAGAAGCGAAACGACTTCAAAGAAAAACAAGAGAGTCCAGTTGCCTCCTGAAAAAGCACCTTTGGAACAACCATGGCCTGGATGACTGAGAATCTCCATAGACATAGATATCATTCCTAACATGATAGTTTCCAGGCTTGGACAGTGTTGGACCCAAAACACTTGAATTCCTAGTCTGGATGGTCAACGACTCTTTTACACACAGAGACATAAACACACATCTATGCCCAGTCAATGCTGTAGGATTAGAAAAACAGACCTAAAAATAAAATAAACAAGATGAAAGTCAAGTCGCTTTGGGAGAAAACGTTTTTTTGAAGGCTGTGATAACTTCTTTTTGCAAATGTTTGCTAAAACAAAATGCTATGTCCCTAATTAAAACAGCAATATGATGCCAGCAGTGTTGGTAGAACTGCATCTGATACTTATTTACCTAATACCTTCATTAAAAAGCTGGTCCAACATCAACTTGCAATGACTTTCAAGATTTATTCTGGTATATTTAAGCTCTTTTGCTTGCTGAATTAATCATCCCCAATATGATTTACCAGGCTGGGTTTTCACAAAGAAGTTATTGCGTGGGAATTAATAAGAGGTCTATAATCTATATGAGAATGAGCATGACCGTTAATAAACCTTCACAAAGAATGCTCATCTAGTTTTCTAATACCAGAAAGAAGGATAAATTTGAAGTCAGTTAAATGATGAGGCTTAATATGGAGGCCTAGTGAAGTCATTCAGAAAGAAATTTAATTTACTCCCCAGATTTGAAACTCCAACTGCAAAGAGGGTACAGATGAGACTGTTGCTTCCAGAAATCAGGAGAATGAACTCAACTGGCACAGTGGATAAAACTTTGCATTGAGACAAGGAAGACACAGAGATTGAACTGACCACAGAATGGATAACTTGAGTGACCTATCTCAATGAGCTGCTGTGGGGTTTTAAAAAAAAGAATATCATAGGCAAACTGGAGCAGAACCTAAGATTTATCAAAAGAGCAAAATGGTTTTGGATTCAGCAAATCCAAAATTGCTCCACACCCAAGATGTCCTATTTGCAGAACTCCACTGATTACTGGTTAGCTTCCATGGGCAATTCATGGTATTGGTGGTCACCTTTAAAACCCTACATGGATGAGGGTCTGGGCATTTTGGAGACTACCTGCCACTAGAGGTACCTCCCGATTCAATGAGAAGTGGAAGGGAGACCTTCCTTCAGGACCTTACTCCAATGATCAGGGCAATGGAGAAGGGTCTTCTCTGTGGTTGTCATGGCCAGCTCTGACTCTGAGGAGGAAGAAGTTACTTCAGAGGACCCTGTGGAACAACAGCCTGCCTCAGAGAGCAGCAGAAAGGCATCCAGAGCAGATTAGGCTGCAAAGTCTGAGGAGCAGCTGGAAGAAACAGAAGATGAGGGCTTCTCCATGATCTCCTCCCAATCCAAGGCACATAGGCTGAGCAGAACAGAGGAAGTCTGCTTGTGAACAAGGATGTTCCTATCAGGGATAGGTTGCACTTGGTGGAGCTGTCCTTTAGAGCTACTGCTAGCAAACAATCCTTTGTTGTGAACAATGGCTATTTACTGGAATCTCTGGCCATTGTGCCCTGAAAACTCTGTGCTAACTCTGCCCTTTGAACCCAGACTGACTAAAGACCTGCGATGACTCTATGACCTCTGGGCTCTACAACCTGAGGATGCTTCTGCCTGGTGCAGGTGCTTACTCAGATCTTTTTCTGTATGCTTTCAAGGGATTTGGGACTGTTTGAAATCATGTGTGCTTCTACATTTACGCCCTGTCTGCCACTGCTGTAATTACTCAAAGCAAATAAAGCCTTGAATCTGTATTTCTTGTGCATGTGCATGTCAGACCTGGGACAGGGTAGTGGCTTCCCTACTTCTTTGGACAGGATCTTCCTGAGTTGAAACTATAGTAATATTACTATCGTTGTTGGTTTGATACCAAGTATGCTTCTAAAGGAAACCATATTACCTCCTCAACAGATTCATGGCTGACTTCCAAATAAGGAAGGTTTTGTTGGAGCTTCCACCACTTCTTTGCATCTATAAGCCATTTTTAATCCAAGGGTAAATATAAGAGAGGGAATCTTCACACATTACCCGGTGTTGACCTGGCCTATTGTCTGTTAAACATGGTTCCAAAAATGTTTATGGAGATTTTCAGTCATCCAGGTCATGGTTGTCCCAAAGATGCTTTTTCATGAGGCTACTGGACTTTCTTTTTTCTCTTTGCTTCTCATCCAAGAAGCTTCTTCAGTTCTGACTAGAATGATGGGGAATGGAAGGATATATACTCCTTGCAGACAGCCAGTCATTTGCATTCTTTTAGAAAGTCATTGATACTACCTGGAGGTTTACCTGTGTTGTGTAACCTGAGTAGTGCAAATAGGTGTGGAGTCTTCTTGGAATTGTTGAAAAGACTGTGTTGTAGACTGGAGATAGATGATGTTGTATCCCTCCCCCTCTGTTGAGAGAGGGCTATTCAATTTTGACATAGATGGCCTCTTTGACCCCTCTTTCAAACCAGCGGTCTTCTCTGTCCAAAATGTGGACTTTGCTGTCTTTGAAAGAGTGCCCTTTGTCTTTTAAATGCAGATGGACTGCTGAATCTTATCCTGATGGGTTTGTTGTCATATGTTGTGCCATGCATTTATGAAGTGGTTGTTTTGTTTCCCCAATGTACAGATTTGCACATGGCTCACTGCATTGTACTGCATATACCACATTGCTCAGTTCCAAGAAGCAAGGGAATTTCCATTTTCTCTCTCATGGTTTCCTCTCCTTAAGACATAGCTTAAATAAGCTTTCCTATGTTATGTAGTTAAATCTAACTTTCACCTCAGTTATAATGAGTATCTGCTGGCATTCATTGATAGCTCAGCTAAGCCACATTCCACATGCAAGGCAATTATATTAAGAGCACCACATTCTTTTTAACAGTACTTTCTGCTACTTAATCGCCCAATATTTTTCATGAGCTCAGAAGCACATTCTCTAAGCAAGCTCCTAGTGAACTCAAATCTTCAAACAGTTTCTACAGATTTCATTGATGGAATATGAAATAAATCCATGTGACTGTCACCATTTTTTGTTCGTAGGAAGGATTACCTTTCAAGCTTTTAGATCTCCCAGTGATTTTTTTTTTCCAAGCCAAAGAAAGGCTTTTGAAATAAAAAGCAAAACAAAGAACTGGCCATTAATGTTCATCACTTGTACAAAGGCAATTGGAATTGAATCTTCCAAGGAACAATCAGAGGGTTTAATATGAAAGAAATCAAAAACAATTGTCAATTCATCTTACAAGCATTTGCACAACATGAACAGATTAAACAAAAATCCATCAGAACAGACCAGGTAATTGTACCTGCCATTCCATTAATGTTATTGATCTTTCAGTGATCAAGGATCTACATGCATTTTAAGTGAGCCATAATGTAGGAGAAAGAGAGACAGAGCCTGAAGGTGGAGTCAAGAGAGGAAACAACCTGGAATCATTACATTACAAATAGTCCAAGTCCAGCTCTTCTATAATTCTGTTAACTCTTATCTAGCACCAATTTAGTACTGACTGTTAATTGAGTAGTGTAGGCATGAGCAATAAACCAGCTTAACTGCAACTTAACATGTAATCCTGATTCTTTGTGCCTAACAAATAACCTTTTATCTGGGTTCAATCCTGACCATCCAGAGTTAATTCAGCTCTGTTAGAAAATATCAAGGATCAAAATGAAATGAGAGGGAATTGCTGTCCAAAGCAACTAATGTAGGGTGGGTTTTATCAGAACCAAAAAGAAAAAGAAATCTGTAGAGTAGCGCAAAGAAAAAAAATCAAATTTTGAAGAGCTAAAATTCTAAAGATAGCCAGTGGAAGGACAACTGGGTTTACAAACAAAGACTTTCAAGCTGTGTTCTGTACAGTTTTGTAGATTTGGAAAATTTAACAGGCAGAGACTATGTTAATATGACATAATGAACCATGAATTAGTCAATCACGTTTTAGCCTAAAGTATCCAAAGAGACCATATGGATATTTTATGGTTCAGTGTATTGTACATTCCAGAAAATGGGATTAACCAAGTAAACTGTGATTAAAAGCCAGTATGCAGGAATTATTAAGATGTTCCAGTTGGACCGGAAAGACCCTGCTTCAAGTCCCCTTTCAACCACAATCCTTCTCTGTCCAACAGGTACTTAAACATTATTGTGAGTAATTTCTAATTTAGTTTGTACCTTACACACTCAAACAGTCTGTATCCCAGATTAGAGAAAGCACAAATACTGCTTACTACTGCTAGCAAAAATAAAGCTTGGGGTTTATTTATTAAACATCAGAAAGCAACAAAAAACAGTTGATTGGCAAAATGGAACAAAAGCAGGCCAAAGCAAGAGACATGAACAACAGTCAACAATTTACATTTTCTATGTATTTCTATGTATAGTATCTATCTACATCAAAAATTACAGAACTTACCAGAACCACCACAAAAATACTGTGGGTAATTAGCATGGAGTAGAGTTTCTCAACCTCTAGGTTTCTCAACCTTGACAACTTTAAATTGTCAAGGTTGAGAAACTCCCAGAATTCCTCAGTCAGCATCATAATAGAGATGGAAAGTAGGACACCAGGTGATTCATTCTCTATTCTGAACCGTTAAAGAAACAATTTGTTGGATAGAAATGCTATAATCTAACCGCAGGATTGTTGTTAGGAGAAAAATGAAAAGATACCAATTGTAATAAATCAGTGATTGTCAGAAGAGCCTCAACTTCGTCTAGTTCTGGGTGGGCATCTGTTGTCTTTACCTGTTAATTGGGGCGAAGAAGACAAAACATCTAAATAATGAGCTCTTTGATACTTTTGATTGGAAGCAATTAAGTCAGAAAATTATGCAGCTGTTTGCATCTTGTCAGAACGGACTCGGAACTCAGGGAACAGATTGTAAAACATTTTAACTCACTCAAGGCTTTGATTTAGCATTCTTTAGTGTCACCTAACATCTGAATAAAGCAAGAGAGGGTAGGAAAGTAAATAGAAGTAAGGATAAGAGCAATATAAAGCAAAGCAACAATAATAAGCATTGCTAAAAAATACTGCCTCAAGCATCATGAATAATAGAGCGTAAATGTTCACTTCAAAGCCTCCTGAGAAGATTCTATCTTGTCTTCAAGAATCAGTAAGGCCGGTTTCATGCTTTCCAGATGCATCAAACAAGGGCAGATTCATGGCAAATGTTGTTTGATGATGAGAACAACATTATCCCTGCCAAACAGCTTCAGCAAGGCACCATCAAACCTGGGTCATTAAGTATGAAGTTGGAGGCCTAGTGGAGAGGCAAAGTTGGCACATAATCACCTTGACTCGGGCCAAAGTTCTGGGGAAGCAGATCCTGCAAACATAGTCTGAGGACCCCTGATGCTAAGATCAGGAAGGGCAAGCCAGCTTCTCTTAAACTCAGTTGATCTCAGACCTCAAGCCAAACACTCATCCTTTAAATAGTTGTGTCAAGTGGATGTTCAGAGGCAGAAAGTTTGAAAGCTGCCGCTGCCTCTGTTGATTTTAATTACTTTGGACTTCTTTAGGAACTTCAGAGGTTATCTTACTCTGAATATCTTTCCTAATCACGGCGCATACTTGCCTCACCGACTTTTTTCTCTGTTGTGCCCTCAGATTTTGCTTCTGTCTCATTCCAACCTGCAAATGAAACAAGCTTAAGGCATCTTTAGCTGTGCAGGTGAATATGATCCTGCTGAAGGAAATTGTAAGGAAGCAGGAACTTCTGCAGTCTATATTTCCCACCCAGGTATATAGAGAATCACAGACAGATAGTGTGACCTACTCATTTAATAAACAGAGTAGGACTTCTGGGGAATCTGGAAGAAAAGACAACTGAATTTTATGTGAGCTTTTGAGTCTTACAAGATGTACCGATGTTGACGTGCCATTTTTCTCCTTGTTTGGATATCATCCAAGGGCAGCCTTAAGATATATATGATCCATTAGGCTTTGTCACTCATTTCCTTGGAAGAAAATCAGGGGATTGCAGTAACATGAAACGGAGGCAAGAAGTCAGGATATGGATTGGCAATGTCAACACTCTTCATACTAAAAGCTCCATCACTAGGTGGTGAGGAAAGGCCCCAACTCAGACCATTTGTTCACTTAAGCTATGTTGATTTCCAAAGGAGACAATCTGTGGTTGTCCAAAATTAGGACAGTCATAGCAAGAATGAAGGTACCTTGAGATACCTTCTATCATTCCAGCATTTTACCTCATTGACAGATTTAAGATCATTACTTGGGTGGTGGATTAAACCCAGATTTCTCAATTCTAAGTAAAACTTTGTTCATTTAAACCTGTCCTGTTCTTATACCTGAGGCTTACCTCACCTTAAACTTCCTTGAGTGAACAACACCCAGTATGGAACAAAGACCCTCTAAGTATCTTTTCTTGTTGAAACTTTAAGCAAGAACCTACAACTTTTATTTTTCCTTTCTTCATCTCCATGCCAAATTTGGCAAAAGAGATCTCTCCCTTTCACATTCACAGCCTCATTAACATTTTAGGGGAAGCCAGAGTTATAACCTATATGGCTTTCACGAATGACTGATGGCCAAAACTCATCACTCTTAGACACTGTTATTCACCCAAAGTATTTATGTTGCATGTTGGACTGTTAGGATGATGGACAATGCATTTAGATGCCTGTCAGGCTTTTGGATATGTGTATTGGTGTGGGAGTACATACTCTCAAACAGAGGGTCAGGATAGCAGTTGATACAGACATAAGCATGGAGGGCACTTAAACAAATGAGGGAGTTTATTCTAAAAATGAAGATATTTATACTCATGCATTACAGATAGTCCTTGACTTAAAACCATTTGTTTAACGATGGTTAAAAGTTATGATGGCACTGAAAAAAGTGTCTTACAACATTTCCTCAAAGTTACTTCTGTTGCTCCTGTGGCTGAAGCATCTTGTGACTGGGCGGTAAGAAATATGTGGGAAGAAGGAGGGCACCCCTTGGTGCAAGTAGGGGGTTCCTATGAGCTTCTTTGGCTGAGTTTAGGTCTTAGTTCCATCTGGACCACTCTTTTATTGCCTTGGTAGGACAGGTAGCCATTTTTCCTGGTTCTGCTGAGTCATGGAGGAGGCCAAGCCAACTTGGGCTGGCTTCTTGGACTTTCCAGATCCAAAGGCTGCTCCTATCTTTTTTGAGAAACGGGGGGGGGATCTTTCCCTCTTCACGGAAGATCCTGGAGTAGCTGTGGTGAATCTGCCTTCTGCTGGAGGGGCTTCTGAATCTGACTGCAGGCAGGCTGAGTAGCTCAGAAAAAACTCTGCAGTTTTGGTTCCTCAGAGTGGTCTGCCCGTATCCCCTGCATTAGTGAGGGAAAGAAGAAGAAGAGCTTGCCTTCTGGAAGGAGCCCCAGACTGGTGGCATAAAGTTGGAGATTCTGCAATGGACAGCTTCATACAACTCTTTGTGTGGGGTTTTATGAATTCCTTGTCAAAATATTGTGTGCACTTTGGGCCTGAAGAAAGATCATCATCTCAACTCATGGGGGGCAAAAGTGTAAATAACAAAGAACACATTATTTTTCTTTGGGAAAAAAAGTGCTTTTGTACTCTGCTCTCAGAGATACCAGTTGCTTACACGTTGTTAGTAAACTTTCCATCCTCCTTGGCCCAAGCTAACAGTGCAAGCCACAGCAGGAGACTTGCAGATAAAAGATGTTTCCCGAAGAAAACTAGAAAGTCTGTCAATTCAGCCTGTTCTTTTAATGTCTTCTTCTACTCCAATGTCCGTTGTGCTTCTGTTTTATTTTGTTTCCTTTCTCAACTGTCTGGTGCACCTCCTAGAGACTCCTTAGAATCTGATCACTGAGCATACCAAAGATGAGTATCAAATGCTCTTGCTTAAATTGGGTAAAGCTAAGCATCCAAATCCCAGAAAAATTGGGACACTGCTGAGCAAATCAGAGTGGTCAGAAGAACAAAAGAATGTTGCTGGCAAATGTTTTACCAGAGAAAATGATACATGGAAATGGATTTTATGCCTTCTAGGAAAGCTTTGGGCAGTGGACTCCAAACTTGGCAACTTTAAGTCTTCTGGACTTCAACTTCCAGAATACCCCAGCCAGCCATGTTGCCGTGTTTGGAGATCCCTGCTCTAGGGCATGTTTCTCATCTTTGGCAATTTTGAGTTGTGTGGACTTCAACTCTCAGAATTCCTCAGCCATAGCAAGTTTGTAGGCTTATCTACCATCACTATGTGGATGGATATTACTGTATTTTGTACAGGCCTTGTGTTTATCAGCAACAAAAAACTGAGCTACCATAAACCAGGATAGTGGCAACTAGTTTAGAAGAAGGAAACTACACTAAACCACAACCCACATGTACTTTCTTCTCAGATCATGGTCTCAAAACAAGCCACCTCCATAAATCCCCTCCCCACAGCATTTTGCACTGACCTCTCCTTTTCCCCAGTTCTCATAAGGTCCTGACCAACAGATCCTATGGGAAAGGAGGAGGAGGAGGAGGAAGAGGAGGAGGAGGAGGAGGAGAGAGGAGGATAAGAAGAAGAAAAGAAGAAGAAGCAGAAGAAGAAGAGAAGAAGAAGATAGAAGAAGAAGAAGAATAAGAAGAAGAAGAAGAAGAGGAGGAGAAGGAGGAGGAGGAAGAGGAGGAGGAAGAGGAGGAAAGGGAAGGGAAGGGAAGGGGAAGGGAGGGGGGGAGGAGGAGGATGAGGGGGATGGAGAAGGAAGAGAGATGAGGGGAGGAGAGGAAGAGAAGGAGGAGAGGAGGAGGGAGGAGGGAGGAGGAGGAGAGGAGGAAGGGGAAGAAGGAGGGAGGAGGGGGAGGAGGAGGAAGAAGACGAAGAGAAGAAGGAGAGAGGAGGAAGAGGAGAAGGGGGAAGGGGGAGGGGAGGAGGAGGAGGGGAAGGGGGGAGGGGGGGAAAGAAGGAGAAGAAGAAGGAGAAGGAGAAGGAAGAAGAGAGAAGAAGAACAGAAGGAGAAGAAGAAGGAGCAGAAGAAAGAGAAAAGAAGAAGAAGAAAGAAGAAGAAGAAGAAGAAGAAGAAGAAGAGAAGGAAGAAAAGAAGAGAAGAAGAAGAAGAAAGAAGAAGAAGAAGAAGAAGAAGAAGAAGAAGAAGAAGAAGAAGAAGAAGAAGAAGAAGAAGAAGAAGAAGAAGAAGAAGAAGAAGAAGAAGAAGAAGAAGAAGAAGAAGAAGAAGAAGAAGGCTGTAGTCCACAAGCGCCATGCCTTTTTTGTTTCTCACAATATTATTCAACACTGAGTGAATGTCTGAGCAGTGCCAACCCCTGGCTTGCTTACTTCCAATGTGTCAGAAAGAGTATTATGTGACTTTACACTGCACTAAGAATGCTTGCAGAAATTCAGTCTGTGCAAACTCTGATATAAACTACGCAAACGTAATATATACTCTCTTGAACTAACATGGAAATCAGAAATACCTACTGTAGACTTCCTGAATGTGCTGATGGTGTATTCTGCCCAAGAGATGCAGGAGGCTATTTTTTCAAATGCCTGTTTTAAAAACAGCGATAGCTATAGATGTATTATTTTGATAGGAAAATATTTTTGATGTGTGTATTTCAGTGTGAACTCTCTATTATTTTTTTATTGCATTTATTTATGGCAGAAAGGGAAAGGAATGGATTTCGTGGATAAAGGATAGGTCTGGGCAAAGCAGAATATTTGGGATCCTTGTCAGCTTCACATACAGTATTCTCCATCAAAGGCCTGTTCTGTCCAACCATGGCATCTGTCTGCAAATCCAAAGTTATATGCATATAAATTTGCATTTATTTTCAGGAGAAAAGTATGGGTAGTTCCTATCCATATAAACAACTGAAAACATTTTTTTCCCATCCAGACCTTTGTAACTTATCAATTGCTCCAAGCACAGCCTGCTTTCAGATTGCATTGTAAATCGTCTTTCTTTTGATATTTGTATGATTATTTTAATTGTTCTGATTTAAAATAGACACTTTTACTGTCCATTGTTCTTCTTTTGGACACCATTTTCAGAAGGAGATAGTATAATAAACATAATATTACCTAACATTGTAATGTTAGATAATGCTAAGAGACTGTGCTACTTTTATATATTCCCAGGCAATTTAGTTCCTTAACATTTGCACTGTATACTAATTAACCTAATATATGCATTTGAGGACATATTTTTTTTTGTACACAACATTCTCTAATACCCAGCTCCTTCCATTCAGCTTTCTAATCAAGAGCTACATCACAAACATTGATAGGATTGTTGATTCTGATAAATAATTTACATGTTTGCATAGCGATCTAGGAGTCCTATTAAATATGTTCAATTAAAATTGAAGAAATAATAACAATCTCTCCAAGTCAGAAATGAAACCGGACCCAAATCAACTTTTTCCAATCTATCCTTTGCATCTAGGTGCATTGGTGCATTCCAGGAGAATCCTAATTTATTAATATTTATGTATCACACAAGGAAGATTTTCAAATGTGCTTCAGTGTTACCTTCGGGCATAATTCACTGACAGTCCAAGGATGGACTGAAGCAGCTGCGAGAAAAGTAGTTGATTTTAGCAAAATTCTTTTGGCTTCCCTTGAAAGTTCACAGGTGTTTTGCCCAAGGAGACCTTTTTCTGTTCATCTCCTCAAAATTGGATCCTATCAAATTTCACTTTGGTTGAATGTTTTACGGCAATGTTATTCAAAGCCAATACATCATTCTAGGCAGGAACTAATCCAATATACCAAAAGAATCCTCTCTTTTTTTGCCTGTTAAATGAAACGCTTCAAATTAGCAGCTGTTCCCATACCAAAGACAAAATCTAGCGTATTACATCTGGCCATGACTTTCTTCCTTCTTCGGTAAAAATGAATTAAGATAACTCAAAGGAAAGCAAATTGGGTAGAGAACCGCTTCCTGGAAGGGTCTATGACAACCTGCCATGGCCAACTCACCACAGCCAACTCGCCACAGACAACTCACCACAGACAACTCGCCACAGACAACTCGCCACAACCAACTCACCATAGACAACTCACCACAGACAACTCGCCACAACCAACTCACCACAGACAACTCGCCACAACCAACTCACCACAGACAACTCGCCACAGACAACTCGCCACAACCAACTCACCACAGACAACTCACCACAGACAACTCGCCACAGACAGCTTTCTGTGGCAAACTTGTCATGGCCAACTCACTGCAGGACAACTTGCCATGGGACAAGAGTTACACTAATATCGAAGAAATAGTGGAATAGAATTATTAAAGAAAGGATGCCAAAGGAGGGACAAAATGAAATGTGAATGACAAAAATTAAAATAATTTTTTAATTATTTTAAATAATTAAATTGAATTGTTGAATTGTCCCACAGCGAGTTGCCCCATGGTGAGTTGGCCATGGCGAGTTGTCCCACTGTGAGTTGGGCAGGGTGCGTTGTCGGCGGTGAATTGGCTGTGGCAAGGTGACTGTGGTGAGTTGGTTGTGGTGAGTTGGCTGCAGCAAATTGGCCCATTCCATTTCCGGAAGCCTCCAAAGGAACGGGGTTAAAAAAAAATAATCAAGATTGTGGCCACAATCACATGATTGAACTCCTTGCTTGTTCTTATCTGTGTTGCACATAAAAAAGGACTGAGGATCTGATTGTATGATTGCAACTGCCATCTTGTAAAAGGAAGTAGGAATAACCTTGAGGAACAGGAGGAAGAGCTGCAAATAAAGGAATCTGAATCTGGGACAAAAATGTAACCTAAGAAAGACAGTCAGACAAGACCCTCCCTAGTCCTCATGGATAAAGCGAGGGAGGGGAGAAGTGCATTCAGACTTGGAAGATTCCATTACTATAACCTTACAGTAGAACAGTATTAGCATTAGAGCGATGTGGTGGCCTAGTGGTGAAGATGCTTGCCTCTCACTCAGAAGGTTGAGAGTTCAATCCTAGGTAGCGGCAGATGTTTCTGTCTCCTAAGGAGCAAAGAAAAAATATCTGCTGCAAACTCCCTGTAGGTGTCAGGAAGGGCATCCAGCCAGTAAAATGCTCAGCTCCATCCAGTTGCCCTGACTCTACCCCAAATTGAGGGATTACACGGTTGGGAAAAAGGGAGGTTTTAGAGTAGCATTGGCATTAAAACTAGTGGTTGTATTAATTCTGGCATCCTAGTATGGTCTCTCTCAGGGACATCCAACCTTGGGAACTTTAAGACTTGTGGATTTCAACTCCCAGAATTCCCCAACCAGCATGTTGAGGTCCACAGGTGTTGAAGTTGTCAAGGTTGGACACCCCTGGTCTACCTTGAAAAGTTGACATCAGTCTTATAAGTCTGAATTCGTCTCCCCTCTCCCTCTCTTTATCTTTATGAGAAGTAGGGAGAAGTGTTAATCCTAGTTCAGTTATATGCAGTGGTGGGATTCAAATATGTGAACAACCGATTCTCTGTGTTGATACCGCTTCCAGAAGTCCATTCTGGGCCTGGGCAACAAAAAATTAGCTACCAGTTCTACCGAACTGGTGCGAATTGACTGAATCCCACCACTGGTTATATGCATTTATACATATACAAGACAGACTTACCGTTGGGGGAAAATTACAAAGTAGTTCCAAGAGATTCTTTGCATTGACTGTGGCTGTTGCTTACTAGCGCATCATCCTCATTTATGTTATATATTGGAGAGGCTGGAAAATGGGGAGGGTAGAGGAGAGGAGGAGGGAGGGAGGGAGAGGGAGAGAGAGGGGGGGGAAATACAACAGAAATTGTTATCAAAAGCTGATGTCCCTGACATTTAAAGGGTTCTTATCCCTTTTGTGACATTTAACTTCCTGGCTCATGATCAAGTGTCATAAGCACAAGGTTACCCTTTCTGAGAAAACAGTAGGAGTGAAAAAGTAGCTTCCATTCTTTGCAAACGTGCACATATATACATACACAAATTGCAAGTGGGGATAATAAATTCACCAGTACCATACTGTAAGTACTCAAGCATCTAGTCCTCTGCTAGCCTAAACGGTTGCAGGTGCCTCTGGGTATGTTTGTATGTGCGTGTTTGTATATATCCCTATTCTTATTCCTTCTAAGCAGTATAACCCTTCTGATCCTTTTCACAGCAACACCTACGAGGCCTGTTTATTTACAACTCCAGCATCAGCCGCCTCTTCCCTTTCGGCACAAGGACGTACCATCTGCCAAGTGCAGACTCCCAGCCTGCCAAGGCTGAGCTCCTTATGCCTCCGCGAGCTGCATTACCCCCCACTTTTACCCAATGGTGCTCTCTATTTTTTTGTTTTTGTTTTGTTTGTTTGTTTGTTTTTTTAAATACTTTTGTTTCCTCTGCAAAATGAGATCAAATAAATCCACTTTATTCCCAAGGAAAAGTTCAGGGCTTTGGATCCTTAAAGGCGTGAATATTTAAAGCGTAGGGATAAAAAAAATCTATTTATATTCAATCTTTATGCCTGCTATTGTACACATCCATCAGGGGCCAAAGCTTGCCTTCTCATCAAAGATTGCATTCCATTCAGCCATGGAGACTGTGGCAGTTGTTTTGTGAATGCACAAGCCTGTCATATTGTAATGTGCCCGTGACAAGCTCTCAAAACTCCCGAACATGTCCACTGGTGCCAAATGCTTGCCTGCCTTTAGAGTAGAATACCAAGCGATGCAAAACAAAACAAAATCCAGGCCTTAAGCAAAGCTAGATAAAGGAAGAGAGCTAGCTTCTTTAGCTGGCTAGAGAGAAATTCCCGGAAGATGGGCTCCAGCATGAGTCTGAAAGCTCGGAAGACTAAACCTCTGGTCCCGGTGACCGACCCAGATCGGATCCTGCAACATTATCCTGGGACATGTATATTCCCCTTCATTCTTAAGCAAAACGCATTCTTTTTCAGCTATGTCCTCAGTATATAAAGCCAACATTATGTTGTCCCCAATTCGGGTCTGAGCCTGGTGCCGAAGCTGATGAAGAACACCAGACACGAGGTGCAGGTTTTGTTTTCTTTTATTGAAGCGCTTCAGCAAAAGGGGTCCCAGCTAGCAAAATGCCAGGACCCAGAACAAAGGATTCAACAAGGTTTTGTACAGTTTTTCAAGGCGGGATAAAGAAACATTGTCTAACAGGCATTCTGAAAGAAAGGGTCCTCTATTGGCTCCATGCCATCCCTATTTCTATGTCTTAACGAATAAGCACTTCAAAAGTTATCTAACTAGTATTCTATTGGCTCTATTTCCATCCTATTCCTAAAAGTTAACCAATAGGCATACTAGAAGACTTTTAGCAAGCATCCTGGGGTCATGTGACTACAATTTGTTTTGGGCCAGTTTCCAGCCAAAAAAACACCAACTTGGGAGAATGGGTTCAACCTTACAACTGCATGATTCACTTAACAACCATATGATTCAGACCTACGACCAGATGATTAATTTAACCTTAATCAACTTAGGTCAGGGGTGTCAAACTGCCGGCCTGTGGGCCAGATGTGTCATGGCGAAACCACGCCCACCCCATTGCCGGCAATGGAAAAAAAGTTGCGATACATCGGGACACGTCACGTGACGTTGCGAGTTTGACACCCCTGCCTTAGGTTATAAAATTGGGTCCAGTCACATGGGTCATGACTTGCAGCTGAAATTCTGGTTCCCAGTTACGATCATAAGTTGAGGACTCCCTGTATGTTTTTATGTCCTCGTGATACATAGAGATACAGAGTCTGAGTCCAAACAGCAAGACTTGTTTTGTAGATATTTATTATTCTAGATTAGACTATCTAGCGTTAGATGCATCATCCCCATCCATCAAATTATTCTGATCTTGGTGCAGAACAGAGAAGAGATCCTATGGTGTCATCTCTATTGTCTGTTAAACCTGGAGAAACCAAAGGCCCTTCCTTTTGGGCCTGGCCCTGTTAATTACCCACGGTTTTGTTTCTAGCAGCTCTGGAAAGTTCGGTGTCTTTGGATAGAGACATATTGAGGATGTAGATCATTGTTAATTAAGCCTCATACCTTTCATCTCATGCCTGTTGTTCCTGTCTCCCTCCCTGCCTGCTTTCATCTGTTTTTTGTCCCATTTTGCCAATTAACTGTTTTTGATGTTTGCTCATGTTCAATAAATAAACATCAAACTGTATTTTATTTTTATTTTTTTGCTAGCTGCACTGAGTGATGTTTGCGCTTGCTCTGATCTGGATCTGAGGATTGACTGGGAGTGCGCCGGATGCAAACTAAACTCAATTAGACACTGTGGTTTTCTAACATTTAGCAAAATCAGGTCCTACTGGCAATGGCTCTTCCAAGACATCAGCTTACTTTGATTTGGGGTTTCTGGGTCCAAAGCACAACTTAGGCTGTGTAGTTATGGTCATCTCCCTGCATTGAATGAGGACGGCACAGCTTTTGAATGCATGTTGAAAATGGCAGGACAACATAACATGTTTAAAGGTGGGAGGGGAGCAAATTCACTCAATCTTTTAATCCATTGAATTATTTAATTGTTAAGTTCAAACTCATACGCAAATAGTCCTAGACTCACAACAGTTCATTTAGTAACTGTTTGAAGTTAGAATGGCACTGAAAAAAGTGACTTCTGACCATTTTTCATACATACGACCATTGCAGAATCCCCGTGGTCACATGATCAAAATTTGGATGCTTGGCAAGTGGTTCATATTTATGATGGTTGCAGTGTCCTAGGGGCATGTGGTCGCTTTTTGTGATCATCTCACAAGCAAAGTCAATGGGGAAGCCAGATTCATTTAACAACTGTGTTACTAACATAACAACTTCAAATGGTCACTAAACAAACTGTTGTAAGTTGAGGGCTACATGTATAGTGAATGTGTCCAGTTTTTTGGATCCGATTTACAAAATGCTGTTTGTGGTTTGCCAAGATGCCAAGCCATGGAGTAGTCAAACTCAGTCCAGTTGGAATGGTTAGTATTGCACAGGAGTGTATCTGCGAAGGAGTCAAAAATGTCAAGATGATGGCCACAACATTTTGATCAAAGCCCTTTTAGACCACCATATTGATTTTTTTGAACTCACTCCCTGTGGACACCCTTGCCAGTCTGAAAACTATCAGCTGGGATATTTGAGAAAAACATAGTTCATTTAAAACTATAGGTTAATACAATGTGAAAACTTAACCATGGATGGAAACTAACTTTAAAAGCTAAGCGTACACAGCACCTTAGGCAAGAATAGGGTTGGTTATATGACCATTGGGTTGTGTGAATAGTTAGACATACTCAAACACAAAAGTTCAACTTGTCATGTTTTTAATCAGAATGTAAAGAGGGAAAATGCTTGCCTTTATAGTTACGTATTTCAGTTCTATAATGACTTTGTTTCATTGTGGTAGAAATGACTGTAAACATTAAGTAGAAGATATTGCATTTCTGTTCTGAAAGAATTTCTATAAATCCTATATTTTCTGAGCCTTTGTCAACACTTCTCTAGTCTTCACAAAATTTTTCAGCAGTTATTTTCTTCCAGCTTTGGAAAAACAGGGAAGAGAGAATCACAGTGTATTTGCTTTCTCATATTTATAGCACACACCAAATTTTGCCTTTTGCAGATTATTTTTCTGATTGTGCTGGGCAACTCTGGTTAGGAAGAAGGATGAATTGCCTTCTGAAAATGAAAATATTTGGATGGAGGATTGTGGACAAGTATTGGTTGGTTTTGTTTTTATGGGGAAAAGTAGTCAGAGTGCCTTTGGAAGAAAAAAAAGAGTTTTGTCTGTTGAAGGAAAAATCTTCATCAGGGTCCAGTCCAAGCCGGGAATAAACAACATGGAGACTGCTTTAGAAAGAAGGTAGTAGTTTATTGAAGAGGAGAGCCAGACAGAAAGATGGCTCTGGAAAAAAGACTGGCCACATGTAGCAGGGAGTGGGTTTTTATGCCTTCTGGGGCTCTTGAGGTTGTTTCCTGTTCCTGTTTGAGGCTTTGTATTTCCTGTGTCATGTACTTTGACCTATGTCTGAGTGTGCCCTTCTGGTATTCTGATGGTGGTGGGTTAATCCTATTCTGTCCCAAAGGTCATATCCTGCTTTCCTGGGGCTGGGGCTGATGAGTGTTGGAATTTTTGGTGTGAAGGATTGTTGATTCTAGGGATCTTTCTTTCTAATCCCAGCTTCCTGACTCCAATCTTTCTGACAAGATTATCACATCTGCATTTCTGCAGACCTGGTTTCTGTCTGGGGCAGAGATACTTGGGGGGTGGGGTTGGTTTCTGCCTTTAAAATCCTTTGGGGAAATATATTTTGCCTTTTTAATATTTCCCAAAATATTTCTTTCTCTGGATTCTTCCCACATGTCTTTATCTCTCATCTGTATTGATGATGATGATAATGATGATGATGATGATGATGTATAATCAACCTTTGTGCCCATAAAAAAGGAGTCCCGGCAGATTTTACTTGGCTAATCGTTGCTGACTATAGGGAGCGGTGCTTATCTCTGTTTCAAGGCCTTTGAGATAGCATTGTCTGAAGATATTTCCGTGGCCATATAGCCAGCATGATGTCACAGATTGCTGTTACCTTCCCACCAAAGTGGTACCTATTTATCTACTCACATTTGCATGCTTTTGAACTGTTAGGCAGGAGCTAGGACAAGGATGGGATTTCACCTTGTCACATGGTGCTCTGGTCTTGAACTGGGGCTGCCAGCTTTCCAGCCAGCAAGCCCAGTATCTTAAAAGCTGAGTCACTGCACCATCTTTTTGTGCCTATAAGAACCTCAAATCAATTAACAATAGCATTAGACAAAATGTAAAACAATTTAAATTCTGGGGAAATAAGGTAAAATTACTGTTCCAATTCAACAAGCACCAGCTGAAGAGGAAGATCTCAACATACATCTGCAGACAAACTTCTAAATGTGTACAAGGCATGGGCCAGGCCTTTTGTGGCAATCCTCAATCCTTGGCCATAGCAGCTTCTTCCTATGACCCACTATACTGTGCTGTAGCTGCCCAAAATGGCAACACAGTCTTGAGTTGCCTCAACATAGTATCAACATCAAGATCATGGGAAGTCCTACTACCACTTTATAACGTGCTGGTGAGGCCACATTTGGAATACTTCATCCACAAGACATAACCACAAGATTTAAAAGATGCTGAGGCCCTAGAAAGAATGCAGAGAAGAGCAACAATGATAAGGGATCTGGAGGCTAAACCATAGTTAAGGGAACTAGGTATGTTTAGCCTAGGGGTCTTCAAACGTGGCCCTTTTATGACTTGTGGACTTCAACTCCCAGAATTCCTCAGCCAGTGTGCCTGGCTGAGGAATTCTGGGAGTTGAAGTCCACAAGTCATAAAAGGGCCAAGTCTGAAGACCCCTGGTTTAGCCTAATGAAGAAGGCTCAAAGGGCTTTCACAGGGAAGAAAGCATTGATTTACTCTCCATAGCACTTGAGGGCAGAACAAGAAGCAATGGCTGGAAGTTCTTCAGAAGAGATCAAATCTGGAAATAAGGAAATATTCCTGACAGGGAGAAGGATTAATCAATGGCAGAGCTTGCCTCCTGGAGTTGTTGTGCTCCATTGCTTCAAGAAAAGATTGGACAACCATTTGTCTAATTCAGGGGTCTTCAAACTTGGCCCTTTTATGACTTGTGGACTTCAACTCCCAGAATTCCTCAGCCAGGCATGCTGGCTAGGAATTCTGAGAGTTGAAGTCCACAAGTCATAAAAGGGCCAAGTTTGAAGACCCCTGGTCTAAGATGATATGAGGACTCTTGCCTTCAAGGTCTCTTCTAGTCCTATGATTTTATGTGATTCTATAAACTACCAACTAGTGACTTGCATTTTACTCTAGCATGTTGTATGAAGTCGGTCCATGTTGTTCATTTCTGATTTAGTATATAGTGCAAGCTCAAAAAACTGAGTAAATTCAGGTAGTGGTGTTAAGACTAACTGTAGGTTACAGTGTTATCCAGACATTGATTAGGGGACTGGAGGCTAAAGCATATCAGGAACGTTTGCTGGAATTGGGTATGTCTAGTTTAATGAAAAGAAGGACGAGGGGTGACATGATAGCAGTGTTCCAATATCTCAGGGGCTGCCACAGAGAAGAGGGAGTCAAGCTATTCTCCAAGGCGCCTGAGGGCAGGACAAGAAGTAATGGATGGAAACTAGTCAAGGAGAGAAGCAACCTGGAACTGAGGAGAAACTTCCTGACAGTTAGAACAATTAACTAGTGGAACAACCTGCCTCCAGAAGCGGTGAATGCTCCAACACTGGAAGTTTTTAAGAAGAGACTGGACAGCAATTTGTTCGAAATGGTGTAGGGTTTCCTGCCTGAGCAGGGTTTTGGACTCGATGACCTCCAAGGTCCCTTCCAACTTTATTATTATTATTATTGCTGGAGAGAGAATAGAACAAATCATATGATAGCTCAGTAGTGTGATATGTGAACAAAGTTGCTTTTTTGCTATATTAGAAAGCACTATTGGAGAGGTTGGAGAAAAAGCTATATTAATGAAACCATATCACAATTTGGCTTAGTTCACAAAACACTAAATTATAAAGTGGTTTCTTCGGTCATGGTTTAACATATATGAGACTCCAGCCAGGGTTGGTTGTTACTTGAAACCATGTTAATCTATGCTAAATGAAGGATAGACAACCTCTGCTCTTTGGGTCATGCATTCACTCCAGCAGCTTATGGAACTGAAATTCAGTGCAAAAATGACCATATTTCAAGAATGTAATTTGAGCTTAAACCTTAATTTCATTGACATGATGTTTTATTGAATAACAACAACTAAACAGGTTTGTACACCTAGGCATGGTGGCCTAGAGGTGAAGACGCTTGCCTCCCACTCGAAAGGTTGAGAGTTCAATCCCAGGCAGCAACAAATGTTTCTCTATCAGGGCGCAAAGAGAATATATCTGCTGTGAACTCTATGTAGGTGTCAGGAAGGGCACCCAGCCAGTAAATACTCAGCTCCACTCAGTCACCCTGACTCCACCCTGATAAAAGGGATTACAGGGTCGTAAAAAGAAAAAAATAGGTTTGTATACTAAACAATTGCCATCATTTGCATGTCACAATGACTGAATTCACACAAACACTAAGCCAAAACTCAGAAAACCCCATTGTGGTGCAGAGAGGGATAGAATAGCATAGAGCTGGAAGGGACCTTGGAGGTCCAGCCCCCTGCTCAAGCAGGAGAACCTATACCATCTCAGACAAGTCACTGGAGATTTTTAAGAGCAAATTAGAATAGAATAGAGCTGGAAGGACCTTGGAGGTCTTCTAGTCCAGCCCCCCACTTCAGCAGGAGAACCTATACTATCTCAGACAAGTGACGGTCTAGCATCTTCTTAAAAATCTCCAGTGATGGAGCGCCCACAATTTCTGGAGGCAAGCTGTTCCACTGGTTAATTGTCCTCACTGTCAGGAAATTTCTCCTTAATTCCAGGTTGCTTCTCTCTTTGTTCAGTTCCCAGTCATTGTTTCTTGTCCTGCCCTCTGGTGCTTTGGTGAATAATGTGACCCCCTCTTCTTTGTGGCAGCCCCTCAAGTACTGGAATACTGCTATCATGTCTCCCCTATTTCTTCTTTTCTTTAGATCAGCCAGACCCAGGTCCTGCAGCCATTCTTCGTATGTTTTAGTCTCCAGACCTTTGATCATCTTAGTTGCTCTTCTCTGAATTTTTTTCCAAACTCTCAACATCTTTTTTGTGATATGGTGACCAACATTGGCTGCAGTATTCCAGGTGTGGTCTTACTAGGGTTTTATAAAGCGGTACTAATACCTCGCGTGATCGTGATTCTATGCCTCTGTTTATACAACCCAGGATTGTATTAGCTTTTTTGGCTGCTGCTGCACACTGCTGGCTCATGGTCAAGTGATCGTCCACTAGGACGTCCCTCTCACAGTTACTGTTTTTAAGCCAGATCTTGCCCAATCTGTACTTGTACCTTTGATTTTTCCTGCCTAAATGTAAAATTTTGCTTTTCTCCACATTGAAATTCATTTTGTTGGACAGTCCCATTGTTCAAGTTTGTCAAGATCTTTTTGAATCCTGAGTTTGTCTTCTGGGGTGTTGGCTACTCCTGCCAGTTTGGTGTCATCTGCAAATTTGATGAGTTCCCCTTCAATTCCCTCATCTAAGTCATTTATGAAGATATTGAAGAGTACTGGGCCTAAGACGGAACCTTGTGGTACCCCACTGCTTACCTCTCTCCATGTGGATGTAGAGCCATTGGGAACTACTCATTGAGTATGGTTTGCCAGCCAGCTACAGATCCATCTGGTGGTGATGTTGTCTATTCCACCTTTTCCTAGCTTACCAAGGAGTAGGTTGTGTTCCACTTTGTCAAATGCCTTACTGAAATCTAGGTATACTACGTCCACTGTGTTTCACTGGTCTATTAGTTTAGTAATGTAAATTCAATTATTCTAGCTTCTAAATTATGATTGAAGGTAGCATGTGAACCCAGCCAACTGTTCCTTCTGCAATCAAGCATGCTCGAGAAAGCCATGACTTTCTGTGAAGTGCATGCCTAGCTGCTCAGTCTAATGTCTCAAAGGAATTCTTGAGATGCAGAGACTGAATACATGAGACTAGTCTGAAGCTGCCCTGCCTAAAGATGAAGCAGGCATGTAAGCAGGGTAGACAAAAAGCCAGGCGTCTTGTCTAAGGATCCCTCCGGGAGGGAGATAAGAAGAAACCAAGTTCTTAAGGAAACAAAGGAAAAAATGTCACCTGAACCAGACAAAAGAAGTTGGGCCTGAACACAGAATCATCCCCCCAAATCCCATCAACAGCTACCAGACATGAAAATCAACAAGCTGTCCTATGAATCAACAAAGCAAGAATTTGGGGGATTAAAGGGGTCCTGAAACTCTCCCCCCCCCCATTCTTTGAGTCATCTTTGGATTCAGACTTGGAAGATGATATATTTTTGTCTAGTCATGCCTAGTAGCCTAGTTAAGAAGGATGTGGGTAAGTGTGGATGAGTGTGTGCATGAGTATGAGAAAGAGCAAATGTTCATTGGAACTAGTAAAGTTTTGCTGCTAAATCAGGGCAAACCTATGACGTGTGTCATAGGTGACATGCCATGCCATGTTTGGTGACATACCAGACCTCCAGACCCTCTGGAATTTGCGTGAGAAGGCCTTCCTCTTAAACAGCTTCTGAGGCATCCAAAAATCATGCAAGCATTCTCACGTAATTTTTGGAAGCTCCAGAAATCCTGCAAGAGCAGGTCACTCTTAGACCAGAGGTCCCCAACCTTTTGAGCACCAGGAACCGGTTCTGTGGAGAGAGGTTTTTCCACGGACTGGAGGGTGCATGGTTTTGTATACTGCCTGCATCTTGCGGATGGAGCTTTGCTTGTTTGTGCGGACCGGTTGCTGGTATGCCGTGGCCCGGTACTGGTCCACGGACCGGGGGTTGGGGACCCCTGTCTTACACAACTTCCAGAGATTCTGAAGAGGAGAGTCCAGAGAAGAGGAGATCCTAAGAGGCTTCTTTTGTCTGGGGTGGGTGGGGCTGTGACACACCAGCAGAGTCAAGGTGGCATTTTCTGAATTTTTCACACACCAAGCCACAAAGATTCACCATCACTGCTTTAAATTCACTGGGTCTTTATTTCAAAGAATCAGTTGTGCCATAATGCTTCGATTTGATGTAGTTGTTGACCAGGGCTCTCTCTCTCTCTCTCTCTCTCTCTCTCTCTCTCTCTCTCTCTCTCTCTCTCTCTCTCTCTCTTTCTCTCTCTCTCTCTCTCTCTCTCTCTCTCTCTCTCTCTCTCTCTCTCTGTGTGTGTGCGTGTGTGTGTGTCTGTGAGAGAGAGAGAGAGAGAGAGAAAAGAATAAGTAACAGAATAACAGAATAACAGAGTTGGAAGGGACCTTGTAGGTCTTCTAGTCCAACCCCTTGGACAAGCAGGAGACCCTATACTGTACTATTCTGGATAAATGGCTGTTCAGTCTCTTTTTAAAAACCTCCAGTGATGGAAACCTGAGAATGTGTGTAACACAGCCAGGTTTAAAGAAGGGATGGATGCTGCCCACCTCTGCAAGACAGTGCTGAAATATATTCCTTCCAAAGGGCAGCATTTGGAACCACAAAGAACTCTGAAAGATTGGAAGCAACCAAACTGGGGGAAAAAAAATCTCCTAGAGGGAATTTATGACTTCTCAGAGGTTTGTTTTCCTGGCTGGTATAGTAACGGCGTCATTTTATATGGAACAGTTTGAACAGCCTCACATTCAGCCATTCCAGATGATGTCGCGGCTCTTACTGATGTGATAAAGTGCACCAGGCACAGGGGACATCCATAATGCACTGATTATTATGATATACCTGTCTGGCAAAAAAAAACAACCCAAAAAACCTTTCTCGGTTTCATTACTTTGACAGGCAGATTCCATTCAAACTTTTATAATAATGGAGTGTTTAGATTGACTGGTTTGTTCAGAAGGATGGGGATTTTTTTTTTAAAGGTAAAAGAGAAGAAAATGAGATACGGTCAAGAGAATTGTCTCTTTCTCAGCCATGCACCTTGTCTTCTCAGTAGCTTTTAGCCTGGAGGTATTAGATCTTCTCAAATACAGCCATGGAAGCTGCAAGAAGGATAGCTGTTTATGGATTGTGTTACTTTAGGCCACAAGGGAACAGCCGTGTCACAACTGAATGCCCCTTTTGCTAACCGGGTGGAGGAGAGAGGGAAATCCCTGTGCACAGGAGGAATACATATTATTTGGTACATATTTGGGATGTCAGAGAAATCCATCATGGATTTTTCCACCAGCAAAAGAGTGTGATACGCTAAAGCAGATTTTGTGAGAGTCTAAAGAGGCTGCTTAGGAAAAATATGAGAAAACTGTGTGCAAAAGCCCCATACATATGAGAAAACTTTGGATTCATGCAAGTATGCAAGATTTACTCAATAGGCATTTCTGTGAAGGATCCCGGACTAATTCATTCCATACAGAAATATACAGGCATTTACTACATGCTGTAGAATTACTCCTCTTTGCTTTGAAGTGGTGCGCTCCAGAGACAGGCTCCCTGTTGTATCTCTAGCCTGTGGAACCTCACTACAAAGCAACAGATTGGAGCCAGGAAATACACACAGCCTATCAGAAATCAAAACTGACCTAGGTTGAATTATTGATGGGTGGCTTGAGCATTGAGCACCAGCAGAGAAGCAGAGAAGATTCACTGTATTTTCCCTGTCTACTCCATATGAAATATATGATTGCAAGAAACTCAGCTCCTGAATGGGAAAAGAAAATAAAGTGATGGTATCCCACTGCTGTGCATATAGAAAGGGATGACGCCCCACGCAAGACTACATTGAAGTAAAGTTGGGTCATTTGTACTTCAGCAAGTTGTGGACATAGGATGTCACATTAAGTTGTTATGTGGTTTCAATAGAAGATAATGTTTGTAGCTTGAGGTTGAACCGTGGGGTCCTTGTCAACAACAGCCTAATGAAGGAACTGCCAAGAAGAAAACAACACTCCCACAAACACTTAACAGGGCAAGCTTCTGTATATAAAAAGAGAGCAAACCCTGCTCCCTTCTAGCACTGATGATGTTACCTAGTTGGGTAATGAGAGGTCGGCTCAGAAAGCACCAAGAACTCCAGTGTTCTATGGTTTATATGGCACAGTATACGAGTGGCAGAGATGGTGTGTGGTTTTGCCTGAGCTTGGAAAGTAAAGAGGGAAAGGGCTGGTTAAAACTTGGATGGGAGGAACCATGGGAGGGCTACAGGCCAGATGAGAAAATCTGAAATGCATTCCGGAAGAAGATAGTTTGCTTGACCAGATGGTCCTAGAACAGGGGTCCCCAACCCCCAGTCCGTGGACCAGCACCGGGCCGCAGCATGCCAGAAACCAGTCCGCGCAAGCAAGCGAAGCCCTATCTGCGGGATGCAGGCAGCACATGAAACCACGCCCCCTCTGCTCCATGGAAAAACCTCTCTCCATGGAACTGGTCCCTGGTGCCCAAAAGATTGGGGACCTCTGTCCTAGAAGATGGTCCTGCAAGAACACAGGAGCTAAACTATAAAGGGTTTTGAAGGTTAAAACCAGCAGGCTGAATTCAAGCTAGAAGCCTATAGGAAATAGCGGCATTCACAGGAATTCATGACGCAAGCTCCATCCATTTGGGATGTGCCTGTAACATTGCATGTAGCAAAAGGGGTGGGGTTTGTGGAGCATTTAAAACATTCTCAACCTTGTAAGCTTTCAGATGTGTACAGGTAGCCTTCGACTTATTGCCACAATTGAGCCCAAACTTTCTGTTGCTAAGTGAGACCTTTGTTAAGTGAGTTTTGACCCATTTTACAAACTTCCTTGCCACAGTTGTTAAGTGAATCACTTCCATTTTTAAGTTAGCAAAACAGTTGTAAAATGAACTTGGCTTCCCCATTGACTTTGCTTGTCAGAAGGTTGCAAAAGGTGATCACATGACACTGCAACACCCAACCAGTTTTTGTGCTGAAGGAGGAACTAGAACTTACAGACTCCTGGTGATTGCCCAAAAGTCACCCAAGTAGCTTTCATGCCTAAAGCAGGACTACAGATCACGGTTTCCTGGTGATTGGCCCAAAGTCACCCAGCCAGCTTTCATGCCTAAGGTGGGTCTCTTGGTTTCTAGCCTGATTATCTTAACCACTAGAGCAAATTAGAATAGAATAGAGCTGGAAGGACCTTGGAGGTCTTCTAGTCCAGCCCCCGACTTAAGCAGGAGAACCTATACTATCTCAGACAAGTGATGGTCTGGCCTCTTCTTAAAAATCTCCAGTGATGGAGTGCCCACGATTTCTGGAGGCAAGCTGTTCCACTGATTAATTGTCCTCACTGTCAGGAAGTTTCTTCTTAATTCCAGGTTGCTTCTCTCTTTGTTCAGTTTCCAACCATTGTTTCTTGTCCTGCCCTCTGGTGCTTTGGAGAATAACGTGACCCCCTCATCTTTGTGGCAGCCCCTCAAATACTGGAATACTGCTATCATGTGGCCCCTATTTCTTCTTTCCTTTAGATTAGCCAAACCCAAGTCCTGAAGCCGTTCTTTGTATGTTTTAGTCTCCAGGCCTTTGATTAAATTAGTTCTATTTTGCACAGCTGCAGCTTCCAGCCCTTGTTGAGCACATTGCAGTACTTCATTCTACAGCCAATAAGGGGTGTACACCACTGGATTTTGGTATATGTGCAGCTAGAGTTTGAACCATTTGCATCAGGGAGAAAGCTCGGATACAATCAGTTCCTCATGCTCCTGCAGAACTAGCAAATGTCCATCCTCACACCTGATTTCCATCTTTACACACTGCTAAACCATGTCGGATCCTGGCATATGGACACTGGTCAGAAAGGGTGACTGCATATGTTGACAGGACACTAATTAAATGCATCCACACTTTGTGATTACCGGTTTGGGATGACTAATTTTGCAAGAGTTGATAAGATGCTTTTATTCCCCTAATGACAAACAAAAAACCAGAGAGAGCCATGTGAATCTTCAAGGAATGAGTGCCATCTATTGGGCAGCAAATGTGCCTCAATTTAGTAAGCTAAATAAATTTTGCAAAATGATAGGACTGTGCCATAAAACAGCTGATAGATCTTGTTGCACCACTGTTAACGTATCTAACAACCCAAGCATCCCATTTCCCATTGTAATCAAAGCAGCTGCCATCTTGACTTTTTTTTGACACACACACACACACACACACACCATTCCTGTATGGGGTAATAGCAAATCTTTTCTCTCCCTTCTCAGAAAAACTAAAAACTTCCCATGCAAATAGGACAGTTGCATAATGCATTTATTCATTACCAATAAAGGAGAATATTTGTAGCTCAGGGTTGAAATGAGGGGTCTTAGATGCTTCCTGAATTTGCAAAATGAAATGTCTGCAAAAAATCAACCAAACTCAGGCAGCACCAAGGACCCCGCATTTATTCATATTAAATTGTATCGTGCCTCCCCTCCTGCTCTCCCCAAATCCACCAAAATAGGGATTTTGGACTTCACACAGGAAGATTTAAGCAAATCAGTTCAAAACAGTAAATAGAATCAATCAAATAAAAACAAACAGGTTACAAGGACTGTTTTGTTAACAGGCAACGTATCAGGAAAACCGAATATTGGACTAAAAAGAGCTTAAGAAAGATTGTGTAGCAAATAAAGAAAAATTTGATGGAAAGATAGTTCCTACAATGAGGTCAGTGAGAATCAAGCACCCATCCTATCCAGCTTGATTAATTTTAATCTTGTTGCTTTTTTTACGCCTTACCTTGTTGTATGAGCCCAGATCTTTGGGACATTTAAATAAAAACTAAGAAGATTTTGACCCAGTAAAAATCTGAATCATCAAAAAAACAACAACCAGGAAGACAAAGAATGTGATGCATTCCATACATTATTTTCTTTCCTAAGTCCTTTTTTTTTTTCCAATTTGTAAATTGTACAATGAAAGTCAGAGGAGTGAGAATTCTGAAGGTGAATTGTGTAGGTATTGTGTAGGTAATCCTCAAATTATAATTGTGTAGGTAATCCTCAAATTATAATTCTAATTGAGTCTAGCAGTTATGATCGTAAGTTGTGACAGTCATAAAACGGGTCACCGCATGACTAGACTGGGTTTATTACTTTTTTTATTGCAGTCATTAAGCAAACACAACAGTCGTAAAGCAAATGATGCAGTCATTAAGTGAATGCCACAGTCACTAAACAAACACCACAGTCATTAAGCAAACCCATTGTTGGCTGTAAGCCAGTTTTTGCCAAAAACTGGAATTAAATGCCGTTTTCTGGCAAAAACCTGCTGCAAATCATGCTCACATGACTGCAAAGCACCGTAAATGACCATAAAGGCTGGCCAGTTGCAAGTGCCCAAAATGTGATCACATGACCACGGGGTGGGGGCCATCATCACAACTTTAAAACTGGGCCCTAAGTACCTTTGGAGCGATCCATCATAACTTTGAACGGTTGCTAAGCAACCGGTCATAAGTTCAGGATTACCTGCATAGTTCCTGCAGTGGTACAAAATATCAAATGCAATAAGCTCGTATTCAGATGTAAATTAAATGAATTTCTCCCAGAACCCTAGTCAGCAGCTGAGTGGAAACTGGAGTTAAAGCTATGCCATCTCTTCTTCTATTAATTCATAGATGATTGCACCAAATTGGAGAGGGCTGGAAATGAAGGTTAAGCTACACACAGGAAGAATTTCTTCCAAGTAGCAGTCCTTCAGTGATTAATGTCACTACCCTGTGTAGGTTTCCCCACCTCATAATTAAACAGGAGGCATTTCGCTACACAACAGCCGAGCATTGTAACAGATGATGCCTTAGCTCTTTTTACCCTGCAATTTCCTATCCTGTTTGCATATGTTTGTTGTGGTTGGGAAGCATCATGCAATCGCATAGTTGATAGCAAGAACTTGAGTAATGAAGTCCAAATGCTCCAGGAGGAAAGTAACTCTGTTCCTACTTATTATTGCTTCGGTCAACCTGCTAAATTGAAATCACATTCTAGGAGTAAATTTTCAGTAGAGCATTATCTGTGAAATTCCCATTAGCAATGGCAGAAAGCTAGAAATTGTGCGCTTTTCATTCTCCCCCTGTCCTTTGGACACAGGGTGCCGAAAAACACTCCGAGTTCCCACGTGAGCCATGAAAAATACTATAACAAAAGAAAGCTGAGTCAAGGAGTGGAATATAAAGGACTTGCTAAGGCTTTCCCCTATATGGCCTTGTAATTGCATAATTACAGGTAATTCTTGACTTACAACCACAATGGGACCAAAATTTCCATTGCTAAACAAGGTGGTTGTTAAGTGAATCATGCCCACATTTATGCCTTTTTTTACCATGGTTGTTAAGCAGATCATTGCTGTTGTTAAGTGAATCACGGGATCATTAAACGAATCCAGCTTTCCCCATTGACTTTGTTTATTGGAAGCTGGCTGGCAAGGTCACAAATGGTACAATCTGTCAGGTCCACCATCATTCTCTGGCGTCCTGCCACCGTGCTGAGGGGAAGGGGGGAATGGCATGCTTGGGATTTTTGCTTCTGCTGTTCACTTGGGAATTAGGAAGGGGGACTGTCTTTGGAGATGGGGTGGACTCCTTCCCAGCTGGTTTTTGCCAGATTCCAAGGCTGTCACACCCTGAGTGTGAACTGCTATCTGCCTAGCACCTCAGCTTTCTCAAAATGTCAGCATCATATAGGCTGCCAGTGGACTGGTTCGGGGGAGGGTGGTTGGGAAACTGAAAGAATTGCTTTATGCTTTGTGCAGGACCTTCAGATTCCACCTGACTTTACTGTGTTCCAGTTTCTCTCAGTAAATGTTCTTTTGATTCAACTCAATGGATTCAAGAGTCTTACTTTCCTGAGGGGGCTGACTGGGGCAGGTCTGATACAGCCATCGTAAGTACATGCTGGTTGCCAAGCAACCAAATTTTGATCAGGTGACTGTGGGGATGCTGGGATGGTGTAAGTCATAAGTCACTTTTTTCACTGTTGTTGCAATTTGGAATGGTTGCTAATTGAATTATTCTAAGTCAGGGACTATGTGTAAAGCCATCTTGATAGACTCATTCCAATGTCTATGGAGATTCTCGGTTATCCAGATCATGGTTGTCCCAAAGGTGCCATTCAAAACAAACCCATCAAACAACAAACTCATCAGGACAGGATTCAGCAGTCCATCTGTATCTGAAAGACAAAGGTCACTCTTTTGAAAACAGCAAAGTCCACATTCTGGACACAGAGGACCACTGGCTTGAAAGAGGGGTCAAAGAGCCCATATATATTCAAACTGAACAGCCCTCTCTCAACAGAGGAGGAGAGATACGACACCACCTATTGTCATGGTTCCGACAGATGAAATTCTTTAAAAGAACTTCGAGGCATTGTTTATCTTAAAGAATCTTTTATTTGAGAAACAGAGTGTCGGCACTACATAGTTAAAGCCAAAAACTGAATCCCCCCGCCCCGGCACAAAGTATCAAAGCACTATTCCGTCCTCCAATTAATAGTCAATACTCACATTCCCCAATTAGCTTGAAGTTATTTGGGGGGCAAAGTCATCAGAATGACTTTATTATTATTATTACATTATTAGAAGCCTTAATATTAATCATAATAGAGCAACGGGAGGCCCAAGGGCTGCAGAACAGGCACAGAAGAAGGAAACCTGCTTCAAAACACTTAAACCGAGTTAAAAAGGCCTATGATGGCCTAAGTGCTAATGCTATGGGACAGAAAGCAGTGCCCTCCAGTGGACAAGGCAGGAATAGCAGCCACACAAGGGAATAAACCTTACCCCAAAGAGGGGGAAAAGTCAGGCTTTCCTAACATATCACAAACTGTGTTGGTCATTTTGGGGACAAAGTCATCAGAATGCGGCATTACCTCGACCTAACTCTTCTCTAACCACAAAATGGGTCAAAAGTCAGGCCGTAGTCTCTCCTTACCCAAAAGAGGGCAAAAAAGTCAGGCTTTCCCAAGATATGAAAGACAATAATAATAATAATAATAATAATAATAATAATAATAATAATAATAATAATAATAATAATAATAATAATAATAATAATAATAATAATAATAATAATAATAATAATAATAATAAGGACCTTGGAGGTATCGAGCTCAACCCCCTGCTCAGGAGAACCCTATACCATGGGCGTGGACCAGGCCGAAAACAATCCAACGAGCAGCACGGAACACCGTTTCCCTAAAAAAAAAAAAAACATGGGAGCCGCACACCGCACCGCGCTCGTGCCCGCCCGGCATGCGCACATGCACGCGCAAGTGCCGCATGTGCCACCGTTCGCGCTCAATGCGCACCCATATGAGCATGCGCAAACGTTCGCGCATGCGACACAGCGCCACCCGTTCGCGCATGCTCACCCGCCGCGCAACGTGCGCATGCGCTCCCAAAATGGCGGCGGAGGCTCCGGCGCCGCAGTTGAGCCTCAAAGAAGCCCGCCATGCGGCTCCGGAGCGCGGGTTGCGACCAGTGCCCTATACCATTCGGACAAATGGCTGTCCAGTCTCTTCTTAAAAACTTCCAGTGTTGAGCATTCACGTTCTGGAGGCAGGTTGTTCCACTGATTAATTGTTCTAACTGTCAGGAAGTTTCTCCTCAGTTCCAGGTTGCTTCTCTCCTTGACTAGTTTTCATCCGTTGCTTCTTGTCCTGCCCTCAGGCGCCTTGGAGAATAGCTTGACTCCCTCTTCTTTGTGGCAACCCCTGATTGCCACAAAGTGCGGGCTTTCTCCCCAGCTCTCCAGCCCTCCAAATCTTTATCAGCTCTCGGCTCAATAACCTTGATTCCCACTGCTGAGTATTGATGTTATGTCTAGCTGGACTCTCATTCACATCCCCCCTCCCAGCATCATCTAACTCTAAAAGCGAAAGAGAAAAGATGGCTACATTTCCATCTGTTGTCAAAGCAAGCACATCCGATGTTAGCAGCATGGACACCTATCTCTTATCTACAAGACAGACCTACAGCAATACCAAGAAGGTTCCACACCCATTTGCACTCTGATTCAGGTGACCCTGAGGATACAGATAAACCACCAAAGATGGTTTATCAAATGACCTTCTGAGTGCTAATGACTGCTAAGAACATAAATCTTTCCATTTCCTACCAATCAGCCAGATCGGAAGATGCTTCTTGGATGAGAAGCGAAACGTTTTCAAGGAAAGAAACCAAGAAAGTCCAGTTGCCTTTTGGAAAAGCACCTTTGGGACAATTATTCCAGTGTATAACATTCAGAGGCAATATTGGGGGAAATGCACAGTCATTAGGACTTCAATGGGTTCAAATACAATGTGCCTTCTCCAACCTTTCCCAGATAGGTGGAGTTGCAATACCCATAATTCCATAATGCCTGGAAATTAGCTGGGGAGAGTGGAAAGAAGACACCAGAATGTAGAAGGAAGATGATATTATTTGGCTGTCACTAGTAATTTTACTCTTAGAGGCTATAGAAATTCTGGCTGCTGCTTCTAAATGGATTTCAGGGGCTGATATAGCAGAAACACAAAATATTAGGAATAACAGAGATATGCCTTTTCTTTGCATTTTAATGCAAACTTGCCCAGTTGACGCTTTCGAAGTGGATATAGAGTGATGCTTCAATAGTCGCCATTTTCTAAATTGTGCAATTGTCTTTCCCCATTTTTTTTAAAAAAAATGTATGACAAATGCCTACATTATAAAGAAAAGCTGACAAAAAAAAATGCCTGTGTTCCTGAAAACAAAATACAAAAATGTGTTTACAAATTGGGCGATGGAATAGAAAAATATAATACCCCCAAAAGGGATAATTAGGAAGGGACTCTAAAACATAGAGACTTTTTCATATCTAAACTGTTTCTTGCTTTTTTTTGGGGGGGGGGAAATGCAAACAACAATGGAAAATCTATCCATTGTGCCTGAAAGGAATTCTAAATTTAGTGCTGGTTGTCACCTATTATTATTATGGGGCCACCTCTCCCCATTTGTTTCTACTCATCTCACAAGGTCCAACCAAATGGGCATGCTCCAGATCTCTTCAATTAAAGAATGCTGTCTTAAGTGGATTTGGAAGTGCGCCTTTCTCTTACAGCAGAGGTCCCCAACCTTTTGGGCACCAGGGACCGGTTCCGTGGAAAGAGGTTTTTCCGCGGACCGAGGGGGTGTGGTTTTGTGTGCTGCCTGCATCCCGCGGATGGGGCTTTGTTTGTTTGTGCGGACCAGTTGCTGGTATGCCGAGGCCCAGTAGTGGTCCACAGACCGGGGGTTGGAGACCCCTGTCTTACAGCATTTCCCCTGTGGAACATCATGCACCCATCCATACATCAAGATCAAGTTGCCCCTGACTCTGCTTTTGCAAAGCATTTGGACCTGCAAGGTGCTCCAGAACCTAGGGATAGAGTCTCTTGAGTTTATCCTCAGTGACCTTTGTTTTTTTTTTAAATTCTTGCTAATATTGGTTTTGTTTCAGAATCAGAATCATAATAGAGCTGGAAAGGATCTTTGAGGTCTTCTAGTCCAGCCCCCTGCTCAAGCAGGAGATCCTATATCATTCCAGACAAGTGGCTGTCCAGTCTTTTCTTAAAAACCTGAAGTGATGAAGCACCCACAACGTCTGAAGGCTGGCTGACTCCAGCCAGAAGACCCCTGGTGGTGCGCAGGTTAAAGTGCAGTATTTCAGGCAAACTCTGCCCACAGTCTGGAGTTCAATCCTGACGGGGCTCAAAATTGATTCAGGCTTCCATCCTTCAAAGGTCAGTAAAATGAGGATCCAGATTGTTGGGGACAATATGCTGCCATTGTAAACCACCCAGAGAGTGCTGTAAAGCATTATGGGGCAGTATATAAGCCTAAATATTATTGCTATTGCTATTGTGTGCACAGTGGTAGAAATGTCCCATTTGATTTAATTGTATTAATTTTTCAAAATAAACCTATGAATGCACATTCATATATTTCTTCTCTGTCTCTGTCTGTCTGTCTGTCTGTCTGTCTGTCTGTCTGTCTGTCTGTCTGTGTGTGTGTGTGTGTGTGTGTGTGTGTGTGAGAGAGAGAGAGAGAGAGAGAGAGAGAGAGAGAGAGAGAGAGAGAGAGAGAGAGAGAGAGAGAGGATAGACAGATAAAAGTAAAAGTAAACATTCCTGTAATTACATTGTCACTTTAGTTTCCAGCTTTTAACTTGGCTGTTATTCATAGGTGGAAAGTAGTTTGTCTTCCAGTTAAATGATTTGCTTTTGGCAACAGGCAGAAGGGTGGGTTGGTGTCTGCTCTAGGATTTAAAATGAAGTTCTTCTTCATCCTGTCTCTCCAGACGTGTCCCTGTGCTCTCATCCCCAAAATATCCTCATCTGCAATTTCATTTGCAAAGCTTCCAAACAACCAGGGAGAAGTAGACTGGGGGAGAGAGAGAGAATTTATTCTTTCCTCTATCTTCCCTGAGAGACTTTACAAAGCATTCTGGGGTACCACAAAAAGTTACTGGGAGGGCAAATGTCCCCCTGGAGTACATGAAATTCTGGACTCATCTGGAAGTCAAATAAATTAGTAGCATCCCGTGGACCCATAGGGGGTTTGGTTGAAGATTTAGCAATGGGATGCTAAATAATGGCTGAAAGCAAGAAGTCTTTATAAATAACAGCTTAAATGTTAGGGTTCGGGCAATTAAAATAATAGCAGAAAAGGGGCTGAAATAGCACCAGCTCACCAATTCAATATACAATTGCATCTTTTTCTCTCTTCCTAAAGCTGATCTCCTTAGCAACAGAGAACGCATCCCGTTCTTTCTTTACTTTCCCTAAGGTCATCTTGTTCCCAAATGATACAAAATGGTTTGCTTGAAGTCAAAGCTTCAGGTTAATAGCCTGGTAACTATTTCACAATACGTAAGGCAGGTGAACTGCCTTTGAACTCGTAGAGCTGCCCGCGGATGCAATTCACAATGGATTGGATTCCATCCTGAGAAACCTGAGCCGAAGATCACTGAAGTCAATGGAACCAGATCCATGATAATCCAGCGCATAGGTAATCGTCATGTTTCCCAGGGAGAGCTGGTGGGTGGGTTGGAGGAGAAATTTGATTGGGCTGGGAGTTTTCCAACTAGCTGAGCACCGCAAATATTGACTTGTGTCTCTTGTCTCCTGCAGCCGGGTAGACGGCCTCCAGTGTGTGGTTTAAAAGAGATCAAAGGGAATTGAGCGAGTGGGATTTTGAACTGCAATCCAGCTGTTCCTCTTTATGAATTTTCCTCTCTGCCTTATAACATAGCAGCAGCATCCTGCTTCCTTGTCAACCCCTGCCTTTCCTGGGTTAGAAAAAGAAACTGCATATCTTTTCAGTTTGGGAACAGCCAACATCCATAATATGTATTCAGTATTTGGTGGAAGCAAGAGAAAATATCGTTTTATTTGATTCATTGTTGTTGTTAGTTGCGAAGTTGTGTCCGACCCATCGCGACCCCATGGACAACGTTCCTCCAGGCCTTCCTGTCCTCTACCATCTTCTGGAGTCCATTTAAGCTCACTCCTACTGCTTTCAGTGACTCCATCCAGCCCCTCATTCTCTGTCGTCCCTTCTTCTATGCCCTCAATCTTTACCAGCATTAGGCTCTTCTCCAGTGAGTCCTTCCTTCTCATTAGGTCCAAAAGTACTTGAGTTTCAACTTCAGTATCTGGCTTCTAAGGAGCAGTCAGGGTTGATCTCCTCTAGGACTGACAGCGGTTTGTCGCCTTGCAGTCCAAGGGACTCGCAGGAGTCTCTCCAGCACCATAGTTCAAAGGCCTCATTCTTTTGCGTTCAGCCCTTTCTTATGGTCCAACTTTCACAGCCATACATTGCAACTGGGGAAAAACCATGGCCTTGACTATACGTACTTTTGTTGGCAGGGTGATGTCTCTGCTTTTTAGTGTGCTGTCTAAATTTGCCATAGCTTTCCTCCCCAGGAGCAAGCGTTTAATTTCTTGGCTGCGTCCCCATGTGGTGATCTTAGAGCCAGGAAGATAAAATTGTCACTACCTCCTTTCTTCCCCATCTATTTGCCAGGAATTGAGAGGGCCAGATGCCATGATTTTGGTTTCTAATGTTGAGTTTCAGCCAACTTTTGCACTCTCCTTCTTCACCCCATCAAGAGGCTCTTTAGTTCCTCTTCAACTTTCTGCCATTAGAGTGGTATCATCTGCATATCTTAGGTTGTGATATTTCTTCCGCAATCTAATTCCAACTTTGATTCATCTAGCCCTGCCTTTCTCATGATGTGCTCTGCATATAAGTTAAATAGGCAGGGCGACAGAATACAGCCTTGCCGGACTCCTTCCCAATTTTGAACCAATCAGTGGTTCCGTGTCCAGTTCTCACTGTTGCTTTTTGACCCGCATATAGGTTTCAAGAGACAATAAGTGGTCTGGTATTCCCCATCTCTTTAAGAACTTGCCACAAGTTGTTTGCCACATCAAGTTTAGATCCATACATGATGCTTTCAGAAGTAGTCATGAAGCACTAGATGATTTAGCTCCCCTAGCCTCTTATGATCCTGCCAATGATTCTAGTTCTCGCCTCGGATCTAGCCTGTACTTTAAGTTAAGTTTCCTCTGCCAATGCTGCTGGTGTCGATAGCTTTTATTTTGGCATTGCCTTCTTTGAATGAGTTGCAATGGGTGCGACTTTTGACATTCTTTCATTTTCCACTTTGAATTAAATTGCAACCTTTTTGCTGTCTTTTAAGATTGAATAGCTTTTCAGCTGAATCTATATCACCTCCATAGCTTTGTTGCCCTTTCCTAAGGCCTTTTTCACATTCTAGGATCTTGGCTTCAGGTCAGTGGCCCCAGGTGGTTATCGGGATGCTCCTTTCCCTTATATAGTTCTTCTGTGTAATTTTGTCACCTTCTTAATCCTCTTCTGCCTCTTTAGGTCCCTGCCATTTTGGTCCCTTATCATGCCCATCTTTGCATAAACGTTCCCTTCATCCAATTTTCTTGAAGACTCCTGTTCTCCCTATTCTAGTGTTCTCTTCTATTTCTTTGCACTGTTCATTAAGAAGGCATTCTTATCTATTCTAGCTATTCTCTGGAATTCTGCATTCAATTGGGTGTATCTTTCTCTTTCTCCCTTTTCGCTTCCATTCCTCCCTAGCTATTGCAAAGCTTCCTCAGACAGCCATTTGCTTTCTTGCATTTTTCTTTGGGATGGTTTTAGTTGCTAACCTCTATGTACAATGTTGCGAACTCCGTCCATAGTTCTTCAGGCACTCTGTCTATAGATCTAATTCCTTAAATCTATTTGTCACCTCTCTGTATATCATCAGGGATATGATTAGTTCATACTTGAGTGGCCTAGTGTTTTTCCCTACTTTCTTCAATTTAAGCCTAAATTTTGCAACAAGAAGCTCATGATCTGAGCCACAATCAGCTCCTGGTCTTGTTTTTTACTGACTGTATAGAGCTTCTCCATCTTTGATGCAGAGACATAGTCAATCTGATTTTCTGTGTGACGTCTGGTGATGTCCATGTGTAGAGACGTCTCTTGGGTTGTGGAAAAGAGTGTTTGCTATGACATCGTATTCTCTTGACAAAAATTCTATCAGCCTGTGCCCTGCTTCATTTTGTATTCCAAGGCCAAACTTGCCTGTTATTCGGTTATCTTTTGGCTTCCTACTTTAGCATTCCAATCCCCCATGATGATAAAGGACATCATTTTTGGTTGATTCTATAAGGTGCTGTAGGGCTTCATAGAACCGGTCAATTTCATCCTCTTCAGCACCAGTGGTTGGGGCATAGACTTGGATTACTGTGAATTGAATGGTTTGCCTTGGATTCGCACTGAGATCATTCTGGTCATTTTGGGGATTGTATCCCAGTATTGCTTTTCTACTCTTTTATTGACTAATGAAGGCTACTCCATTTCTTCTGAGGGATTCTTGCCCGCAGTAGTATATCTGATGGTCCTCTGAATTTAAATTCAACTTCCTGTCCATTTTAGTTCGCTGATTCCTAAGATGTCGATGTTCAGTCTTGTCATTCTGGTTTTGACCACGTCCAGTTTGCTGATTCATGGATATTACGTTTCAGGTTCTATGGAGAAAAATCTTACAGCATCGGACTTCCTTTCACCACCAGATGCATCCACAGCTGAGCGTCCTTTCGGCTTTGGCCCAGTCGCTTCACTCTTCTCTGGCGCTATAGAGTACTAGCCGATCTGCTCTCCTTCCCAGTAGCATATTGGACACACTTCCGACCTGAGGGGCTCATCTTCCCGCGTCATATATTTTGCACTTAGTACTGTCCATGGGGTTTCATGGCAAAGATACTGGAGTGGGTTGCCATTTCCTTCTCCAGTGGATCACATTTTGTCAGAACTCTCTGCTATGACCTGTCCGTCTTGGGTGGCCCTGCACGGCATAGCTCATAACCTCATTGAGTTACGCAAGCCCCTTTGCCACGACAAGGCAGTAATCCATGAAGGAGATTTGATTCATAAACATGAATATTCCAAGAACATGCAGAATCAGTACTTTGAACTGAGATGCCGCCAGCAAGCCACTGTGTGTGGAGAAACTTCTTGAGAAGGTGTTTATGGTTGCCAGGAGACTAGTAGACTTCTCTCTGACCCCAGAGTAAGGCTCTGGCCTTGATTTAAGAGCAAGCCTCCCACCAGGAAGAACAGATTGAGGAAGCCTCATTTTTGCCACAAGGTCTCTAAGCATATGGTTAGCTGAAGAACAGAACCAAATCCAGAACGTAAACAGGCTATTTTCAGAAGTAGCAAAATTATTGTTTTTTGGCTTTTTATTGATAACAAGATCAGAAAAAGCAAATGTCTCTGAACTAGGTTCTGAGAAAACAGGTTTCACAAGTGAAATGCTGGTTTTAGAACAAGGAAAAACGAATATTTGTTCGGTGAGGAATGGATGGCGAAGATGGCTAAGTTTGCAGAAAGACCTAAATTAGTGTGAGTGATCATTTGATTAAGGAACTATAATAACTTTTTATAAAAGACTGGAAAGTATGGGATTTTTGCTGGAAAAGGCGATTTCAGGATTTATTAGTTAAAAAGTTTGTTTGCGAGAATAAGGGAACCATGATATGCAATTTGAGAGAGGGAAGATAGTAATTTCTGTGTTTGTCGATGGAGCAAAGATCGAAAGTTACTTTCTTTACTTTTTCTTTTTCTTTCTCTTTTGTTGACTTTTTATACTTTTTCCTTTTCCCTACTTTTTCTTTTACATTTCTATAGCTTTTAAAGTCTATGTAAAATCTTATAATAAAAGTTACTTTAAAAGAACCAAATATTTGATCTGCAACATCTAATTGTCATTGATAAATCTATTTTTTATCTTTGTCTGGGCTTTGTCTGGTCTCATATCCATCTCCTATTAACTATGGTCTGAGGTTGACCCACTAAATGTTTTTAGAAATAGAGTCCTCATGACAGCTTTTCTCTCATTGCCGACCATTTGTCTCTAGCTGCTCTTTTTTAAGTGATGTTTTTCTTCTACAAAGAAAAGTCTCATCGTAGAAACAAGTCTCAACTGAGACCCACTTTGGTCTTGTGCTTGAAGGTACCAGGCTAGAAACCAGGAGATTGTGAGTTCTAGTCCTGCCTTAGGCACGAAAGGCAACTGGGTGACTTTGGGCCAGTCACCAGGAGACTGTGAATTCTAGTCCCACCTTGGGCATGAAAAACCAGCTGAGTGACTTTGGGCCCGTCACTCTCTCTCAGCCCAACCCACCTCACACAGGGTTGCTGTTGTAGGGGAAATAACAGGAGGAAGGATAGGTAATTAGTTACAATTACCATCTTGAGTTATTTATAAAAAAATAAATAAAGGCGGGATAAAAAAAATATCTAAAAGTGAAATGAATGAATGAATGATGTTCTATGATGACTTATTGAGTATGTTGGTGATGATGTGGTTGGGGATTGGGATCTGTTCAGCTCCCATTCAGCTATTTTGGACCACACAGGGATTTCTGCATGCATTTCTTCTCTGGTCACTGTGCTCTATTTTCCATAGTTAGTTTAGCTTGGGCTGTAAGAGAAACTATATACCTAGGAAACCTCTACCCATGGAGTGCCTGATGGGAACTGGCAGAGCACCAGTCAAACTTTATGCATGTTCCTTATCTATAAAAAAAAAAACCTCACATTTTTCTGGAAGGTCATTAGGAGAGAGATGTTCTGTATTCCTCTAAGTCTGGTCCCCCACAGAGAGCACTCATATGTTCAGATACAACCGTTGTCAAGGAAAATGTAGGCTATCAAAACTCTCTGAGAACATATTCACATAACTGCTTCCTTCAAAAATCAAATTAATCCATCAGCACCTAGCAAGGGGCTTGCTAACACAAGGAACCACAGCAATCAATCCTCAGTGGAAATTACCTGGCTCCTTTTACAATTATTAATATTGCTGTTTCAAGCAGCCAGCCCAAACCTGCTCCTGAGATGCAGCTCCAGTCACAAGTTGTTGAGAATTCATTCTGAGTTCACTGAAGATCAACAGTTTGCATCACTTCCTAGTTCCACTCTCAGCCACGCAGAACTTCAGTTCCTCAAGTAGCCCCAGCTGAGTTTCATCTTAAATTATTTAAAATCAAGTTACAGTCATTAAATACAGATAGCACAATTAAAATCCCATGCATTTAACAATCCCTTCCTTCTATCCCTTTGCAGATGACTCTTTCGAGGCAACTTTAGCAGAACTCCTGTAGATGGAGGGGGTGGAGAATTGCTTCAAGATAGCAGATTGTGTGTCTTGATTTAAATCCATCTTCTCCTGAAGCTCCTCTTCTCAGCCACCTTTCCCTGCGAAGATCCTTCCTTTCAGCAAAACTGCCTGCAGAGGCAAGAGCCTACCTGTTCATTTCTCACCAGGTGTAACAATGTGGTTGACAGTGAATGAGACAATCATCAGAGGTGCTCTTTGAAAATGACGGTCATTTAGAAAAGCAGAGAGAACAATAGTTGAATTTCCACATAGCTGTAGCTCCCCTCCCTTCCCCTCCATCTTTAGTAAACTAATGGCTGCCATCTTCTGGTCTAATGGTGCATTGTCTAAACTCATGAAGTTGCTAGCTCAATCATTCTCTAGCCACTGTTTTCTCACTATGTAAAAGCACATTATAAATATTATGGCGGGGTTTTCTCCACCTGTAAATATCTGTCTACTACCTACTGTCCTTCTTCACCAACCAGTTCAGATATTCCTGCTAGCACTGGTTGAGTCTGAGCTTTCTGAATTTCCTAGATCGATTTGTATGACATCCTGAATTGCATGCCTATGAATCTACCCCATTTATCACTTGCACAAACCAAGGCTGATTATTTCTTCCCTGCTCAGAATTCTCTTCCTCCTTTTGTGTTGAATTGAAAGAATTCCATAATTATTTGGATAGGATTATATAATAAATATTATTTAATAACTAGTTTTAGTAACAGTCGTCGTTTTATTTATTAAGCACTTGTAACTAAGTGCAGTATGAATGTGGAATAATAGTGGGGTGCGGTTATATCCTGTGTTTAAGTAGAATACATATGGTAGCACTCCCCACAATAACAGCCTTGTGAGGTGCCGTAATTTGAACGGAAGGGAAGTTGCTAGCCTTAAGTGACAAACATTGCATATATGTGTGACAGAAGGGGACATGTGTTTTACTTGGATCTCCTAAGTCTCAATCCAGTAACTAAGCCATGCTGCAACTTCCCAGTGAATGAGGCACAGATGGATTGTTCCACAGAATAATCTAACAGCCAGGACATTGAGGTATTTTCCAACACAAGGCTCCAGACACAACATTTCTGATGATCACATGCAGAAGCCTACCAGAATGTTTGGAATGGATCATCTTTTGAAACAACTCCACATCTTACCTCTACTGCCCATGACCTTATGCAAATGCAAGATCCAGACCCTCTTGGCACAAATGAAACGGGTCATAAAGATTGAGTTCACAACACATGCTTAACCAGGTCAACTAAAGACTTTGTGGCTGCCAAAGATTGGCCTCCAGGGGCTCTTCAACATCCAGGATGTTTCAGCATTGACCATGCTTCCCAGGTACACTGTCACTGGCGGCTTCATTTACACAACTTGCTAAGCTTGGTTAATGCTAACTTTGATTTACTTGTTTTATAGTTCAGCAGGCAGTAGCAACCCAGTCTCTTGGTTTGGTTTATAGATTCAGTAGTGCAGTTTCTCAACTTTGGCAACTTTATGATAAGTGAACTTCAATTCCCAGAATTCCACAGCCAGCTGGGGAATTTGGGTAGTTGAAGCCCACACATCATAAAGATATCAACTTGAGAAATAAAGATGTAGTGGGTGAACCCAGAAAATGGGTTTATTCTGAAATCATACTCAATGTGTTGAATGACAACAGCCCCAAAGTTATAGTGAAGCAATTATTTTTATTTTATTTCCTCTTAGGTCCTAGGTGAATGAGGTCATCTTTCTATCAAGGTTCGCTTTGGCATTCAACTATTCCGATGTGTTATTAAAAAGAATTTGTTATCTGCCCCATTCATATTTGGAAGTGCTAAGGGGTTTTTAGCCAATCAGCCTTTCTCTGTGAGGTATGATTATCATTTTCAGCAAAATTATGTGGAGACAAGCACTTGGAAAGCCACTTCTTTAACATAGGATACCCAAGCTGTTTGCAAAGAGGGAGTAGCTACCCAAAGCTAAGACTAGCTACAATGATACTGCAGCATTAAAAGATAAATGAATGGTCCCATACGTTCAATAGATTGAAAGTCTGGTTATGTTTATGAGTAGATTGCATACAGAAATAGACCTTGTATGGATAAATATAATGAAAGATGGGACTCATTTATATAAAATGGGTTAAAAAAAAGCATGATTGTTATATAAGTGATATAGAGATGAGAGATGAGAGAGATAGATGATGGAGAGAGAGAGAGAGAGAATGTTTGCATTAGATAATTGGCTATGGAATTGTAACTGTTTACTGTTGTAATGACATATTGTACATTTTTTATTTTTATTTTGTATTTTTCACCTTTTAAGGAGGTATGTGTTTTTTATAGTGTTTGTATCTGTGTTTGTTCCTTTTTGTTTTTGTTATTATTTTAAAAGCAACAGAATATTAATTTTAAAAAGGTGACTAGTTAAATGTGCCACATGGAGGCAGCATAACACACTGCTAACTTGCCATCCTTATGGTCGTGGGAGTATGTTTTTCAAATAAAGTAAGTGAATGAATGATTAATCCAACATAGTTCTAAAAATGATTTGTTGGGGCTTTTTACTGCTGTTTTGTTTATTCTTCTTGGAAGGATGGCAGCTGAATTTCAGAACGTTTACCTTTTGTGAAAATTATACTAAACCATACCAATAATACATTTGCTTATTTTACAAACACATTCTGCTGCTTAAAATCTGGTGCAGGCAGCTGCTCACAATAAGAAAGAATGCTGTGAAACTTGAGAACGGTGCCAGAAAAAGACTAGTAATTTGCAATAAAACGGATGCCCTTTTACACATTTCCGCAATGACATAAAATTAGGAACAACCGATGGTGATGATGTTATCCATTCAGCGTGTCCGACTCTTGGTGATTTTATGGGCCAGGTCTCTCCACATCTTCCAATCTTGCACTACTTCTTTGAGTTGTTCTATGCTCTGGCTGGTGTCAGCTTTGATGGTGTCCAACGACTGTGTTCTTTGGCACTCTAGTTTCCTTTTACCGCTAACTTTTCCAAACATAATTGCTTTCTCCAGTGAATTCCCCTCACCCCAGATGACATGGCCAAAATAAGTGAGACAAACCCATAATATGCAACAACCCAAATCATAGAAGCGTAATATTGGAAGGGTCAACTAAGCCATTGGATCCAATACCTGCTCAATGTTAAATCTAAATCAAGACATTCCAGAGACATGGCTGTTTAGCACCAGCCTGAACATGCAAAAGGGAGCTTCCCAATTCTCTGGTTTGTTTCCACTTATCCAATCTGCTCTTATGGTTCAATTGAGTTCTGTCTTCCTGTAACATCAATCCATGATTCTCTGCCTGCATGTGGAATAAGATATTTGTTCGTTTGTTTGTTTGTTCGTTCATTCATTCATTTGATTTCTATTCTGCCTTTATTACTTTATAAGTAACTCAAGGCAGCAAACATATCTAATACTCCTTTCTCCTATTTCCCCCACAACTACAACCCTGTGAGGAAGGTTGAGCTAAGAGAGAAAGAGGGAGGGAGAGGAAGAGGGAGGGAGGCAGAGGCAGAGGGAGAGAGAGACTGGCCCAAAGTCACCCAGCAAGTTTTCTAAGGAAACTTCTAATCAAAAAAGTCTTCTGCATAAATTAGAGCAATTCAAGGAATGGACATAATCACGTCTCCTCAAAAATCCTGCTACAGTTGCCATTCCTGATTTTAACATATAGAATTATTTATGTGTTGAATTAAATTAAAATTTATTATAGGAGAAAAAGAAAGAATAGATCAAGTTCGAAAGCTAAGAGAAGGAAGAAGGCTGCAGAGAGAAAGGAAGGGAAAAAAAATCTATGGAGATTCTCAATCATCCAGGTCTTTGGCAGAAAAAAAATAGTAACTGCCGATGTTTTTCAATGCAGTAAAATACAAACAAAATAATTCAACCTTTTGTCATTCTAACAAAGCCATTCTAACCATCAAAACCTAAAATCAAAGTAACCTTTTCTCAAATTTGAAGGTAAAAGTCCAGAAGCGGTTTCCAAATAGAAATGAAACTAAATAAATTCTTCTCTTTAATTAAAACAGTCTCGCCATCTCTGCTAACTTCATCACCTTTACCATTCCATTCTTTAATGTAAGAACTAGTGCATACTTCCATCTTTTTCCCTTATAAGATTCTCACTGCTGGTGTAGTCAGCACATAAATGATGGCACAAGATGTTTATGAGAAGTGACCAGTCATGGAGGAGAAATGAAGGATGCAGCAACTGAACGGTCAAAACTGGAACTTATCTACCTGTCCATAGACTTTAATCTGGCCTCCAAGGAAATGGAAAAAGTTTTCTAATGACCTGAACATGAGACATCCCCTCCCCACAATGACCTTATTCTTTCACAGAAGGAGCAATAGACAGTACAATCTGAACCTTTCTAGAGCATTTTTTAATCATATAAAAGAAGTCCCAAAGGCAAATTAATTTAGAAAACTCCTGCTAAGAACAGGCCCAAAATCATCATCATTTACTGCATATTTTTGCAAGAGGAATAAAGCTAGGTTCCAAGACACCCAGGAAATCCTCGGGCAGGCTGTTTTTGTCATCTTCCAGGATGGAAAGGGACCATAGAGATTCATTTTTTTCCAATACTCCTTCCTCTGCATAAACACGTGGCACATAAGAAGCTATATTATCCTCCAGGTTGGCCATGTCTTCACATTTCTGCCAAAGAAAGAAAGAAAACATTTAGATGGTCACTTGTTTAGTGACCGTTTGAATTTACAACAGCACTGAAAAAAGTGATTGATGACCATTTTTTCACACTTATGATCACGTGATCAAAATTCAGATGCTTGCAACTGGCTTGTATTTCTGACAGTTGCAGTGTCAGGTGATCCCCTTTTGCTGCGAACTCTGCATAGGCGTCAGGAAGGACATCCAGCCAGTAAACGCTCAGCTCCACTCAGTCACCCCAACTCCGCCCCGAAACAAAGGGATTAAAGTGTGGTAAAAAGAAAAAAAATGCTTTCAGAGTGGGGCCAGGTACGGTGCTGAGTGGCATCTCATATGGAGAACTGCCGATGGAAAGGAGTGAGCTCTGTAGGGCTCTACAGAAATTTTCTTATCTAGCAGCTGGAATCCTAACCTCCAAGCCCTGAATTTCTTCATGTGATAAATGAGCACTTCATTTCCAAAAATAGCTATCTACGTTTACCTTTCACAACCTGAAAGAAATCACTCCTAATTTGATTGGGCAGCGAAGCCACTAGGAAATCTTAAATCTGTTGTTTGAGCCCATGCTCAAAATGTATCCTACATTTTGTCGTTCAAAGGATTTGGAAGAAGAAAGCCTCAGTTTGCCCTGCAGTTGCTTACTTGTTTCAAGGCAACAGCTACTATTTCTGAAATCTTCTCCTGTGGATTTTTCTGGTATGTTTTAATGTTCCAATGATTCACAGGCTCCAGCTACAGAAAGAAGGAAAAAAGGACGCTTCACAGTCGGAGCTTCACAGTCAACTCCAACTTAAAACCCATCCATCCATTTTATCACTTTGCTTTCAAACACATCTTTGCCTAACCACCTGTTCTAAAGTGATGCATTCAAAGCTATTAGAAACAGGGACAGGGAGGATTTCATTAACTGGGTAATACAGAGCTGGGCAATTTCTTGGTCACTTGTCCAGCACTTCCAGAATCTGCTCCAGCTTGGCATCCAAATTCCAGTTTCCCCAATTATGGGCCATTTTGAGGCAAAAAATATTTGAATTTGTAGCATACCGTCGTTACCGTCGTTTTAAAAGAGATTGGTTTTTAAGAAGAGATTGGACAACCTTTTGTCTGAAATGATAAAGGGTTTCCTGTTTGAACAGGGTGTTGGACTAGATCTCCAAGGTCCGTTCTAACTCTGTTATTCTGTATTCTGTTATTAAAACAAAGAATCTATTCCACCATTGCACAAAGTGGTATTGCCAGCCCTGGTTCCTGTCTATAATACACTCCCACCTACTTTGCAGTTCACAAAGACTCAGAAAATCATTAATTGCCTACCCCTCTACCAATAAATTTCTAATCCCAATTCACATGATTTATCTAACCTGATTCCACGTTTTGATAGTACTGAAGGGTGAAGTTACACTTCCATTAGGATGTTGATGGTTTTCTGTAGGTTTCACTTGCATCACTGCAGAGACATTCTTTAGAGAGCAAGAAGGAACACAGAACATATAAATCATCAAGTTACACCTCACTTTGTATGTTTTGGATATTTTAGGATCTAGAATCATTAGAAGAATTCTCAATAAAATCTTTATCTTCCTGAAGCCCACCTTCCCGAGGTCAGTCCTTTTCTGACATTTGTCTTCTTCTCACCCTCAGTCATTACCAGTCAGAGGAAAAGACATGGATATCTGCAGATGATACCTCTTAATCATATCAAATGTTAGAAGCAGTGACACACCACAACATCACAAGCTCCACCACTTTTGAGGCGTACAAGTGATGTCCGAACCCATATACCAAAGGATATGTCTTGCATCATGATGGTATAATCCTAATTTTGTCCTTTTGTCTCTCTCTGACCACTTCTATGGTTACTGCTAAAAGCCAAAGAAATTGTGCTTGGCCTTGAACTGTCCTACCTCTTCTTGGTAATTAGAAAAGGAAAAGAGTATAGAAAGAGTTTTGGTGGATAAACCATTCTTAGATAGAATTGCAGAATTAAAGGAATTATTCTACATGAAATAATCCTAATTCTGTCCCAAAGCTGCTTTTTCGAGAGGCAACTGGACTCTCTCATCCAAGCTTCTTGGATGCTTGGATGAGAAGCAAAACATCTTCAAAGAAAGACAAGAAAGTCCATTTGCCTCTTGAAAAAGCACCTTTGGGACAACCATGATCTCGATGACTGAGAATCTCCATAGACAAAGCCTAATTCTGGTATATCTGTGCCTAACGACAGGTGAATTGAAGCATCTCGCTCACGCCTCTGTACTATGTCTGTCAAAAAAGATTAGAACTACCTATGTCTGGGGACATAAACCATTTTAATTGGTAAAACAGTAGTAATATTCAATGCCTGTGGAACAGTTCAAGACTTGGTGAAAAATAAAACAGATATTTCCTCGGTGATTAAATTCTCACAGTCATGTTCCCTACCCTAAAGCACACCAGTGCATTTTTAAAGTCAAGATTAGGGGTGTCTCGGATGGGAAGGAGACACTAGTGTTGGAGTGGAAATCATCTTACTCATTTCATTCTGGCTGCTGCACATCACTCCTTATTGGATAATTTATGCAAGCATTGGATCACCTGCAGAAAGAGTGACACTTTATTCCAGTTACCTCAAGAACTTGTTGTTTTTTCTTCACATTTTTTGCATGCACTGAGGATGGTGTTGCTTGGTTCCCTGAGTCAGGTGCATCCTAAAAGTGGCAACAAGGCAGATGGATAAAGTAAAATAAAGTCTTTTGGGATAGTTGCAATTGACAAAATATTAAATCTGGAAGATTTGTACTAGTTTTGACATACAGTATGTTCCAATGAACTCAATGAAACGTCCTTTAGAGCAGGGCTTTTCAACCGGTGGTACGCGTACCACTTGTGGTACTTTGCCACATGGCAGGTGGTACGCGATTGCTAGACAAGTGTAGCAGGGGAGGGGAATGAGCCAAAGCGAGCGAAGCCTGAGGGAGAGGCAGCTGCAGCTGCAGGACTGTCTGGACTTGGCAGAAGCCCCAGGAGCCAGCAGGGCTCCAGCTGATTGGCTCCAGCTGATTGGCGCTTCTGGAAGCAGCTCGGAGCTGGAGGTGAACTGAAGAAAAAAGGGGGGGAAGAGAGGAGAGGCTATAAAAGAACATGGTTTGGGTGGGGGAAGGGGGAAAAAGACAACAGGAAAGGTTTAATCCCTTTAAATAAATGCAATTAGTTTTACCCCCTTTAATTGAGTCTGTCTGTAGCTTTTAGAAAGTTTTCTTTGAAGGTAAACAGGCTTAATACTAACGCTTTTCGCAATTGCCGGAGCCTTTCAGTCTAGAATTGCAACATTGTGACATGTGACAAGCCTGAGGCAGCTTAAAGAGAGAAAAAACGGAATTTGTGTTTCTTTATTTTCTTGTTTTGCACTTGATTCCTGTGTCTTTAAGGGTACAGGGAAGGGATTGGGGAGGGGGTGCATTCTTACTACACTGTGGAAGATCTCAGAAGGGCAAACCAGCTAGCTCAGGAGTCTACAAACTTAGCAACTTTAAGACCTGTGGACTTCAACTCCCAGAATTCCTCAACCAGCCATGAGGGCTGAGGAATTCTGGGAGTTGAAGTCCACAAGTCTTAAAAGTGCCAAGTTTGAAGACCCCTGAACTAGCTGGTAGTGGTGCATATTAATAAACATGGATAAATTCATCATACATTTATCAGTGCAAAGGGGAAGTAATTCAGCAAAGGAACAGCCACCGAAGAAATTAAAACTGGTACCTTTTTCCTTTTTTTCTAGTTTGTAATATTTTATTAGATTATAGAATAAAATACAAAAATACAAAAGCAAATAGTAGGACACAGTGGGGAGGGAAAAAAGGGGGGGGGAAATGAGTGGGAGAAGGGGAAAAGAACATACTTCCTCTGTTGCAGTAGAAGGAAGCATTAACACTGAACCTCAACTTTTTTTCCATAATATTATAAACTAGCCATTTCTATAACAACAAATGAATCTAATCAGTAAAACACAAAATTCCCCCCCTTTTTTTTTTTAGTCAAGTTTTTGACACCTTGCTAAGCACTGGTGGCACTCAAATATTGTCATGTCCTAAAAGTGGTACAATCTGTGAAAAGGTTGAAAAGCCCTGCTTTAGAGTACCTTGCCCAGGCTTATGCTAGAAATCTAGGACCTGTCCCTAAAATGTCACAGAAATAGCCAATGATGTTATTTCTCACCAAAACACGTTCACTCTCCTCATTGTAGTGGATCAGGGATTGGTTGCCTGCTTCATATGGAATGAATGTAGGCTCTTTTTTCACTTTAGAGATGCAGGAACACAACACCAGGAGAGCCAGACACACTACATGAAAGGAAAGGGAAATCAAGCAACGTCACCAACTCTCTTCAATACCCTTCTCAAGCATCTTATTAGCTGCTCACATTTTAGTTGAATCTGACTTTTTCAGTTAAAGATTTTGGGGGGGCCATCACCTCCCTTTGGTTTCCTGCCTTTTCCTCCAACTTCTCTTCTCACAATAAAATATGCATTATGGGAATACAGGGGGAGAAGGCAGAATAGCAGCCTAAAGTGTTTTGATTGCTAATTCTAAACATTCTTGGAACCACAGAAGAATGATAAACCAAATTATTTCATAAGGAGATGGGACAGCACACTTTTTAATTCAGGTCGAGAGTCTTTGCATCTAAGAAAGAGGGCAGAGCTGCTTTCACATGGCGCAGAGTGAGAACACAGCCCACTCATATGCTTGACCCAAGCACCTAACAGCATAACCAAAATAGATGATTCTCAGATACTTCAAAAATTTCAGTCCAAGGATGTAACTGAATGTACTGAAAAGTAAAATTGCCAACAAAAAAGATGACTGAAGAGCCATTTGGCTGTATTCTTTATATATTTGGACTAAATTTATACAACCTGCTTCCCTATTATATGGTTTATTTGATTTTGCTTAACATGTACGGTGAATCCAAAACATTATGATTTTTAAATCATAGGTTAAGGCCCAGAACGAGGGTTGGACCCAGCCACATATGGCTTATCCAGCAAACCAAATTAAATCACAAATTGTGATTTAATATGATCCATGTATCCAGTCACACCCAGACACTCAGTTCAGTGAAGGCCAAATACTTCAGTAAGAAAAGAATACCAGTTATACTATGGGAACAAATATTGGAACTACAGTGATTTTTTAACCATGACTTGACAGCATTTCCCGTGAGCTGTGATGGTCTCACTGAAGTTGTGAGAACCAAGTGGAAATGTATCGAATCAGATGTCTTTACTCAATTGTGGAATTTATACCCAGACCAGAAAGAAAAATATTCCACAAAGTTCTGTATATGCAACCAACTGAAAAGAATCCTTAAGAAACATAGGTCAAGGAGAATAATATAGAAGGGTTCTACCCATCTTGCTCAGTTGTATAGCAAATGATCTTGGTACCTTTGGAATCAATCCACTTCTGGAAGCAAGCCATTTTCTCATACTAATATGTCACGTGACAATCCATATGCAGGCCTGAGTTAAGCCATAATAGGTTGGTTTGCATTTAGATTTGCATGGATATCAACCCACTCTGTTCATCTATTATACTAGAATTATGTAAACTTTAATCAAGCTCATTACTGTTTGCTCAAAAGCCTGGGTTTCAAAACTCCCAGTTTACCATGATGTGAACTCAGCCAAGATTTATTTAACATTTCATACGCACTCTGCATAGCTCTACAACAACCCAAAAGCAGACTATAAAGTGATTTTAAGAACAATGTAGGATACAAAAGTTGGTCTATAAGATTAGAGGGTGAAAATAAATTATAATTAAATAAAAGATGTGGTCTACTTTACATATCATAACCAATTACAATTCCTCTGAAATCTGGCTTAGTAAGATTAAATTTGATGGCAGACGATGACTGATCATTCCCAACTAGTAACTCCTAACAGTGGGAATGGCTAAACAAAGTAGGGAATACTCATCTACGGCTCATCTAGACTTCACACAAACCGCGATCCTTGGCTTATTGCTCCCCCACGAGTCAAATAAAAAGTCAATAACTGTTACATTACTCACATAAGAGTAATAGAAATGCAGCCACAATTATGCCAATTGCTCCTCCGCTGAGGCCCAGTGATGCAGTTTTCAATGAATGGCGTTGCTCACAAGTGATCCCATCAGGACAAGAGCATACCTGGACATCCAGAGTTTGTTGCCTGGAAAACCCTTGCAAATCTCGAATACGGAGAGGCACAAAGTAATCGTCAGGAGGGAGACTTTTCAGCATAAAAAGCTCAACAGAATTATCTACAAAACAGAGAGAAGGAAGAGAAATGGGCACCAATCTTCAACTATTACATCCTTGCTAAGATTATTATGCTAATATAGGTAGTCCTTGACTTATGGCCTCAGTTGACCCCAAATTTCTGTTGCTAAGTGAGCTAGTTAACGGGTTTTGCCTCATTTTACGACCTTTCTTGCCACCGTTGTTAAGTAAATCACTGCAGTTGTTAAGTTAGCAACACAAGTAAGTGGACCTGGCTTCCCCCTTGACTTTACTTGTCAGAAGGTTGCAAACGGTGATCACATGGCCCCGGGACACTGTCCATAAATATGAACCAGTTGCCATGTGCCCGAATTTTGATCCTATGATCAAAATCATATGGAGGTGCTGCAACGGTTGTAAGTGTAAAAAATGGTCATAAGTCACTTTTTCCAGTGCCATTGTAACTTCAAACAGTCACTAAACAAATGGTTGTAAGCCGAGGACTACCTGCTGAAAAGACTAGCAGGTTTATGCTAGTGCTACCCATTGGAGAAAGAAACCTTTAAATGTTTGCAGCTGGCTAGGTTTTTAATGAAAGATCCAGGAAAGACTTCTACAAGTTGAGTTAGCTGCCCACCTGCCTTTCTTCATTTCTGAAGAAATGAAATTTAACACTCACTGCTTAGAAGCTTTCAAAAGAACTGCTGACAATAGCAAGAAAATGAAGGGGCATTATTAAAAAAAGTATATCCAGCCTTAATTACTTATTTTTAAAATGCTTCACCAGCAGAGCCCCTATACTGGATTTTTAAAAATTAAATATGTTGGATGGACCCAACATCGGATTTATTTACTGTTTAATGTATTTTATGAATCAAGAATAGAATAGAATAGAATAGAATAGAATAGAATAGAATAGAATAGAATAGAATAGAATAGAATAGAATAGAATAGAATAGAATAGGAATAGAATAGAATAGAATAGAATAGAATAGAATAGAATAGAATAGAATAGAATAGAATAGAATAGAATAGAATAGAATAGAATAGAATAGAGCTGGAAGGGGCCTTGGAGGTTATCTAATCCAGCCCCCTGCTCAAGCAGGAGAACCTATGCCATCTAAGACACATGATTGACAGATGAATTCATTCCTTAGCATGTTGTGTGAATGGAGTTAAACATTCAGTCATGGCTTAGAAAATCCTGAGAATTCCATGAATAACTATGAAAATAAACAAATGGTTTACCAAAAAAAAAAAAAAATCAAACCTGAGTTCTCACTCAAGGCACAAATGATCAGGCTCAAATTAACTAACTGTAAACATTTTATGTGAAGAGCCAGCTCTCTGAAGAAGTTTCTAAGATAGAAATGAAAAATAGAAGAGCATGACCATCAGAAAAGTGAATGGATTCAGTTATAGTGATGTACTTTTGGGAGACCTGAAAGAAAAGGTTAGGAACAGATCATCTTGGTGAAAATCTATCTATATGGTCATTAGGAGCTGAAAATGATTGAAGGCACATAATCAATCAATTAATCAAAAGAACGTAAAGATCACCTTGAGGAAATATGCAAGATGTATTAGGAGAGATGTAGAGAAATTATTAAACAGTCCAGAAATTGAACCAAACCTGAGAAAAAAACTCAAAATAATCCCACTTTGGTTTTATTCTATAATGGCAGACAGAGAAACTCAAAACAGGCTTTCAAGATTCTGTTATTATAGCTTAAACCAGAAGTCCACAACCCCCAGGCCAGGGATATGCAACCTTGGCTCTTTTATGACTTGTCGACTTCAATACCCAGAATTCCTGAACCAGCCATGCTGGCTCAGGAATTCTGGGAGTTGAAGTCCACAAGTCAAAGAAGAGCCAAGGTTGCCTGCCCCTGTCCCAGGCTAAGGTCTGGCAATGGTCCGTGGCCTGCCAGGAATTGGGCCACGCAAGCAAGCGAAGCCCCATCCATGCATGCACGGGATCCAAGTAGCATGCAAAACCACGCTCCCCCTGGTCTGTGGAAAAACTGCCTTCCATGGAACCAGTCCTTGGCACCCAAACAGTTTAGGGGCTGCTGTCTTAAACAATAAAGTATCAATTATGGAATGCGGTTTTTGTTTTTTTGACCTGGCCTGCCTTGAAGGGCTGACGATCCTTGAGATTTCAGTGCTTCTTCTCCATTCCAGAAGAAACCTTGCCAAGAGGTGAAATCAAAGGATATGATAATCCCCAATTAGCAGTCATTTACCCGAGCTCTCTCCCAGTCTCCAGAGGTTTTCGGTACCCTCTAAGGCTTCTTCCAATTGGAATGTAAAAGGTTCTGCATATGGATAGGAATCTTTGTCCTCAGCTTTTATACGAAAAGGACCCAATCCTTTCCCCTCACAGGTGATCAAGGATGTTGTAACTAGCATTGGAGCATTGTCATTGAGGTCAGAAAGGTGAAGTTGGATGGTACCCGTGCCAGTTAATGGTGGAACACCTGGGAGAGAAAACAATATTTTGATTTTATTTTAAAAAAAGAAAAATCTACAGAAGCAGGACAGAATTTTCAAATTAAGACTACATAATTTAGACATTTGGCTTGCATGCAATTCTCAAAAATTCTAGAAGAAACTGTAGGTTGCCCCTAGTTACAATATAGTACAAGAAGAAAAAGGTCAAATATATGGAGACATTCATCGTCGTCGTCGTCATTTTAGCCGTTGTCTATCCACTGCAGGATGAAGGCCTCTTCCGCATGTTTCCAACCAATACGGTCTTCAGCTTTCCTTTGACATTTGGGCCCACAATACTTGCTGATGTCTTCAATGCATCTTGTTTTAGGTCTTTTTTGTGGGTGCTTTTTATCAAGTGGGATCCATTCTATGACTGCCATGGTCCATCTGCCATCATTCTTCTTAATGGAGACATTATTCACATTTTAATTAATTTTCTCAGTGTAAATCCAACTATGCCTGATACAGTTTACACACACACACACACACACACATACACACACTTTTTTTCTCTCTTTTGGTCTTATCTGTCTTTTGAAGCACAACCCACCACAAAACCTGAAAGGTAAGAGTAGTTCTGAAAAAATGTAATGCACCACTGAATGTAATGATGGATTTTAACTATTACTGTAGACATCTGACCTCCTCAGCAAACTTTCCACATCACTGTCTTTGATAGGCCACCTCTATTATTAATATAGAAATTCTATCTATTCTAGACTTAAAGTCCTAATCCATCATCCCAACTGGACATCTTTCAAAATAAATGGGACAGATGAGTGGCTAGAGTTGAACTAGTTTCAGGAAATGGTTTATAACAGAAAAACATTTTAAGACAGATTCTCGTCATCTTAAAAATATCTGGAAGAAACCCTTATCATTTTGTTCATATTTTCCTTTGTACTGTAGGTATTTAAAGCATCCTGTTATTTTTAATAACAGCAATAAAAATAAACTCCTCCATCATCACAAAAAAAAAGTCAAACTGATTAAATGATTCAGATCCAAATAATAGACTAAAATTTAAATTTCTTGATCTATTTCATACATTACATAAGGAAACATACATCAACATCCTACAAATAGGATCACAAACATCACAAATATAGTGATGTTTCCTATGGGCTGGGCAACTATAACTGTAACACTTGTATAATATCAAAAAAAGACTACCTATGAATAAGATACTAGCATTCCAACTTTTACAACATCCATAGAGAAAAACAGTTCTGAAACTGAATTAGCTTGGAATGACTTTGAATTCTTACTGAGCCTTTACCTTGCCCAAGTTCAAGAATTCACAACTAAACAAAGATAATGAATTTACCATCATCAATGGCGTGAATCACAATGGTGTACGTGCTGTTGTTCACCAATGGGGATTCTCTATCAAGAGTTTTTGCAGCTGTTACAATTCCAGAATTTTCATCGATCGTCACCCAACCACCTGGATCTGACACTACTTTATATCTTTAAAAAAGCAAATGTTTTAAATATGAATGACAAATAAAGAATATAAAGAACAGATCAATAAACTTTTATAACCTTAAAAAGAACAGATGAAAGTTCCTCTGAACAAGTCTACTGTGTAATTATGAGATTTAATTTCCCTCACAAGAATTAGGGGAGTGGAGGACTTCCGGATCCGGTGGCAGCGCCCGCGGACGTGCAGAGAATTCGTTCTCTTGGCCGTCCGGTTTCCCCCCGCCGGTAGACCCTGGACAGGGTCGAAAGTCGCCCTGTAGGGGCGACCACCGTAGAGGAGGGCACTCGTTGATCTCGGAGGGAGCGGCGGCTCCCTCTGAGGTCCGAGAAAATCACCTTTGGGCCGACGGGGGAAAGATCGGCCAGTAACATGGCCGATCACTCAGCTGCTCCAGCCGAAAGTCACAGCAACATCTAAGCACAAAGAACCACCGTGGAAGATCCGGGTGAGAACTTTCCTTCCCTCTTGTTACCTTCCTTACTTCCCTATGAAAAGCTTTAGAAACTACTCCCCTTCTTAAAAAAGCAGCGTTTGAACACTTGGGGGAAAAAAGTGACTTTGCTATTGTGTATTTGAGCTGTTGGAATCCGGGGGATCCTGGAAAAAAAAAAAAGAGAAGAAAAAAGCCTTACTGTGACTTTTCCTCTTTGTTTGCTTGTTTTAAATTTAAGTGGAAATTTTAGGGAGGGGGGTGGAGTGTTTTTTCTTCCTCTCCCCCCTTCTGAACATTCTTATCCACTTTAAAAAGGGGGGGGGAACTGCCTTGGCTACTGGGATGTGGATTGGAGGGCTACATTGTATCTATCTTGGAAACTGACGTGAAGCCCAGAAAGTCTTATCGTAACGTTGCCATGGTAGCTGAACTTTTGAACCTGGTGCTACGCCCAGACACTGCTGTTTTCTTATTATAGAAAAAAAAAAGGAGAGAAGGATGGAAGCTCATTCACAGCTCAATTATGGATTGATATTAGCAAAAATTTTGGAAACAAGGAAAGAACTAAAAGATCATTTTAGGACACTAAGGAATGAGGTCGGTTTAGAGCAAAAAACTGGATTTCAAACTCTAACTGAGCATGATATACAATTGGATTTACAATTTAATGAGATGGAAGATCTATATTTACAATCTACTGAAGAGGAAGATGTTACACTTTATACACAAAGGATGGAGACTTTTGAAGACCAAAAGCAGAACTTAATTGAAACATCTATAGATGTAAAAACAACAGAAATGGACTCTCTAATACGAGACACTAAAAATGCTGACAGTACATATAAACAACGAATAACCACCACACTGGCTAAGACTGAGTATATTGTGCAGACAATATTGGGAAAAAGAGAAGAAGACTATGATCAGACGCAACTGTGGGAAAATGTGTATAACCAAATACCAAGATGGGAGGAGCTGAAAGCCGTATTGTGGAAACTTGCTTGGCATAAAAAGAAAGCTAGAATTAGGTTTCAAATGAGTGTTAAAAATTTATTTGATGGGTAAAATGGTTTTTAAAGACTTTAAGTGAGCTAATATTTTTGAGATCTTTAAAGTTTAAGATTTTAGTCTGACCAATATTGATTTGAATTATGGATTTGATTATGGTTTGGAATAGTAACTATGGAAAACTGGAAAAGCGAAATTCAGGAGTTGTATTGAGACTGGTGAAATACTAATGATATCTTTACATGCAATGACTAAAGAATGGATTGATTTATAAAAATGTTTAGAATATAGGAAATAGAATATAGTGGAGAAATTTTAAAATATACCTATATATGTTTAACTTAGAAATAATTAGAAACAATTTAAGCTAATCCAAAATGGTTTGGAAACGTAAAGTTATATTCACTGATAAAATATGTATGTGAGATAGAATAAGAGATAGAACTTAATTGAGAAATATAAACTGAATATTTGGAATAATATGGTCTTTATTATATGGATACTCGAACCGTATTCTATATGTCTATGTAATGCTAGTTGGAATATGTTAATAGTTAATTAAGCTTAAAATGGGTGGAAATATCGTTGATAGTTTGGTTTTGTTTGTTTGTTCTTGCTCTTTTGATTGATAAAATAGAGAGGGAAGATTTAAAAAAGTGTAAATTGTTTATATATGATTGTGTGTTCTATTTTGTTTTATGGAGTGCCCTACCTCCACGATGAGTCTTAAGCACTTGGCTGTAAAATTAAAAAAAATTCAATAAAACTTGTTATAGAAAAAAAAAAAGAATTAGGGGAGTGGATTCTAGCAACAGCAAGAGCATTTCCAGACTAGATTACAATGTTTGCTGACCTAGTCAAATCTGAAATTTTTAGTGAAGTTATAAAGGATCCTTACATCTTACCCAAATATAAAACTGATAAGCCTAACAAGGTGGAATTGGCCAAATTCCTCTCGCTTTTAAATTATTAGGTCCAGACAATTTGCTTTGAAAAGTTGGGTATCCCCCCCAAAATGCACTTTGTTTGATTGAAAAGTTGGGTATCCCCCCCCCCAAAATGCACTTTGTTTGATGTTTTATTTAAAAAGTGATGGTGGTAGTGGTAATGATGTTCCTTCTGTCAAAAAGTAAAAAGTTTGGTAAAACTACCTGAAAAATGGATTCTGTGCTTGGATACTATCACTGAAAAAGCTATGATCTAGAACCACAGGCCGGATGCGTCATGTGGAAGCTGCGTCCACCCCAGCTCTGGCAAGGGAAAAAAAGTCACAATACGTCGCGACACATCACATGACGCGGAGAGTTTGAAACCCGTGATCTAGAAGACGTTTGTGCTAAGGAGTAAATGTAAAAAAGCTACTTCCAGAGATCTCAAGCAATGTTCACAGAGAAACACCAGCCATAAAGACTTACTTTATCTTGTGTTGTCCTGTGTCTGGATCCTGAGCTACATACTGTACAAGTCTGGTTCCCGGCATCACCCCTTCTTGTTGTGGAAGATTAAGAATTGGGGGATTGAACTCAGGGGCATCATTTTCATCTGTGATATTAATGCTCACTGACACTTCAGACAATTGTGGAGAAGCATTGATGCTCACGAAGCCTCTCTGGCATATAAAGAAGGACTCTTCATTCTTCACAACAATGAGAAGTTTTTTCTCAGAAAGTGTACTATAGACCAAAGGCTGAAAAAAACCACAAAGTTTCTATTAATACATTCTGACTTCTCTTCCATCGTCCCAAATCTGATACTATTTAGAGGGGTGACATTGCAGGTCCCACAGTCAATATAGCCAGTGAAGTGACTCTAGAAATCTTATCTCTGTGTTTGTCAGCCTGTCTTACCTTGATAACACTTAAAACACCTTCATTAGTTTTAGGATCTGTCTCAATGGCAAAGTTTCCTCTTTCATTTCCTTTCTTTATGATATACTTGGCTCTCCAAGCAGGTGTATTAGGACTATCTTTGTCTTCCACCATGAGGCGAAGGATATCGTTTTGGGTTCTACCTTCTGAGACATCTGCATGATACTTGGAAGACACAGAAAGAGTTTCTGACACATAAGAGATAATTTCTGGCATTGTATCTGTTTTGCAATAGCATGTCCAAGAGACAAAGGCTAAATTGGGTTATGCAAGCAGAAGGTACATGGAGCTTCTCTAAAATGATCAAAAGCAAAAAGTAACATCCAATAACATTTATCACTTTTCTTTTCTGGCATGGACAAATGGCAACATTCCTTTCTGAATGAAATGGATACCTCGGACTCAGGAAAACCATGTACATGGGATGATTTTACCAATGGCCTTCGCGCCCACTGAGAGAACTCAAAAGGGCCTCCACGCCCTATGCCTTCATAAGTTAATAATGATGTCCCAGAAAGTTGTCAGTTGTCATTAAAACATATGAAGAATGGCTGTAGGTCTTGGGTTTGGCTAGTCTAAAGAAAAGAAGAAATAGGGGTGACATGATAGCAGTGTTCCAGTATTCGAGGGGCTGCCACAAGGCAGAGGGGGCCAGGTTGTTCACCAAAGCACCAGATGGAAGGACGAGAAACAACGGTTGGAAATTGACCAAAGAGAGAAGCAACCTGGAATTAAGGAGAAACTTCCTGACAGTGAGGACAATCAACCAGTGGAACAGAAGTTGCCTTCAGAAATCGTGGGCACTCCATCACTGGAGATTTTTAAGAAGAGACTAGACAGTCACTTGTCTGAAATGGTATAGGTTCTCCTGCTTGAGCAGGGGGCTGGACTAAAAGACCTCCATGGTCCCTTCCAGCTTTATTCTATGGCAGAATTCTTATTCTGCTTAAGGAAGCAACAATAGGGTTACCATGCCTCATTTGTCACTTCCCAATCAAACTAATTCTATGCTCACTAGTTATATAGCATACCAAAGTGAGCAATATATAGCCTAAAAATGTTGCTGAATTACAGATCCCAGGACCTTTTCCCATGCCATATTGGCTGAATTGATGGAAGCTGCACTTCAGCAACATCTCAAAGAATGCTATTGCTCATAATCATCACAAAAAGAAGCACTTCAAAAAGAAAACATGCTTTATTACTAAAAAGCTTGTTCTGTGAATCTGCAAATGTGAGTTAAAGGAAGATGCTTTTATTTTCCATGGCTGGGCCAAGTAGTCTTTCATGTTGTCAGCAGTAATCTTAAGCATCTTACATTTTTGGGGGTGAATACAGGCAAATTGTTGTTAGAATCCTCCATGACAATATTGACTGTTGCAGTTGATGACAAGGATGGAGATCCACGGTCTGAAGCCCTGATCACAAGTCTGAAATTCCGATTGGCCTGAAAGACAGTAAAGTTTTCAAACAGGATCTTTTTATCAAAATAAATTTGGCGCTATCTTTATCCTTTTTAAAAATTGTAAAATAAAGGTGTGAATTTTGTAATTTCTCCCTAAAAATGCAGTCCTCCAAATAATAATAGTGACAGACTGGCAAAATGTAAGATCATGATTAAGTAGGCTGTATGAGATGGCTGAGTTTAATACACAAAATCTCTCTTCTCTCAAATAGTTAAGAATCATGTAGATTCATCTATCAAAGTATCTGTTTCATCCATTCACTCTGAAATATATCCTGTATCTGCATGATATTCTATAGCCACAAGTTAAAACTCAAGTGAAGAACCGTTGTCTTAGGCAAACTGAAATGTTATCTTGTAACATCTGTACAAATAATATGCATTTTTAGTCTCTTATCTTGCAAGGAAATTTATATGCCAGACATTGGTATTTACCTCTTATTTTACCTTCCAACTCACATGTTGTGATGTTGTGTCAGCTAGGAGAAAATAGATCAATATAACTCTGTGATTTGCTAACATGCAGTTAAATTTAGCCGGTTTCCTGGCTCCAAAAACCAGCCCTATCCACATTCCTTCAACTTACCATGCCACTAAACTGTTCATTTGCAATATTCCAAAAAGCTAAGATGAGCATTTAGTTTAAGGTGATGGATTAAGGTTAGCAATTGACCTACCAGACTAGAAGACAGAATCAACAAGAACTGGCGACAGTCTAATTTTATTGGATGGTTTTACTGGAAAGTATGCATGCCAAGATACAGATCTCATGTAAGCATCGTTATAACTTTGTTTTTAATGACGGTACCTCATAATCCAAGCATTGTGTAATGTGTATTAAGCCACTAGTGGAATCAATAGTGAAGAGAGGAGGCTTTAGGTCAGGTGTTTGTGAAACCAGGCAAAATACCACTTGAGAATTTGCAGTGCCTTCTTGGTCCTTATCCACTGCTATGACTTTGAAAACAGGTTCCTCTGCAACAGGGAAAATTGAAGCACATTACAACAATATTGTGTATTTCACTGAGATCTAAGGACGGAATATGTATTTCCAAGGACATTACCCATGCCTAGTGTTTCTGTCCAGAAAAGGGCACCCTCTACCAGTGGTGGGATTCAAATATGTGGACAACCGGTTCTCTGTGTGGATGCTGCTTCCGGAAGTCCATTCTGGGCCTGGGCAACAAAAAATTAGCTACCGGTTCTGCCAAAGTGGTGCGAACCGGCTGAATCCCACCACTGCCCTCTACCCATATATGCCACTTATAGGATCACCTAGTCTTAGATTTTACTAGACAAGTACTAGACATGATGTGAGGAAAATAAAACACTAATCTCCTTTTCTCCATCTTTGGAGAGGGCTACAAGGACAAATAAGTGGGCTTTATTACAACAAAAGCCCAACAGCTTATATATATGGACTAAGTGTCCCAGAGGTAATATACAATGTACAATAAAATTAATTATAATTCATTTATTTAATTAATCCTTAAAAGGAAAAAAAGGATGGGAGTAAGGTGCAATAATTGAAGATGGTAAATTCAGAGTATGAAAATTCCAACTAATTCTAGTGGCTTTTGATACCAGCAGAAACAGGATTAGCTGTTTTAGCTATTTTCCTGGAAATGTTAAGTGTACTGAACACTTACTAAAAAGTGTGTTGTTATTTGTTGGTGGCAATATGAATATTTTGCTATCAAAAGGGTTATTCAATTCTACTCTCCAGGGGTGATCAATTGGACAAGCTGGAATATATGAATAACTATCTTAGATTTAGTACTACAACAGATATGTACTTGATTGTGGAACGGAACCTGGTTGTGTCTCCTTGTTAAATCAGGAACTAAAATAGATGCATCTTTAAGCATGCATTTATATGATGCATTCAATTGCATATTTCCTGCGTTGCTTTCAATACTAATCATGTATTATTGTTGCATTTGCAACTGGAAGTGAAAAGGGAGAAATACAAATTTCATTAAAAGGGACTTTAAATTGTACTATGACAGTGAAAAAATCCTGGAAAATAAAAAAAAAATGATTGAAGCAGCAAAAAAGTTTCAAGAAACTATAAGGCTTGTACAATGGATAATACAGGACAGTAATTTCCTCTTCCAAGGTCTCCTTCCAAAGTGGAGTGGAATGGAGTGAAGTGAGAAGTGGGGTGGGGTGGGGTGGGGTGGGGTGGAGAGGAGAGGAGAGGAGAGGAGAGGAGAGGAGAGGAGAGGAGAGGAGAGGAGAGGAGAGGAGAGGAGAGGAGAATGTTCAAATTGATATAAGGTCAGGTAAAGTGAGGTGAGATGACCTGAGGTGAAAAAAAAAGAACATATTTTGGTTCTAAACTGGAAAAATTTGTTCAACCCTTTCTCAGGGCAGCGCCATGACATAAGACAGGGCTAGATTTAGTCTAAAAAAATAGTGAAACAAGAAGATACATGTAGTATATGTGAGGGTGAATCTATTCATTTATTTATGTATATTGTGAGACATCTCCTCAACTTTTGTTCTGTATTTAGATGCCAACATAGCCAAGAAAATAAAAAAGTCTAAAATCTACATAAAGATAAAAACAGTGGACTCAGTTTTGCCTGATACTGCCCAGATTTTCAAGGATACTCACTTTTGTTATTATTTTCTTTTATATTAATGTTAAATTCCTTTTGAAGAAATTCAGGAGCATTGTCATTTATATCCTTAATCCGAATGTTGAAGAACAAGGAACTGTCTAGTATTGCTCCAGTCATTCTATCGTGAACATCAAAACGTATCTGAATAGTAGATAGGTGATAAGAAAACTAGGTTAAAACTGATGAGACAAAGCAAAAATTATTTTGTTGATAATAAAGACAGACAAGCTGGGCGCCATACTAAATAGTTCAAATGGAGGGGAGCCTTATATGTAGGTATGGCCTTGATTTGTCAAATGATGTTGAATTCTGAGGGGAGATTTTCTCTCTTAGGCTTTTAAAAATCTGTGTTAAGCCTCCAAGTATGCCAGGTAACTGTACTTTAAAATATAATCAATAAATTAATTGAACTAACCAGTCCTATCCCTCATGATTAAGTTTACAATCTCAAATACCTTGAAGCCATTAGCTTGGGGAAAACTATAATGAGTTTAAAAGCTCAGCAAACAAGGGCTGTGTTTTAGATGAGTTTAGATGAAATCAGATGAAAATTATCATCCTTTTTGCTATATATAAAAGCTAGCCTCTTCGTTTTTGTCTCCCAAGGCTCATAATTACATACTATGTAAACTCTCATGTCTATAACCTTTAACTGGATGAAACAGTGCATCGTAGAGTAAATGTTTTTGAACCACAACTACTATGGCAATGAAATTTGGTAAATTTTATAAAACATGTATGACATAAACATTACTATAGAGTTGACCACAGGAAGTGTTTGATTACAGTTTGTATTAACTGGGTGAATCAGTGAATCATAGAGCAAATCCTTTGAACCACAACTTCCATGGAATTGAAATTTTGCATTCTCTTTTAAAGTCTTAATCTCACTTGCAATCAATAATAAGAGTACCAGTAACTGGAATGAGGTAATGTTTTCACCATAATTGAACACCTAGCACTATAGTGATTTGAATAGAAACAGAGAAATTTTGTTTGTTTGAAACAGGAACAAGGAAATGTATCATATTGTTGCTCCTGTTTATTTTTGAGGTTAGAAACAACCACTTTTGACCTTTAAGGATAATTAAGCAACCCCATTTTTAGAACTTTTTCTATTTGTTTCATACACGTTTGCTGAGCAAAAGGTCAAAACCAACATTTGTAAGATATAAAAGTTTGCCAGAAGGCAAATGTTTGACACTGATCAAGAGGCACACCCTACTGCATAACTACTGCAAAATCATCACTAAAGGAGCTCTTGAAAATTAATTCCTAGGAATTATCAACCAACACAAGATGAAATAATAGAAAATAGTTCCATTAGGAGAGAAGTTAGGAAACTGTTCAACCATTTCGCAATTCAGGGTGAGATGTTCTCATTATGCTGACAGTTAGAACAATTAATCAGTGGAATAATCTGCCTCCAGAAGTTGTGAATGCTCCAATACTAGAAGTTTTTAAGAAGAGACTGGACAACCATTTGTCTGAAATGGTATAGGGTTGCTGCCTGAGCAGGGGGTTGGACTAGAAGATCTCCAAGGTCCCTTCCAACGCTGCTATTATTATTATTATTATTATTATTATTATTATTATTATTATTATTATTATTATTATTATTATTATTATTATTATTATTATTATTATTATTATTATTATTATTATTATTATCCGTATTAGTATTAGTATTGAGGGATATGACATCATCTATCTTCAGTCTACAATACAGTCCTTTCAACGGTTCCAAAAAGGCTCCTCAGCCATTTGCACTACTCGGGTGACCCTGACCACACAGATAAACCTCCAGGTGGCCTCAATGACCCTCTAAAATAATGCAAATGACCAGCTGTCTGCAAGGAGTATAAATCCTTCCATTCCCCACTATCCAGTCAGAGCTGAAGCAGCTTCTTGGATGAGAAGCGAAATGTCGTCAAAAAACAAAACAAAACAAGAAAGTCCAGTCGCCTCATGAAAAAGGATCTTTGGGATCCTGAATTGACGGCTGGAAATGTTGAGGTACTTGGATGAGGTAAAACAAATTCAGCTAAATCTCTGCAAGATAAAGCTGTTGTTCACCAAAAAACAACAACAACAACATAGTACCCAGCAACACCTTTAGCTGTTCTGAGTGAGGTCACACTCCTCCTGTGACTTGGGAATCCCAAGGATTTGCAGTTCATACATAAGCAGCAAATGAAGCCCAAGGAAAGGGAGGTCTTTACTCAGCTTTGGCTGGTACAGGTAGTCCTCGACGTATGACCACAATTGACCCCAAAATTTCTGTTCTGTTCAGTTGTTAAGTGGATCACTGCAGCTGATAACTTAATAACCCAGTTGTTAAGTGAATCTGGATTCCTGATTGACTTTGCTCAAAATGTGATCACATGACCTGGAGACACAGCAACGGTCATAAATATGAACCAGTTGCCAAGCATCTGAATTTTGATCACATGATCATGGAGATGCTGGAAAGGTCGTAACTGTGAAAAACAGTCATAAGTCACTTTTTTCAGTGCCGTTGTAACTTAGAACAGTCACTAAATGAACTGTCGTAAGTCAAGGACTTACAGTGATCTGGCCACAGTAACTCATGCCATAGTGATTGCTGAATTGGACTATTCTAACACAATCAACACAGGGCCTGCTACACAGTGACTAAAGTGCTGGCCATCCATTTCAATGCAGAAAGTGAAGTTGTGGCTCAGTTATTAATAGATTTCTAGGCCCAAATCATGTTGATTCCCTACCTTTCAAGCCTCACATAATGCAATGCTGAGTTACCTCAGGCAACATATTGACAAAACAGAATCTGCCTACCCCTGAACCTTACAAAGACCTCCTGAGAGTACCTCCTCTATGCCACATATATGGAACAAGATAAAGAAAGCTATGGGCAATCTAGCAAGACTTCTCAATAATAGTTCCCATTCTATAGACTCATTATTCAATCAGAGGTATGTGTGACTCCTTCCCTCCTTGCTTTTCAGAAGCAGATAATCTATTATGCCTTTCACCCAACTTTACTGGGCATGTTGTGATGGGCTGAAGAGAAAGGTAAACTAGTTAGGATTGGTTTTCTTTGGAATCTTTTCACGATTAACTGAAGGATTTTGCCCAGAGTTCTACAAAACTGAAGCGGATGAAAAATGCTATAAAATAAATAAGTACTGGAAAAGAGGGCGTCCTCTCGCGATCTATAGAACTATGCACATATACATGTCCGTGGGCATCATCCTCGATTGAAAATAATCCATATTCCGGATATTCATCCACACCAGGTCCACTAATTGAATATTTTATGGATGTATTTTGGGATGCATTGTTGAAGAGCTACAAACAAAACAGATTGGAAATATTAGATAAGATTTCTAAGTATTCTTAACTCTTCTAGTTAAAAACCATTATTATTATTATTAATATGACCTGTTACTACTACTACTACTACTACCACCTCCAGGCACATTTAGGGCTCAGAAATATTTTTGGCAGTAGAGATTATCCTTGAAGCTGGCTTTTTGCTTTGCAGCTTGTTACCTTTTTGTTCATTATTTTTTTTAATTGAAAACATGCAAAATAAGTGAATAAATCAGGTGAGTTGGGTGGTCACAAAGAAAATGCCCACAAATATGCTGGAGATAATATATCCCACAGGTGGGACTGAGTCATAAATTCCTATGTGCCTTTATTTGCTGCTTATTTACGTTGGCCTCACTATCAGCAATGCTCAATAGTAGAGAAAAAAATGTTGGTAATGCTAAGAAGTTAGTATTTTCGTTTTTACCTCTCCAATCAATTTGGGGAAGGGGCCTCTGCCTTCTTCTTCAAGTTCAAGAGTAGTAATCACCCATCTCCGTTTTGTGCGACGCAACGGACGCAGACTTCTGGAAGGATCCCAATCCTATGAATGATAGGATTCAATTACTGTATATGATATCTCTTGTGACATGCCCTTTAGAAACAAAGGAGATCTTCACATTATGTTTGGAAGCAATCTGAAAGCCATCTGTGATACAGTTCTACAGAGGAGTTATTAAGTCTGTTATTTGTACCTCTATAACTGTTTGGTTTGGCATAGCAATCAAACATACCAGAAACAGACTTCAACAGATAGTTAGGACTGCAGAAAAAACAATTGCAATCAGCCTGCCTTCCATTGAGGACCTACACAAGCTACACAAGCTATACTACACAAGCTAGAAAGAGGGCTGTGAAAATGTCTACAGACCTCACATATCCTGTTTCAACTTCTTCCTCAAGACAACGTTACAGGGCATTGCACGCCAAAACAAGTAGACACAAGGACAATTTTTTCCCCCCATACCATCACTTTGCTAAACTAATTCCCACAATACTGTCTTATGCCCTGGGATATCAAACCACATAGTAGGGGTCTATGAATATTATCCTTGTCATCTTTCCAATTACCTATTCTTTTACCATCTTATGACTATAACTCTGTTGTTTGTATTTTATGATTTATGTTGGTTGTTTTTATTTAGTATCCTATGACTATCACTGAATGTTGTATCTTATGATTTATGATTATTTTATTTTATGATTATGATAATGATTTACTACTTGTTGCTTGTATGTACACTGAGAGCTTATGCACTGGAGACAAATTCCTTGTGTATCCAATCACACTTGGGCAATAAAGAATTCTGTTCTGTTCTGTTCTGTTCTGTTCTGTTCTATTCTATTCCATTCCATTCCATTCCATTCTATATGCAACAGACAACACGATATCACAAACAGATACAACTCTGGGCAGAATGTCTGCTGCTCAGAAAGAAGGCTGCAGGATAGGTCCTCCACATCACCAGGTAAGGATGGGGAGGATTCTGCCTGTAAACCTGCAGAGATGCTTCCAATAGTATCCACAATATTGAGCTAGAGTAGACAGAACAACCCATCAGTTTCTACACTGATACACAGTCACCTTTTTATGATATACTCTAAATGATCTGTGCATGTATAACTGGGGTTCTGAAACAAGAGCAGGTATGGACAGCCTCCTTCAATTTGAACTTGGAGACATCATTCATGCAGTTTTCCAGGCAACAGTGCAGAAAGCTTCTGTTATTGCCTTCTTATAGGATAGTTCTTGACTCTCCTGGCTAGCCTAGCCTGGGGATTCCCTGATGACCTCCAGACATTAACTAGGTCCAACCCTTCTCACCACTAAAGCCCAAACAAGGCCAGGCAAGTACAACCACCTCCTAAGGCAGAAAAAGAAACGGTATTCTTCTTTCTGATGAAGGAAAGGAATTTAAAAACAGCTTCCAAGAGCAAGATGGCATAACTGAGGGATGGAGCTAACAACATTCAATCTATTTTAAAAAAATAAACTCGCAAAGTTTAAAAATGCAAAATAGATATGTGAAATCAGCTAAGCCTCCATTTTTTACCTTTTGTCAGAGAGCAGATGGGATGAAATGAGGACCAAAAAAAAAAAAATCAAACTTCCCCAAATCAGTGGGTTTTGACCCTGAATTTTGAAAATAAAAATTAGAGGGTTGGGTGCCAATCACAGATCACAGACCTGAAATCTTCGTAAGCTTATCTACATACTGCCAGTGATTCACTGGCTGTGGTCACTGTCATGCTAAAACAGGTAGTTTAGAAAGTTATGAGAAATCAGCCATGATTAGTGAACCAACCATCATGTTTGTTTCAGAAGAATAGAACAAATTGCATTTCATTGATCCAAGCTTCAGATTAAGTTCATCTTTGAGTGAATCTAATCCATATTGCACTTCAGACTACAATGAGTATTCCAATTCAAAGAAACAATAACGAAACATAACTTTACTATGAATTTTATTTTACCTTTCAAATGAATGTGCTTCACTGAAGAATTTAATACCCACCTGTTTGCTTCTCTTGGGTTGATCCTTATTTACAATGATGTCATTGCCCATGGCATAATGGAAGTTATGGATGGCAAGAACCTTAATGGACAGGAAAAAGAATTAAGGTAAAAACGCCACTATAGCAAAGGTGAGTCTAACATTAAGACTAATGAGAAAATAAACAAGCCAAGTCCATACATGACACTATACCACAAGTGTGTCTATTTCTCTCTTCAATTGAGTCTCCTTACTGAACCAACCCAGGATATTTTACTTGTAATTTGTTGGAAAAGTTCTAGTAACTCATCACCATATGAAGCCAAACATAATACAGCTTTCACACATAGTAAAACAAAAGGATGGAAACTATGTTATCATTTAGCACCATGCTGTTTATATGAAGACTACAGCTCCTGGCTAAATATTACATGAGAATTCAACCACAATCCTGTAACCCACAGTTGCCTAGTGTTTGATTAAATATTCATTTAATAAAGGTAATGGCCACTCTTGGGTTGAATTGGACTCCTAGAGATTACATGGATACGACCATATAATATTCTTGGCAGTATTATGGAGCTCGTTTGATTGCCAGTGTTGGAATTTATTGTTGGAATGTATTTCTATGCAGCAACTACAGTAGTATTCAGCCAATAGATTGCAGTGTTTACAAATTTGGATCTATGGTTAGATACTCTATGCTCTATTGTTCTAAGTAGAGTTTCCTGTTATAGTTGAGCAGTAAAACACATGGTGACTGTACTCCTTGTTTGCTCTGTGGTGCTATATACAAACAGAATTTCTAACAGCCAGGATGTCTTTCAGAATTCCCAGTCCAACCTATAGCCCTACTATACCCCAGTGTCTCCTAGGCTCTTATTAACTAGGCTGAACTGCTTAGGATCCAATGTGAATCGGTCACTGGGATCAGAGGTTTGTTCTTCCAAGCTTTTGGACCTGTGCTAGAGCCCATCGTCAGGGAACCTCTCAATCTCCAGGATGTGTGCACTGGGCTGTTCTATATGTAATATTTATGTGGTGCCTTGACAGCCCAGTGCACTTTGGTGGGAACTTTCCATACTTTCATGCAGGTCACATGATTGGGAAGCGACTCTCAGACAACACAGGCTCCCAAGGCTGAGAATCAGAGTTGAGTTGGTCACGACCGGACAGGGGAAACCTTTAACCTTTAATTACCTTCACATGTCTACTAATCATTATGAATGCTTGAATGCTTTCAAGCTTTGGCTTAAACTCCTCATTACAAGGATATGGTTGATTAGTGGCATTAATTTTAACTTGTACCATTGAAGACTCAATGTTATACTACCATCAAATGAATGCATAGGAGGAGATAAGAAGGGAAAAGAGGTAGAAGATAGAAGAAGCAAGGTGATTCATTCTATTTCCCTAAAGTCAAATGTGTTATAAATTGACACCCAACTTCCTTGTAAATGTAATGCCCTAAGCACTTCACAGGAAAAAAATTACTTTAGAAATAACCTATAATCAAGTATTGTATTACTCAACAGGACCTACAACGTGACACAACAGAGATGATATCTTGCTTGTTGAAAAAAAGAAAACAAATCTGCTTCAGATCATTGATTATTATTTATTTTATTTATTTAACTCAAAGCAGAAATGATGTTTAAAAGACTGGGATCCTTATTTTCTCAACCATGAATAAGAACAAAACCTATTTATTTACTTCCTTCTCAATATTTGTGGCATGTATTGTGTTTCTATGATCTTAGCAAGTAGCGTCAGGTCTGTTCACATTTCCAGCTTTTCCTGTTCTGTGTCAGTCCCCCAACAATCTCCCTTGACATGAAAGGCTTAGTTAGGACTGTACATTTCTTAAAAGGATTATATAAACTACAATGTAATTGTCAATTAGCAACGAACTCTGTCTAACTGAGCACAATAAGCTTGTTTAACTTGTTGTATTACTACACCATTGACCTTGTACTTCTAAATTGAAGATATTGAAGCATTTATCTACTTGTTTCTAAAATATTACTAAGAAACAAAGACACTGTACACAATTTAGCACCCATTCCAATGAAAGAAAGGCTAAGAATAGTTATTTAATGTATTTTGGTAGACAATTAGGTTATATTTTTAATGAAAAATGTTTGGTACATTTCTATTTCCCATATAATGTTTTTCTCAATAGATAATTAGGATGTATTTTCCTTCAGTTGTTTTCCCACTAGTGACTTACAGAAACTTCACACATCATCCAACCATTGTTGACATTTTATCAAACTATCACCATTACTGATAACTCAAATATGCTGTAAGGAAATGATTTTAATCATTTTTATAGGTAGATGTTGCTTAGTCCTTTAAATACTGTACCACCTGCCCGATCTAACAATTTAAGGGGGGCAAGAGTCCTATCAAAAATCTCTACATTAAGTTTTCTGAAAGTCCAAGGAACCGAACAGGGAACCATCCCCAACTAAAACAGAGGTGATAACTTACTCCATGGAATTACTATCCTTTATCTCCCAACAAAAGGATTTTCCCCTAGGTGAAAGATTTCCAGAAACAGCACTTACGCCGAGGTTCTATATGCTTTCTTAGACTTTCCAAACATATCTCCAGGTTTCTATACTTATGGCTGAAAATCCCTATGAATTGGGATTTACATATTTAACAAAGCACTTATGTTCATCAGTGTGACCTTGAACATGTCCCCTGTCTTGTACCAAACCAGCCCCATTTTACCCACCTGAGGCCTAAAGTCAAACTGAGTAACCAGATCATTGGCTATCTTAGCCTTCTTCTCAAGGCTCAAGTATGCAGTTCAGAGTTCCTTGGATGGAAAATAAAGTTTTGAAAAAGGACATGGATAAATAATTCGTAGCCATTTAACATAAAATTAATGGCAATAGATTTAGGTTCTCACCACTGACCTTTTTTGTGAAACAAAAACTAAAGTCTCTCTTGAGTTAATGCTCCCCTCTGGTCCATGTTACACAGTATTAGGTTTCATTCATTCATTCATTCATTCATTCATTCATTCATTCATTCATTCATTCAGTTATGGTATGGAAGTGGTTTGCCACAGCCTTCTTCCAATATGTCAACTAACTAGGCCTAGTATAGCCTTAGGTTTTTTTTTAGATTTATTATTTTTATAAATAACTTAAGGTAATGAACATTCCTAATACTCATTCCTCCTCCTATTTTTCCCTCTAACAATCCTATGAGGTGGTTTGGATTGAGAAACAATGACTGGCCCAAAATCACCCAACTGACTTTCACGCCTAAGGCCAGACTAGAATACTTCTGGTTTCTAGGCTAGCACCTTAACCACAACACTAAACTAGCTCTCATTTATTTTTTTACTTTTCCTGGTGTTTTTCATCCAAGTGCTCACCTGCTCAGTATTTTCAAGCTCAATCAAGGAAAAACAACTCACTTTTCTAAGGCCCTGGACACATTCTACAATGTTCTTTTTTCTGAGTTTTGAAAAGGAATGGTTGTTTATATGAGATAAATCCTAGGTAGATACCAAATGATGAAATGGACTGCTGAGGTGCATTTAAAACCTTAGGAATGTAAGATTTCATCATGCCAAACAGAAACAGAACAGAAAACTGCATGACAAAAGTTCCTGCAACTTAATCCAAGCATCTGTCCTATCCCAAGAAAGAATGTAAAATCACTTACGGCAACTTCTTGAAAAACTGATACATAATACAATAATGGTCACATCTGATTGTATCTTTGCTCTGTTCAGACATTACCTTCCTACTGTGTAATCAATCCCAAAATAGGAAGAGCAGATCCTCCCCACTTTTAGTTGAGCTGGTGATATAAAGGAATGCTTTCATTTCTTGTTTAAAGTCTCTGTTTTAATTCAGTATGAAGAACTCTTGAATAAAAAAAATCAGTATTCTAATATTACAATATTATGTTGATAATGCTAGCTTTTAGGCACTTTTAAATGTTTCATAGGTTTCATTGTTATTACTGAAATGGTTATAATTCTTATTGATGTTATTTTATACTGATTTATGATGGAAATAAAGACGTGTGCATGGAGATGACAGCAGAGGATCTACAGGTAGTCCTTGACATACAATCATTCATTTAGTGACTGTTCAAAGTTAGAACAGCACTGAAAAAAGTGACATGACTATTGTTCACACTTGCAACTGTTTATGTGGAAAACAGGAGACAGAAACATGGACTATGTGTGTTGACTTGAGGTGAACAAAATAAAAACGAGAACATAAAAATACGTTCTTTTTAGTTCTTTTTAGTTCATTTTACTCTCTTATCAGTTGATATTTATCTTAATTTCTCTCTTTTTTGTTTTGGTTTTATTATTAAGATTACCCTTTATTATTCTGACCTGTTACCTCGGATATTTTCTTGTATGTACTCTTTCATTTCCTTTAATCCTATAGGTAGCCTTCAACTTATGTGATCCCACAATGGGAATCACAATTTCCATTGCTAAGCAAGGCAGTTGTTAAGTGATGTATGCCTTGCCATAAAACAGGAAGCGAGAAGTTGAGTAATGTATTAATATTTATTCTCTGGCGCCTTTTCCTGCAAGTTGCCATCATTCCCTAGCTAGTGGTAGGTACTTTAGGTAGTCCTCGACTTACAATCCCAATTGGGACCAGAATTTCTGCTGTTAAGCAAGTCAGTTGTTAAGTGAGCTGTGCCTGATTTTACAACCTTTTTTCTCCCGCTTGTTAACTGAATGACATGGTCACTAAGCAAATCTGGCGTGTTTATTGGAAGGTGGCTGGGAAAGTCGCAAATGATGATGACAGGATCCCCAGATGCTGCAACCATGCCGGTTGCTAAATTCCTGAATTTTGATCACCTGGCCATCGGGACATTGCAACGGTTGTAAATGTGAGTACTGGTTGTAAGTCACTTCTTTCAGTGCCAATGTAACTAAACAAATGGCTGTAACGTGAGGACTACCGTTAGTCCAAGATTTCACGAACGCATCAGATCATGGATTAAGGCCGAGATCTGCACCACCCAACAGGCTACACAAAGCTTGGTAAACTCCTACTCTGGTTCCACTTCAAAAGCCCTAGTGGTATGAATTGGGGTCAATAATTATGAACTCTGACATCATAAGAACTTAGTTGTTCTTATCCATTTTCCAATTTACAGTATCAGCTTACAATTGTTATTCTGGCTGATCTTGCAAGATTGACCATCATGAATTGCCCTAATATTTCAAGAAGAATTCTGCTGCATAAGAAGACTACAGATCCTATTTTGATCATCACCACATCGCCCAAATTTGCCAGCTTTGACCTCTGTGAAATAAAATGCAAAACTATGTTCAAGAACAACAGGACAAGGACCGTGTCAAACACTCTCATCCCAGGTTGCCAAGGTCAACAGTGCACAATCTGAAAGAAGAGAAGCGACAACGAGGACAAAGTCTGGTGTGTCCCACAGGGGAACCCCCAGGCTGGTGTTGCTGCTGCTGCCCATAACACAACCGGCTGCGGTGGGCAAGCTGCCAATCACGGAGGTCCAGCATCAGGATCAGCTCCCCGGTTCCCTCCCCGCCTCCCCATCCCTTTCCCTTCCATACCGCCAGGAGGAAACGGGCGGCGATAGAGCCCCTCTTGCGCCGGGGCGAAGGCGGCATCGTGGTTCCCGCTCGGCTTTGGCTGGCTGCTGAGGCTCCCGCCGGTCTGTTTACGGAGCCTGGGTGGACGCTCCCGCCGCCTTCTCCCCGAGAGAGCCTGGCGGATGCTCCGGGGCAGCGCGCTCGACTGGAGAGCCGCTGAAGGTGCGCTGAGATTATAAACTGGCCACCTGCTAAACAGGGGGCGGGGGAGAAAGAGAGAGAGCAAACGCTGCTCGAGGATCGTGCGTAACCCCACCCCGCCCTTTTGCCGGATTGCCTTGACATCAGCTACGGTTTAAGGAAACATAACTTATTCGGCTTCTTTTTACCCCGCCTTCCCACTCAGGAATCCACTACGCGGCCACTTGGCAGGTTCTTGCTGTTGTCTGCTGTGTTCAAAGCAAGAATAAAAGTAAAATTTGAAAGTAAGTAAAAGCAAGTTTTTTTTTAAAAAAAAAGTATCTTCTTTTTCTTTAATCTTCAGCGTTAAGTCTACCCATTTCTGCACAGTCCAGTATTTTCTGGAAGATACAGAATATTTTCAAATATGGGACATATTTTATCAATGGCTGGAGAAACGGGGTAGAAATTAGGAATTTAATGTGTATTATTAAGTAAAACAAATGGACCCAGACAACACGTTGTTTACCATGAATTGTAAATATAGAAAACTAATAAAATATTATTATTATTATTTTTAAAAAAAAACAGTAAACCCTAGGTGGAAATTAGCAAGTTATTGGGAACAGCTTTTTTGGGTTTTTTACAGGAAAAAAGTGTGCAGTCTTTCCATACTACTAAACAGTAGTAATTTAGTTCTCAGGTACTTATCCACACAAGACTAAACTTTTTTTGGTTGATTGATTATGTGCCATCAAGTCATTTTCGACTCCTTTGTTGTTGTTAGTTGCGAAGTCGTATCCAACCCATCGCGACCCCATGGACAACGTTCCTCCAGGCCTTCCTGTCCTCTACCATCTTCTGGAGTCCATTTAAGCTCACACCTACTGCTTCAGTGACTCCATCCAGCCACCTCATTCTCTGTCGTCCCATTCTTCTATTGCCCTCAATGTTTCCCAGTTTCGACTCCTAGCAACCACATAAAATAGATTGATGCTCTATAGATGCTCTATTCCCAACTTGGTTTTTCATATCTTCCAGTGGTGTATTCATCGCCACTATAACAGTTTATCCATGTTGCTGCAGTCATCTTCTTCCTTTTCCTTCCTCTTTGGCATCGTTATAGCCTTTTCCGGAGAGTTGGGTCTTCTCCAATACCAAGTTAAAACTGTCAATACTATAGTCTAACTTTTCCTTCCATAAAGTGTTACAGAGATGGCTTGCACAGTTTTGATTTTTGTAAGCATAAATACATCAAGGCACTTGAATATCTTTTCCAAGGCCTTTGTGGCTGCGGTACTAGATGCTAGTTTGCAATGCATTTCTTGACTACTTGTTCCTTCGCTGTTGATGGTTGATCTTAATTATAAACAATAACATCTCATTACAGTTACAGTACACATTACCGTAATGTCACATAACAAATAACTCTGTTGAAAAACACCTTGTTTTTAATATTCTTAAAAAGTATCTTGTGTCATTCTTTAGACAAAACTGGGGATAATTTTATATATTGAACTAAGTAAAATGATTTTGCGAATGGGGGAAATAAAGCAGGGTTCCGTCTCTTTTGTAATTTGCCTTCACTGCTTCTATAAAAAATAATAAATCTATTCAGAAGATTTAAGGTAAGACAAATGCAACCAATTCATTCAATTGCTTGGATAAAATCTGGATTACTCAAGATAAGGAGGATACAGCTATTTGACTGGAATAAGCAATAAATGTAATACAACTAAAACCTTCACAGTTAGGCTGAGAGAAGTAAACAAGACACACACATACACACACACCATAGATCAAATGTAAGATTAATTGTGGATTCAAAGCAGCCATAAGGAAAAACCAGATACAGTCATTAGATGTTAGTATGATTAGATTTTTGAAAGCTTGGGAACACCAAGTAAAACAGTCACATCTGAACTCATCTGTTACAAACCTGTATATTCATATAATTCTGGCTGATCCTTGTCTCTTTCTCCAGTGCGCCAGCAATCTCATCCAAATTTAGGATTGAACATTAAGTAGAAAAAAAAGTGGAAATATTTGTTGCCAAATCAGAGTGACACTAAGGGCCAGGCTGTTTTGAACACCCTATGGTGGAAAGATAGATTATATACTTTACTGGAATTTATATCTGTTATTTTCAGTATATAGCATAGGTATTTTGGGTTGTTTATGTTGATCATTTTATCTTTACAGATGAATCACTCATTTAAAATTTAAAGACTGTCACTCCAATCGCAGTATCTAGGGTGGAGTTGAAAGACGAAAAGAGAAACCCTTAGTTTTACCAATTGCCTCACTTCATTGTTTTCTAGTGGCTCATCCTAAACCATTTTGTGGTGATTTGCTAAGCAAGGTAGATCACACCTCTTTGTAGTGCTAAGTGCTTTGCCAAGTTGAATGGTGCCAAAATCTGGCAGCACAGGTTTTGGGTCTTTTTTCGGGCACCAACAACAGTCTACTCATAATTTATCATAAACACATACTCAAACTTGTCACTCTAACACAGCCTTCTCAAAGCAATGGCTGACATTACAATTAGAAAGTAATAATTTCCCACTCCAGACTAAATTGTTTGATTAGATGTCCCCAACTTTTGAGGTTGAAAGTAAAATGCCTGTTGGTTTTTCAAATTATTGTTATTCCTTTCTTCTGCTGTCACCATCACTAATTAGTGTGTAGTCTTAAGTCTACATAACTGAGTAGAACGTGAAGATAGAGACCTTTGGTTTAGCATAGAAACCAAGGAACAAATCGACTTATTTAATAACATAACACGAATTTTAAACAGATTCACTTAATTTCACAAATTGGCTACATCCCTTCAATTCAAGCATATCCAAATATTCTTCATTTGGCTCCCTGAGAAGGAAAAGACAGTGTTCTCAACCTCCCTTGGACCTATCCTTCCACCTACATGTTCAAAATCCATTTCTTTGTTTTTTTTCCTCCTGGAATTTAATTGAGAGGAGATTCTCTCATTGCCATCTTTTAATAGGTGGCTCCATCACTTCTTAAGTATCACACAGCTAAAATCCCATTGATTTAAAAGGATGGAAGAAAACACTTAAGAAAACATCTAGGGCAGGGGTCTTCAAACTCGGCCCTTTTATGACTTGTGGACTTCAACTCCCAGAATTCCTCAGCCAGGCATGCTGGCTGAGGAATTTTAGAAGTTGAAGTCCACAAGTCATAAAAGGGCTAAGTTTGAAGACCCCTGATCTAGGGCTTGGCTCCCATGTTCTGCACTCAGAAGGTCTTCTGTCTATAGAAGACTTCATTCCTGACTTCAGGAAAGCAACGAATCTAGCAGTGTTGAACCAAAGAAGCTTCTGCTGCTATTTAGTTCCTAAATGTCGAATTGAGTTTCTGGAATAATATTGGTTTGCAAACATGCCTGGCCTGAATAACTGAATAATAGTAGTAGTTGTAACATTTACCATGGCAAGAGTTGCAGTCCAGATGCATCTGAAAACAGCTAACGTGGTGCAACTTGCTATAGGGTGGTACATTCCCCAAGCATTGAGATAGTAAGGTTGGAGTTTGGGGAGACCATAGATGAGTTGATGAAGATGATGGATTAAGCACCTGGATTGCTTTGATTTGTTTTGGGAGCCACTCGGAGTTCTATTTTACAAGAAGAGTGGCAATAAAAATGTTTAAATAACTAAATGAATAGATATCTATATAGTCAATAACAGGTATTTTAGTAGTTGAGTTCTCCATATATTTCAATTGTCCAAAAAGGCATCCTGCCAATCTAAGCAGATAAGGAGCAATATGTTCTACCCACCCTGGATGTACCCTAACACTTTCTTAGAAAAGGGTTTAAATTCTAGATCACTTAAAACATGCTTTTCATAAATTCAACATGTATGCCTGTGTTGAAAATAAACCAAGTAGAGGAAAGCACAATAATATATAAATAATACACAGGTCATTCAAAAGGAGAAGTCAGGAAAATCTTTCCCAGATAAATCGTTGCTCTTTAGATATGGAAACTATTACTGTTTCCCCATTCCTTTTCAATATATTCATAGTCTGAAATTACAAACCCAAGTAACATAATTGCCATAAAAGAATGTTTATCTAATGCAGAGCGAAGCTGAACATGAAAATGAATTTGATATCTATTCAACGTAATTGCACTTAGTCACTACCAGTTAAAAGCTTGATTAAAGTTTCATTTTTGCAGCAAACTGCCAGGTCATGTAAGATTTGTTGGGGATGGGAGATTGAGTGAGTTGTCCAAAGCACTCAGAAAGCTTCCATGGCTGAAGATGGACTGAAACCTGAGTCTTCCCTCTCCTAGTCCACTGCCTTAACCACTGCATCACATGGGAGTATTAGTTAGATTTCACTATGCCTAAAAATATTAGAATCACGCAAGCATGGTATTCCCAGCGATGCTGTGTGGAAGCAACAGTTGGACTTTGAAGAAGCAAGATAGGAAAAGTTTTGAACTTTTATCCTGGAGAAGTCTCCTGAGAATATGGTACTTTGGACAGCAAAAAGAACAAATAGATGAATCTTCAAACAATTAAACCCAGAGTTTTCATTCAAGGCACAAGTGAGGGTCAAATTATCCTGCTCAAGTCATAGCTAAAGACCTGGCTCTCTAGAAAAGGCTCTAAAACTCAGAGAGGTGGAAGGAAAGACAACAAGAGAATGACCAACAGCAAGGTGGATAGATTCTGTTGAAAGCACCGGAAGACCAGCTTAGGGACAGATCATCATGAAGAAAAGCTATCTGTGTTGAAAATGACTTGATGGCATGCAATCATCATCAATCATGTCTGCAATCAGCATTTGTAAAATTTTCCATATAATTCAAAGACATCTGTTGTCATCACATGCATTGAATCTCTTCACACTGAAGCTTTGTATAGCCCTTTTCAAAATTTCTCCAGGTAGATGATGTTCCAAAATCCATCTTTTTTGCTCTAGGATTATCAAAGTTGTTAACGTACATCTATCAACATGTTTACATTTCAATTTAACATTTTCTTCATATTCAGGAATATATTTATGCGAGATAAAATGCTGCTTTTCAGCTATTTTTTTTTCAGGTGAGTACATTTTTATCACCTCTAATCATATAATTCTTTTAGGTAAAGAATGCTCAATGGAGCATAGAAATGATGTGGATGTTAAATTATGTGGAGGCTAAAACATATGAAGAACGGTTGCAGAAATTGGGTATGTCTAATTTAATGAAAAGAAGGACTAAGGGTGACATGATAACAGTGTACCAATATCTGAGGGGCTGTCACAATGAAGAGGGGGTAAATTTATTTTCCAGAGCACCTAAAGGCAGGACAAGAAGCAACGGATGGAGACTAATCAAGTAGAGAAGCAACCTAGAACTAAGGAGAAACTTCCTGATACTTAGAACAATAAATCAGTGGAACAACCTGCCTCCAGAAGTTGTGGATGCTCCAACCACTGGAAGTTTTTAAGAAGAGACTGGGCAACCATTTGTCTGATGGGGTTTCCTGCTTGAACAGGGGGCTGGACTAGATGACTTCCAAGGTCCCTTCCAACTCTTAATTCTGTTATGAATCACCCAATATTAAATACAGTATATGCTCCCCAGTTCCTAGAGTCGAAGAATTCCCTTCATCTGTTAGATATTCAAGATCAACTGAAACGAAAGTGACCACATTGAGGAGAATTGGGTATTTCAGTATTTGATTACCATTTGAAAAGATAACTGTTTCCTAGGAATATCCCTTTTCTGTCAAGTTGTGCCAAACTTCTAAAAACCACACAACCTGTACATATCTGATGAGGGATTATTAAAGCTCTGGGGAAAATCATATGAAACAAAGTGTCAATATACAGAGTGTCCAAAATTGAAATCATATGCTACGCAAAAAAATGTAAGAACTACACTCAAAGCATAGTACAGCAATGTGCAATGTTTGATGAGTGAAGGCCAAAATTCAGATTTTGAAGAACTGTAGGAAGTCATCTACTGATGCTATACAGTGGCCACAAAGGGGCATGGCTACAGTGACCATATTTTCTTGGAAAAAGTAAAAGTCAAATCTGAACAAAAAAGGTGCAAATCTGAAAGAGGTTGATAAGAATTTTTTTTAAAAAAAAAATTAATTAATAATGTTTTTAACTTTGGTTTCCAAAAGAAAATTCAAGAGCAAAACCATCTGCAGCGCATGGCCACGCGAGAGCGGACCTCTGCTCCCCACGGCCAGTTTCTTCCTGCTTAGGGGACCCTAGATGGGTCCAAAGTTGCCCCGGAGAGGTGACTGTGAAGGAGGGACGCCCCGTCGATCTTGAAGCGACGGCAATCACTTCATTTGATCCGGGGAAAACCCTCCGAATCAGCGTCTAGCCCAAGCTGCTTGCAGCCGAAGTCCCAGACCCAAACTTAAACATCGGTGAACAGCATGCTTGGAATTGGTGAGAGTACTGATCTTCTTTCTTCTATCTACTATTTAAATCCTTGAAAAGATCCCCAAAGCAAGAAAACCTCCAGAAGTGAAGGGAGGGGATTATATCCCCCTTCCCTTACATACGGAAGCGGCGAATTAACATAAAAGGTTGAAAGAGATATACTAAAATTTGATTTAAAATATTTCAGTCTGGACAAATCTAGGAACTAAAAAACTGTCAAGATTATACCCTAAAAAATTTCTGATGGAACTATAAAAATATATAACAAAAATAACTTTTTGATGGAAAGAAAAACTGAAAAAAGAAATAACTGCTGACACCTAGTGGAGAATCAAAGAATAGAACACTAACAATAAGGACTCAGAAATTGGCAGAATGCCCAGAAACAAAGAAAAAGTTGTTCCTTTGAATTGCAAATAACCTTGAAGACAGCTGGGAACAAAGGAAGAGCCAGCTATAAGATTAAAAACTGTTTGAAAGAAAGAAAGAAAAAACACCTGGACTGTTGCTTAAACCTAAGAACTGTTTATGGAAAAAAAAACTTTGGCTTTTTGACTAATCCTTTAGAGGAGAATTTGCAGGATTTAAAGTGGCTTAATATACTGAATCTGTAATTTTTACTGACTGATTTTTACTTACTTGACTTTTGAATTAAAACATTGATGAAAGATTATTTGAAGGGGGGAGACAACATAGATATCACATACGTATCAAAAAATGACAGGATGCCACATTCAATATTTTCTCCTGAAGGACTTAGCCTGGAAAATCAAGGGCCTCCAGAAGCAATACTTCAAGGCAAGATAAATACTTTCCCGGAGGAAATATATGTAATGTTAGGACAAATATAAATGACAATAGATTCAAACCACGACAAAATTAGAAACAACTTTGAGGATTTAAATAAGCATATTTCCAATCTAAATCTACAATTAAAAAATACCCAGGAAATAACAACAAAGGAACAAACAAATCAGACAGCAGATTACAAACAGAAGAGTATGATCAAATTGATGAAATAACAAAGGAAAAGAATTACAATTTGACGCAAACAGGAAAAAATCTACAAGGTTCTGATACAACAAGAAAAATGGAATTATTAGGAGAACTATTAAAGTTTGGGGGACAGAAAGAATTTATCTTACTTACTTCATCTTTTGTATTAAGATAAAAATAAGATAAATAAGATAAATAACCTTTATTGTCATTTTTATATTGTGGGCACAATGGCACACATAAAAAATGAAATTTAGTTGCCCGCTCTCAAAGTGAAACATATACATGACACACACCTAAACATACTATGTACAACATATATATAGACCCACATCCCTACATATACATAGCAAATAAATATTAAATACTGTCCATCTTGAATATATAACGCAAGGAGGAAGTTTGAGAGTTCGCAAGGTTAATGCTGTATGGAATGAAACTATGGCTGAATCTGGATGTTCTGCTACGGATACCATGAAGCCTCCTCCCAGAAGGTAACAAGGAAAACAGGTCGTGAAGAGGATGTGTAGTGTCCCAGAAAATCTTGTGGGCCCTGCTCAAGCAACGCTTCTGTGCTATGTCCTGGATGGTAGGGAGGGAACTGCCAATGATCTTTTCGGCCATCCTCACCACTCTCTGCACTGCCTTCCTGTCTGAAGCAGTGATGCCTCCAAACCAGACTGTGATGCTGTATGACAGGATGCTCTCGATTGTCCCCCTGTAGAAAGTGGTCAGGACAGGGGAAGGAAGATGTGCTTTTCTCATGCGGCGCAGAAAATGCAGGTGCTGCTGTGCCCGCTTCACCAGTTTCTCACTGTTTAGCGACCAAGTCAGCCTACTCGTTAGCTGCACACCCAGGAATTTGATGCTGGTAACCATCTCCACAGGTGAATCATTAATGCACAGAGAAGTGTGGCTGTGCCTGCCCAACAACATTTGTAAAAATACAGGAACTGTTGGGTAAGCGGATTACATCAACTTGGAAAATTACTTCGCAAAAGAAGAAGATCAGAGACAGATACAAGAGATTTGACTCACTCTACCAGATGGACTATTACGTGAATAAACATTTGTTTGAATATGGCTAAAAGACCAGAGAAGTTCGAACATAAAGGGGCCCTATAACAAGAAGGATAATGAGATTTAAGTAATATAGTATGTTTTATAATATGTTAAATGTTCAAATAGTAGGTTGATGTAACTTTTATTAATATATAAGTAAAATATATACTGATTAAAAAGGATATTATATCTAGATACTATAAGACAGATAAAAAGTATAGTATTTTTATAATGCATGACATAAAATATTGGGATGATGTACCTAAATGGGAAAATTTAGACAGTGAGATGACTAATATGAAGAAATTATGACTGATAAGAATTGGATTGAATATAAGGGAATCTAAGCGAACAAAAATTATAAAAATAGGATGTATGCTGAACTAATGAGATGATAGTTATGAGAATAATATAAACTGAAAAAAATGTTATATAGAGAGATTATTATTTGTATAAATATAAAAAATGCCTATACCTAATCATTTATATATTGAAAATATTAAGAATTATATTTTGGCTAAGGTTGAAGAAGGAAAATACAATTGGGAGAAGGGAAGATCAAAGAAATGTACTATTAATTAATATATTAATTATGGAATTATCAAATTTAATCATTATTGACTGTTAATTAATTATTACTGTCCTTTTTTTTCTTGTTAAAATATAAACCAAGACAACACACTGTATAACAGGTACTGGAGATTGTTATAGTTAAAAACCAATAAAATATCTATAAAAAAAAGAAGAAATGTTCCTTAAGCCACTATTTTTAAGACTGTTCTTCTCCAAATACATCTTTCATGGTCAATTGTTTTCAATGAGACTTCAAACTTAAGTCAACACTGGTTGCAGCTCCTCCCCTTGACTTGTTGGAGCAGATTTTCTACAAACAACCTTGGTGAAGGCATTATTTTTCCACCCATAAGAAAAGGGCTTGCATGATCAGTTTTGTTTGTGTGATTCTTGGAGTTTCAGGAAATGGCGAGATAGAATTTGAGAATATTCTGGCAATGCCATGCAGTATCTGCCATCTCCATTAAGCAAACAAATCAAATCAAAATCCACTTTCATGTGAATGAGAAAGTAATTTATGTCACTTATATAAAACACATCAAAATTAGACCTGGCATGTTTATATGGCATGCTAAACTTCATTAGTGTTAATATGACTCATGTTTTTGTGGTTTACTGTGCTGTGTGAACTCTACATTTTCATTCAATTGTATTTGAAAATTCAGAAAATGGGATACTTTAGTAACCATATTGAGTAGGTTTCCTTATGAGAAAATTTGCGTGGAAGGCGCCTGTTCATCATACCATTTAATTTGTTCTTTTTAATTCTGTAGTACCAGCACTTTCTGGATGCCCTTTAAATGCAAAAAACAGGTAGTGATCTTGATGATGTCATTTAGCAAGAGCCATTCAACTGGAAATAAATTTAAATCCCATCATGAGAATGAGGAAATAATTGGTGTTATTGAAACATTGCCACAAACACTGAATGAATCTCACTAACCCTATATAAGATAAGATAGATAAGATAACCTTTATTGTCATTTTTTACTGTGGGCACAACGACACACATCAAAAATGAAATTTAGTTGCCCGCTCTCAAAGTGAACACATACATGACACACACCTAAACATACTATATACAATGTATACATACTAGATACAACATATGTATAGACCTACACCGCTAAATATACATAACATATGAATATTAAACACTATCCATCTTGAATATGTAATGGAAGTAATATGTAATGTAATATGTAGTGTAGTGTAATATGTAGTGTAATATGAGATTTTATGTCTCTTAAATAATGCCTGTAAAAAAAGAAGCATAGTATTGGGACAGATAATCTTATGTTCAAACTTTAAAATTCTTCTCAAGATTTCCCCACAGACTTCAGAATTATGTATACTGCATCTATGGCAAGTAAACAAGTCTCCTTTGCTGAATAAAGAACATAAAGATTATATGTACAATAAAAGCTTTGTTTCTTATTAAAGGCTGCCTTGGAATATTGGAATTGTCCAATTTGGCAGAAATAGATCTCAAACTCCATCAAGAATTTCACACTAATTTTATTGCTTCTCTCTCTTACTTCTGTGGTTTTCAGAGCTGTACAACTTTTAGCAGCTTGAAGGCCATACTGAGATGTTTGTGGCTCACTAAAATTCATGGGTCTAGGACGTATTTTATAATTCAATGGTTTGAAGTAATAAAATGGGTGCATTTACCATACGGAAAATTAAGGCATTCAATTTTGCCCTGTAACCTCGCAATCCTCAATTTAAAAAAAAAAAAAAAAAAGATTCCAAATTGTTAACCTTAATTTGCTGGTGGACTGCAAATGAATTGCAGCCTGTGCTCATTGCACATTTGGTTTATTGTCACAAAATGACATTTTTTTCCTGAATGTTATTCATTATATTTATACACTAATTCTCTTCCAAAGTGACAGATAACAATTTAAAAAGAGACAAAGGCTGACAATCTAAAAAGTCTTGATACCAGTTAGATGGAAGCAGAAGGGCAGACCTTTTGACCAGAAAGAAGCGGCAACTGAAATGCTGGCATTGAAATGCAGTTCAGGCCCAGTTCAGGCTCATCCTTTGTTGGTGAGGGCTCTTATTGTTGTTCTTCTGGCTGGTGGATGGGACATACAGTAATCTGCTGCCTTTCATCTCTACTGTCCCAGAAGAGCTTTTCATAAACATTCAAACTACAACCAGAGAATTTTCTAACCTCCTTCCATTGCCATAATGAAAGCAAAGGAATAACCTCTCCCATATTCCCATCCTCAGAATGCCCACTCCAATAACAACAACAACAACAACAATAATAATAACAACAACAATAATAATAATAATAACAACAACAACAATAATAATAATAATAATAAAGTTGGAAGGGACCTTGGAGGTCATCTAATCCAGGGCTTTTCAACCTGTGGTACGCGTACCACTTGTGGTACATTAACAAGGGGCAGGTGGTACGCAGCCCAGCCTAGCCAAGTGTAGTGGGGGAGGGAATGAGCCAGCACAGGCAAGGACTTACAGTGAGAGTCCTCTGGAGCTGCAGAGTGGGTGGGGTGGGACAAAGGCCCCAGGCTCACTTCTGGCTCACCCTCCCCCATGAGAAAGGAGGAGGAGGGGGGCGGAGACAGAGGTTATAAAAGGAGGCAGTTTGGGCGGGAGAGGGAGAGAGAGAGAGAAAAGCAGCCTTGGGAAGAGGCCGAGTCAGCTCTAGCTGCACCGAAGGAGGAGGGTGGGGGGGGAGAGGAGAGGAGAGGAGATCAAATCAAGCAGGCCGGCCATGAGCTGATTTGCAACTGCTCTGGCAGCCACCTGTGCTGGCAGCAGCAAACAGGCAAGAAATGCAGTGGGGGAGGGGTCGTCCTCCAAGAGGAATGAAAAAAGGTAGCAATGGCTGGAGGTGAGGCACAGAGGAGGGAGGGAGGGAGATGGAGAGTGGAAGGATTCTTATGTGCTTTTGTGACTTTGAAGTTCTGGGATTTGTGCAATGTGGGCTTTGTGTTCTTAAGGAGTGTTTGGCAATTTCTATTTGGCTGATGGCTGATGTCTCGTGTTAGCTTCTATTGCTCTGCTATTGTTAGCTCTAAGTTTTGCTGCAAGGGATTTTGAAGTATTTTTCTCCTGAATGTATTTTGCCTGTAGATGCCTTTACTTATGAATGGAGCCATTTGGGGAGGCTGCCTTAGCCGGCAGCCAATACTTACTATTTTTTTTTCTTCCTTACTTTCCTTTCTAGCCAGTAACTAATTCTTAAAGGGGAATGTGCCTTTTTAAGCTAGTTCACTCAGAAGTTTGTCTTTTCTGTTTCTGGAGGCTTTTCCTTGTTTGATGAATATATGGAAGAGAAAAAATATGGGGGGGGTTCAAATTCTTCCTTCAGAAGGAGGTGGGCATGAGAAAGAGGGAGGGAGGGACGCCTTAGCATTTGGTCACCAGCAGCCCTGCCATTGACTTTACTTGTCAAAAGGTTGCAAAAGGGGATCACATGACCCTGGGACACTGTGACCATCATAAATATGAAAGTTGCCAAGCATCCAAATATAAATCACATGACCCTGGGCATGCTGCAATGGTCATAACTGTGAAAAATTGTCATAAGTCATTTCAGTGCAATTGCAACTTTGAACAGGGTGTGGTTTTTTGGTCATCAAGTTTTTGACACCTTGCTAGGTGGTACTCGAATATTGCCATATCCTAAAAGTGGTACAATCGGTGAAAAGGTTGAAAAGCCCTGATCTAATCCAACCCCCTGCTCAGGCAGGAAGCCCTATACCATTTCAGACAAATGGCTGTCCAGTCTCTTCTTAAAAACTTCCAGTGTTGGAGCATTCACCACTTCTGGAGGCAGGTTGTTCCACTGGTTAATTGTTCTAACTGTCAGGAAGTTGTATTACAGCTCGTAAGAAAATTACATTTTTCTGATCAAATGGCCTTTGGACTATTCAGAAAGTAACATCCATTGAGAGGAAACTTCCTCAGGATTCTCTCGTTGCTTTCTGATGTCACTTTCTTGTTGTGAACAAGCAAGGCTCAGTTCTGGACATCCAGCATTTCTCAGCATAGAACCCTCCTAATCTGTCTTCAATTCCATAAGTCCCAGCTAAGCTGACCTACTGAGAATTAGAAGAGTTATAGATCAAAGGATTCCTTTGTAGATTGATGGGTCTACCAAAATTGTCTGCAATACTGTTAAAAAAACTATTACTTAAAATCAATCATATTTAATAATAATATGCCAATTAAAAGTACAAAAGTACATATAGTCAAGGCCATGGTTTTCCCAGTTGCAATGTATGGCTGTGAAAGTTGGACCATAAGAAAGGCTGGGCGCAAAAGAATTGAGGCCTTTGAACTATGGTGCTGGAGAAGACTCCTGCGAGTCCCTTGGACTGCAAGGCGATCAAACCGGTCACTCCTAGAGGAGATTAACCCTGACTGCTCCTTAGAAGGCCAGATCCTGAAGTTGAAACTCAAGTACTTTGGCCACCTAATGAGAAGGAAGGACTCACTGGAGAAGAGCCTAATGTTGGGAAAGATTGAGGGCAATAGAAGAAGGGGACGACAGAGAATGAGGTGGCTGGATGGAGTCACTGAAGCAGTAGGCGTGAGCTTAAATGGATTCCAGAAGATGGTAGAGGACAGGAAGGCCTGGAGGAACGTTGTCCATGGGGTCGCGATGGGTCGGACACGACTTCGCCACTAACAACAACAACGCCAATTAATAATAGCAAATTAATACACTACCAACAGATTTTTTTGGAATGAGCAATACATTTTGGCTTTTAACTGAGAAAAAATTGCAGAATGAATATTACGAATATGATTTGTACCCCAACACTCAAATGTTTTCCTATCTGAAAACTGCAACATTTTTCTTCATTGTGTTGATGTTGAATGTCTTGGCATGCTAGAAATACATACAATTACTTCTGCTTGTCTGTTGGAGGCTTAACACATCTGGAGTTACTTTTATAGTGGCTTACGAATACTTCTGTTCCTCAATTGTACTGGAATATGATGTTACAGATAGAACACAGATTAAAAATAAACAGGTATGCTATGCTATGACCTTCTCCACTAGGCCCACCCCCTTTCCTTCCCCTCCATTCCCTGATTCTTTTTAAAGGTCTGTTTACATTTCTACAAATCTCAAAAAATTCTTGAACATGCTGACTTGATTCCATCCCCCTTGCACACTTTCCCACAGAGCACAAGGTTGTATTCTCCAATTATTTTAATTTTCTAACAATAACTCCAGGCTTAGAAAGCATCTATTCCTAGTGAGGTCAGATTGGTGACACGAGCCTTAGTTATTTGCACTTTGGATTAGTGCAACGTACTGTCCCTAGGTCTACTGTGAAGAGACTTCAGATACAACCAGTCTTTTTAAAATATCATTTTATTAAACCTTTCAGAGTATAAAATACAAGCGAAAATGAAAATAATGAGAAAGGGGGAAAGAGAGACGTGTAGAATGAAAAGGAAAGGGGGGGGGAACATTAACCTCTGACTCTTCTCAGTGCAGTAGAATAAACATAACAACATTACAGCCTCAACTTTTTTAGAAAACAAGAAAAAGATACACAGCCAGTCTGCAGTGCAGTTTTGAGAACTCTGGCAGCCTTGTGTGGACAGGACTATATTACAGTGCCTTGGTTCAAAATATTAACATTGGAAGGGACCTTAAGACCAGATTGGAGGTTCATACCAGATTGAATTAAATCCCAAGGAAGAAAACAGATCATCTGTCAGGCTCTTTCCAAATGGGAAGTGTAAGCAGCCAAGGAAGCTTCTGAATTAATAGAAAATATGTAGCACTATAGAAGCGGTGAATGCTCCAACACTGGAAGTTTTTAAGAAGAGACTGGACAGCCATTTGTCTGAAATGGTATAGGGTTTCCTGCCTGAGCAGGGGGTTGAACTAGATGACCTCCAAGGTCCCTTCCAACTTTATTATTATTATTATTATTATTATTATTATTATTATTATTATTATTATTATTATTATTATTATTATTATTATTATTATTATTATTATTATTATTATTATTGTGCTATGCTATGCTGTGCTGTGCTGTGCTGTGCTATGCCATACTATTACTGTATATAGTTGTCTATCTCGTATACTGATTCTATGCAGCTCACATCAATTTAGAAAAACAAAGATAAAAACATAATATTCTTTCCCCCCCCCCGCCCCCAGGTGCCAAATCAAACAGCCTTCCTGTTCAGTTCCTTAAACACTGCCAATGTTAGCACCCTCTTTACTGACTTTAATAATAATGTTCCAGAAAGATCAAAAGGAAAATCCCCTTGGAGCCATTATATTTTTATGTACCTAAGAAGAAATGTTCTAAAATGGATTTATTACTGAACAAACTACCCCAACGTACAAAATCTGACATTGCAAAGGATAACTAATAGGCACTTGCTTGCCTATGTTATCTGTCTACCAACTTCCAGGTCCAGCCTAGGAAATTCTGCACAAGGAGAATCCCACTTTTTAAGCAAGCAACCACTTAATGTCTCATCAAGAAAGCCTTCTGCAAATGTAGACTAAATCACAAAATGGATGTCAGCTCGTTGTCAGATGAATTGAGCTGAGCCCAGGACAACAGCAGTCCTCATTTGCTGCAGGTTTTCCTAAGGGGGTCAAATATAGATCCCACGTCGTCCAGGAGATTGTTAGGGAGGTTATTTTTCTCATCTTCTGGAACAAGCAGGGACAATAAAGATTTGCTTTTCTCCAGCGTTCCTTCTTCTGCATAAACATGAGGCGTGTAAGAAACTATATTGCCCTCCAGGTTGTTGATTTTCTTACATTTCTAAGAAAGAAAGAAAAATCAGACTTACTGTTTACTTACAGGTGTATTTAGGAATATTTAAGGTCCAAGGAGGCCTTTTAAAGAGGTTCCCAATAGAGCAGGGGTAGGCAACCTTGGCTCTTTTATGACTCGTGGACTTCAATTCCCAGAATTCCTGAGCCAGCATGGCTGGCTCAGGAATTCTGGGAGTTGAAATCCACGAGTCATAAAAGAGCCAAGGTTGCCTATCCCTGCAATAGAGTATTGTGAGAAAGTGAAGCTGAGATCTCTGACTGCATGAAAAGAAAAACAGCTGCAGCCCAGCAGAAACACCTCTGTCCCACACTTCCTCATGATTCAGCACAGCTCATACTTTTCTCCCAGAAACTTAAGAGGAGATAGATAGATTCATCCATCCATCCGTCCATCCATCTATCCATCCATCCGTCCATTTGTTCATTTGTTCGTACGTTCATTCATTCTGCCACTCACAGTTTACCACAAGCATCCATGCCAGCATTCCAGGTCACTGGCTAGTTGAGCCACTCCCTGAATTTTCTTTTCTTTTTTTTTCAGAACCTGAAAAAAAAATCCCTCCCAGTTTTTTGAGGGGGAGGTGGGTCAGGGAAATCACTAGGAAATCTCAAGTCTGTAGGATGAATCCAGGCTCAGTGCACATATTTAGAAAAAGAGAATCCTCAGCTTGCCTTCCAGTTGCTTACGTGTTTCAAGATAGCAGCCACTGTTTCCAAAAACTTCTCAGATGTTTTTCTGTTGTAATTTTGCCAAATGTTCACCTACAAAAAAGAGGGGGGGGGAGGAAGAGGTTCACAGTAATGCTCAACTTAAAATCCATCCAGAAGGTCTTTCCACTTCAAACATATATTTAGCTAATAAACATCATTCTTAAATGATGCATCCAAAACTATGACAAACTTGAACAATGGGCCCTATCCAACAAAATGAGTTTCAATGTGGAGAAAAGTAAAGTTTTACATTTAGGCGGGGAAAATCAAAAGCACAAGTACAGACTGGGCGAGACCTGGCTCAAAAACAGTAACTGTGAGAGGGGCCTTGGAGTCCTAGTGGACGATCACTTAACCATGAGCCAGCAGTGTGCAGCAGCAGCCAAAAAAGCTAATACAATCCTGGATTGTATAAACAGAAGCATAGAATTAAGATCATGTGAAGTATTAGTACCACTTTATAAAACCCTAGTAAGACCACACCTGGAATACTGCAGCCAATTTTGGTCACCATATCACAAAAAAGATGTTGAAAGTTTGGAAAAAATTCAGAGAAGAGCAACTAAAGGCCTGGAGACTAAAACATATGAAGAACGGCTGCAGGACTTGGGTTTGGCTAGTCTAAATAAAAGAAGAAATAAGGGAGACACGATAGCAGTATTCCAGTATTTGAGGGGCTGCCACAAAGAGGGGGTCACGTTGTTCACCAGAGCACCAGAGGGAAGGACAAGAAACAATGGGTTGGAAACTGATGAAAGAGAGAAGCAACCTGGAATTAAGGAGAAATTTCCTGACAGTGAGGACAATTAATCAGTGGAACAGCTTGCCTCCAGAAATCATGGGTGCTCCATCACTGAAGATTTTTAAGAAGAAGCTAGACAGTCACTTGTTTGAGATGATATAGGTTCTCCTGCTTGAGAAGGAGGCTAGACTAGAAGACCTCCAAGGTTCCTTCCAGCTCTATTCTATTCTATTTCTTTATGTAATACAGAGGTGGAGAATGTCTTGGTTTTCCCCCTCCCCAAGACCCCCAGAACCTGCTCCAACTTGACAAATTCAGTTTGCCCAACTGTGGGCCATTGTGAGACAAAAAACATTCAAAACTATAGCATAGGCTTAGCCATTTTTAAAACAAAAATCAACTCACCCAGTACAGCCAGCCCTGGTTCTCATCCATAATGTTCTCCCACCTACTTCGAAACTCCTAAGGACTCAAAAAAAAAATATTATTATTATTATTATTTGCCTCCCCATCCACCAGTAAGTTTCCAATTCAAATAGTTATCTAACCTGTTTTGAAGTTTCGAATGTGTTAAGGTCTAAGGTGACTAAAGGTGAATCTGTCCTAGGAGGATCCACAGTCGGTTGTATACCTTTTATGTCTGTCGCACCAGAACCACTCTTTAAGGGAAAGAAAGGAAATACAGGGCTTAAATTATAGCACACTGTTTAATGTTGGGATATTTTGTGATCTAAAATCATTGGACCAGTCACTTTCCCTCAGCCCTAATAAGGAGGTAATGGCAAACCACTTCTGAAAAAGCTTTGACCATAAAACTGCAGGGATAGAAGCAGACCATTTTAGAAATGTGTTCTACCTCTCCTTGGTAGTGATATGTGTGTGTGTGTAGAGGGAGAGAGAGAGAGAGAGAGAGAGAGAGAGAGAGAGAGAGAGAGAGAGAGAGACAGAGCGAGAAAGAAAGAAAATGAATGAATGAATGAATGAATGAATGAATGAATGAATGAATGAATGAATGAATGAATGAATGAATGAATGAATGAATGAATGAACGAACGAACGAATGAACGAATGAATTCTGGAGGATAAACCATCCTTAGATACAACTGCAAAATTAAAAGACTTTTCTATAAGAAATAATCTCAATTCTGGTATACTTATGCTTAGTGGTAGGTGAATTAAAGCTTCTAGCCTCACGTCCCTGTAACATGTTTGTCAAAAATATTAGAACCTACCCATGTTTGGCCATAAACCATTTTAAATGGTAAAAAAAAAAGAATTGAAGGTGTAAAGACATCCTGAGTTATTAAGTGTTCTTGGTCAGATTAATTGATTTTACTAACTTGAAGTACGTCAAACCATTTTTAACATCAAGATTACAAGAGTGGGAAGGGGACATTGGTGTTTGGACGGGTATCATCATAAAACAAGTCATATTTTAGAAATGACTGTTATAAGAAAAAGTGCCAGAAATTATTCAAATCAAATATAGCTGTGATGCAACTATTCCCTTCTTTACAAGTAATACTGCACAAGAGCATAAGTATGAAATCACCCCATTCATTTCATTCTGGCTGCTGCACATCATCCCTTATTGGGTAACTTCTGTGAGCATCGGATCATCTGAAAGAAGGGTGATACTTTACTCCAGTTACCTTAGTTACTTCTTTTTCATTCCAACTTTTTTTATACACTGAGGGTAGCGTTGCATGGTTCCCCAGGCCAGCTGCATTCTAAAAGGGACAAAAAGGCAGCAAAAGAAAGTCTCTTTGGATAGTTGCAAGTGACAAAACATTAAAATCTGGAAGACTTGAACTAATATTTTCTTTGGCATAAGTTCCAATGAACTCAGTGAAAGGTCCTTTAGAAATGCTAGAAATCTAGGACCTGTCCCTAAAATGTCACAGAAAGTAGCCAATGGTATTATTTCTCACCAAAACATGTTCACTCTCCTCATTGTAGTGAATCAGGGATTGGTTGCCTGCTTCATGTCGAACGAATGTAGGCCCTTTCTTCACTTTAAAGATGCAGGAATACAATAACAGAAAACACAGGCCCACTACATAAAAGGAAGGGGAAAACAAAGATGGTCACCAACTTTCTGCAACATCTTTCTCAAGTACTTTTTTTCTTATTAGCTGTCCACATTTTAGACGAATCTCTGTCTAGCAGGACAGTTTCAGCTGAAGGTTTTTCTTGGGCCATCACCTTCATTTGTTTTCCTGCCTTTTCCTCCAACTCCTTTTCTTACCATAAATATATATATATGGAAATGAAGGGTGGGGAAGACAGAATAGCTGCTTAAAGTCTTTGGATTGCTAGTCCTTGGAACCATGGAAGAATGGTGAACCAATCCATTTCATACAAGGGTGGCACAGCATATTTAGGTTAACAGCCCTTGTCAATAGTTGCATCCAGGAAAGAGGAAGTAGTTGCTTTAACATGGCAGGGTGTAAGCCCCACAGCTCACTTATAATATTTACTTGATTTAAGATCTATAATCAACCAATAGCATAACCAAAATAGATGATTCTCGGACAATTCAGAAATTACAATCCAAGAATATAAAGTAACAATCTGGCTTACTCTGCAGTAAAGTTGCCAACAAAGAGGGTTGGGGAGCCATTTGACTGTATTCTTGATATATTTTGACTACATTTTCCAATAAAATGGCTTATTTGCTTTTGACGTAACATGTAGGGTGAACCCAGGCATTATAATTTCTAATCCATAGGTTAAGGCCCCAACATAAGAGTTGGAGTCAGCCATTTATGGGTTATCCAGCAAACCAGTTAAACAATTTGTGATTTAGTGTGATCCATGTAACCAATCGTACCCAGTGAGCAAAGAAGACCAGCTATAGTATGGGAACAAATATTGGAATTGCAGTGATTGTATTGACCTTGTGTCATGTATCAAATCATGTATCATGTATCAAATCAAGTCTCTCTGCACAATTATGGTATTTATATCCATATTAGGAAGAAAAAACTTCCACAAATTTCTGTATTTTCATCTAACTGGAAAGAATCCTTAGGAAACATAGATTAAGAAAAATAATGAAGATGGGTTTCATCAATCTTGACCAATTGTATAGGAAATGATATCTGGATCCTGGTTCCTTTAGAATAAGTAAACCAGCTTGTGGAACTTTATGCTTAGCTTGGCTTGCTTCAAAATCACATCCCAATGTCACATGACAATCTGTATACAAGCCTGAGTTAAGCCATAAGTAGGCTGGTTTGTTTTTAGCTTTGCATGGGTATCTATCTATTTTGTTCATCTATTGTACTAGAATTATGTAAACTTTAATCAAGGTCATTACTGTTTGCTCAAAAGCCCAGATTTTAAAACTTCTGGTTTACTATTATGTAAACTCAGTCAAAATTTATTTAACATTTCATACCACCTTTTTATAACCACCCAAAGTCAGCATATAAAGTGATTCTAAGAACAATATAGGATACAAATATTGGTATATAAGATTAGAGTGTGGAAATAAACTATAATCAAATAAATGATGGGATCTACTTTACACGTGATAACCAATGACAGTTCCTCTGAAATCTGACTTGCTGAGATTAAATATGATGATGGATAAGATCTGATCATTCCTAATAATGGGAATGGCTAAACAAAGTAAAGAATACTGATCTGCGATTTGTCTAGGCTTCGTCCAAACCATTAGAGCCTTACTGCTCTCCCACAAGTTAGGATTACATGTCAAGATTACTCTTGATTTTAATATCCAGAGTTTTAAGAAAGCAGGTTGTCATAGATCCCATTTGGAGTTCACTGTCAACCTAAATACAAATGGAAGCTTTGAGGGTTGTTTAGCTTACAGTGAATAAATCTGGGCTACAGAAATCAAAATAACCATTAGATGGTCACAAAAATGTGCCAAAGACTGTCTTCACTCCCAAGACCATCTGGACTTTTGTTGACCAGATCTAGCAGTACTAGTTAGTTATTATAGCTTGGTGGGCTCCAAAGAGAGTGATTAACATGGCACTTCAATGTATTAATTGAATAATTCTGAATTCATAAAAATTGGTGTTTATTTTGTACTTGAAGCAGCCAAAGGTTTAATTATGTCGTTAATAGATTCCCAAACATTTACTTTTATATAAGACACATTTACTTCAGAGAGTTTTTCCATAACCAAAGCATCACAACTCAAAGGTGCTTGCTAAAATGAGCAAGGGAGAACTTGGAATAGGCCCTTCAGTGTTAATCTGAGAGTATTGGGTTGACACCCAGAAGAGACAGCATCACTCAGGTCTTTCAGAAAAGTTAAAGGCAGGATTTTGAGTTAAAGTAGATTACCTATGCACAGTAGATGCATGACACACAACGCTCACAAAATGGCAAAGGGTTTTCTACTCAGCAAAATATAAACACATTACTTACATATTAGTAATAGAAATATAGTCACAATTATGCCAATTACTGCTCCTGGTGATAGACCTGTTTGTGGAGAGGCTGACTCACATTTGATCCCATCTGGACAAGAGCATACTTGGACATTCAGAGTTTGTTGCCTAAAAACCCCTTGTAAGCCCCCTATACGGAGAGGCACCAAGTAAGTGCGAGGAGAGAGGTTTTTCAGCATAAAAAGTTCAACCGATTTACCTAAAAAACAGAGGAAAGAAACAAAAATATCCATCATTCTCCAACTATCACATCCTTGCTAAACTTATTGTGCTAATATTGCAAAAAAGACTAGCAGCTTGATGTGTTTCAAGCACTACCCACAGGAGTGAGAATACTTTAAATGTTCGGAGCTGGTTGAGTTTTTAATATAAGCTCCAGAAAAAAATCATACAAGTTGGGTTAGCTGCCCAGCCTGCCTTGAATACTTCTGAAGAAATGAATTCTAACACCCACTGCTTAGAAGCCTTTAATGGGACTGCTGACGTAACAGCAAAGAAATGAACATTATTTAAAAAAATTGTACCCAGCCTTAATCTTTAAAGTGATTGATCCCAGGGTCCTATTCCTTCCTACATACTTTGAACACTCATAGAATTATAGAATATCAGAGTTGAAAGGCATCTTGGAGGTCTTCTAGTCCAACCCCCTGCTCAAGCAGGAGATTCTATACATTTCAGACTGGTGGCTATCCAGTCTCTTCTTAAAAGCCTCCAGTGATGGAGCACCCACCACTTCTGAAGGCAAGCTGTTCCATTGGTTAATTATTCTAACTGTCAAGAAATTTTTCCTTAGCTCTAGGTTGAATCTCTCCTTGATTATTTTCTATCCATTGTTTCTTGTCTTGCCTTCTGGTGCTTTGGAAAATAGATTAATCCCCCCCCCCTCTTCTTTGTGGCAACCTTCAAATATTGGAGCATTGCTATCATGTCTCCCCCCCGGTCCTTCTTTTTACTAGACTAGCCATACCTAATTCGTGCAACCATTCATCATATGTTTTATTTCCTTAGTTCCCAAAGGAAATTAAATGCCCAAAAAAGGACCATGTAGTGCCATGGATCCTCTTTAGATGTAAAAAGGAACATCATGAAATCCAACACATAATGCTACAAGCATATATAAAAGAAGCTGAAATTGCCAGCAATATCAACTTCTTATGAAATTTCAGTTCCTCGTGCAAGAGCACAGAAGGCTGCTGTAATGTTCTGTGGTTTCACAAGATTACGACTTTCTGATGGACATTTCTTTAACATACTTTGAGTGGTCAGGGAGCATCTTTGAATAGTCATAGGTTCCTGAGCTCAGGAATATGTCCATACAGCAACTGTTCCTCTGTCTTATATGGAGTACAAAGTCTACAGAGAAAGCAGATCTGATGTTTACCTTTCTTAACCCCTCCTTCCTGATCAAATCAAACAAGGACTCCTATAGGAAACAAAACTGCGGTTCTAACTGAAAAATAGTGCTGATAGCAATAGCAATAGCCCTTATATACCACCCCATAGTGCTTTGCAGCACTCTCTAAGTGATTTACAGAGTCAACATATTGCCCCCAACAATCTGAGTCCTCATTTTATTGTCCTTGGAAGGATGGAAGACTGAGCCAACCTTGAGCCGATCAGGATCGAACTCCTGGCAGTGGGCAGAGTTAACTTGCAGTACTGCATTTAGTTTCTACCCAATATGCCACCATGGTTCTGATGTCTAATATAATTAAAAAAAATCTGCTAGTTATCACCTAGGACAGGGGTAGCAACCTTGGCTCTTTTATGACTCGTGGACTTCAACTCCCAGAATTCCTGAGCCAGCATGGCTCAGCTTGGAAACCTCTCCCTTTCCCCTCAGCATGGCTGGCTCAGGAATTCTGGGAGTTGAAGTCCACAAGTCATAAAAGAGCCAAGGTTTGCCTATCCCTGACCTAGGAAGCCCTTGGTTGTCAGAAGAACTACCTATCCCCTAAAATTTCTTCCCATCCCATATGCTCAGAGAGAGCAAGTGATGTTTATTTTTTAACCTGGCCTGCCTTGAAGGGCTCACGATCCTCAATGATTCTTCTCCATTCCCAGGAGAAATCTTGTCAAGAGGTGAAATCAAAGGACATGGCAATTCCCAATTCTCAATTAGCAGTCATTTACCAGAGCTCTTTCCCAGTCTCCAGAGGTTTTGAGTACCCTCCAAGGCATCTTCCAACTGGAATGTTAAAGATCCTGCATATGAATTGGAATCTGTGACTTCAGCTATTACAGGGAAAGGACCCATTCCTTTTCCTATACATATTGTCAACTCTGGTATAATCAGTTTTGAATGACCAATGTAAAGTTGGATGGTACCTGTGCCAGTTAATGTTGGAATACCTGGGAAAGAAAACAGTATTTTAATTTTAAGAAACCATTTAGGGAAGCAGGAAGGAGACTTCAAACTAAGAAAAGGCCATATAGTTTAGACCAGGGGTAGGCAACCTTGGCTCTTTTATGACTCATGGACTTCAACTCGATCAGGATCGAACTCCTGGCAGTGGCTCAGGAATTCTGGGAGTTGAAGTCCATGAGTCATAAAAGAGCCAAGGTTGCCTACCCCTGGTTTAGACGTATGGTTTGTATGCAACTCCCCAAAACTCTAGAAGCAGCTGCAAGTTGCCATCAAGTTCGCAAGACCATAAAAGAAGAAAACAGTTGAATTATGGAGACTAATTGCATTAACTGTATTTCAATTAATGAAACAAATATAAATCCAACTAAGTCAAATTGTTTTTTTCCTGGCTGTACACACAACATCTCACATAACAGACAAGAACTTAATGGTGGATTTCATTTTACTTATTTCTGAAATATGCATAGCCGTCTATCTTACATACCTCACCCTGAATTTGCCAGTAACAATCTTCCATGCATACAGACACAGACACAAAACTTCTATCAACAAAATACAAGAACAATTTTAAAATAATAATGTCATAACCAGGGCATCATTTAATAGGCTCACAACAGAAATCACACCTATACTGGGATAAGCCAGTATTACAGCCCAGCCCAGGGGAAAGACCCAGGTCTTCACAGCCTTCCAGTAGAGTTTCAGGGCCTTCTGGATCTTTGGGGTAACTTTTTAGATAGGGTGGGTGCCATGACAAAGATGGCATGTCTCCTAAGTCCCATCAGATGACATGCCATGATCTTGCCCTGTCAGATATGGTGGGGGACAGAAAACCCTGAGGAGATGCGTATAACATGGCTCTCTGCCATAAAGCACTTTAATGGTGATAATCAGCACTTTGAATTGCACCTAGAAGTAGACTGGGAGCCGGTGAAGCTGTGTACAACACCAGTATTGTATAGACCAGGGGTCCCAACCTCCAGGCCGTGGCCTATTTTCAACCGGGCACGTGAATGGCAGGCTGGCATGCATGCACAAGCACGCAGCTCAACTTGTGCGAGTGGTGGGCTGGCACGAATGAGGTTCCCCTCTTCCCCCTCTCCGCCGGGCCGCCAAGCCACAAAAGTTGGGGACTGTTGGTATAAACAAACCGTGATGTGCCCAGAGCTGTGCATTTGGGTCCAGATGAAGCTCCCAAATGTATTTTAAGGGCAGCCCCAGATAGAACGCATTGCTGTTATCCAATGGGGTTGTGACTAAGTAATGAGTGACTATGAGCAGAGCCTCCTGATCTATAAACAGTTGCAGCTGGTGCCTAAGACAGATTTCTGCCAAAGCCGACCTCTTTGAGCAGGAACCATGACTCTAGGAGGATTTCCAAGTTGTGGACCTCCTCTGATCAGGGAGTAATACCCCACAACTACTCATTTTGTTGAAGATGGTTGTTCTCCATACAGATGCTCACACAGTAGCTTCCAGGCACTGAATAAACACCTCAACAGTATAACTAGCTTTGCCAATGATGGAGATCTCAATTCCATATCAATTTGTTCATATTTTCCTCTGTAGGGTAATTAAATCTTGCAGCTAAAAGTGTTCAGAAGGCATCTCAGAGCACAGATGTAACTTCTACAATCTCTGGCAACCCAACCATGTGTTCATCCCTTGCACCACAACTAGAAAAGTTCATGTCTGAAAAAGAAACTCTCCAACTTTTACATCATACACAGAGAAAACCAATTCTGAAAGTGCATGACTTTGAATGTTGGCCGAGCCTTGACCCTGCCCATCCTTAAGAACTCACAAATTGAAAAGAAAGAAGGAACTTACCATCATCAATGGCATGAATCACAATGGTTTTATTCATAAATGGAGATTCTCTAACAAGAGTTTTTGCAATTGTCACGATTCCATAATATTCACTGATCGTCACCCAACCACTTGGATCAGACCCTATTTTGTATCTTTAGAAAAGCAAATGTTTTAAACATGAATGATAAACTTTATGGATAGTTATGTATGCCAGACAGAGTTGGCTCCTACTTTCCACCAGACTGGAAATTAAATATCATGGCCAGTGTTCCTCGGCCTAGAGTTTTAAATACATCTTTAAAAATACCATGTTGGCTGGTGATTTGGGGAACTGCAGTTCAAATACATTTGGAAATTGCCAGGTTGGGAAAGGCTACTGTAGCCTTGTTAGTTTCCCAAAGTAGTTTAATAAACATAGCCTAGCATTATTTTCAACGTTTACTGTCAGAGAATTTTTTAAAGGACTGAAAGCTTCTTTGAGCAGGTGAAGTGTGTGTTCACCTCTACTGTATAATTATAGGAAGTCATTTCCCATACAACAAGGTTTAGTGGAGTGGATTCCACACAAGTTTGTAATATCTCCTGACCTGGTCAAAATCTTAGATTTTCAATTAAGTTAAGCAGCATCTTTAGTTCTTTCAGCAAACTTACAAGATAAAGTTGCCCTAATTTAGTATTTTTATCTGACTTTTAAATTACTAGGCCCAGATAGAATTGACTTGAAGACCCAAAATATTGCACTTTGTTTTCATGTTTTATAAAGAAAAAAGCGATGGTGATAGTGATGAAGTTCCACTGTCTAAAAGTTAAAAAAAAAAAAGTCTGGTGAAGCTTAGCGGAAAAAAATAATTTTTTGTGCCCCAATTCTTCTTGGCTACTACCCTGAAAAGGCTATGATCCAGAACAGAAGTGGGCAACTATGGCCCCTTTACGACCAGTGGACTTCAACTCCAAGAATTCCTGAACCAGCATGACTGGCTCAGGAATTCTGGGAGTTAAAGTTCACATGTTGTAAAAGGACCATCCCTGGTCTAAAAAAAAAGCTTTTTCTAAGGAAGAAATGTAAGGAAGCAACAGTCCTCCAATAACATTCACAAAGGAACACCAATCATAAACACTTACCTTATTTTATCTTGTGCTGTGCCTGAATCCTGAGCCATATATTGCACAAGTGTAGTACTGGCACTGACCCCTTCTTCACGTTCAAGATGAAGAACTGGAGGAATGAACTGAGGGGCATAATTTTGATTAGTGATATTAATGCTCACTGACACTTCAGAAAATGGTGGCTGAAGGCCTCCTTCACATAAAAAGAAGGGCAATTCATTCTCCACAACAATGACAAGTCTCCTCACAGAAAGGCTACCATAGACCAAAGGCTGAAAAAACAAACAAACACACAAGTTTCCATTAATATATTCTGGTTTCCTCTAGCATCTTCCCAAATCTGATGCCTCCTAAGGAATTGGCACCGCCGCTCCCATCATCCATAGTCAGTGTAGCCAATGAAATTATTCCAGAAATCTTATCTCTATCTTTGTCAGCCTGCCTTACCTTGACAACACGTAAAACACCTTCATTAGTTACAGAATCCGTAAAAACAACAAAGTTTCCTCTTTCGTGTCCTGTTTTTATGGTATACTTGGCTCTCCAAGCAGATGTATTAGGGCTATCTTTGTCTTCCACCTTGAGGCGAAGGATATCGCTCTCGTTTGTGTCTTTTGGGACATCTGCATGATACTTGGAAGAAGAAAGACACAAAAAAGATAATTCCTGGCATTGTATCGGTCTTGCAATAGCATGGCCAAGAGACAAACAGCTAAGCTGGGTTATACATGGAGCTTGGAATGACTAAAACTACCAAAGGCAAAAAGTGAGAGCGCTTCTACTCCAGTAACATTCCCAATGTACACTACTGTTCTTTTCTGATATGAACAAATAGTGGGATTCCTTTCTAAATTAAATGATTACTGTGGATTCTTCTGACCCAGGAAAACCATGTACTTAAGAAAAAAAAATTACTATTGTTCTGTTCCCCATGAAGAAAAATCAAGAGAATCTCCATGTTGTATACCTTCATAGTTGGAACTATAGGTCATTAATGATGTCACAGAATATGGCCGTAGCAAGTAGGGTATGCCCATATACTATTTATAGGAACAATATTAGGGCTATAACCTTTACTTTTTTCTCCCCAATCACACAGTATGGCATATCAAAGTGGGCAATATATAATTTTCCAAATATTGCTGAACTACAGATCCCAGGATCCTCCATCAGTGGCCATATTGGCCAGAATCAGTGGTGGGATTCAGCCAGTTTGCACCAGTTCGGCAGAACCGGTAGCTAATTTTTTGTTGTCTGGGCCCAGAACGGACTTCCAGAAGTGACATATTTGAATCCCACCACTGGCCAGAACTCTTGTAATTGCATTTCAGCAGCATCTCAAAAAATGCAGGTTCTTTTATCCATCACAAAATGAATCGCTTCAGAATTGCTGCTATATAGGTAAAAACCTTGCGAGCCCAAAAATGTGAGTTAAAGGAAAGATAGTTTTACTCTTTGTGGCTGTGTCCAGCATAAATTCTCTCACACGGTTAGCAGTTATCTTAAACATCTTACATTTTTTTGGGTAAATACAGGCAAATTTTTGTTAGAATCTTCCACAGCAATATTGACTGTTGCAGTTGAGGACATGGGTGGAGATCCACGGTCTGAAGCCACGATCAGAACTCTGAAATTCCTATTGACCTTAAAGATAGTAAAATTTAAAAACAGGGTCTTTTTTTTAATCAAAATAAATATGACATTTTCCTTATCCTTTTGGACATTTACAGAATTAGAATATAGATTTTGCTGTTCCTGTCTAAAAATGCAGTCCTCCAAATAGTAGAGATAGTGGCAAGATGTAAGAACACAGTTAAGCGGACTGCATGAGATACCAGAGTTTTAATGCGTATAATCTCTGTTCCTTCAAACAGCTAAGCATCACTTTGATTCCTGTATCAACTTATCTATTTCATGCATTCACTCTATATGTCCTGTATCTGTATTAATATCCTATAGCCACAAGTTAAAACTTAGCTGGAGAACTATTGTATTGGGGAAATTGAAGTGATTGTGCTATACTATTGTGTATAATTTTGTAACTTCATTACCCTTATCCTGCAAGATGTATGTGCCAAACATTGGTTTTAACCTCTTATTTTAGCCTTCCAACTCACTAGTCATGCTATGTCAGCTAGTAGAAAATGGATCTAGATAACTCTTTGGTTCACTAACAAATAAATTTAGCCAATTTTCTGGCAGCAAATACAATTTCTATCCACATGCCTTTAACTTACCATTTCCTTAAACTATTCATCCACAACACTCAAAAGAACTAACATGAGCTTTTAGCAAAGTTGTGGATTAACATTAGATACTAGATTAAAAGACAAAATCAACAATCAAATTTTATTGGATAGTTTTATTGGAGGGTATGGATGCCAGGACACAGAACTCATGCAACTCATTGTAGCTTTGTTTCTAAGGACAAATTTTGTTTCTAAGGACAGTACCTCATAATCCAAACATTGTGTAATGCTCATGGAGCCACTAAAGGAATCAATAATGAAGAGAGGCGACTTTAGTTGAGGTGTCTGCGAAATCAGAGAATATACCACTTCAGAATTTGCAGTGCCTTTTTGATCTCGGTCAAATGCTGTGATTGTATAAAATTGTTGATCTATGATAAAAGAATTGAAGCACATTAGAGCAATATCATAAATTTCATTGGAGTCTATGGAGAGAAAATGTTTTCATAAGTGTCCATTACAAAGGTATTACCTATACCAGGAGTAGGCAACCTTGGCTCTTTTATGACTCGTGGACTTCAACTCCCAGAATTCCTGAGCCAGCCATGCTGAGGGGAAAGGGAGAGGTTTCCAAGTTGAGCCATGCTGGCTCAGGAATTCTGGGAGTTGAAGTCCACGAGTCATAAAAGAGCCAAGGTTGCCTACCCCTGACCTATACCTAGGGTTTAGACCACCAAATGAATTTTGCTTCCTAAAGGAAAACCTAGTCTTAGATTTTGAGTTCATATAGACTGTAAGAGAACTGGTTTGGTATAGTGGTGAAGGCATCAAGATAGAAATTGGGAGACCATGAGTTCTAGTCCCACCTTAGGCACAAAGCCAGCTGGGTGGTCTTGGGTCGGTTCCCCTCTTTCATCCCGGGAAGCAAACAATGGCAAACCACTTCCATAAAACCTGGCCAAGGAAACTGCAGGGACTAATCCAGGCAGCCACCAGGAGTAAAGACTGACTTGAAGGCATGCATATAAATAGGGTTTACTACATCAAAATGCCAACATTTAACATATACAGATAAAGTATCAAGTAATAAAGTCTAAAATAAAAACACTCATTAGTATGTAAAAAGAGGGGGTGAAAATTAAATACAATAACAAGATGATAAATTACAATCCTTACAATATTGTTAATCATTCTTTTAGAAACATCACTATATTGAACATTCAGTAATGCATTGTTGTTTGTTGGTGGCAACTCGGATATTTTGCTATCAGAGGGGGTTATTCTGTTACGCAGGGATGACAAGCCAGGAGTATATTGGGAACTATTTCAGTTGCAGTACAAAACAGATATATGGTTGATTGTGGAAAGGAATTTGGTTATGTTCCCTTGTTAAATCAGGAAGGAAATTAGATGGCCCTTGAAGTGTGCATCCAAATACTGCATTCAATGGACATTTCCTGAATGGCTTACAGTACTGATCATGCATTATTGTGTCATTTGTAGCTGGAAAAGTATAGGGAGAAATACAGATTTCAACTGAAGGGACTTTAAATTTACTTTGATAGTAAAAAAAAAATCTCAGAAAAAAATGATTGAAAACCTCTGCAAAAGTCCCTATAAAAAGCCCCCTATAAAAATGTATACAATGTTATTAGAAGACAAATATTTCTTTTATGTCTATGTAGGAATGGATCTCTTTTTCTACTTACTTGGCAAGAAAAAGGAAAAAAAAAAGGACAGAAATGTACCAGATGCAGTCCTATTTGATATTGCCCAGATTTTAAAGACTACTCACTTTTGTGGTAATTTCCTTTGATGGTGATATTGAATTCCCTTTGGGAAAACTGAGGCGCATTGTCATTTATATCCAGAATCGGAATGATGACATTCAAGGGCTTTGCTAGCCTTTTATTGGCCTTTCTGTCGCGAACCTCAAAATAGACCTGAACAATAGATAACCAATGAGGAAATCAGGTTCAATTAGAATGTAAAGCAGAATGACATTAGGCAAGGTTTTGATCGCTGGAAATCCTTGCAGATAAGGGAGTCATTTATATACATGGTGATGACCAGGATCTGTCAAGTGGGGCTGAGTTCTGTTGTGAAAGAGAGTTTTGGAGTTTTTAAAAACTCTGCTAGGCCTCCAGATATATTAAGCTACAAATACTTGTGAAAGAAAGAAAGAAAGAAAGAAAGAAAGAAAGAAAGAAAGAAAGAAAGAAAGAAAGAAAGAAAGAAAGAAAGAAAGAAAGAAAGAAAGAAAGAAAGAAAGAAAGAAAGAAAGAAAGAAAGAAAGAAAGAAAGAAAGAAAGAAAGAAAGAAAGAAAGAAAGAAAGAAAGAAAGAAAGAAAGAAAGAAAGAAAGAAAGAAAGAAAGAAAGAAAGTGCAGAGAAGAGCAACAAGGGTGATTAGGAGCTGGCGGCTAAAATTTATGAAGAATGTTTGCAGGAATTGGGTATGTTTAATCTAGTGAAATGAAGAACTAGGGGTGACATGATAGCAATGTTCCAATATTTGAAGGGCTGCCACAGGTCTTAAAGTTGAAGTCCACAGATCACAAAGCTGCGAAGGTTAGATGCCCCTGCTTTAAAATTTTGTCAGTTTATATCAGGCTATACATGAACAGAAATGAATCTGCTTTCTTGTCTATCCTGTTTCAATTATGGTGAGAAGATCTCGGAAGGCCCCTGCTCCTTCCCAGGTATATGGACAAGATGTGGCAAGCTAGCAGAGCTTCTCAATAATCGCCTCCACTTTATGGACCAATCCTTCACTCAGAGGTATCTATGACTGCTCCCTCCTTGCTTTTCAGAAGCAGGCAATCATGCCTCTGTCTGGCCCAACTTGACAGGGATGTTGTGATAGGTTCAAAAGAAAGTTGCATTCATTGGGATTTGTTTCCCTGGGACTTTTTCTCTGTTTACTGAAGGTACAAAATAAGTAAATATATACTGAAAAAGAAGAAGTCTTCTCTCGATCGATGGGATGATGCACATATACATGTCCACAGGTCTCTATGATAGAAAACACTGTCACGTTTGGATTTTTATCCACTCGAATTGAATAAGTGACGGGTACCTTCTGGGCTACTTCATTGAAAACCTAGAAAAAGAACAGATTACAATATCTGAGTAAGTTTTCCAATTATTGTTGCAGTAGTATCTGCCTGTATGATAAAAAACACTCCTAGATTGGGGCTAAGAAGCAATAAGTAGATTGCTTCATAAACCGGGTGTTCTGATAGACCGGCTTCACTGGAAAACACTTAATCTCTTCTCCCTGGTTCAGTTGACAAAAGCGAGGAGAACCTGTGGCCTAGAGGTTAATATAGCTGCCTAACGTGCAAGCTGCCCAGGTTCGAATCTCAGAAGGGTATGGCTAGCTGATAAGAGCTAAATAGCTCGAAATAGCTATACTAGTCTCCCTTTAACTCTTTGTCGGCAAAATCCAAATTTAACACACACACACATACAAGGGCTTCCTTGGAGGCCCTTCCAGTTGACATTTTAATAAAGCTAATGAGGCATTTCATGCCTTTTTCATTAGCAAAAATATACCATTATATTCCAACTGTGGCTGAGGTAGAAATGATTCTCTCATTTTATGTCAACATAACAGCTGCTTCCGTTATGTGGTAAGTGTGCCAGGAAATACAAGTTTTGACCAATATGGTAATTTACCATATCTTTGCCTTTGAGTCAAAGTTGACTCCTGGCAAGTGGATGGAGAACTCCAAGCCGTTTCCTGGCAATGTATTTTGTTTGACTTTATCTTCTTCCTAAAGGGGAAAGAGAGTCACTGGCCCAAAGTCATCCCAAACTAGCTGCATAATTATGTCTAGATTAGAATTCATAGAAATTCTTAGTTTTTAACCCCAGTGTCTTAACTATTGCACCAAAATGGCTGCTCCTTAAGAAGAGATCTGCTGGATCAGGTTGAGGCCTATCTATATCCACTCAGGAGTCTGAGGGGCCAATGGGATGCTAAGCAGATGCTCACAAGCAGGAGACCGAAATCCACTTTCTCTTGCTGTCATTGCTCTTCAACTTGTATTTAGGGCTTTCCGTGAATCTGAAAGATTAATACTCCTGTTCTCCCTGCATTTATTTAATCCTCTTATATTTTATACCATACAAGTTACTGGCCATCATCATTACCAGGTTTTACAGGAATAAATTTCCTCTAACCTGATTATGCATTTCTGTATTTCAACTCTCTTCATTGATTTTCAGCAATGTCTTTATCGTCTACAAAGTTTCTTAAAAGAAAATCCTCAAATTAAGGAAGCACACGGATTCAACAAAAGAGGGTGGGGTTGGGGGTTGGGGAATCATGGAACTATCAGTCTTCTTAGCAGTAGTGTGAAGTAACAAAATTAGATAATAATAATAATAATAATAATAATAATAATAATAATAATAATAATAATAATAATAATAATGATGATGATGATGATGATGATGATGATGATGATGATGATGATGATGATGATGATGATGATGATGATGAAGCAACTAAGTATAAGTTGTAAGCTACCCAGAGTCACACTGTTTGAGTTCAGTGGTCCTATAAATCCATTGAATGAATGAATGAATCGATCAATCGATCAATCAATCAATCAATCAAAACAAATAAGTAAATAAGTAAGCAAGCAAGCAATAAATAAATAAATGTCAACATTTTTGTTGTTACCCATCCAATCAGTTCTGAGGATGCAATTTTTTCTTCTTTAATTTCAAAGAAATTTTTGTACCATTTCTTCGTGGGCGAAGAACGAAGCCTGTTGAATGGATGCTGTGAATGAAAGGATTCAATTATTATGACATGTCTTTCTGCAATCCAAACTACTGAGCAGAAGATCTTTAGAGCATGTTCTGAAGCATGCTGAAAACTGTTTGAGATCAGCAGTTGATGACAAGCAACTACAACTCTTAGACAGAAGGTCTGCAGGTCATGTAGAATAGTTTCAGAATAGTCCTCAGCATCTCTAGGTTAAAATGGAGAGGATTCTGCCTGCAATGCTGCAGAGATCCTACCAGTCAGTGTCCATAGTACTGAATTAGACAGAACAACTAAGACTCATTTCTACAGCAATATGCAATAACCTTTTCAGCATGGGCTCTAAATCAGTGGTCCCCAACCTTTCTAGTTTTGTTGACCGGTGAGGGAGAGAGAGCTGGATACACGCTTGCCCCCCATCTGTGTGTGCAAATGGAGCCTGGTTCTAAACAGGCTGCACCCCGGTAGTGGGCTGTGGCCTGGGGGTTGTGGACCCCTTCTGTGCATACATGATATACACATGTACGAATGGAGATCTCAAACAAAGGCAGATATAGAGAGCCTCCTTCAAGTTGAATGTGACTCATTGCCCATGCGGTTTTCTGGGCAACAGTGCAGAAGCCCTTTAGGATAGGTTTTGATTCCCCTGCTTAGTCTAGCCATGGGATCTCTTAGTGACCTATAGGTCCAAATACTAAGTCCTTCACACATTGAAGCCTTAAAAAGATCAGCCAGGTACAACCACCTCCTGAGGGGAGGGACACAATTATGGCTTCTGATGGGGAAAAACAACTTAAAAATTATTTCCAAGGACAGTAGGAAAGTATGACCAATGGCACCCCTCAATATAGATGAGGGATGTTATTGCAAATGTTCTGCCCATTTAAAAAAAAATATAATGTTGCACAATAGAGGTGTGAGGTGAGTTAAGCCTGCTATTGGGACTTTGAGGGGACTGAAAGCAAATATATAGCTCCCAAATCAATTGAGCCTGGTTATTATTATGGTCTGTCATCTTGTCAGCCAGATGTTCAGACTGGATTTGGCATTTTTATCCACCTATCCAGTCCTTCCCAAGGACCAGGGATAGGCAGATGCTGTTGTTTGATGGTGTTAAAGCTATCATCGTAGTGTGTAAGTTGTTCCGAGTTAAAGCTGCCTTTTGCAATTGACTGATTGTGAATTAATCAATGCTGATGGTATTCAAGTGGTGCTCCAGATGTTTTGGGATTCCACCCAAGGCACTATGATTATTGGTACTGCCTTTGCTTTCTTTTGCCACAGTCATTTTATTTCTATTTGCAGCTCTTGGTATTTTGTTATCTTTCTCAGTTCTTTCTCTTCTATTCGCCTGTCTACAGGTATTGGAGCAGAATTTGGAGGGTTGTGTGAAAATCACAGACTTAAAATTTGCTCGAGTTTATCAACATACAGCAGGGGTATCAAACTGCCGGCCCACAGGCCGGATGCGTCATGCCAAAACCACACCCACCCCATTGCCGGAAATGGAAAAAAAGTCGCAATACGTTGTGACACATCACGTGATGTCGTGAGTTTGACACCCCTGACATACAGCTACAGATTCACTGCTGTGGTCACTCAGCATGCTAACACAGGTGATTCAGAATGTCATGAGATACCAGCCCTGATTTTGTCCTAATATGTCTACTTGTTTGAGAAAATTGCACTTCATTGACTCAACTTTCAGATTAGGTTCATCCTTGTGTGAATCTAATCCATATTTCACTTCAGACAACACTGAGTATTCCAATTCAAAGAAACAATAATAAAACATAATTTTACTATGAATTCCATTTTACCTTTTAAATGAATCTGCTTCACTGAAGGATTTGATGGTGTACCCACCTGATTATATCCCTTGAAACAGTCCTGAGTTACATTGGAAACCATGCCCAGGGTATAATGGAAGTTATGGATGACAAGAACCTTAATGGACAGGAAAAAGAAGTAAAGTAAGAATGCTACTGTAGCAAAGATGGGTCTAACATCAAGACTTATCATGAGACAATAAACAGCCCAGTCCATACAAGTCACTATGCCACAAAGTGTACAATTTATTTATCTCTTCAACTGAATCTCCTTACTGAAACTAATCCAGAAAATTGTAGCTTTGTTGAAAAAAGCCATAATTTCCTCATTGCCATATAACTATAGTAGAACTCACACTAATAGTAAAACAAAAAGATTTAAACCATGTTATCATTTAGCACCTTGATGTTTAAATAATGGTTAAATCTTAACTAAATGTTATATGAGAATGCAGACATAAACCTATAGCCCACAGCTGCCTAGTGTTCGGTTGTATTACCTTGTCAGTTGTTACATTATATTCCTGTGATGTTTATTAGATGCCCCTTTATTTTTTTTTATTTGTATCCCACTTTTATTTTTATAAATAACACAAGGTGGTGAACATATCCAACACACCTTCCTCCTCCTATTTTCCCCACAATAACAACTCTGTGAGGTGAATTGGGCTGAGAGACTAATTGGCCCAAGGTCACCCAGCTGGCCTTCATGGCTAAGGTGGGACTAGAATTCACAGCCTCCTGATTGGCCCAAAATCACCCAACTGGCTTTCATGATTAAGGTGGGATTAGATCTCACAGTCTCCTAACATGGTGCCTTAACCACTAGTCCAAACTGGCTCTCTTATTCATAATCTCTATTCATTCATATTCTCCAGTCATAAGTGAAGCCCACAATCCTTAAACCAAGAACCCAGTTTGATATACGACAGGACCAAGAACTCAGGAACCAGGATAGAGTTCAAAAGTACTACAGGTTTATCTCATGATACTTAGACACAAGAATCTGACCTAATGGACCAGGCAAATTGGCGCCAGATAAGAGTCAACGGACTTCAAAGGGGACTGGACTTAGGTCTCTTATGGGGACAGACAGACACAAAACTGATGGTGCATTTGACCCCATTCTCGAGCTCAGCTTGGTCATCTCCTACAGTATAGTGACTATGCTGCTATGTATTTTAGGTCTCCTTTAGGCCCGAAAGCCAACTGGGTGACAGGCCAGTAATTTTCTGTCAGCACAACTCACCTCACAGGGTGGTTCTTAGGTGGAAAACAGGAGACAGAAGCATTGATTATGTATCTGTCTTGAGGTGACCAAAAATAAAAATGGAAATATAAATCAATACGTTCGGTTTAGTTCATTGTTTAAGAAGTTTTTAAGAAGAGATTGGACAACTATTTGTCTGAAATATTTGTTTGAAATGGTATGGGTTTCCTGCCTGAGCAGGGGGTTGGAATAGAAGATCTCCAAGGTCCCTCCCAACTCTATTACTCTATTCTATTCTTTTGTGAATTTTACTCTTTTATCAGCTGATAATTATCTTAATTTATTTCCTTTTCCTTTTGGTTTCACTTTTAAGATTAAACTTTTATTATTCTGACTTGTTAGTCTGAATGTTTTGTTGTCTGTACCATTTATTTCTTTTTAATCCTACAAGTAATCCTCAAGTTACAACCATATTTGGGGCCAGAATTTCCCTGGCTGAGCAAGATGGTTGTTAAGTGAGTTGTACCTGACTTTACAAATATTTTTGCCACAATTGTTAAGTAAATTACTGCAATTATTAAGTGAATCACACAATAATTAAGAAAATCCAGCTTCCCCCATTAACATTGTCAAAAACCAGCTGGGGAGTTGCAATTGACAATCACATGACCCTGGGATGCTGTAATTGTTGAAAATACATGCCAGTTGCCAGGCACCCAAATTTTGAACATGTGACCATGGGGATGCTGTGAAAGTCATTGAATGTGAGCACTAGCTGTAAGTCCCTTTTTTCAGTGCCAATGTAACTTTGAATGGTCACGAAATAAATGGTTGTAAATTGAGCACTAACTGTACTGACTTATTCTATATACCAGTAAAGACAAATAACTACCGTATATATTTGTTCTTTGATTTGTGTTGGTTAAATAGTGTAATAAAAAATAATGATGTTACTTTCTATAAATGAATAACTGTTGTTTGGACTTAACAGGAAACGGTGAATGTACTTTAGACTGTGACTATAAAGAAAAACCGATACTTCATTCGTTGCAAAAAAGAAAGCATAGACAACTGTGGTGCGAATTGGTTTGTAGTTACAAGCCAATTTGCAAATTTGTATGGTTCTGTAAACGTCACTTTTGTGCAGTTGAGTGAAAGTCAAGGTCATTTATATATAAAGATTAAATGTTTGCCTGGTCATGAAACAGAAAGTGAAAAGTTCAACACTGTATTATTACTTATTCTCTGGAATTTAGATTGCAACTTGGATTGCAACTCCAACATCATTCCCTAGCCAAAAATGACTGAGGAATGGCCAATAGACCAAGCTACATTTGGAAGCCCAAACCAGACTTCCTATTCATGGGAAAAGGTAGCGATCTGCCCCATGCAGCAGGCTACACAAGCTGGTTGACTGTCCCAAAGGTGCTTTTCTAAAAGAAAACTAGACTTTCTTGTTCTTTTGAAACTGTTTCACTTCTCATCCAAGGAGCTTTTTCAGTTCTCTGAAGAACCTCAGAACTGAAGAAGCTTCTTGGATGAGAAGTGAAATGTTTTCAAAGAAAGAAAAAAAAACAAGACAGTTCAGTTGCCCGTTGGAAAAGCACCTTTGGGACAACCATGACCTGGATGATTGAGAATCTCCGTAGACATCTGGGTGACTCTGATTGCCACTTTGAAAGCCCTGCTTGGCACAGGATCTGGGTATCTGCAGAACCATCTTCTCCAAACAGATTCAGCCTGTCTAATAAAACCTAGAGGGAAAAGCTTCCTTCAAGTCCCACTTTTGAGGGATTCAATCATCAGGGACTACAATACAGTATTTTTCAATAGCTGTCCCTCTCCTTAGGAATAATGCTCCCCTCAAGGCCAGGTCAGCACCAACCTCCTTGGCACTCAGGAAAGCTACCAAGACATGGCTGTTCCAAAAAGACTTTGAGGATGTGGGGCAGCTGTTAAAGCTGGTTCTCTGGACATCTTGATAGCTAGTACATTCCTTGTAACTGGATTGGGGGAGGGGAAAATCTTGGCTATGTGAAGTCCTTGGTGCTCTCTTAGTTTGGTTGCTTGCTTGCAGATTTTTCATTATCCAAGGACAGTAGGTAACATCCTCAGTGCTTGTGAGTGAAGGGTTTGCTTCCTGTTTATGTATACCAGTGTTAGTGATAGTATGGTTTTTCTCCTTGATCGTTCATTGATTACGGTAGTATTTTCTGCTTGTTTGTCTGGTGTTAATCACTGTGTATCTAAGTATAGGCTTATCTGCGGTAAATGCATTCCTGCTTATCTGGGTGTACATTATACCAAATATACCAGCAAATCAGAGGAACACCCGTGAGATTGCCACTCTCGGAACTCATCAGAGACTGTAATGCAGAGTCTAGAAACTAAAGTATTCCCACATATACAACCAAAAGTATGAATCCAATATATAGAGAACACCTTCATCATAATATCATAACATTCACAAGGGAAGAAGAAAACAACACACTACCCTTCCTGGATATCTTCAACAGCAGAGGAAACAACAGCAAATTAGAAACACAAGTATAGCCAAACAACAACCCGCATTAACCCAGTGCTCCATTACTAAAGTAGCAATCAACCTCCCACAAGAGGAGCTGTGTAAAAATATTATTCAGGTGAGTACACACACACACACACATGGGAATAACCAGAACAGGGAGACAGATCACCTATACAACATATTCCCCTCAAAAAATAGATACCCATGCAACTTTGTCAAAAATGACTGACCCATTCCAGCATGATATAAGCTATGAAAGCTATGAAGAAGATAACACTTCAATATATCAAAAACATTTCAGAAAAAGCTAACAGACCATTATATCCACAGACATCACCATAGTATATAAACCAATTTAGCCCTCCAAAATATCTTAAATAAATTAAAGCCACAATAGCCCAAGAAGAAAAAAAAACAGAAGTCATCTATAACTTACAATGTGAGGGCTGTAAAGGGATAGACATCTGGAAGATTTGCAGATTTCATCCATGTATACCAACGAGCAGTCAGAAGATAAGATGAAAACTCCTTAATCTCACAACACATAAAAAAACTCGACCATAGTTTCAAACTGGGAAACTCTGAGCATCCTACACCAAGCTAAATCCAAAGACACTAGGAAATTCCTGGAAGCTGGGCATTCCAGCTTATAGAGATACATATAGATAAATCACATTTACATACTATTCAAAAAGAGACAATTAAGAAATCTAGGAAGAAAACAAAAAGACTTTGAACACCTTCCTTCCAGCAGCCAACACTCAGATAAGCATGGATCAATACCAGACAAACAAGCAGAAAACCCTAATTGAGGAACCACCAGGGAGAAGACCAAACCCACACTAACACTCTCACACAAGCTACTGTATATAAACAAGGAGAAATCCCATGCTCACTAACACTGAAAATATTAATTAGTCGGGTAATAAAATATCTGCAAGCAAACAACCAACCTCACAGAGCATCAAGGAGTCCACAGCTAAAGCTTGCCGTATGTTTATTCTCTTCTTTTGTTCTACTTTACTTTCTTATTAATATAAGCCACATGTCTGCTACTGAGCAGCATCTGAACACCTAAACAAATAAAGACTTTGAAATACTCTGCACAAGTTTCCCTTGCTAGAGATAGGCATGAAAAAGCCCTATTGAGCCACTGGACAGTGTCCTTTTTCAGTTGCCTTTAGAGACTCGTGGAAAGCTGTTCCTTTCAGAGATCTGGAGAAAATTTATCATGGAGGGTGCAACTTTTGAAATGTTGCTACTCCAACTGAGAGGAGACAAAAAGCTCTGAAAGAACTTCATGGGGTCATGGAGGCATCACTAAATGCAGAGAATGTGTGAAGTGATCTGTGGGGTGGCCATAACTGAATATATCTTAAATCGTTTATAGCAGGCTTTGAGTTTTGCCAAAAGCATGGACTTTCTCCAAAGAAGACCCACAACTGGTATGAATTGGGGTCAATATTCATGAACTCAGGCATCGTAAGAACTCAGTTGTTATTATCCATTTTCCACTTACCAGCTTACAATTGTTAGCCTGGCTGATGGATTGACCATCACGAATGGCCTTAATCCCAAAGGTGCTTTTTTCACAAGGCAACTGGACTTCCTTGTTTTTCTTTGACAGGTTTCGCTTCTCATCCAAGAAGCTTCTTCAGCTCTACCCTACAGCTTAGACAGTAAGACGGCTAGCATATAAATCTAATAAATAATAATACTCATATATCATTCCTAAAGAATGCAGATGACCAGCTGTCTGCAAGGAATATAAATCCTTCCATTCCCCACCATCCAGCCAGAGCTGAAGAAGCTTCTTGGATGAGAAGAGAAATCTTCACAGAAAAACAAGGAAGTCCAGTTGTCTTGTGAAAAAAGCACCTTTGGGATAACTATGACCTGGATGATCGAGAATCTCCATAGTCGAATTACCTTAATATTTCAACGAGATTTCGCTGCATAAAGAAGTCCACGAATCCTATTTTGATCATCATCATCATCACAGCATCCAAATTTGCCAGCTTTGTCCTCCATGAAACTAAGGACAAACTAAGTTCGATAATCGGAGAGGGGGCGGGGGTGGATAGAAACAGCAACCGGTCAAGAACAGCATCAAAAACCTCTCACCCCAGGTTGCCAAGGTCAAAAGCGCACAATGCGAAAGAGGTGAAGCCACCTGCAGCTACCTGCGGCTTTGCTTGGAAAAGAAGGTTAGATACGAAGTCTCCGTGCTGCTGCTGCTGCCCGTAACACAACCGGTGGGCAAGCCGTGGATCAAGGGGATCCAGCAGCAGGACCAGCTCCCCGGTTCCCTCCCTGCCTCCCCATCCCTTTCCCTTCCATACCGCCAGGAGGAAACGCGCGGCGATAGACCCCCACTTGCGCCGGGGCAAAGCCGGCATCGTGGTTCCCGCTCGGCTTTGGCTGGCTGCTGAGGCTCCCGCCGGTCTGTTTACGGAGCCTGGGAGGACGATCCCGCCGCCTTCTCCCCGAGAGAGGCTGGCGGATGCTCCGGGGCAGCGCGCTCGACTGGAGAGTCGCCGAAGGTGCGCTGAGATTTAAAAAAAAATAAAATAAAATACAGAAGAGAAAATAACTGCTTCCAGGGATGGAGGATCGTACGTGGCCCCACCCCGCCCTCTCACCTGATTGCCTTGATGTCAGCTATGTTTTAAGGAAATTCAATTATTTGCTTTAGCCGGTTTTAAAAAGCAAGTGTAAACGTAAAACCTGTCTCGACGGGAGACAAGAGTGAGCGAAAGTTTGCAGAATAACTTCTTGCACAGTAGTTGGTCTTCAAAGCAAGAGTAGTATGGAACACCTGCAGAAGGCCTTTCCATACTATTCCATACCAGTAGCTGCCCTTTATCCCTCTGGTACCTAACCTCTGCTTTAAATACTTGTTTGCATATCCTTCATTGGCTTAGCCAACCTCATACCTCCAAATGTGTGGTTAAGCCCCCATGGCCAATCTATCTGGGCCTAGACTATAGGGAGGGTTCAGCCAGTGTAGTACTTGGATGGGAGACCTCCAAGGAATCCACCGGGTTGGAGGCTAGATTGGGAAGGTTGTCTTCTTAAGTGAATACATTAGTTATTGTTGTCAGGAATACTACTTGGGCTTGACCATGAAGTCAACAGGAGCTGAGCCTGGCTGAAGGAGACTTGCTTTCCTAGGTTGGACTAGGTTGCTTTACATCAACCTACTTGGGAATCTTATGGACTTCAACTCCCAGAATTCTTAAAGATTTAAAAGTTGCCAATGTTTCAATTTTTTTGGGGGGGGGGAATTTCACAAGAAGTGGGAACCAATGTTGTAGTAATGTATTAATCAGTATTCAATTAGGGGGGATAATATGTGTATGTGTGTTGGTGGGTTGTTGTTTTTTGTTGTTTTTTTATGCACCTTTTTTAATGTTTTGGTTTGTTTGTGTTTTTTTTTCCTTTTTGTCTTTGGAGTTTTATATTTTGTATTTTAACTTTGTCTTGAATAATATATATATAGGGGGGGGGAGAGCGAAAGAGAGAGAGAGAGAGAGAGATGCCAAGGTTGGTCACCCCAGCTTTACATAATTGAGGGGAGCTATACAGTAGGTCTAAAGAGGAAAGCATGGTTGGGTTTGCCTATATTGCTAAAGCATAATGTGAGGACCTTATTTGTGGCTGTGGCAAAGCCCTTGTAGACAGACAGGTGAGAAATAGCAATCAAAGACTGGACTCCAATGATGTAAAAACATGCTGTGGTTTATTCTTCCCAGACTCTTAAGCATTCAAGGTAAATACTTGAAAATAAAAAAACACAGTCTTTGGCTGATCAGCAGTCCAAACCAAGAATTCAAAAGTAATTTAATCCAATTTATTCATCTAACAATTTATCTTCATTTTTTTTTGCACCAGCAAACTCAATGGGTGCTGCAATAAAAGCCAGTCCCTTCCTAAGAGGCCTTTGGCCCCTTCCTTTCTTCTAAAGTAAGGCTTTCCAATCTGATGAAGTAGCTCCATTCCATGCCTGAAAAATGATTGGGTCCCAGGCAGCAGAGAAGAATGGCAGAATCTGTTTATATGCGATTTAGTAAGGCTAATTTCTGCTGACACTCCCCTTCTCACTTGAACTTTGGACTCAGCAAACCTTTAAACTTACTAGTCCCGAATCGGTAGGCACTTACACTCAGGAGCTATGGCTTACTTATGACAAGGCTGGTATTTTCCATCCATCACAGTGGCCTAATGTAATATGTGGCTCATTTAAGAAAGGTTAGGTTCCAAAATTGTGGCTTTGTGTGATAGAGATAGGCTCTCTATGTTTGTAAAACTGTGAATGTGTAATTTGTCTCTAAAGATAAAATTATCAGCTTAAATTTGCATCACAATATGTGGTATTTTCTATCGAGAGCTAACAGAAAACCATATTGCTATTTTGGGCCAGTGTTCTTGGCAACACAAGTTCAGGGACTTTATCACCATCCACATTTTATTATTAACATAATAGTCACACTTGTCACTCTAACACAGCCTTCCCAAAGCAATGGCTGAAGGTAGCAATTTGGAAAGCAGTAATTCTCACTCCAGTCTGAATTGCTAGATAGATTTTGATAAAATGTCCCCGAATTTTGAGGTAGTAGTTTAAACTGACTGACATGTTCCAACTATACTTAGTCACCACCAGGAATATCCCAGTAAGGGTCTCTTTTTGGTTTGCAAACTGCAGTGTTTGGCAGTGAAGGATAGCGGTGGAAATTTCTTCAAAAAATGAGGTATGTGTGTTCAGGGTTTTTTCTGTTTAGATCTGTCCTTAAATTCCCAGGAAATGGAAATAATGAATGAACCAAACAGAGGTCCTTAAATTCCCAGGAAATTTATTATTCTACTTAAGAGTCGTTTCTACAGTGTCAGAAACATGGCAGGAGGTAAATGAGGCATGTGTCTTTATTCAGAGTTTATTCTACAAATAGTCCTCGACTTACAACAATTCATTTAGTGACCGTTCAAAGTTACAACGGCACTGAAAAAAGTGACTTATGACCGTTTTTCACAGTTACGAACTTTGCAGCAACCTCCCCCCATAATCATGTGATCAAAATTCAGGTGCTTGGCAACTGGTTCATACTTATGATCACTGCTGTGTCCCAAGGTCATTTGATCACCTTTTGCAATCTTCTGGCAAGCAAAGTCAATGGGGAAGCCAGATTCATTTAACAGCCAGGATACTAACTTATCAACTGGAGTGATTCACATAACTATGAGAAGGAAGGTCATAAAATGGGGCAAAACTCACTTAACAAGTGTCTCACTTAACAACAGAAATTTTGGGCTCAGTTGTGGTCATAAGTCGAGGACTACCTGTACTTAGAATTGTGCTTAAATTCCAAGGAAATGGAAAGAATGGACAAATCAAACACACTCTAAGTGTTGGATTCCTTTCAGAGAGGCATTTGATCCTGGTTGGTATTCGGGATCTTGGCCTAAAGTTGCTGTTGAGACAGACAAAACCTGTCCCAAGGCCACTGCAAAACTGGCCAGAGAGAGAGATGATTAAACTGTGATACTTTTACGGCTGCCAGATTTTATCTGCTCTTCAGTGTTCCTCCATTTTATTGCTGCCTTTCTGCATAAAGTGCCTGCTTCTCTTTATTGTGGGAAGTTGCCTTGAAGACATTGACAGGTAGTCCTTGACCTATGACCATAAAAGAGCCCGCCCATTATGGTTGCCAGTGGTAACTCCCATTAAGTGAGATAACCCTGCTTGACAACCCATGCCATGCTCTCCCTCACATGGTCGTTAAATGAACATGAGGGTTGCTAAGCAGAGCACAAGGTGCCTCGGGTGGGGGAAGCTCTAGGACAGGGGTCCTCAAACTTGGCCACTTTAAGACTTGTGGACTTCAACTCCCAGAATTCCCCAGAATTCCCTCTAGGACAGGGGTAGGCAACCTTGGCTCTTTTATGACTCGTGGACTTCAACTCCCAGAATTCCTGAGCCAGCTGGCTCAGGAATTCTGGGAGTTGAAGTCCACGAGTCATAAAAGAGCCAAGGTTGCCTACCCCTGCTCTAGGAGGACAAGTGCAGGCCCAGGATTGCCTGCCCTGGGCCTCTTAAATATTCCCCCACCCCGTGACACCTGTGCTCTGCTTCCCACCTCTGGAGGCCCCCACATCCTTGGGCCTGCTTCACCCCCCAATGTCCTTGCAGGCCTTTCCCCCCCACACCGGGCCCCCACAATTCTTGGGCCTCCTCCCCACCCTGTCACCCATAAAGCACTTACTTTTTGAAGATCTCTGAAGCTCTGGAGCTTTCTGCAACGCTGTGCAGACCATGCTAAGGAAGCAACAAAGAATGGCTTATCTCTAGGCCGTGCAGCGGCCTCCTGGAAATGGCCACCATTTTCAGCAGGCCCATAATTCCCATGGTGGCTGAGGAATTCTGGGAATTGAAGTCCACACATTGTCAAGTGGCCAAGCTTGAGAAACACTGGTTAAGAACTACCAGTGCAGAGAAAGAAGCCAGCAGTAAACAACAGCCTAATCAAGGAACTTCCAAGAACACTCCCACCAACACCAACAGGGCAAACCACTAGTATATAAAAATAAGAGCAAACCCCACTCCGTTCTAGCACTGATGATGTTACCTAGTTTGGTAATGAAACGTCTGCACAAAAACCACCAAGGTCAGCAAGTGCCAAAGACACACAAGCATAGTACATTCAATCCCATCAGGCCTGGCTTAATTTGTTGTGCTTTACATCTATTGCTCTCTGGCGCAATAGAAAAAGTGATTCGTTCTCTCTTTGATGGGTCAACCCTTCAGCCATCATATCTCCCCAGTGGTCTTTTTTATTAGTCAGACATGCACAGATCCTTTAACTTTTCCTCATATGGCTTGGTTTGCAAACCCTTCTCTGCAAACATAGCCTCCTCTAAACATTTTCACGTTCCCTTCTGAATTGTGGTGGCCAAAACTGCATGCAGTATCCCAACTGGGGTCTGCTCATGGGGGAGAATACTGGACATGTGGACGTATGCCATATTCTATTTAGCTTTAGCAAAACCCACACTCTTTACAAGTTCTGTACAGATAATGAATGTTAGATTTTATTTTATTTTTTTAAAAAAAATCAGACTAGGACTGATTGCAAAGCTCTGAACAAAGTATTTATTTATTTTTTCCAGAGAAAACTCATAAATTCTGACCACAAATGCTTGTGCACGTAAAACATTTTGATGATCACAGTAACATGATGCGGCTTTTGAACAATGATGCGTTACTCGATCTCTCAATAACATAATTAAGTTTAGATCTGACTGAAAACATCCATTAAAAGAGCATAGTTTTCTTTCATTTTTGAGGTATCAAAAATCAAGTACAGGTAGTCTTCAGCTCATGACCACAGTTGGGACCAGAATTTCTATTGCTAAAGTGATTTTATTAACTTTTTTTTGCAGTTAAGAAAAATCACTGCAGTTATTAAGTGAATCCCATAGTTGTTAAGCAAATCCCATTTCCCACATTGACTGTGCTTATTGGAAGCCACCTGGGGAGGTTGCATATGGTGATCACATGACCCCAGGATGCTGCAACCATTGTAAATACTTCCAATTGCCAAACGCCCAAATTTTGATCACGTGGCCGTGGTGGTGCTCCAATGCTCGTAATTGCAAGGACCAGTCTGAATGGTTGCTAAATGAATGGTTGTAAATTGAGGACCACTTGTACATCATTCAAATCCATTTTTTTTTTTTGCTTTTACAATCAAATACCATGATTTTAAGTTTATACTGCTATGGTTGGATAAAGAGAGTGGGGGACAAAACCACAGAATGAATAATAAAGTCAATTTAATTACATATCTAGTTCAATTAACCTTGCATATAAATCTCTCCCAGGGAGAGATCAATCAATCAGAATAGAGTTGGAAGGGACCTTAAGCCCTATACCATTTCAGAGAAATGATTGTCCTTTTTAAAAATCTCCAGTATTGGAGGTTTTCAACTTTTGGAGGCAAGTCGTTTCACTGGTTAACTGTCCTCACTGTTAGGAAATTTCTCCTTAGTTCTAGGTTGCTTCTCTCCTTGATTAGTTTCCACCCATTGCTTCTTATTCTGCCTTCAGGTACCTTCAGGAGAATAGGTTGACCCCTCTTGTTTGTGGCAACCCCTCAGATATTGGAAGACTGCTATCATGTCACCCCCAGTCCTTCTTTTCATTAAACTAGACATACCCAATTCCAGCAACCCTTATACGTTTTAGCCTCCAGTCCCCTAATCATCTTTGTTGCTCTTCTCTGCACTTTTTGAATGGTTGTAAGTTGAGAACTACTTGTACATCATTCAAATCCATATTTTTTATTTGTTTTTACAATCGAATACCATGATTTCTCAGTTTACATTGCTAAGGTTACATAAAGAGAGTGGGGGATAAAACCACAGCAGAAATTATAAAGTCAATTTAATTACATATACAGCTCTATTAACCTCGTATATAAATCATAGCTTTCAAAAAACTGGAGAATCGCGTCAACTGAATGACTCAGTGAAGGATGATAGGAAAATGCCTCGATTACTTGTACGTAATTATATTCTACTTACCAAGTACAAAATAGAGTAATCCAGAAGATAAACGCTTTGGGTGCTCCACATAGCTGCATAAAACCTAAGAAGGGGGCAGTTTTTATTTGCATATCCTGGCATCCAATCAGGGCAAATACATTTTCTGTGAAATTTCCCACTGCTATAAAATAGTAATTTCTGAGTTGGATTTACTGTGTCTTCAAAACTACAAATTTCTTACCGAAAGTTCTTACAAAACATTAAATCTTTTGGAAGATCCAAAGATCTTGAAATTGAGCCTTACCAATATAGCTATCTACAAAAAATGGGGTGATGTATTTCACTTTAAAAGGAGAATATTTGTAGCTTAGGGCTGAAATGATTGATGATGTTACATCATTGCCATTGAGGAGAATTTGGGGAATTGAAGTCCACATATCTAAGTATTGCCAGGTTGAAAAATTCTGATTTAGAGATCGTCTAGGGTCTTCCAAAAACCTATATAAGCCTTTCAAAGCACCATCAACTCATTACATCCTACAATCTCTCCTTGCAGTTCTATCAAATGCCAAAATATATATTCATCCGCAGGCCAGCCCCAAATTAAAAGTTGCAAAATAGTCTATAATACCAGCAATAATACCAGCCAGCAACCTCTCCCAATGCACAGGCCTTAATAAACTACTTTGGGATTCCCTGGTGCAGATTGAAAAGCAGTCTATAAATGCCCTCCTAAACAAAAAGAGATCAAACGTATAACTTCAAAGATGACACTCTGAGCACAGGGAGAGAAATGTTCTTATATGTTGAAATCATGGGAATTAGGAGGAAGTTATACTTGTTTATGTACATTTTTACCTCTCAATATTTAGTTTGACCCATAAGCTCATACACGTAGTACATCATAGAAGAATGATCTTTAAAGATGATGATTCCTTATAAAAAAAAAAACTGCAAAAATTTACTATGGGGGGGGGGAATTGCTGGCTATACATCACAACTTTTAAAAAAGAGAGGCCACGAATATATAGGCTGTGAGCATGTTTTGATGTTACATGCTTATGGAAGGAATCCCGGGAAGACCAAAGATCTCATACTGTGGTGCCCTGTAATTGCAAACATCAGAAACGCCAGGATACCTACATGTCCAATAATGTAGATGAGTCAGAGATGAATCAGAATTCTTGTCTTCAGGATCAATCGCAACATAGCATGGGAAGTCAAGGGCATGCTGGCATCTCCCTATGAAAGTCTATCTTGAAGTTCAAGAACCACCATTCTAGATTTTTGCTGCACAAAGAAAAGGGCTGCCAGACCTTGCTGTACCAAGGCAACAAACCCCGTCCCAGCATTATTTAAACTTGCACCGTGTTTGTTTCAAGCCGTTTGTTTTTAGCTTGGTATCTGCTGAGGTCTTTTTGGGAGGAGTATAATTATTCGTCTTTCCATTCTTGGGATTTGGGCATATATGGGCTGGCAACCCCTTAAGGGGAACAGTGGATCCATGGAATGAAGAAGATGGCTTGGGAGGCCTCATGTTGCCAGCTCCATGGATCATGGAGCATTCCTGGATCTCAAAAGAATGCCTACTGGCCAAATGCTGTTTGAGGGCAGGGTGCTTTTTGGTCTCACTCTTTGCTTCAGATGGTCTCCTCTGATAGGCTGATGAGCCATGGGTGGGTCCAGTGGTCTTCAACTGACTCTCAAGGGATGTCACCTGGTTGGTTCTTTCCTCATGAAAGTCTTTTTTGAGACCTGCAATGGGTACTTTTGGAAAGTTTCCATGGAGAGTCATCTGTTTATTTGCCAAAGGGCTGTGCAACAATTTGCTTTTGCCAGAACTTTTCAAGGACCGGAGGACGCTAGGAGCAGTCTGGGCCCGAGCTTTGGTTACCTTTCCTTTCTCAGCTTGTACGGTTTGCATCTGCAGCCATTCCAGCTCCAAAAGACGATCCACGTACTTCTCCAGAAACCCAGTCGGTTCCGGTCGGGGTTCCGATTTGCACTCGGTGTTGATGAATGCAGCCAACCCGTTCAAGTCCCAGGCGTTAAAAGGTGGTGGGAGAAAGTCTGGGTAATGGTAGTCTGGTTGCTTCCGTTGCGTCTCGAAGTGGTGTTCGAAACAAACAGGGTCGATCTCCTCTGCTCGAAGGTTGAGCTCTGGCGGTGTGCAAGGCGAAGGAGGGATAGGAATTCTTTCTGAATCGGAAAGGTCACTGGCATCGTCTTCCTCAGAGTCTTCTTCTTTCATCATTTGCAAAGATCCGAAGTCCAGAAACATTGCCTCAGTCGTAGGGTCTTGACAGGAAAGACTGCTGGGGCCTGCTTCCTCCATCTGCTCTCCAGAGTTTCTTTCCGAATTGCCTTTTTGTCCGCAATAAAGCCCCTGAACCATCGCATCTTCTGTCCCGCTGGATGGACTCCATGAGACGTCTTTAAATGCAGGAAGAATTTTGTTATCCCCGGCCTCATGATTTTTTCTAACCAGATGTTCTCTTTTCGGCTTTGGTACTCTATGTGAGGAAGTACAAGTGTTTGTTAGGCTAAAAAGGGAAAGAAATAATACTCATGTCAGCTGTAAAATCACCCTAAAACAATATATCTGACTCAATTCTAAATCACTTGGGAGCCTAACATTACAAAACAGAAAAAGAGAAAACACAAAACACACCAACAATGACAGCAACAAACATGAGGGGTCCTTGATGCTCTCTGAGCTTGGTTGTTTTCTTCAAGATGTTACCTGAACTAGGCAACATCAGTGGATAATCAGTGATGTCACCTAGTTTGGGTAATGAAATGTCTGCAAGAAAACAATCAAGCTCAAAGAGCACCAAGGACCCCTCATTTCAACCCTAATATCTTTACAACATTTCATATCACAGTCCCCAATATTTAACACAAAGCTCCTTTTTCTTTTTCAAATTTGCTACCTATTAAGTTTTGCTTTTCAAGTTAAAGGTAGAGACACATTACAATCATTTCAATCGTATTTATATAATTCATTAAGCAATCTTGGTCCATTTTTCAGCCTAACCTACTTGCATAGGACTGCTGAAAATATTAAGTGAGAGAATCATCTATAGGTAGTCCTCGTTAGGCGAAACATCCTGGGACTAAGCAGGGGGTTGGACTAGAAGATCTCCGAGGTCCCTTTCAACTCTATTACAGTGAGGGGAAAAATTATTTGATGCCTGTGAAAAACAAATCTACTTCTTATTCCAAAAGTGCAACCATATTTTTTAAAAAAAGAACTTCACCTGGTTGGGTGATGCCCTTCATAAACTTGCTTTTTCTCTTTGTATTGAGCTGTTATCTGTCTGTCTGTAGTCTCTACAGGAGCCTAGAAGAAATGAACGAACATTTAATTATAATTGCAGTGGTAGGGAAGACATGAACATCTAAGCATAATTTGCATTCAATAAATACGTAAGTGGGTCTCACCTTTCCTGCAATAGCAGATGTGTTTTTCCCTGGCCTCTTGGAAGAAGGTTTTAGAAATGTTGATTTCTTTAGTTCTTTTGTGCTTGGATGGTTCTTTCCTCCACTGGAACTAGTTGATTAAAAAGAGGAGTTTTGTCAAAGATGGATGTTATGTGGGGGGAACACAAATTACATCTTTATTTTAACAGGACAACTTTACATGCTTAGTTTGTGTGCCTTAAAATCTCTAATATTTTTCTGGTGATTATTCTCATAAAAAGCTTATTAAGAAAGATATATATATATATATATATATATATATATATATATATACATAGCATTTTCATTGGAGCAGATCCATTTCTCTTCTTTACTGTAAACTGTGCATTCATATGAATTAAATGTGTGGGCATTGATAGGACACTGGCCGTTAAACATTTGCAAAAACATCTAAACTTGTATTTTCTAATCCATAATTAGATCAAAGTCTCTCGCCCTCCTGCTTCAAACAAATAAATATCTGACGTTAAAAAAGAGATTAAAGGAAAGATGGTTATTATTGTCAGTCTCTGAACAATCTTCTATGCAATCTGTTGTACAGGCAGTCCTTGACTTAGGGCCTCAATTGAGCCCTAAATTTCTGTTGCTAAGTGAGACAGTTGTTAAGTGAACTTTGCCCCATTTTACGACCTTCCTTGCCACAGTTGTTAAATGAATCACTGCAATTGTTAAGTTAGTAACACGGCTGTTAAATGAATCTGGCTTCCCCATTGACTTTGCTTGTCAGAAGGAAACAAAATGTGATCGCAGGACCCCGAGATACGGCAACCGTCATAAATATGAGCCCGTTGCCAAGTGTCCGAATTTTTAACCTGTGATATGGGGATGCCAACCACGATTGTAAGTCACTTTTTTTCACGGCCATTGTAACTTCAAACGGTCACTAAATGAACTGTTGTAAGTTGAGGACTACCTGTACTGTTATATATTTTAAAAGTATAAACCTGTAACTGGGACATTATTTTGTTTCAGTGACAAATATCAGCTCATGGAACGAACCCAGCCTTTGATTGAATAATTTGTAAGGACTCAATAACTCAGGAACCTCTCTACAAGGCAGGGGTCTTCAAACTTGGCCTTTATGACTTGTGGACTTCAACTCCCAGAATTCCTCAGCCAGCGTGCTCAAGTATATATTTTAAATCAAGCCTGACCAGATGATTAATACTTTTTAGTTTAACTTATATTCTCCTATGGGTTTGCAAGGGTAAAAAGATGATTCGCTCACCTTTCTGAGAGTTTAATTTCCAGAATTCCAAGCTCAAATTGCTCAAATTTCAGCATATCCAATGGGGAGCCTCAAATTCCAGGAATTTCAATCCAGCAACAAGGAGAAAGCCGGATTCAGAAAGGCAGGTTTCCATGCTGGCTGGGGAATTCTGGGCATGGAAGTCCACAGATCTTAAACTTGCCAAGGTTGAAGAAGATTGCTATAAGGAATAAGGAACGGTTGCTGGAATTGGGTATGTCTAGTTTAACGAAGAGAAGGATGAGGGGGGACATGATAGCAGTCTTCCAATATCTCAGGGGCTGCCACAAAGAAGAGGGAGTCAAGCTATTCTCCAAAGCGCCTGAAGGCAGGACAAGAAGCAACAGATGGAAACTAATCAAGGAGAGAAGCAATCTAGAACTAAGGAGAAACTTCCTGACAGTTAGAACAATTAACCAGTGGAACAACCTGCCTCCAGAAGCGGTGAATGCTCCAACACTGGAAATTTTTAAGAAGAGACTGGACAGCCATTTGTCCGAAATGGTATAGGGTTTCCTGCCTGAGCAGGGGGTTGGACTCGATGACCTCCAAGGTCCCTTCCAACTTTATTATTATTATTATAAATATTAGCTACTGGGATTACCTGGGAGGCATAAATATTGATGCCTTTGCTAGTGTCTCAGAAAACGTTCTTCTGTTTTTGCAACCTTCAACATTGCAAAAACCCTTTTAGACCTTAAACCTCATCTGGCAATTTATTCCATAACATAACACAGGATACCTGTGGCTTGTTTTTCTCACGTTCTTCTGAACATGGAGCGGCTATTCCTCTCCGAATACTAACAACATTTCTGCAGAATATACACTTTATCTCAAAATAACCAGCACTGGAAAAAGAAAAAAAAAGCGGCGTCAATCCCTTAGCAAAAATTCCCTATACTCAGCGATTAAAAATAGCCTGGAATGCAAGCATCAAAAGAAAACCCTAGAAAGGGGTGCTAAGAGGAAATTGCACTGACAACTCAGGATTTCGCCCTTGAACTTCGGGGGGGGGAAAAACAAGCCATCCACCTGCATGCATCTTCCAAAACGAGGGATCCTTACGTTACCATTCCGCTCCCTTCGTGGGTTTCATGAACCAGGTTTTGCAGGCGCCCTCTGAGCAGGGAGACGGGATAACCTCCGATGCCCGGTCCCATTATAGGGGGGGAAACGCGCCTTAGTTTTTCTCCGGGTCGTTCCAAACGAGCCAGCCGAAATCAGCGGGCAGAAGCCCCTCGCCGCATTTTAAGAGCCGCGGCAACGCTGGCCCGGCTCTCCGCGCGGCTTCATTCCTCCGCACCGGGAGCTGCGTTTTGCATCGCCGCCGTCGGCTGGCATCCAGAGCAAAAGCCGGTTCCCCGCGGCTTCAGCCAGCGCTGGCTCCAGGGATCGCCGCCCGCGTCATCCACCGCTACCTGCCCGGCCCTCCAGAAGCCGCCGGGACGCGCGCCGGGCCAGCCGAGAAACCTCGGGACGCGCGCGCGCGGGGGCGGGCGACCTCCCGCGACCGTCCCCCGGGGAAGCTTAGCCTTGTCGCTCGCAAAGCATTGTGGGCGGCGGGGAGGCTCGCTTCGCTCCCAGCTGGTTGGGGGAGCGCGCGCGGTTTCTCCTGCTTAAGCCTTCATTCGCCTAACCGTGGTTTACTGAAGGAGCCGAGCATTGTCGAGCATTGACGCGTGGCCAGGCAGCTTAAAGACAACGCTCCGGTTTTGTTTTTTGGGGGGGAGGGCTTTTTGGGACCTTGTTGGGGCTGAGAGTGACTGTCATCCAGGGAACTTTGGCAGCCAGGATGAACTTTAAACCTGGATCTTCCGAGTTCAAGTCGAGTACTGTAATCATGTAATCCTGGGTGCTTGCTGGGGGCAAGTAATGTCATGTGCCATGCAGTTGTGCAGATGAGGCCATTTGTGGGACTACCGTCTGCTGTCCTAATGGCTTGCACTCGGTTGCTCTCGAGATACCTCTTTCTGAAATGAAGGCAAATATACATGTCCCAGGATAATGATGTGAGATCCAATTTGGGTCGGTCACTGGGACCAGAGATTTACTCTTCTGAGTTGCCTCTTTCTGCCTAAATTGGCTGAGTTCATCATGCCCTGTGCTAAATTATAAACTAACCAGATTATAAAGGAATTAGCAGTGGACCTTGGCAGACCAGTTTTGGTCACCACGATGTAAAAAAGATGTTGAGACTCTAGAAAGAGTACAGAGAAGAGCAACAAAGATTAGAGGTCTGGAGGCTAAAACATTATGTCTAGTTTAATGAAGTGAAGGACGAGAGGGGACATGATAGCAGTGTTCCAATATCTCAGGGGCTGCCACAAAGAAGAGGGAGTCAAGCTATTTTCCAAAGCGCCTGAGGGCAGGACAAGAAGCAATGGATGGAAACTAATCAAGGAGAGAAGCAACCTTCCTGACAGAACAATTAACCAGTGGAACAACCTGCCTCCAGAAGCGGTGAATGCTCCAACACTGGAAATTATTAAGAAGAGACTGGACAGCCATTTGTCTGAAATGGTATAGGGTTTCCTGCCTGAGCAGGGGGTTGGATTAGATGACCTCCAAGGTCCCTTCCAACTTTATTGTTGTTGTTGTTATTGGAAGGAGCCTTTAAGAAGGGGACCTGGAAACACAATTATACAGCCCAGAGATTGAACCACATATGAGAAACAAACTCAGAGTAATCCTACCTTAATTTTATTTTGTATAAGGTGAGACAGAGAGAAACTCTTGAGACACTTTTAAGATTGATGTTGGGAGTTCCAGGAATGCTGCTTTATTTTTGTACATTATAAAAACACAATCTTGAAAGGCTGTCCAAATTTATCCAGTCAGGTAGCGGGTTTATTCATCAAACTAATAGAACATCCATAGTAGATATCTTAAGAGACTGATTGTCATCAGAAATACAATTTTGTGGTCACTAAGAGTCTGACTTCATGGCACGTAATCAATGTAAACATCTAACATCCATATTGAGACAATTGGGGCTTAGTGTAATGCCAGTCCTTGTTATGCAAGAACAATTATTAGAATATTCTTTCCTGGGCATTAAGGTAAATGAATATTCAAAAATATTGTGTGTGTGGAATATCAATGTTTAGGTGGTTTGTATCCAAACCTAAATGTGATTCAAGTATTTGGGTCTGTGCACGGAGCAGAACAGGGCTGTTTTGTCAGCACACAGAACTAAATGAGGTTTTTATGGCTAAATGGTTGGGGGAGGGAAGAAGAGAAAAAGCCAAGGTCATAGGTCTCCAGAACTGTCCCCTCTACCCCTCAGCAAGTTACAGAGTACCATATCTCACCAGCTGCCCAATTCTGATGTTTCCAGTGCCTTTTTGTATGCCCACTTTTCCAATGCTTTTCCTTCTCTCCTTTTGACCAGGATGCAGGAGCCTTGCAGCCATGTTCTAGGAGGCACTTTCCATTCAGTTTAGGCAACCAACCCCCCCCCCCTCCAGAGGCCTGCCTTTCATCTATATAAAAATAGAAACCATATTTTAAGCAGCCGTCCACAACCTGCTGTCTTTGAGATGGGTTGGACTACAGCTTCCTTCATCCTCAACCCACATAGCCATATTTAGGGATTTATATTTAAGCACACAATCAGCTCCAGGCTGGGGAATATTGGTGTAATAGACTTCTTAGGAATTTCCTGCAATGCACAAGAATTCCCAGCCATTGGGAGTAATAATGGTAAAACATATTTTGCTTCTGTCTCCTGAAAATGGGAGGAAAATAAATGTTAAATGAACAGCGGATTACATGATTTACTTTCTGCATGTGAAATTCTCTGCCACCACAAAGGACCACCTTAAAATTTAATTATGATATGATAATAGAAGGGAGCTAGTGAGGCAAAGTCACACAAACTGGAACCTGACTTGAAGCAGTTAATCTGAATGTGTTAACCCCAGTTTAAAACACAGTACTGTTTTTTAAGAAATCAGTTGGGAAAAGATACTTGGCAGAGAAGCTTAGGATGTCTACCCATTAAAGAGACTAGAGAAGTGAGAAAGTATGAAATAGCATAGAACTGAAGGCAATTTGATAAATGCCAGCTCACTCCAAAGCATGTTTATTTATCAAACTCCTTGGAGCTAAAAAACCAACTTTTAGATCAGTATGCTTCAAACTGCATCAGTCTAGTAATAAAACACACCAGTACTCTGACTTTCTTCAGTCGACTTCCTTTTTTCTTTTGTGTGACCTTTTGTAACCCATAATTGCTCCGCCTCTTTCCTTATTTACGTCTGCTCTTTTTAATCAGATTCCTCCAGGTAGTGTGGGCAAGAATAAGGGCGCGATGGGCTTCCTTCGTGCTTGTGCGCAGGCGGGGAGCAGGTATGACAGATTAACGGAGCGACGACGCACAAGGCGGGACAAGGTACTGTAAATAAGCGGCTGCAGCGAGGGGCAACGGCGAGGCGTTGGTAGCAGCCCGTGACGTCATCGGGGGCGTGCACGTAGCCCTCCGGATGCAGCAGCAGCAGCTTCTTTTTTTTCCTCAAGCTCTTTTTGCGCGTCAGCTGATCAGCTCCGGAGAGAAAAAGATCGGAAGCCGCTTGCTTGCCCGCTCCTTCTCGGTGTTGCTTGTTGCTCTGGGACGCCTGGAATTGAACAGGCGTCGGCGCAAAAGAAACCAGCACCGTCCACCCGTGGGGAGGCGGAAAAAAACCCAGAGCTCGGCTGGATGTGGGCTCCAGCGTCTCCCATTACAGACTCCGCCTCTAGTTCGTGCCCCAGCTTGACAGCCTCTTCTTCCACCACTATCATCAGCACCATTCAAGCTGACAGCCTCCAAGCTCCCGTCGCTCCTAGGGACGGCCTCCAGACTCCTTCCAGCTTGCCCAGCAGCCTCGATTCCCTCTCTATCCAGCCCAGCCATCTCCAGGCATCTTCCAGTCTGGGCAGTCTTCCGGAGTCTTCCAGCATCCAAAGCGACAGCCTTGAATCCTTTACTGGGCAGCAAGAAAGCCTGGTCAGTTTTCTCCAGGACAGCCTCAATCCCTGGGACAGCCTGGACTCTCTGCGGCTTTACCAGGCCAACCTCCGGTCCGTCTTCAGTCTTGGCGACAGTCTTGAGACCTCCAGTATCCAGCTGGACAGCCTGCAATCCGTGGCCAGTTTAGGGGACAACACCCAGGCTTCCAGCATTCTCACTGATAGCCTTGAGTCCCCCTGCAGCTTGTGTGATAGCCTGGAGACACCCAACGCTCTGGATCCTACAGTGTTTGACTCAAACTTGTAGCAGATTCTTTCAGTCTGTTCTGCCAGAGCCTACACTGATCAGACAAGGACTGTAGGAACCATCGCTCGGCCTTTCACTCAGTGCTTGTTTTCTTCCTCGCTGACCTAATCCTTCTGCACGTCTCAGCAAAAGCGGTTTCTGGCAGCAGTGATGTCCACTCAAACTGTTTGCCCTCAGGAGCCAAAGGTGTTGAGAGCTCCCCGGCGCAATCCCAGCTGTCTCTCTGATATGTACCAGAACATGTTCCAGGGCGAAGCAACCCAGCTTGTGGAAAAGAAGAGATGCCAACCGTTGCATAGCAGCAGCAGCGCCAGCCAATTGACTTCCTGTCTGCACGAGAAAACTGAACGTAGAGTTCCTCAGAGCACCACAAGTTGTGACCCACATCTCCAACCCATCATGCGCCGTCGGGCCAGGTCCTTGCCCAGTTCTCCAGAGAGAAGGCGTAGCGGGGTGGCTCCCTGTCGTGTTCCGGGTTGCCACACCCGCAAGAACCGCGTCAGGTTTGCAGATGCTTTGGGCCTGGAGCTGGCAGAAGTAAAAGTTTTCCAAGCTGGGGAAGATCCATCTATCCCACTTCATGTTCTTTCTCGGCTGTCCATTAATTCGGATCTCTGTTGCAGCAAGCTGGACCTGGAATTCACCATGCAGTGCCTGGTACCTGATTTCCAGCAGCCGGGAGATTGTGAAGACTTCCTCAGCCGCTTGCAGCAGCAGCAGGTGTGTTTGGAACGAGTGTCCAGCTCAGATCTGGGCCTGAATGGCACAATCAGAGTGGTCAATTTAGCCTTTGAGAAACAGGTGACTGTGCGCTATACTTTTAATCACTGGAAGGGCCAGCATGAAATAAATGCTCAGTGGCACAGCAGTGTTGCTGGTCAGGATGGTGAGACTCAAGTGGACAATTTCACCTTCTTCCTTCCTATGCCCCCATTCCTTCTTCAGCTTAGCTCAGTAATTGAGTTTGCAATCTTATACCAAGTCAACAGACAGGAATACTGGGATAACAATCAGGACAAGAATTACACCCTCACTTGTAGGAATCATCCGCTTAAGATGCCCAGAGAATGTGAAGAGAGCTGGATTCATTTCATCTAAAAGCAAAACAAAGGGGTCTGCATTCGTTTGACCTCCCCCCCCCCCTGCGCTGAGGCACCAAAGAAACTCTTCCACGTGGCAAAGATCCTTCAGAATAAAAGAATAACAAGTGATCTGCACAAAAGCTATTTTGAGAACCTGTTGTTTTTCTGAAAAAGATAAGGATAAAGGGCCTTAATTTGCAGTGATTTGCACTAAATTAACTTGAAATGTTTAGGAATCATAGTCCAAAGATGCAATCATTAGAAGGAAGCTAATGTATTTTATTCCTTTGATTAATTCTTAGAATGTTCTGATTATGCAGTATTTTAAAACATACTGTACTTGATGCTCTGTAGTTTTGCACTTCACTTTTTGCACTTTTTACAAAATTGTCTTTGGTGGAACATAAGCATATTTCTGTTAATTTCTAGAAGGAGAAAATGTTACACTTTTCTAATGCACTGGTCAAATGCTGCAGGGCTGGAGACGGCAAAATTTAACTAGTTAAATAAAAATGAAAATTTACACTGCAGTTTATAAGGCTTATATGACAGTTCTTATACATTTGGCATTAGTCCCTGAATGCTCCTGTTTTAGAGCACTTTTTGTTATTAGAAGAGAAAATGCAGTTTGCTTTTTGGAGAAGTTTATTTTTTTATGTTATTTTATTTTAGCCTTCCAGGTCAAAGTAAGTTTATGCCACTATAGTTTAATGAAGTACAGTATAGCCCAATTAGAGGGATGTTTGAGTTAGACTATGTAGGCTGCAGCCAATCTTAGATTGTCTTACATTCGTTTCTAAGCAAGCCATGGCTAGAGTGGGATACAAATATAAGAAGCAGACATCAAGAAATCACTTATTTTTTGTGCCAAGAAAACTTCATGGATGTATGTAGATACAGAGAGTCACAGGCATTTTAATTATTTTTTTTTACAGTTAAAGAGGTCATACTGAATCACGCTTTTTTGAATATGAAATTTTATCAGCCTTGGGCATTACAGTATAACCGCCTAGCTTCGGAACAAAACAGCAGTGAAATGTGTTAGGTTTCTATAGATCATATGAGATGTTGGCACCTTTAAAAAACATTTACAAGGAGTAAATGATGTCAAGCATTACCAGCTCCTGGGATACAGCTACAAGTGCAGTTAAGGATTGAGTTCCATGTTGTTTCTGTCGCCATTTCCATGCATACATGTTTGGGAGATTGATGTCACTGCCGTGGATTGAGTTGTTTGCATATGCCATTAAGTCTGTAAGGAATGCTTCTACTTATTCATCCATCTTGGAAAAGAGCTCCTGGTGATGTGGTAAAGTTAGCAATGAGTGTGGTTTGTGTATACTAAGCTAAGAATCATTCTAATATATGCAAGCAACTGATGAGAGATGAACTTGTGATTGTCAATGGACCTGAAGAGTATGGTCTTTTAAAATCAGAGGTCTAGTTTACATTCATTAGTTCAGGATGAATCACCTTGTGCAGTGAACTGTGATGGAATACAGTACAAGTCTTTCTGTTCTTAATCTCTTCCCCGCCCTTTTTATGGCATGGGTTCTGTAGCAAGCAGCCTTAGACCGAGTCCACCTAGCTTGGGTCAGTGTCTAAGACGGGGCAGATAAAGATTGCAGCTCTACTCCATGTATGGCCTTCAAACTAATTTCTTGCAAACCCCCAGACTAATTTCAAAACTTGCTGCAAGAGATTGGTTCAAATAAGGACCATCTTGCCTTTCCTGTTGGTTTACTACTTCAGAAAGAAGAACTGAGTGTCAGAAGGAAAACACATTTGAGAGGTTAAAGAACTAGATTAGGGGTCTCCAAACTTGGCAACCTGAAGACTTGTGGACCTCAACTCCCAGAATTCCCCAGCCAGCATGGCTGGTTGAGGAATTCTGGGAGCTGAAATCCACAAGTCTTAAAGTTGCTGAGTTTGGAGACCCCTGAAATAGACGATCCCATCCATTTGGGGTTCTGACTACATCTGGCATCATCCACTCAGTGGCTCCCAATAGTTTGTCCAGGATATAAATCTGATTGTTTATACAAGGTTTCCCAGCAGAGTTTTTCCCCCCTCCCTTCAATGTGTAAATTATAACACACACACACCCCCCATTTTCACCCTCTCCCCGTATGGTTTAGGGTTTTTTTTTTTGCTTTGTTTGCTCATGGTGTAGGGATGATTAATGTACTTGGTTTCTGATTACCTGCATTTTGGACTGATACTGTGCCTTGAATAACTTTTGGGCTGGTATATCACAGTACATTCTGGCCAAGCATGCTTTGTATCTCATAGGAGCTGGAAGGGATCCCAGAGTAGAAACTCATGTCAGCCCCTCTATTCACTAACAAGAACTTCTATATAAGATGTTGTCTCAAGGGGCCATTCTTTCGAGTGGGAAGTTCCATTGAAATGCCTGAATAGTGGGTAATGGAAAAATCTATTTCCTTTACCGTTGACCAAGCCAAGAAGTGTATCTAGATCTCTTGTTTATTAAACAGAAAGTAGACTGGGTGCTTCAAACAAATCTCTATGGATGTCATTAGAAATATTGTGCAGTGGATTTGTTTTTTGAACTTGGTTTCTTAGGTGGGTGGAAAGTAGGTTTCATGAAATTGTAAAGAACACACATCTTTGAGGTGGGGCCAAAGGGAACCCCCCCCCCCCCTTCAATAGCCTAAAATAAATGCCAGTAGCTACAGAACAGTTGCTGGCTGGGGAATTCTGGGAGTGGAAGTCCACCCACCTCGGTTGAAAAATGCTATTGTAGAAAGCTAACTGGTTGTTTTGGGGAGGGGTGAAAAATGAGAAGGTGGAATGAAATGGAATATTCTAGAAGAGGGCATGGAAAGGTTGGCTAGATAGAATTCCAAACGGCAACTCTTAACAACCTCATTTTTCATATTTCTGAGTCTTGTGTGGCCATTATAACTCTTAAAATGTGTTGGTGATTGGACTAAGTTCTGACTTCTAGGTGTACGTTTGTCACTGAGGAAGGTTGGTTAGGCAACCTCTGAAAATGTGTTATAATAGCAGAAAAGCTGCATTCTTGTCAGAACAAAATAACAATTTGTCCAGTAGGGCATTCTCAAATATGTTAGGATTACAGCTACCATTTTCAGCCAGGGTGGCCATTGATCCCTACAGAGGTAATTTCTTTTCCTTGACATTATTTGATTCCCCCCCCCCCCCAATCATTATGTCCTTACCATTATCTTTCCTGATTGAGCAACCTGAGAGTTTTAACCATGATGTATCTCGGAAGATAAAAGGAACAGGCCAACGCATAATGCTGTCAGTGTTGTGTGACTGCTAGGACAGGTCATTGCAGTTTCTGTGTTCATTTTTGCAGGTGGATAATTTTGCACACTGTTATTTTTTTGCATGTGATGAAATGACTGAAGAAAAATAGTTTCCAGAATTCTGAATCGGGCTGTATAGCATCCTAAGCAATCAATTACACTTCAGAAAAGACATTGCATAGAATTTTTTTTTATCCTTATTTTTTGCTATAAAGTTAAAAAACCGTTATTGTATGTTGTATTACAGATATAGTTTCATGATGGCAAGAAAAATAGAATTTGAAATAGAATTTGCAGCCTATAGGCCAGCCTTGCTCAATCCTATATCCTCTAAATCAAAAGGATTGAAATTTCCATAATTTGTCATCGTGCCTGGCAATTAAAGGAATACAGCTTCAAACAAATCTGTTCTCAGCTTTTATTCTGAATTGTTTGAGATAAGCAGTTGGTGGATTGTGGTCAGTATTCAAGCAGCTCCTATTTTTCTGCCAGCATCTGAATCTATAGAAGCTAAAAAGTTAAGCATAAAAAAATCAATATATTTTTAATGAAGGAAAGCTTACTTTCTACAACATTCATTTGGGTTGCACTGATGAGCTGTAACTTCTTAACAATTTGGTCTCTTCCTTCTTTTTCTGTTTTTGTGATTCATGTTACCATATTTGCCCCTTTGCTTTTGAGTATTTAGTAAACTTGCTTTATAAGTATTCTTTGGACATTTATCAGAATCGGGAAACCAAACAAAAAGAATTAAGTACTGTGCTTCACTCTGTATTTTATATACAGATTCAGATCATTTTGAGACACATATGCTTTGCAGAGCCCATGTTGAAACTTAATATTTTAAATTCTAATTGTATAAATAAGTTAAGTCCATATATATCCTTGTGTTTTTGGAGTGTGACACAAATGATTATTACAGAATGACTAAATATGCTACAGTATTTCCAAGTGCAAGCTTTTAGAAAGCAAACAAATTATTTTTCTATAATCACAGAATTTTAATATTGAAATAAAGAAGTAATGGGTAGGCAGGTCAGCAGCATATGTTTCCTAACGTGTTATATAATAATGGCCATATAGGTGTCAGATTATATATAAAATATATGTATATATACTGTACGTATGTTTCCATCCTTTCATAATACATACTACAATGGACTTGAAATTTTCCACGGGCAACTGCAACATCCGTGGGTCACGTGATTGCCATTTGTGACCTTCCAAGCCAGCTTTCAACAAGCAAAGTCAATAGGGGAAGCTGGATTTGCTTAATGTCTGCACGATTCATTTAACAACTCAGTGAATCAATCGTCGCAAAAAAGGTTGTAAAATCGGGTTCAGCGCATTTAAAAACCACCTTGCTTAGCAATAGTGATACTGATGGTCCCAAGTGGTTGTACGTTGAGAACTTCCTGTATTCCAGGCTTCTTATCACTTTGGTTTTTCAAAAAAAACTGCTTTCACGTACGCACTTTCTTTAGCCTCTTTGCATCCTTTTATGTCGGCCCCAGAACCAGGCCTGGGTCTCTCTTTGAGTTATAAATATCCTGTTCTCTGGAGATGCACCGTTCCTTGGAGCAGATCTGTTTACCTTCCAGCTCATCGGGACGGAGAAGTATAGGCAGGATCCAAAAGTGTAACACTAGACTAGTGATGCAAATAAAAAACTATCGCTTGCCTTACTGACACAAGGCCAAGTGCTTTTGGTCCAGCATTCTACATCCAATGATGTCCTATCAGTCAAATGCCTCTGGAAGTGAAATCTCATCAGCTTGGCATGAAGGTCACGGCTCACCCCGATTTATCCCCAAGTGCTCTGTACTTAGAATTATATTGCTGTGGAATACAGAGATTTCATTCGAGAGCTGTTGTAAAAAGGCCTTTCTGAAATTCACAAATAAAGAATGGTAACATACCAAAGACCTGGGGGAGGGGGGGGGAAAGAAGTACAGAAGGACATTGGGAAATTATTTTTCCCCCCCCTGCAAACTCAGGGAAATACATGTTGCATTTATTTTATATATTAATTCCTCCTGTGTCCCGAAACAAGAAACCTGAGCAATTATCACAGCCCAAGCAAACCATATTTGTTTGTTATATTTTTGTACTGCTGGCAACAGCTTCGGATATGAATTTATGGCTGAAAACAGTTTTAAGTATTTACCACATTTTATGTATTGATTACTTAATAGCAGTGGTTAGAATGTAGTACTGCAGGCTAACTCACTGCCCACTGCCAGGAGTTCGATTCTCACTGGCTCAAGGTTGACTGAGCCTTCCATCCTTCCGAGCTCTGTAAAATGAGAACCCAGATTGTTGGGGGGGCCATATGCTGACTCTGTAAACCGCTTAGAGAGGGCTGTAAAGCACTGTGAAGCGGTATATAAGTCTAATTGCTATTGCTATTACTGGAAAGTTTCCAAAAGATTATTCCCAGGGCATGGGTATAGCAGAGGAAAGATGCATTCAGAATAAATGTATGCCAGGTAAATGTAATCACTAGTTGGTCATTTGGCATTGAAGTCTGCACTGTTAAGTAATTAACAAAGAGCCAATTTGGTGTAGTGGTTAAAGGCACTCGAGCGAGGAATCGAGAGACTGTCAGTTGTAGTCATGTCTTGGGCACGGAAGCCAGCCCTTGGGCCCTAGGAAGAAGACAATGGCACTTTTGAAAACATTGCCAAGACAATGCAGGGAGTTGTCCAGGCAGGTGCCAGGTATCAAGATTAATTCAAAAGCACAACAGTAAACTGCTTAAGGTACTTGAGTGTGGGTTCTATATGATTTCTTAAGGAATAATTGCTTGTGTCACTTGGGATGTAAAGATTTGATAGTACAGGTAGTCCTCGACTTACAACAGTTTGTTTAGTGACCATTTGAAATTACAACAGCACTGAAAAGAGTGACTTATTATTTTTCCCACTAACAACCCTTGCAGCATCCCCATGGTCACATGATCAAAATTCAGACGCTTGGCAACTGACTCGTATTTATGACAGTTGCCGTGTCCTGAGGTCATGTGATCACCTTTTGCGACCTTCTGACAAGCAAAATCAATGCGGAAGCCAGATTCATTCAACCACCGTTTTTATTAACAACTGCAGCGATTTACTTAACACACGTGGCAAGAAAGGTCATAAAACGGGAGAAAAATTCACTTAACAAATGTCATGCTTAGCAACAGAAAATTTGGGTTCAATTGTGGTCGTAAGTCGAGGACTGCCTGTACCATCCATCCCTCCACCATGAGCATAAATAGACAACGATAATGTAAAAAAAAATATTCCACCAGGAAAAAAAAAACATATTGAGGGTCCTTGATTGCTATTCTGGTATCACAAGTTAATTGCAAAATGTGACATAGCTTTAAGTCCAGCGGGACTAAATTCTGGGCGGATTTGTTCAATAATGTATATTGCTCAGGAATGGATTTATTACATTCAGTGGGCGTTGATATTTAAAAAAGGACTTGCTACAGTGACCCAGTGATCTGTAATTTATTTATTTTTTCATATAAGGGAGGAAAGAAAAAATAAACCGAGGAAAAACACTGAAAATATAACTTGTAATTTGGAAGTATAAAAGAATGCTAAAAGCCCTTCGGAGGGACTGCATTACTGTTTTCATGAGACGGTATGAATCTGGCAGAATGCTGGCAAATGTGAAAAGACTCATGCTTGGGAGGCTAAAGATTAGCCATATTGGAACACGCTAAGTAAGTGTTCTTGAAAGGATGTGTCATCTCTACTGGAATAGCTTGTTGGGACACGAGAAGAGCCACTTAAATATGTAATAAAGGGACCTTAGACCTATAACTGAGATCTTTGCTACTGCACCACAAAAATCCTGCTGTGTTCCTGTAAGTGGTTTCAGGAGGAAACTGGAAACTGTGTAACAGGAAATTGTTAAAGCAACTTTGTTAATAGTGCAAAACAGCCTGAGAGTGGTTCTTTTTTTCTTTCTTTTTCTTTCTTAACCAGTATTAAACAAAGTGCCTAAATTTTGGGGGAATGTCACTGTGATCATGGGGAGCTGTTTGCTGCCTCTCGTTCCCCTCTTGTTAAAATGTGCCTCCTCCCGAATCAGCTGGGTTCTCTGTGAATGAGATCATATTAAAATCCTGCAGGCATTTACCCTGAAGCGATTAATTAATTTCATGGCATGGAGGCTGTTCTGTCACCATTTTGTATTGAGCAGTATTCTCGGGGCAATTAACAGCCTTTTTCACGTTTCATTGATGCCTTGCCATTTTAAAAGCACTTTAAAGCCATGCTGTATTTAAAATATTGTATCATTTTGGAAACTGATCACATCTAACGTATCATTAAAAGATGTTTGTGGCTCTGTTTAAGAGATGCTGCCATTGGAAAGAATGTATATTACCATTTATAATACTGTATAAGAATAAACTATGGCTCTATATCTGAATACACTGCCAACATTTTTTTTAAAAAAATCTATTGTATAATTTATTTTTTTAATGGGCAGCATATATCATGCACGATAACTTTTGTTTGTAATGTTTTTATAATTAAATGTCTTTTCTAGGATGCCCTTCTGAAATACATCTGTAGGAAGTAAGATTGCTGAGTTTCAAAGGTGCTTTTTTCTTCAAAAGGCAGCTGGACTGTTTTTTCCTTGAGGAAGAAGAAGAAAACATTTTGCTTCTCATCCAAGAAGCTTCATCAGTTCTGATGGCGGGGGAGGGGGGAATGGAAGGATAGGTTCCAATAGGATGATGGGGGGGGGGGGAAATGGAAGGATAGGTTCTGATAGGATGGAGGTGGGATCCTTCCATTCCCCCATCCTATCAGAACCTATCCTTCCATCCTCCCACCATCCAGTCTCAATTGTCAGTACCTATCCTTCCATCCCTCCCGCCATCAGAACTGATGAAGCTTCTTGGATGAGAAGCAAAACATTTTCTCCCTCAAGGAAAAAAAACAGTCCACTTGCCTTTTGAAGAAAAAAAAAGGCAACTCTGGCCTGGATGACTCTGGCCTGGATGACTGAGAATCTCCACAGACAGATCGCTGATTTTTCTGGCTTTTCAGATACCGCAGGATGTTAGCAGAAGTGTTGATATGTGAACTTAGAAAATATGAAACAAATTAATTGCTGAGCGACTACATGCCCATTACAAACTAATGATTGCAGTATTGCTTTATTTATGTTTGTTCAGGGTGCCATTTGGAATATATTTTAGCCTGTAGAATGGGAAGACTAGAACCATAAGAATCATATCGTTAGTCCGTTACCATCAGGGAGTGCTATTTCCTATATTTTATCTGGAACTCAAGGGATACATGCAGCAGACTAGGCCCTAGGGAGAAAAAAACCTGTGGTTTAATGCAAGCTGTACCAAACATAACATGTCCTTCTCTAATAAAAATGGTTCTGGATTTGGGATCATTTCTGCATCTGAAATGAAAGAGAGGAGAGAAGATAATGTAGTAAGTGACAACCAATATTCTTTTTTCTGGGTTGACTAGTATTGGAAATGCTTTCTCCATTTATGTCAAGAGTATTACAAATATATATAGATGATATATAGATATATATAGATATAGATTAGATATAGATTAGATATAGATTAGATATAGATAGATATATAGGGTAGATATAGATATAGAGTAGATATAGCGTAGATGATATAGATACAGAGATAGCGATAGAGATAGAGATATATTCCTTCCAGCAACTTAGTTCTTAACTGTCTTGCCCTTCTGTGTTTTATTTGATAATTAAAGCACCATAAATTTGCAACCTTCCCTGCTGATTTCCCTATTGACCTTGCTTGTGTGAAGCTGGCAAGGAAGGTCACAAATGGTGAATGTGACCACAACTCGCTGCAATGACATAATTGCAAGCCACACACAAGCACCGGGATTGCAATCATGTGACTGCCTTGGTGTTGTATCGGGGATCAGTTGTATGTCCATTTTTTTTTTTTAGCAACGCTGTAACTTTGAATGGTCACAGAACAAATGGGTGTAAACTACCTGTAAATCATCTTCCCAAACCTGCTGTCCTACAGATCGGTAGAGATCACAATTTCTAAAATAGGGATGTTATCTATCCCTGCTGGTAGGTCATCATGGCCCCAATCTGGACACACCAAGTTCTGGAAGGCACCAACAAAGCAAAATAGACTAATAAAACAATTATAGCTACCAGAGCTGGGCTGCAAAAAGTTGGACGATTAAGCAGCAGCAAAGAGATGCAAGGAAGTATCTGCTATCTTCTAGTCATTTTTCAAATTTATGCATCCCAAATATGGAAAGCCTTTGTTAAACTCTCAAGATCACTTACATTATGCAGGAGTGTGAGAGAATATCTGAGTGTCGGAATGTTTTTATGTCCCAAAATAAGTTTTTATTTCATTCTTCTCTGGTCTCAATTATTATTGTCTGTTTCTAAGTGCTGCTAGAAGTGAGAGAGCCTATTCTTTTATAGCTGTATTTATTTTCCTTTTTACAATGCTGTAGCTATGCACAGTAATAGTTTACAGTACTGTATTATGGTAATAATGCTGCAGACATGCACAGTTTACAGATGTACACCAAGATAAGCTATCCAGCTAAACGTTCAGTTTCAAGCTGTAGCATAAACCTCTTTTCCATAATTGGATAAATCATAAACTAAGGCATGTTGCAATACGAGTAACACGGGTCACTTGAAAACTTCCAGGAAAGGAGAATATATTGCTATTTCTGGCAGACTGATCCAGTTCACAATTATGTCGGGAAAGTCCTCCTCTCAGTAGACCAAATCTATTTCCTTTAATTCCAAGATGTTTATTCTTGTCCTTCCCTGATTTTTAAGAGCAGCTCCACATGGTAACCCATTTCACAGCTGTTGCTATTTTAAATATTTATAAATTACCATGATATTTCCCTAGCCTTTTTATTTTGCTCAGCTCTTTCAACCATTCCTCCTACTGCTTAGGTTCCAGATCCCCATTGTTCTTCCAGCTTCTCCATGTTCACTATATAATGTGTCTAGAAGAGACAGTTCTTTAATAATATATGTAATTAGCACAGTAGAACAACTAACTCCTGTAACATAGACTCAAATGTTTATAGTAATATATCTTGGCTTTTAGCTGCTGCATCACAAAGCTTGCTTTTGTTCAGCAGTACTCCTAAATTTTATAAACAGTGCTGCTAAGCTACAGTAGATTTTGTCAATCCTATACTGTGAATTTGATATTTTTTTTTTACTTTTTTATAGAATCATAGGTTTGGAAGAGATCTTACAGGTAGTCCTCGACTTACAACTGTAATTGAGCCCACCCAATTGAGCTCAGCCCAACTGATGGTTATTAAGCAAGTCATTGTGTGACCACACATGATTTTATGACCTTTTTTGTTGCAGTTGATAAGCAAATGCAGCAAGCATGGTGGTTATTAAACAAACCCATTGTTTGCCATGGGGCATTTTTTGCTGGAAGCCAGAAATAAATGCCGATTTCTGGCAAAAATGTAAGTTGCAGTCACCTGACCAAGGGACATTGGAAACAGTCATAAATGTGGGCCAGTTGCTGAGCACCCAAAATGCAGTCACATGACTGAGTGGGGTCTGGATGTTGGAACCTCAAATCTGGTTTATAAGTAGCTTTTTCAGGTCTGTTGTAATTTTGAATGGTCAGGAAATGACCAGTTGTCAACTGAGGACTAACTACATACAGTAGTTCAACCCCCTTCCCTGAGCAGGAGTCTTCAGATTATCCCAGATAAAAGGATATCCAGCCTTTTCTTGAAAACCTCAAGTGATGAAGCAGCCCCCACATTCAGGAAGCAGACTGTTCCATTCTTTAATGGATCTCACAGACAAGGAAAGCCAGTTTGGACTAGTGGTTAAGGCACCAGGCTAGAAAGCTGGAGATTGTGAGTTCTAGTCCCGCCTTGGCCATGAAAGCCAGCTGGGTGGATTTGGGCCAGTCTTTCTCTCTCAGCCCAACTCATCTCACAGGTGAGAGAAAAGAGGAGGAGGAAGTTGTGTTGGATACATTTGCTGCCTTGAGGTATTTGTAAAAAATAATAAAAGGTGGCATATAAATAAAGAAAAATAACAAAGAAAGCTTCTTTCAACATGTAAAAAACAAGAAAAAAGTTAAGGAAATGATTGGTCCATTAGTGGGAGAAAGTGGCAAGAAGGTGACAGGCAACAGGGAGAAAGCAGAACTACTTAACTCGTTTTTTGCATCTATCTTTACACAAAGGGAGTCCAACCTATCAAAAACAGTGCCGTAAAAAACAGAATAGAAACACGTTAAGATAGGCAAGAAAATGGTAAGTGAGCACCTGTCCACCCTAGACATGTTCAAATCACCAGGACCAGATGGATTATACCCCAAGGTTCTCAAGGAACTGGCAGATGTGATCTCAGAACCACTGAACTTTATCTTTCAAAGATCCTGGAGCACTGGGGAACTACCAGAGGACTGGAAAAGAGCTGATGTAGTTCTCGTCTTACCCTCAAGCAAGTGCAAGTGCAAGTGCTAAGCTTTAATCTTCCTGATCCCATCCTTGCAGATTTGGGTTATTTCTTCATATTCTTTTGTTACCTGCCCCTATTCAGTTTTTAAACTATGAACTGATGAGATGAAGTCCCACTTCCCTGCTACTCACAGTGCCCTACCAGCTTCCCGGACGACTACAGGCCTAAGTAAATATTCATTATGATTCACTATTGAATGAGACCTGGCTCTATGTTCAAGACTGCATTGTTTTCTAAGATATTAAGCAATTCCTCTAGCACAGGCATGTGAACCCGCAGCCTGCGAGCTGTGTGAGGCCCTGAACACCTAGTAATGCAGCCCCGCAAGATTATAATTTTAACATTATTTATACTTATCCATATATATATATATATATATATATATATATATATATATATATATATATATACACATGTCCAAGTTTATTAAACAGTTGTTTTTTATATTATATTATTCGACTATTTTTCTCAACATACATGTCCATATACATACACATACATTTACTGTATTATATATTTTATAAGAACCCAATACAATTCCTCTTCACTCAGTGTGGCCCAGGCAAGCTAAAAGGTTGGACACGCCTGTTCTAGCATGTTGTCACCTGCACATTTCATAACCACTCTTCAATACCCTGGCTGGCTGAGGAATTCTGGGAGTTGAAGTCCACAAGTCTTAAAGTTGCTAAGGTTGGGGACCCCTGCGTTAGATTTAAAAAAAAAAATAGTATGTTAAATGTGATGCACAGTAGTTCTATTCAGGTTGAAGTGGAACAATTTACAGCCATTTTGATGTACAATAGTTCAAAGTGTTGCAAATTGACTGGACTGCAATAATCTCTAGCTCAAAAATACAGTTTGTCCACAAGAATATAACATGAGGCTTTTCAAAGACTTTACCAAGATCAGGATGTATTATATCTGTGGTGTCCCTTGAATAATTAAAGCAATTAGTCTGTTATAAAAAGAGATGTAAGACTAAGTTTAGCAAAGAGAACACATCCTTTTAAATTATGTGTTATTTGTATGCGTGTGTGTGTTACATCCACACATTTTTCCTTGGGTGTTATTTTAACTGGCAACACAGCATTGCCTGGCCTGGGAAGCTAAGCAGAATCAGGCCTGGATAATGGTTGTGAGATATCCAGGAAATACCATGACTGTAGGCTATGTTGGATAATTGCAAAAATATTCCAATTTCCATGTATACTTGAATCGCTCAAGAGTCACTCCAACTGTGAGATGCGTGACTTATAAATTTAATAAATAAATATAATACTTGTATGCCACTTAGTGTTCCATGACTGCAGCAATTTATAAATATTGTAAGCTAAATATATGTTATGCTGTCTGAGTCATTTGTTCTGAGTATTTAAGATCCTTAATGATAGACAATTCTCCATTTGTATGTGTGTATGAGAGGGGGATCAATCTAGCAAAGGATTGACAGATATATTCATATAAAAAAACAATTGTACTGTGGAAATAATTACTGCAGTGACAGCTCCTATCCTGGCGATATCTGCCCTGTGACAGTGATAAATTACTCTAAAAGTGAGAGCTTGTCAGATGAGTATTTCTTCAAATTGCTCTGCAGTGCATATAAAAAGCAGAAATCATATATTTCTTTTTTTGCTATCTCTGCAAAGGACTGCTGAATGAGTAATTAACTCATTGTGTCCAGAAAAGGAATAGATGAATAGGTTACAAGTTGTTAACCAAGGAAAAAAAGGTTGAGGGACATAGATGCCTTACATTCCAGGCAAGTATGAATTTTTTTATTTATGTTGGTATATAGTATATTCCATAGTCCCAAAGATGCTTTTCCGAAAGGCAACTGGATTTTCTTGTTTTTTCCCCCCCTTGAAAACATTTCACTTCTCATCCAAGAAGCTTTTTCAATTCTAACTGAAGTTTCTTGGACGTCAAGCAAAACATTTTCAAGGAAAAAAAACCTAGAAAGTCCAGTTGCCTTTTGGGAAAGCATTTTGGGGACAAACATGACCTGGATGATTTGAGAATCCACATAGATATTCCATAACAGCAAATATTTTGCTTCCATTTTTGGTAATTTAATAATAAGGCTATTCTGTCATGCCTGCATGTCTACCTAGGAGCAAGAGATGGAATTCTGAACTGTTGAATAAATAAACACCAACCCGAATCACTCCAAAATCACTCCAAAGAGCATTTCATACTACCAAGCCATACTGATATCCAGCTTTAAGGATTTTGAAATAAGCAGCAACAACAAAACTTAAAAGAGACGCTCTAGGATACAATATCAGCAGATATGATTTAGTTCCATTAGAGTTCATTTGGGGCTGTTTCACACTCAAGGTGTTATACAGCAGGGCTTTTCAACCTGTGGTACGCGTACCACTTGTGGTACATTAACAAGTGGCAGGTGGTACGCAGCCCTGCCTAGCCAAGTGTAGTGGGGGAGGGAAAGAGCCAGCGCAGGCAAGGACTTACAGTGAGGGAGTCCTCTGGAGCTGCAGTGGCTGGGGAGAGACAAAGGGCCCAGGCTCAGTTCTGGCTCACCCTCCCCCATGAGAAAGGAGGAGGAGGGGAGGAGATAGGAGAGGCTATAAAAGGAGGCAGTTTGGGCGGGAGAGAGAAAAAAGCAGCAGCCTTGGGAGGAGGCGGAGTCAGCTCTAGCTGCACCGAAGGAGGAGGGTGGGGGGGAGAGGAGAGGAGATCAAATCAAGCAGGCCGGCCATGAGCTGATTTGCAACTGCTGTGGCAGCCTCCTGTGCTGGCAGCAGCAAACAGGCAAGAAATGCAGTGGGGGAGGGGTCGCCCTCCAAGAGGAATGAAAAAAGGTAGCAATGGCTGGAGGTGAGGCACAGAGGAGGGAGGGAGGGAGGGAGATGGAGAGTGGAAGGATTCTTATGTGCTTTTGTGACTTTGAAGTTCTGGGATTTGTGCAATGTGGGCTTTGTGTTCTTAAGGAGTGTTTGGCAATTTCTATTTGGCTGATGGCTGATGGCTGATGTCTCATGTTAGCTTCTATTGCTCTACTATTGTTAGCTGTAAGTTTTGCTGCAAGGGATTTTGAAATATTTTTCTCCTGAATGGATTTTTGCTGTAGATTCCTTTACTTATGAATGGAGCCATTTGGGGAGGCTGCCTTAGCCGGCAGCCAATACTTACTACATTTTTTTTCTTCCTTAAGTGCCGGCTACCGGCTCCTTACTTTCCTTTCTAGCCAGTAGCTAATTCTTAAAGGGGAATGTGCCTTTTTAAGCTAGTTCACTCAGCAGTTTGTCTTTTCTGTTTCTGGAGGCTTTTCCTTGTTTGATGAATATATGGAAGAGAGAAAATATGGGGGGGGGGTTCAAATTCTTCCTTCAGAAGGAGGTGGGCATGAGAAAGAGGGAGGCAGGGAAGGAGGGAGGGAGGGAACTTAGCACTTGGCCACCAGCAGCCCTGCCATTGACTTTGCTTGTCAAAAGGCTGCAAAAGGGGATCACATGACCCTGGGACAGTGACCATCATAAATATGAATCAGTCGCCAAGTATCCAAATATAAATCACATGACCCTGGGCATGCTGCAATGGTCATAAGTGTGAAAAATGGTCATAAGTCATTTCAGTGCAATTGCAACTTTGAACAGGTTTTTTTTTTGGTCATCACGTTTTTGACACCTTGCTAGGTGGTACTCGAATATTGCCATATCCTAAAAGTGGTACAATCGGTGAAAAGGTTGAAAAGCCCTGTTATACGGTGCTGAAAAAGGATGAAGGCAAATATACGTGTCCCAGAATAATGTTGCAGGATTCAACCTGAGTCAATCACCAGGACCAGAGGTTTAGTCTTCTAACGCTTCTAACTTTTTGGACTTGTACTGAAGCCCATCCTCTTCAGAATATCATTCTGGAATGGCATTCTGGAGAGAGAGAAGTTCCCTGAGAATGAGTTTTAGCACAAGTCTGAAAGCTTGGAAAACTAAATCTCTGGTTCCAGTGACTAACTCAGATTGGATCCTGCAGTACTGAAAACACATGAATGTCATTATGAATATCTTATACCAGGGGTATCAAACTGCCGGCCCATGGGCCGGATGCGTCATGCTGAAACCGCGCCCACCCCAGCTCCGGCAATGGGGAAAAAGTCGTGATACGTCACAACACATCATGTGATGTTGCGAGTTTGACACCCCTGTCTTATACTGTGTGTATTTGGGGTGAGTTGTGGGATCTCAGCAAGATGCTACTACTTCAGGAAGGCTTTCCAAATATATTACCCACTGCAGGCCATATAAATACTTTTCCTTGCGAGCATACAGGGCTACCAACTATTATTTTCCCCACAGTAATATGTGACATCCTGCTTATTAATCTGGAAACATTAGATTTGATCTATCCTACTCCTCCTCCAAAGGGAACTGCAGGAGAAAAACACCTCTTAGGTAAAGAAAGCATTGATTGGATCTTACACACATTTGCCAAAACCCCTCTTGTGTGCCCCAAGAGTTCCCCCGGAATATTTGAGGCTGAGGAGTAATTATTTTGAAAATTGTACTAATTACTAAATGCAAATTTAGATACCTCCTCCATCTCTTTTATCTCCGATCACACATTTGTTTTAAATTAAGACAGGTATGAATGCAAATGCTTAAGGCATCCCCTCAAAGATAAGCTTTAATTGTGATGCATATTTTAATTAGCTCCAATAATAGCTGGCATTGCGTTGCCGAACTATAATTGTACTGAACGGTAAGGTAATTAGTATTAGAGATAAATTAAGCACATCATTTGATTAATCATTGTTGCCAACTTCACTTTGCAGTGCAATATTTAATGAAGATTAATGCATATTTTCTCTCTCTAGATAAGAATGAATGTGAGGAGAAAGATGTCTTAAAACAGAATTAGTCAAAATCTTAGTACAGGTTATTCTCAACTTACAACAGTTTGTTTACTGACCATTCAAAGGCACTGAAAAAAGGACCTTATCACCATTTTTCACAATTACGACCTTGGCAGCATCCCTATGATCATGTGATCAAAATTCAGATGCTTGGAAACTGGTTCATACTTATGACCGTTGCTGTATCCCCAGATCATGTGATCCCCTTTTGCAACCTTCTGACAAGCAAAGTCAATGAGGAATCCAGATTCACTTAACACCCAGGTTACTAACTTATCCACTGCAGAGATTCACTTAACCACTGTGGCAAGGGAGATCATAAAATGGGGCCAAACTCACTTAACAAATGTCTCACTTAACAACAGAAAGTTTGGTCTCAATTGGGGTCGTAAGTCGAGGACTGGGCCTCGCTTAATGACTATCCTGTTTAGCAACCATTTGAAGTTACGACTGTGCTGAAAAAATAAATAATCCTTGCATTTAGGATCATTTTAGTGTCTCGTGGTTATGTGATCACCATTTTGACACTTCACAGCTTGCTTTCGATAAGCACAGTTAATGAAGCTGATAATAAAATTGTAAGTTGTGGTCACATAATGTTTTGCTTAGAAACTCTATTACTATTATTATTATGCTTTTACCGTGGTCATTACATGAGGCCTATCTGTACTTTGGAGCAGGTTGGTTGCAGGTGCAAAATACGTCAGTTGCAGAATCTTGTAATACCTTCCCTTTTATTTGTAAGAAACCTTGCTAAAGAGATGAGAAAGGTCCTTGCAAAAGGAATTCTTTTTTGGTTTTAGACAGAACCTGAGTGCCTGAGATTTACCTAAGAAATAGCTTAATTCAGAAACAAGTTTTGTGAACTTGGTCATTTGTGTAGTTCATATCAATTGTTTCTTTTATATGTCCATTTGTTGTTATCTGAGTTTTTTCTACCATTCTACGATTGTGTTAGTGGGTTTTCATTTTCACATTTTTTCCAAATCTTTTCTAGTTCTGCTTCCCTGAATATAGTGCCTCCAAGCATTCCTCATCATTTTTTCCTTCCAGACCTTTTTCACCTTGATTGCTTCCTCTGGATTATTCCAGTTTGTCAGCATCTATCCTGAAGTGTGGTACCTGAATTTTAGATTTAGACTGACAACACAAAATAAAGAGAAATGGTGACTTTTGTGCCATTCTGTATAAATATCTATCTCTAATCCATGAGTTAATGAAAATTAATTTGTTTTTTTGCTCTACTGTATGTTAATTTTCTTAGGTAGCAGAGACATCTGGTGGTGGGTGTTTCCAGCTATTTCCTGAAACTATAATTTTATGCTACCTTTTATTGTCTTTTTTTTTAAAGTTATTATTAGTCTTTCACATCTTGAAATTTACAAATGACTTACTAACAAGCTGTGCATGCTAATTATCCTAAGATTACAAACAGCATTTATTTATATTTCACTTTTTAATGTTATTGCTAAACTGTATTTCCTATGTATTTTTAGAAAATGTAGTAAATGAAAGACATTTTTCAAAAATAATGCCAATAAGGATTTCATCGATTTACAGAATACTTCCCCCCCCCCCTGCCAATTATTGAAGTCTCACTGTAATTTAATTCAGGTGACTAAAGTACCGGTATGTGAGTAGATCCGTATAGTTTTTAGTATTTAGTATTTAATATTTATTTGCTATGTATATGTAGAGATGTGGGTCTATATATATGTTGTACATAGTATGTTTAGGTGTGTGTCATGTACGTGTTTCACTTTGAGAGCGGGCAACTACATTTCATTTTTGATGTGTGCCATTGTGCCCACAATATAAAAATGACAATAAAGGTTACCTTATCTTATCTTATCTGGACAGCAATACAAGTGGTTTGACATTGCCTTTCTCTGAGAGATATTTATCTGGTGATCTATGATAAATATACAACTTCCCTCTGTGGTCACAAGCTCTGGGCCTTTCTGGGTGAAAATAATTGTCTCAAACTATGAATAGAATAGAGCTGGAAGGGACCTTGGAGATCTTCTAGTCCAGCCACCCGCTCACGCAGGAGAACCTATACCATCTCAGACAAGTGACTGTCCAGTCTCTTCTTAAAAACCTCCAGTGATGGAGTACCCACAATTTCTGAGGGCAAGCTGTTCCACTGGTTAATTGTCCTCACTGTTAGGAACTTTCTTCTTAATTCCAGGTTGCTTCTCTCTTTGATCAATTTCCAACCATTGTTTCTTGCCCTCTGCTGCTTTGGAGAATAATTTGACCCCATCTTCTTTGTGGCAGCCTCTCAAATACTGGAATACTGCTATCATGTCACCCCTATTTCTTCTTTTCTTTAGACCAGCCAAACCCAAGTCCTGCAGCCATTAGTCTCCAGGCCTTGGATGATCTTAGTTGCTCTTCTCTGAACTTTTTCCAAGGTCTCAACATCTTTTTTGTAGTATGGTGACCAAAATTTGTTTGCAGTATTCCAGGTGTGGTTTCATTAGGGTTTTATATTTATATTATGCATACTATGCTAGCATTTTGCATCATTACAATGCCATATTTACAGTAGAAAAAAAAGAAAAATTCTTCTGAATAATTTGGTTGAACCTACTTCTGGATAGCATGGGGTTGCTTTTTTTTTCTTGCTTGGTTTTTACCATTTTTGTTCTTTGTTTTTACCATTCTGTTTTTATCTGTGAACTACTCAGGTAGTGTAAAAAAAATAGATCAAAAATAAATAAATCATAAAAATAGGAGGGAAGAAATGAGTGCTGTATCATCTATCCAAACCAGCATCTCTTAGACTAAATATGTCTGTAATGAGTTGTATGGAGCAGCTTAGGAAATTCACTCAGAGTATTTTTTTTTTTAAAAAAAACCCATGACAAATCCTATGAAATAGTGGCTGGCTTCACAAGAGGTGTAAAGCAGAATGTTTTTTAAATTTATTGATTCAATGTATATAGCCACCCATCTCACATACAGGACTTTGGACAGCTCACACAATTAAAACTAGTATTGTTCATTGAATAAATAAAAATGGCATTAACAAAATTATACTTATTTATTTATAATTTCATGTTTCTATAATGCCTGTCTCCCTCAAGGAGAGAATCTGTTTAACTAAGTTTAACATGTACAGTATTAAACTCTCCCTACTCCTGACAATACAAACTATGAGTATTTCCAGCAAAGCAAAAAGCACTTATTAGATTGGTTATGTAGAGTACAGAAATAAATGATTAAATACATTTGATATATGTGATGTTTCAGAAAACCACAAATCACATAATAAAAGCCACTGATGTGCAATAAAAGCTTTATTTTGTTAGACATAAGACAGGCAACCTTAAAATATATTGCATCTCCTCCTTTGCAACCCAGATAATTTTTTTTCTTAACATTTGCAACTCTCAATGAATAGTTTTGTTTGATTGAGAGTCCCTTTAAAGTGTAGTTTTTGCACATCAAAGGAAACCGCCTTGAAGTTTCCTAAGCTTTAAAAGGAAGCATGGATGCCAAAATACTATTATCAACTTTGATATTTGATAATTAGTTGTGGGAACAACTAATTCCCACAACCCTGTCTTATGCCCTGGTTCGTCAAACCATCTAGTAGGGCTGTATTACTATTATCCTTCTCATCTTTCATATTACCTATTTCCTTAGCTTCCTATGACTAAAACTTTGTTTGTATCTGTGATTTATGTTGGTTGCTTTTATTTAGTATCCTAGGACTATCATTCAGTGTTGTATCTTATGATTTATGATTGTATTTTATGATTATGATCATGATTTATCACTTGTTTGTATGTACAGAGAGCTTATGCACCGGAGACAAATTCCTTGTGTATCCAGTCACACTTGGCCAATAAAGAATTCTATTTTATTAAAATACTAAAATAAAGCCTAAAGTTCAATGTAAAAACAATACAGCAACTTAAAAAACCCCAATCTGAATAAAAAGGGTGGTTTGTCAACCATCGTTTACAAACCATGACCCAGTTCACACATGTGAAAACCAAAACCATGCAAACTGAATGAATGAATTGCTTAGTCCGTTGTGTGAATCTTGTGGATTAAACCTATGTTCGGTCATCTGTTGGGGAGAGCAACCAGTGAATCTTGTTGCCTTACTTTGCCTCAAATATTGATTCAGGTTCTCGGTTTAAACCCAGGATTGCCACTCCCAGCTTCTGAAGCCGGCAGGCAAAAAACCTTGCTGTTACTGAAGTGAGCGGAATCGTAGTCAAATATATCTAAAAGTCATCCAGGAGAGTCCTGTGATGGGGAAGCCCTTCAATGGACCATTGTTATTAAAAGGGAAAGTCAAGGGCGGGAGCGCAGCGAAGCGATCGCTCTAGAGTCCACGGGAAACCCTTGGACAATATTCTTGGAAGCGCGTGAGTTCACGAAACACAGGTGATAAGACTGTAGATTTGGGAAAATTTGTGCAACAACATTATAGTCATGAGGACTTTTAGCTCGAAAGACGTGAGGTGAAAGGAAGGCGCAATCTCCCAGTCAAAAGACAAAGAAAGAGCACGCGACGCCGAGGACAATTGAAAAACCGTTACTCGCCCGCAGAGTAGTCGCCATCTGATTGGCCGAACCGGCGTAGAGGGCGGGGCAAGAGTGTGCAGGCGAAGGTATAAAGAGCCGCTTCCCCCCCTCCCTTTAGGCACCTACCATCCTCGTGATTGGCTCCGGAGGCCACGAAACTAGCGATTGGGGCAAAAAACGCTTCGCTATGCATTGATTGGCTGAGGGAGGAAGTGGCGCCCTCGACGGTTCTTGTCGGCCCGCGGATCGTGGCGGAGCTTGTGAGGGAAGCTGATTGCGGGTTCCGTCCTTTTCACGCGCTTCCTCGCATGCTCTGCCGCGGTGGTAATGCCATTTCTTAGCGGAGTTTCCATCGGTAATAGAGCCTGATTGTCCTTTCACCGCCTCGGGCATAAGAAATGACGAGAGGGCGGAGGTATCCGCAGGGCATGGTCAGTAAAAGTCAAGTTGACGGCTTCCAAACTGCAATCGCACCTTCACCTTTTCTGTGAGGCTTGGTTGTGGCTGCCATTTTGACTTTTTTGACCTACCCTGCTTGACACCAATTCTTGCCTTACCCTTTCGGCTTCTTTTCTGTGGTGCATACTGAATATCCTGCCCTAATATTATTCTCGTCCTGTTTCCTTCTTAAGGATGTGTTAGGGTTTGACAATCACAACAGGCGCAGTGATCTGAAAAAGCTAAGCAGGGTCAGTGGGACTTGGGATTTGGAATCACATTGCTGCAGACTGACTGGCAATAGAGCATCCTTGAAAAACCAGTGGGGTTGATCTTTGCATTGTTATGCAAAACACTGCATATGGCCCGAGGTTTGCAGCTCAATAAGGAAACCTTTACTTTTCATAGCACTACACAGTCTTTGCTGTGGCAATAAGAAGACCTGCCTCAGTGATTTCTCTTGTTGAATAAGGTCATTGAAGGGCATAGTTCACTAGGGTTCTGCATGCATCAAACCTTGCACAATGTATTAAGCCATTCCTTTTGCCAGCTTCTGAGTTGGTGAAAAAAAAAATGCATCTGTTGTGCGATATTACAGTAATTGTAATTCTTTAAAGCAGGGGTCCTCAACCCCCGGTCCATGGACCGGTACTGGGCCGCGGCATGCCAGCAACCGGGTCGCACAAACAAGCAAAGCCCCATCTGTGGGATACAGGCAGTACATGAAACCGCATCCTCTCCGATCCACAGAAAAACCTATCTCCACGGAGCTGGTCCTTGGTGCCCAAAAGGTTGGGGACCTCTGCTTTAAAGCAGCTATGCTTTTATTAGCCTGAGAAAAATACTGCTTTAAGGAATACAGTGCTCAGGCAAGGTCAGAACAACTTGTAAATAATTTTTAAAGTATGGAGAGCCCAATAATTCACTACAGGGTAATCACAGTAAATGACATTGTATTTAGATCCAGTCTTCCATTACCATTGACCATTACACTGATGGTTAATGTTGAAGTCCAAAACTTCTGGAGGACATTAGCTTGTCTATCCTAGCATGAAAATGGTCTAAAATTTACAAAAATACCAGCCATATGCTTAGGTTATAATCTAAAAACATATCCGTACTAGTTTTTCCCGTCTTTCAACTTCCATCTCCTTAAATTAATTACTTCCCTCACAAGCACACATTTTGTTTTGAATATCCTGAAACAGACATAGATGTTTTGTGTGGCAGGCTTACTTCACACAAAGCTAACATATGGTCTGGGTATTCCTTGTTTAGTATGTTGTGTTAACTATTCACTGGTTTGTATAGCTGAGTTTCTAATTTTTTTTAATTAACCCAACCGTGGCCTTATTTCAGGAGAAAGCCATTAAACCTCTTTCATATTCTAAAGATACAATAAAAAGTTAATAAAAGACCGGATTGTTCTACAAAACAGTCGGAGGAGGTACTATCACTTTCCAAACTTGTTAGGAATGAATCGGTGTCCTTGTACAATTATGGTTTCTAAAGCTTTTGAGGCTCTTTGGAGGGGCTTTCTGTTGTCATATTGTGACAAAACGAAGTAGGTAAATATTCTGCCGTTGTGCCATTCCAAGCAGCTGCACAGGGGGCCAAAAGGTCAAAATGGTGGGCACAATTGAAACCCTGTCCCTTAGTGCAAGGCTTTTCAACCAGTGGTACACGTACCACTGGTGGTACTTTGGCACCTGGCAGGTGGTACGTGACCGTCCTAGACAAGTATAGTGGGGGAGGGGAATGAGCTGAAGTGGTGGCAGCACTGCACAAGCCTAAGGAAGTGTCAGCTGGAGCTGCAGGGCTTGGCATAAGCCCCAGGATCGGTGTGCGCTTCTGCAGGGCTGCAGGGGCGAGACAGAAGCCCCAGGATAGGTGCTTCCGGTGGCCATCGTTCCTCACCCCATTTGCCTCCATGGAGGCTGATTCAATAATTATTGATTTAGTGTAATTTGAGAATTCTATTTAAGACCTTTTGCCTTTTGCAGTCTATTTACTGAATATGGTTGTTAGTATAACACTTGTTGTTTAACATAACCTTGGTTTGCTAAATCCAGTTTTTTAAATTTGCATGACACATTGATGTATAAACTAACTTTCTCCATGCTGGTTTCCATATTATATGTTGCTTCCAGAGACTTGGAGGACACTTTCCATTCTGCTATTCACAAAAACAACAGACTTAAACTGATTGGTGCTTGGAGATTCTGTCACACATTTATATTTTTGTTGCATATTTTATTTGATTAGTATTTGTATTTGTATGTTATCCACAGTTTTAAAATAGGGGCAGTTAACAAATGCAGTAAATAAATAAACATGTGTCCATCATAAAGGAGTGGATACAGTTTTTTGTTTCTTTGTATTCCTAACTTGTACAGACTACTGTGCAAGTTCAGAAGGCAAAATTGAGGAACAATTATTAATTCACAATTATTGCAAAATTTACATTCTGTGATAAATTTGTTAATAAATATGTGCTTTATCTAACAAATAAACAGAGTGAATTCAATAGTCATTCCAAGTCAGTGGTAAAAATATCTGTATTGTATCAGTATCATTTAAGTTATGCTGTTTTTGTTTTGTTATAAAGTTTGTTCTTGAGTTGCAAATATGGCTTAGAAGTACAATAATAAAAATGAAGTTTTTTGTTACGTTTTTATGTTTAAGAACATTATATAAAATGAAATAGGATAGAATAGAAAACACAAAAATAATTCAGGCATAAAATCCTTATGCTATATAATCTTATTATATTTTTCTATAATTCTTTTGATGGCCAGCTATAAAAGTTTTTATTTATTTATTTATGACACTTATTGAAAAAATAAAATAATAGTTGAAATGTAGCTAGACGTTTCTGTTTCTATTAAGGTAAATGGGATGAAAGCATTTCAGAAAGAAATCCATCAATTTTGGTCTTTTAATTGAATAACTATAGCCCTGCTTCTAGTCTTGTCTATGTAGCATCATGAAATAGTTGCTGGATGGCTGATGGATGAGGAAAAAGCTTAATAAAGATGGCTTCTAAAAATAGCTGGATAGTTTCTATCTTTACCTTACTATAGTAGGAAGGAATGGTTTGCTTTTGATTATGTGCCACCAATTGAGTGTCAGCTCTCAGTAACCACATCGATAAATTTTCTTTAGGAGGAAAAATGATTACTAAATGCTTGGTGACGTAAAGCAGCTGTTTAAAGAGATTTGATAAAAAAAAATCTTGATTGTTTTAATACAGACTATTTTAAATGAACAAATTATTAACAAATTGCCCTACTTTTCTATATTAAATATAATTGTGCAGATAAAAATGTAAATATATAACATGCATTATTTTTTTTTGTCATTTTAGATTATATTGCTTAAGTATATGAAAGAGCCAAAATGCCTGTTAAGCGTGAAGGACAGGTATGGCTTGATCTGTTTCTTCCAATTGTAACCCTAACCCTAACCCCCAACAATCTGGGTCCTTATTTTACCAATGGAAAGATGAGTCAACCTTGAGCCAGTGAAAATCGAACTGCCAAACTGCAGGCAGGCAGCAGAAGTAGCCTGCAGGACTGCATTCTAACCACTGCGCCACCAAGGCTTTTCTATATATAAACCATGAGACCATGAGTTCTAGCCTCACCTTAGTCATGAAGCCAGCTGGGTGACCTTGGGCTAGTCACTTTCACTCAGCCCTAAGAAGGAGGCAATGGCAAAGCACCTCCAGAAAACCTTGGCAAGAAAACTGACTTGTCCAGACAGTTCTGAGAATTGGATACAATTGAACGGAAGAAAAAAATGGTATCATTGATTGTCCATTATTTAACATGCAGTTTTGTCAAGAAACTTGCCATACTTGTTTTATAGTTATCCACTTTAAATAATTCTCTATTTTTCCATCTGTGCCCCACTCATAAGTCAAATATATCATGATAGAAATTATTGTTAAACACCGTGTACTAAAGTAATATTTATATATATTATTTTTGACAGCTTGAAAAATGTGTAGATGAAGCTATAAGAAAACATGATTTCCACGCATTGCAACAGTTTTTGGAAACAGATTTTTCTGATGACATTTCCCATAAATGCAGTAAGCAGTTTCTCAACAAATTAGACAAGCTTATATGCCAGGTGATGAAATCTTGTTTGAACTATATAAATTAAGATGGGAATTTATATAAAATATAGTTTAAAATAATTTTAACTTTTAAAACTCTTCATAGTATTATAAAGCTTCATAATATTATCAGTGCAACATCAAACCTTGAGGATGAAAAGCATGCAGTACATATTTAGGATTACTAGGTGGCAGTGATTGATTGTTCGACTGATTATGTGCTATTAAGTTGCCATTGGCTCAAATAGATATCTCGAGTCTAGGACAATAATTCCCTAACCTGGTGCTTGAGGTCTTCCAACAGTGTGCCCATTTGTGCTGTAACTGAATCCTTCCACTTTGTTGCTGGACATCTTCTCATTCCTTCTAACTTTCAAAGCATTATAGACCTTTCAAGGTGCAAAGTATGATCATTGGAGCCCGATCATTTGTGCTTCAGATGAGAACTCTGGGCTGATTTGTTTGATGATTTTCTCCAGCCACAAATGTCATAAATGTCAATATTCTGCTTCTTCACGGTCCTTAAGTGGTTAGTAGCCTTCAGTTAGTTAAGTGGCTTACCCAGCCAATATTGATTAATTTCAAAAAGCTAAATAATTTCAGACTTAGTTAACACTTAAATCGGAGACCACCAGGAAAAATCAGGGCTGTGCAAATTCTTTTAAAGGTACGTTTTGCAAGCAGACACATTTTTTCTTAGGCTTGTCTGGCTTCTTCAGAAGCTGCTTCTGGTAGTCTTTGTGTGCCTGTACATAAATAATGACTTTGCTTCCATGGCTTTAAAATAGTCACAGAAGCCTGAAAAAAGATGCTCCCTCTGTGACTGTTTGTAAAAGGTGCTTTGCATATGCTCCTGTGTGTTAGAAACATCTTGTTGGAAACATTTGCAGTCTAGAGGTATATGACTTGCTTGATCTGAACAATTTCTAGCGTTGTTCCAACAAAGCAGGATGAAGGGAAAAGAAATACAGGTAGTCCTCAACTTATAACCACAAGATTTCTGTTGCTAAGTGAGATGTGTGTTAAATGAGTTTTGCTCCATTTTACGACCTTTCTTGCCACAGCTGTTAAGTGAATCACTACAGTGGTTAAGTTAGTAACACGATTGTTAGGTGAATCTGGCTTCCCAATTAATTTTGCTTGTTGAAGGTTGGAAAGGGGGTTCACATGACCCCAGGACACTGCAACCGTCATAAATATGAGTCAGTTGCCAGGCGTCTGAATTTTGATCACATGACCATGGGGATGCTGTGAAGTGTGAAAAATGGTCATGTCATTTTTTCAGAGCCATTGTAACTTTGAATGATCAGTAAATGAAATATAAGTCGAGGACTAGCTGTATTCCCTCTCTGTTCACACTCCCTTTGCCGTTTTTCCCCTTTAGGCTTTATCTAAAGATGGTACTCTATCATCAGAGGGAATTTTTTTTACCAATGCATAGATTTTCTTTAAAATTGGAAAGGAGTATCCAGGATTCCCCAGAATCAGAGTGAAAACATAGGATAGTTTTATTATGGCAGTCAGTAATGTGATTTTGATAAGTCACAAAATTTCAAAACTCAAATACAGTTGTATGTCAGTTTAGGCATTCTGTGTTAAACTGTATTTTTAATAAACTCCCAAATAAACAACTGACACAATCTCTGCATGATACAAATGTAAACAGAACAACTTAATGCAGATTTGACTGAAAACTTTCTGTTGATGTGCAGGTATATAGTTGTTAAATTTGTTAAAATAGTATATAATTGTTATAGAATTCAAGCTCCACATTTTGTTATTGTATTAAATATGGATTTTTGCATAAAAACTGAAACAAGTCTTGTTTTTGTTTACATGCACTTTTTAAAAAATTTCAGCAACTTGACAGTGAAGAAGTTAACAATGTTTCCACTTTGCTGAATATTCTTCAGAACCATGGCAGAAATATTAACATATTAGGTGAAGTTGGGTTTCCAGCAATGATTGAATATGGTCTTATTCAAAAGATAAGTATATAATATTGGAAAATAATTCTAAGACTAATTAGCTAGCAGGTCTGCATGATATCTGCATATGTGACTGCTGAGTGGTTTTAACATTTTAATGTTATTCTACAATTGTCTTTTGTATATAAATGAACAAATAACCATAATGATTGTACAAATTTTTATTTTCTTTCTTTACATGGTTAATTGGTTTGAAAAGGCCAAAGAGATTTTGAAAAATAAAGACTGTGAATGTAATGAGGCATTTACTACTCTTTTTGAAGATTTCTTTGATGTCCTAATGGTAAATATATCCCATATGTATTCTTTCACAAATTATGTGATAAATTTAATATTCCCATTACTTTGAAAAGCTTTTTTTCATATTTGACTTTATTTTTCCTCATTGATATGCCTAGAATAAGATGGGTTGAGATTTACTAAACAAAAAGTTAAAGTACGTATTTAATTTCAGTTCTTACCATATGCAGATGATGACTATAACACTTAGGAATTCCTTTTTATATTATTCTCAAAAGAATAGGTCCCATGTATGTATATCCAAAGAAATGCATTATTTATTGTTTTTTGAAAAAACATCTGAAACAATGTGGTATGTTCTACCCAGGACTATGGTATAACAGTTATTTTCTGTGTGCAAAGTAATTTTAATATATTGTTTATTTTAATTGTAGATAGTACATGATACCAGCAGTGAAGGTATGTCTGAAAATCAATTATGATACAGTTTTTGACATAATATTTTGTAATTTAAAGGTATTTTGCCTTGAATATTCTTTTACATCAATGCTTGTGAATGCCTTTGAACTTCAATTATATGATTCTGTAAATAATGCCTTATATTTTCATCTAGGTAAAATTCAAATACTTGAAAATTTCATATTGCGAATAAGTGCTCTTGCAGCTAATAAGAGAATTAGTATTTATATTCAGCAGGAGGTAAGAATTCTTTTTAATATCTTTTATGGCTTTTAAACTTGAACTGGCTATCTTGCTATGTTTTAATTGCAATATTAATCTTCTGTGTTTCAGATATTTGAATAGGATATTAGACACATATCTAGTACTCAAGCTTCATTTCTAAATATTGGGAAAAGATGAAATTTGTTTATTTTTTTAAAAAAACCTACTGTATTGATTTAAATTAACCATACAGATAAATTCATTCATTAATGTACTTTATTTACCTATTTGTTCCCTTCTATAATTTCTAGTATCTACATACGCATCTTTTTGAATATCCTGTACTATAGGTAGTTCTCGACTTATGACCAGTCACTTAGCAATTGATTGAAGTTATGACAGATTCGAAAAAAGTTACTTATGACACATCCTTGAAGTTATGATTGTTGCATCACCTCAGTGGTCCCATGATTGCATTTCAGGCACTTGGCAGGCAAGCTTGTATTTACAGCTAATTACAGTGTCTAGTCACATGATCACAATTTGCAACTTTTTTTCTGTCTTTCAGCAAATAATGACCTTTGGTTAAATTGCATTTGGACTTATGATCTTATGAGTTGCTTAATGACCACAGTTATTCACTTAACAACCATCATAAAAATGGTCATAAAATCAAGTCTGGTCACATGATGACTGAACTTAACAATCCCATGATTTACGATAAAAATTCCAGGCTCAATTGCTGTTGTAAATCGAGGACTACCTGTACATTATTTGAAACTATTTGAATTTTATTATGTATCGCTTTTTTACGATGTAAAAAAGATGTCGAGACTCTAGAAAGAATACAGAGAAGAGCAACAAAGATGATTAGGGGACTGGAGGCTAAAGCATATAAGGAACGGCTGCTGGAATTGGGTATGTCTAGTTTAATGAAGAGAAGGACGAGGGGGGACATGATAGCAGTGTTCCAATATCTCAGGGGCTGCCACAAAGAAGAGGGAGTCAAGCTATTTTCCAAAGCTCCTGAAGGCAGGACAAGAAGCAACGGATGGAAACTAATCAAGGAGAGAAGCAACCTAGAACTAAGGAGAAACTTCCTGACAGTTAGAACAATTAACCAGTGGAACAACCTGCCTCCAGAAGCGGTGAATGCTCCAACACTGGAAGTTTTTAAGAAGAGATTGGACAGCCATTTGTCCGAAATGGTATAGGGTTTCCTGCCTGAGCAGGGGGTTGGACTAGATGACCTCCAAGGTCCCTTCCAACTTTATTATTATTATTATTACCTTGAGTTATTTATAAAAGTAATAAAAGTGGAATAAAAATAAAATAGAGTAATGCTATTGCATTATATGCATGTATTTATTTGTCCGACTGCAGAGCAGTTTAAGATAATAAACAGTTTAAAAAGCAGATCGTAATAATAAGGAAGAAACAAAAAGATAAAACAATCATACAGGGAAGGCAGAAATTACATCACACTGCAGCAAGTTCACAATATTGCTCTGGGCAAGTGTCTATTGGAAGAGTTAGCTTTTAAGGCCTTCTGAATGATAGCAGAGTTGGGGCTGTATGGATCTCAGGAGAAATACTGTCCCAGAAGGCAGGCAGGGCAACAGAAATGGTATGCCTATAAGATGCCATTGTTTAGTTGGTTAAGACTCCAGGCACATTGACCTTTTGTGATCTTAAACAGAAACAATTAAAGAAAAATGGCCTCCAAATATCTAGGTTCTGAACCACAAAGGACTCTATAGATACTTTCAGCACCTTGAATTACACCTGGAAACCAACTGGCAACCAGCGCAACTTGCAAATAGAGGTGTTGTGTATAGGTGTATCAGATGTGCCCACAACTACTTGTGCTGCTGCATTCTATACTAGCTGTAGTTTCTGAGTGGCCTTGAGGGCAGTTCCAAATAAAGTGTGCTACAGTAATCCAAACAACAGAGCCTAAGTGATAGTGAGAAGGCCCTCCCTATCCAGGAATAAGCCCAACTGGTACAGAAGTTGACTCTCCGTGAGGACCCTTCTAGCCACTACTACTGCCTCTTTGAGCAGAGCTGCAGGGCTGGGAGGAGTTTCAAAACATAGGTTACATGTAGAGAAATGCAGTGCTATCCAGAAACTAAAGCTGGAGAGTCCCTGGAAAACCCCGCACCCCCACCGCTCAGTCCTACTAGAATTGAGCCTCAGGCTGTTTCTTCCCATCCAGACCTCAATAGTCTCTTGACAATATGACATAACCTTGATGGTGTCACTTGGTAAAGCCAGGGGCCAAGATGTACAACTGGGTATTATTAGTATATTGATGATAACTGACCTCATACAGTTGGATGACTTCACCAGTGAGGTAAGTCTCTTGTAAATATTAAATAGAGATAAGAATATTGAGCCCTGAGAAACCCCACAGAATAAAACCTTAGGCTTGATACCACCTCCTGCTCAGCATTGATTCTGGCAACCATTGATTTTGATTCCATGGTTTATTTTTCAATAAATTTGTTTAGATGGTCACTGTGATTGTGTCAAAACTTCCCTTGTAAGAGAAGGTCTTCTCTTTGCTCCATTGATTGCCTTTAGTGTGCTAGTAAATATAATTGCATGTAGCACAACTAACTCTCAGGAAGCAAACTAATTAAAATTAAAATCTCCTTCATTACATTATATGGGTATTTAAAGATGTTTTGGGCCTCATACTGAGTTTCTCTTTTTAATATGCTTAATATTCAATTACCTCTTTTTATTATCTTTAGGCAGTAAGAAAACTGAACACCATGCTTACTGCTATGCCTCGAGATATTAGAAAGAAAACAATTTCTACAAAGGAAATGCTACAAGTCATGTAATTAACTTTAATATAATGTTCACATTTAACTTTAATATAACACTTGGGTCCCTTGTGGAAACCTAAAATCTTGTTAGGATAATGTTATTTCATGTTAAGGTCATTTCATTTATGTTTAATCGGAATTTGTTCAAAATGAAACATTTTTAAAGTTGATCTTAAAAAGCTGATATAAATATGACACAGTTCTGTTAATTAAGAATAATATGCAGTGTTTTAAATAAGGCACAACTTATACGCAGTTTAAATTGGTTTATGGATATCCCATTGCACTTTCCAACACCACCTTCTCACAGATGGAATAAAGGTTGCATTTGGGGTGTCTTCTTCAAATTTTCATCTCACTTGTTTCAGATGATACTTTAAAGATGTAATATTTGTATTATAATGTTGTGTCAGCAAGACCACTGGTAACTTTTGATTCTGTTAATAAGGCACAGGCAGTTTATCAGTTTAAATGTCTCCTTCAAGCAAGAGAGGTTGGATAACTACATGTTGTAAGAATATTTCTGTAACCCTTATAGATTAATTGACACAATCCAATAATAACAGGAATTTCTTTCCTGAAGAAATAGAACTTATAAATACTCTTAATGGTATGTCTCCCATGGAACAAAATCATACCATAGTTAAATTGTCCTGGTTAAGAGAAAAATTGATTAATAAATATAGTACATACAGTCTGTATCTATAACTTCACTCCTAACCTTAAAAGCTCTGAAAAGGAGAGATCGGTCCATGAGACAGAGGCAAATATAAAAAGGGGGAAATGTAGGATATAAATCCAATAATAAATAATATATATATAAACTATTGAAAGTAATGATTATTAAATCATATCAATAGTTATTATTATATCAAACATTTCTTCTTTGTACTTTTTTTATGGAATCAAAAGCTACAAACAAACTATTAACAAAAACAATACATGCAAATAAGTTTGGATACATGCAGACTTTTAAAAAATAATTCTTAAAAATGCTTGTTCTTAGTTCTGGGCATCATCTGGAAATATAGATTGAAAATACTAAACTCTCTGAGAACTGGTTGGCATCCAATCTGATGACATTCAAGATGCGATTACAGACCTGACTGCTCTTCTAGACTTTGGGCAGGGTAATAGTTGAGTCCCTATTGGATGGAGTTTTTGGGGTTTATATGTTTACTTCAGACTGCCTCTGGTCTGTTTTTTGTCTTTTGTCTTTTTTTTTTTTTTTTACTTTCAGTTGTAAGTTGTCCAGAGTCAACAGGTGGCCTATAAATTAGATAAACAGACATTACATAATGTAAGTAATGTTTAAAAAGCCAATCAAACTGAATCACAGTATTTGTTTGACAGGAATGATATGGGGAAAAGAATTTTGGACGCTGGGGGTAAGCACAGATTATGATTTCAACATACGCATTAATGTTATCCAGAGCTGCTTAATGCTAAATGTATGTATTTTAGAAGTTTTCTATAGCTTCCATGCCACACACGGAAACAATCTTTTTATGGGACCAATGATACAGAACTTTCACAGTGGAGCCATTGTTCCGTTCATTATATTCCACCCAATCATTAATACATCAGCGTTCTTAATTCATTGGTTTACTTATGTGCATATCAATTTTATTCTTTAGTTGCTTTATTTTGACTACATTATATATCATTTAAATCCAGCACCTAACTTCAACTTAAGTCAGAGGGTTGAAAGAGATTGGGTTTTGAATTTTAAGAGCAGGGGGTGGACCATTTCATAAGATGGCTTTTCTTTTTTCTAAGACGTAGGGATACTTTCAAATAAGGAACTGAAGAGTAGTCAGGCACCATTTTTATTTTGTAGGAATATCTCTGAGGTTTATGCAGACCTTGAAGCTTTCTTGAAAATCCAAGTAGTGCTGGCCTACAAGCCAGCTTCCCATTTTGTTAGAAGAAAAGGATCCTTTTAAAGATTCAAGTAGGATGGCAGAGATTCTTGTGAGTGCTAAGAAACCTGTCCACAAGTATATTCATACTATGAATAATAGTCTGAGTACTTCAGATATATGCAACAAATTCTATGTATTGTTTGTATGTGTGTATACACACACACATATTTAGTTAATTTGCAGGCAGTAATATTTAATCACTATCAAAAGGCTTTATGGTAATATTCCTATCATATATATTATAGATTATGATCTTCAAGTTGCCATTACTGAAGCATTATGCAGAATGACATCAGAAAAACAAAGAAGAGAGCTGGCAATCCAGTGGTTTCCAATGGATTTTGTCAGCAGTGCATTTAAACAAATTAAAGATTCTGAATTTGAAACAGTAAGTCATATTCAAATACTGGTTCTTTCAAAATAGGAAAATTGTCAAAGGACTTATACTACTTTTCTTTTTAAACAGGACTGCAGGAAGTTCCTTAACCAAGTTAATGGCATGCTTGGAGACAAAAGAAGGTATGCATGACATTAACCAAATGTAGATTTCTAATTACAGAATATACTCTAAGTATGGCTTTTCATAAGTTGAAAAAATAGTCACAAGATCATTCTTTTGAAGTTGTTATTGATGTTTGCCAATATCAGCAATCTAGAATGTAGCATTAGCTGTTAATGAAACATAATTAGTGCATCCTGTAAATTTTATCTTACCGGTGTTTTGAGAGTGTGTCCTATTGTATGGCAAAAGCTGGGATAAAACCAATTACATAATAAGTAGTATTCCATATATCTTATGGAGGGACAATCATGGGTGATTTTATCAGTAGTGTATGTTTAAACTTTTTTCCCCAAGGAAAAGGGTGATGGGAATTGGAAATTCTATTTTTCTAAGTAGAGATGAAGAAAGAAGCAATTAAACTACTTTTATTATGAGAATACTGTACTCTCTTTCAGGGTATTTACCTATCCTTGTTTATCAGCTGCCCTTGATAAACATGAGGTAAGTTCTTTTCTTTTGACTATGTATACAATATATTATTTGAAACATCATGATGCTTTATTTGAATTCAGGAATTTTGCATTTGACTGGTAATAATTCAAAGAGTTTTGATTTAGAAATGGGAACAGAATGTTCTTAAATTAATATCAGAACTAGTCATTTGAATGCAGACATCAGCACAGCATAGCGGATCTGTTCAGACATAAGCTATTTTAGGATAGAAATTAGCTACTTAGCTAAACTGAGAATGGCGATTAACTCCATGCCCTCTTTCTCACCTCCTTTTAAATCCTAGCCTTTGTGCTTTTGGTTTATGCTTTATGTCCTGGCCTTGTGCTTTAACTAGAGTTTGAAACCAATATTAAATCACAACTCCTATTTTCAAACATAATGGAAAACTGAAGTTTAAATACTAAAATAAAACACTGAAGCTGTTCCATAAGAAGAGTGAATACACTTATCCTTGGCGTGATAACCCATAATTATTAAGATGAGAACATTGCAAAATGTTATAAAAGGTTTGCATGTAGAGAGTTATAATGATTCTTTTTTAAAAAAAAATCTGGTTCTATTATAGCTACAGATGCCAGCAGATGAAAACCTTGAAGAATGTTGGATTGACTTTAATGTTGGTAGTAAAAGTATATCCTTCTATGTTGCTGCAGATGATGAAGTAGGTTAAGTTTTCTTTATTGAATCAAACTTTTTTTAGATTGTAACAACCTTTTTAGTTATCAGAATCAGAATAGTTTGTTGTGAAAGTCAATGTTAAAAAAGCTCGCTCCTTCCTTCCTTCCTTCCTTCCTTCCTTCCTTCCTTCCTTCCTTCCTTCCTTCCTTCCTTCCTTCCTTCCTTCCTTCCTTCCTTCCTTCCATCCATCCATCCATCCATCCATCCATCCATCCATCCATGCTGCATCTTACCAATTATATTTTAGTATGATCATCTTTAAAATATAAAAAAGAATCCAGGGTTTTTAAAGTATACATGGTAAAGAATATCAACCCATTTCTCAGTGGGTTTTTTTGCAGATGCATATTTTCTTTCAAATTAAATAACCATTAAGCTTTATAATACCTTATACATGTATGCGCCCCCTCTACCTGATGAAGATCAGTCCTTTCCATTGCTGTTGCTTAGGCATTCCATTATCTAGCAATCTTCTTACCAGCCTGACAGTTATGATCTAAGTTCTATTGCTAATGATTCTTGGATGGGAGATACAGTGGGATTTTCATGTGTATGATGAAGCTGTTCTATTTTGTTCAAGTCAGGGTAACCACTGACAACATATTTAGGATTTGATTTTCATAATTGGGCAAGAAGAACTGAAATGACTAATCTAATACTTAGCCCAGTGTCATGAGAAGATAATTGGCAGCTCAGACTTAACTTTTAAGGATAGAATGAACTTTTGTAAGGATGGAGTGGATATTAGAATAAATTTTGCAGGCAAATACATTCTAATGGTCTCTTGATGCCTCTGGGTTTTCTGCTTAGTTTGGCTATTATTAAAGTTATTAAAGTCCTCCTAAACCACAGAGTCCATATTGCTGACAATGGGATCTAGACAGTCTCCAAAAGAGTTATTTTTCTTCATCCTAAATGCCAAACGTTAAGTTTGGAAAACCTTTTTTTCACTCTGTTGGCATTCCAGAGCACTTACTAGTGACTATTTAATATGATCTCACATACTGCCAGGCTGTTATGATAAATCTACTTAGCTGTTTAATTCCATCTTAATACTTACTGCTCAAAATAGGAAAAAGCCCTTGATTCACAGGCAAAACATTTGTTCCTTTTCAACATTAGTCAGAACTATGACAAACTGTCTATTCATCTAAGTATCATATTGTCTGGGAACACAAAAGAGGGATGAAGAAGAGTTTTATAGCTGCTATTATTTCAAGCTGTAATATTGTGTGTACATAAAAATATATCCTACTTTGGTAAAGTTATTTGTCAAATCCATATTCCAATTTTGATTTGGAAAAGAAAACCTGTATCAGAGATAAAAGTTAATATCATTAACACAAAATACTGACAAACAGTTGGCATCCTGCAGAACTATATTTTGGAAATACTACACCAAATCTTCAGCTGTAATCTATAACAGTAAACAATATCAGACTTCTTTATTTTTTTCATAAATTTAACTTCTAGGGTCAACAGTGGGAAACTGTGTGCATACCAGAAGAAGATGTTAGGACCTACATAATTGAAGGTACTTGAGATTGTAATGCTTTTCTTATATTCAGAATGTTAAGGATAAGTATGATATTCAGAATTGCTATTTCTATTTCAGTAAAACTTTTACTATTTTCTTGGTGCATTTTTTCAGTGTTTGCAAAGCAAGTATGTTACTTCCAAATAAACAACTATTTAATAATAACGAATATGTTTCATTTCTGTGTAGAAAAAGAAAAAGAGAAATTGTTAATGGTACATCTAAACAACTCAATGTCTGTTGGTGCCCAGGAAGGTGAGAAAATAATCTTACATTTCGATTCTGCATTGGAAATTATGGATGCAATGAAAAAAGTTTATGATGCTACAAAATGTCAGGTAACATCTTTTTCTTTTTCTCTTCTTGAATAAAAATTACTAGCCACTGTTTACTATTATATTTGTAGTTGGTTATACTTGTCTGTATCTACGCAGTTAAAGATAGCATAATTCCAGCAGTTATTGTCAGAATAATAATAACAACCATAAAATAAGGAAGGAATGAGATACACACTTGTTCACATTTTTTACAGAGCCAGTTTGGTGTTCTGCTTAAGGCATCAGACTAGAAACTGGGAGATTGTGAGTTTTAGTCCTGCCTTAGGCACAGAGCCAGTTGAATAATCTAAGATTTCACTTCTGAAATCTGTCAAAAAAAATTGCAGGGATTTGTCCAGGAGTCGACACTGACTTAAAGGTGTGCATACATGTGTACATGCACACACTCTTCACATCCAGTTTTTTTAAAAAAAAAAAAAAATACTGAATTTGCAGTGTTATTTTTAAGTAAGATAAAATGAAAGAACTGAAAAAATATTTGGTAAATGTTTGCAATCTGGAGGATTTGTTTCCCAAGTGAAAGAAAAAGCAACAAAACTAATGCATCACATTTTTATCATAATATGATATGTAATGTAAATAACAGTAAACTAAACTAGAAAAAATATGAACTTTTTATGTAACGCCTTCCTTTTTCTGCCTATTTATTGCTTCAGGGGTTTACAAGGAAGAATACTGGGTCAGTTGCAAAAACAACGGTGCATGTAGTTTTTGATGAAAGTGGATCACAGGTAAATTTTCCAGTTACAATGATCAATATTTAATACTCGTGTTTAACCTGGGCAATACATATGGAATGCAAATTGCTACAGATGGTATACAGTAGATTTTATTATTTTTTTGTCAACGTGCCTTTTATAAAAACCTCCCATTTATTTAGAAAATTAATCCCGCCCCTATTCAGCAAATAATTGGATCCTAATATATAGGATCTCTCTGTTAGAACCGTGAAGTTAATTTTTAACAATTAGAAATTATAGGCTGATTTAATCTGAACCATAATATTTCTAAGCATTATTATACTAATGTCATATGAAATTAATGGGGAATTTTGTTTAAAAATGAACATATTGCATTTGCAGCTTTGTTAAAATAAAAGGAGAGGCGGTATCACGCAAGCTGATGGGTGGTTTATGTAGCCCACTTACCTCCCTTCCTCTCTCTTTGCTGCCATCTACTGGTCAATAAGTCAAACAGTTGACCAGTCAATCACCCCATAGTTTTCTGATGTAAAAAAAATTCAGACAATTGTCAGTACCGTAGGGGGGGAAATGTATTGCATGGAATAACCAGAGTAAGGGAATCACTAATTAGTATCCTTAATATATTATGGGTCAGGGCTAGGGTTTCGAAAGATCTAAAAAAAGCCTGACTACCTTGTCATATAAATGTCCTCATTGCTAGCTGGAGTTTAGTCTTATTTGAAAGCATAGTAATAATGGGTTTTTTCATATTTAAAATGACTAGGTTCTTATTCCAGAAAGTCAGATATCACCTTTGAAAGAGAAAGAACGTAAACCACAGGAAGAAAAATATAGTTTCTCCTCTCAACATCAATGTCCTCAGGCAGAGATAAATCCAAGTAAAAAAACAATTGAGATGGACTTCCAAACAGGTCAATCCAAGGTAGTTTGAGCTTTTAAATAGAAAAGAAGAATTCTTGTTTTGTCATCTTTGATTAAATGTATGAATGCTAGGTTAAATTATACTTCTCATTTTATTTCAAGACCACCCCTGGTAAAAAGAAAATGTCTGAGGCATCAATGATTTTGTCATCCACTTCCAGGTTTTCTGTGCAGAGTCCATTTTCCTTAATTAATACTTGTAAGTAAAATGGCATATAGTATTGTGCCTTAATTCAGTTTGTTTCTAATGTATTTTTATTATTTTTAGAAAATGTTCCTCTGTCTTCATGGGTCAACAGCTATCATTAGCCTCTAGAAATGATGTTACTGAGTTTGTAAGTTGGTCAAGATGACCTCATAAGATCACTTCAAATTTGTAATTTTTTTTTTTACTCTATGATTCCCTGTACATAGAGCTTTTAGCATGAGTATCATAAGTAATATCATTTAAGGTCTAGTGAGTTGATAGATTATGTTCCCATTATTCAGTGGAAACCAAATAACCTAGAAACACTTACCTGATAGGCCGAGATGAATCATTTTACTGTCTTCCTTCTCCAGCTCTAGACTGTTACATTTTTATATGTAACAGGGGACTAGTCTGTGGAGGTTCTGATAAAGAAATAGAGAACTGAGCCTCCTTGGAAATAGTATGAATTTAGGGAGTTCCATAATCCCTAAAAGGGAATATTTTCTCCTGTGTGCTATGGAAACAGAATTCTGGATAAGCACTGGAGGTTGTGAAAACGTCCCAGCTATTCGAATATGGATTCATGCATTGCCTTACTCCAGATAAAGGGAGCAGGCAGGGAAGTTCCTAAATGTCACACAGCCCTCAAGAGACAAAAGAAAATCACAGTTTAGGAAACTCATCAAGCAGCATTTGTAGAAATCAAGTTCTGTGGAAGCAATTCTACTCTGGATTGTTCTTATGATAATGCCCAAATTACTAACAATGATGGATTCTGGAAAAGAGCAATACCCTGTGTTTTAATGCAAACATCTAGAGTGCAGTTTGTTTATATACAGACTGTTTTATACCCTTCCTCTGTTGGGTGCAGTATCTTAACTTAACCCCATCTTAGCTTCCACTGACATGTAGCACTTGGTTTATCAGACTCTTGTATGAGGCAGGATCTCAGGGTGATGAACATTGGTTAATCCACTGTAAATCTGAAGGATGACTTGAACAATTCTTTTCCGTGAAACAGTGAATTCATTTATTGTTAATTTTCGTGGAAATGGCATAAAGCACTACAAGTTGCATTAAAAGAAATGAACTGTGGGTTCCTTCTCAGCAACTCCACGAAAAGGGAAGATTAAAACCCCTCTTCAGATGATGAGCTTAGTGGAAAGAAATGACGTTTTCTCAGTACCTGAGACAAGAGCAATGAAGGCTGTCCGAGAAGCTAATTGTGCACCTCTACTTTCTGCAGCCAAGGCTCTTAACAGGAATAATTCCATTGAGAAGGTAACTTTTAGATTTGTACAGCAATTTCAATCTGAAAACTACATGGATCTTTTCTAACCTCGAAAGTTTGGTTAAAAGCTACACATTCCCCCAAATAGTAAGCTTTTTTTTTAAAATTGAGAATTAATGAAGTATACAAGGCAGTTGAAAAATTCTGTATTTGAAGCATAACATTTTCTATAACAATCTAATTTGGTAAAGTGGATCTCAAGAAACAATAATCATTAAAAAAAGAGAAGAAGTGAAAGAAACAAAAGTGAAGTAGAATAATTGGAAGAGAAAGAGCAAGCCTTATATGGGAAAAAAAAATAGAGGACAGCTTAATCTTCCAACAGATTGATTGGCAAGTAGACATAAGAGGATGTCAAAGTTGCTTGGGAAAATAGTTTTATAACAGAGTGCCATAGATATGTGTGAAATATTAGAAAATATTGAATTCACTTTTAATCGGGGATATGCTGTTTATCTTGTGCTTGAACTAATTGGGGTAGAAAATAATATAAATAAATATGCATCTAAATAATATTTGTGATTTATTATGTATACATATAGGAAGTTCCAGCTGAGAAAATGAAAAATATGATCCACAGTGAGGAAGGTGTAGATATTAATGGAAAGCAAAAATTAGGTAAATTGCTCAACATATTTCAATAGACATGGTTTAAAATAGTTTTCATGTTGGTGTAAAAAATCTTCATTAGGATTGCCTTTCATGTCTAATTTAATATGTATGTTTCACATAGATGAATTAAGTGATATTGTTCCTGATTCCCAACCACCAATATGCAAAAGTGACAAATCATTGTAAGTACTACAAATAATTATAGCTAAGAAATATATATGCTAATATGCCTAATTTGAGCAATACAATCTGCTCTAATTTCATGTTGATAGAGATTTTCCACATGTATGCTTCAGGAATACAACTAGTTATCTTTGACCTTACTTCTGATTTCTCAACAAGTATCTACATAGACATTAGAAAAGAGGGGTTTTCAGCTTTGTAGTTGTATCTGTATAGGACCAGAAAATAATATTTGCCAACTTTTTATCATTACTTCTTTATTTCTTGTCTTAGAGAAAGTACATTAATATATAATTATGATGTAAAAATTAGTTCGTTAGTGACCGATCAAAGTTACAATGGCGCTGAAAAAGTGACTTATGCCCGTTTTTCACACTTATGATAATTACAGCATCTCCATGGTCATGTGATCAACATTTAGATGCCTGGCAACTGACTCATATGACAGTTGCTGTGCCCCAAGGTCATGTGATCACCTTTTCTGACCTTCTAACAAGCAAAGTCAATGGGGAAGCCAGATTCACTTAGCAATGGTGCTACTAACTTAACAACTGCAGTGATTCGGGTCATAACATGGGGCCAAACTCATTTAACAACTGTCTCAGTAAGCAACAGAAATTTTGGGCTCAGTTGTGGTTGTAAGATGAGGACCACCTATATTGAACTCTGAATACCAGATTTTGAACCTGGAGATTTTCAGGACCAACTTATTACAGCAGTTTCTGCCTATCCAATATAGCAGTTTCTGTCCCTCCAATAAGCAGGGACCATGAGGGCTTGGCTTTTCTGTTGCCACTCCTGCCCTTTGCCAAAATGTTCCACCTGAGTCAGATTAGTATCAACTCTGCTACCATTTGGAAAGCTTTTAGTGCTTGATTTTAGTACTTGTGGGTCTCCTTCACAAATAAGCAATTATTATTGTTATGATTGTTTTTCCATCATGTCTTGATGCAAAGGATCAGTGTTTGCCATGGTTATCTTTATATTTGCATCCCTGGATGCCATGTTTTTGTAGATAGCTCTTTCAGCCAATCATTGCTCAGCTCAAGCTGGATAATAGTTGAACACCAAGAATGCAAGCCAATCAGTGCCGACGGTCTCCACTTCAAACCTGCAGAGTGTCATGTCCACTACTTGTCTAACGTAAAGGGCGCTGAGAATACAAGCAGCTTTTTTTCACTTCCTCCAAAACAAAAGAAACAAATATATTCTAGCTTTCTTTTGTCCAAAAACATGCACAGAATCCAGGTGTCTGTACACGTGTATCTCTATTCATTGGTCTGTTGATTTTTTTTAAAAAAATCATTACTCTTGATAGTATACTATTAGGATGGTTGTTAGGAAGGTTGAGTTTTAGAATATTTACAAAATGCGGAAAAGCAACATTGTATATAAATCAGTGTTGAACTGATTCGGCAGTAATTCGAATGAAGTAAAGGTGAACAGTAGCTTGGTATTCAGGATGGTTATAATTTTGGTTTTTTAAAAAAATAAATAAATATCAAGAAATGTGAATTGGCATTGCAGTATACTTTGGAAAACTGTAAATAACCCTTACTCACCCCCTCCTGTGCCTTTGTATGGGGAACTACATTTGGATACATATAAGTATCCAAATGCTGCAAGTGGTTGTACAATTTGGCTACTTTGCTTAAGCAGAATGCATTTTATGTTTGAAATAATCACATAAGTGAAATCATTAAGAAGTTGCTAAAATATGTGTGCTTTTTTTTTTCCTTCAGATTACCTGGCCTTTCAGACAATTATATTGCTGAAATTAAAATGCAGAAAAAAACAAAGTGCTGTATACCTGAAACAATAATAACTCAATGTCAAAAGATTACTGCAACAGAAAGTATAGTATATCAAGGTTAAGTCCTTATTTATATAAAAAGTAATGTCAAGGTTATTTTAGGGTTTTTTTGTATCTATCCAAAGAAAATATTTAGAAAATTACCTTAAACTGTGTTTGTTTGTATGTTTATATATGTGTGTGTTTGTGTTAGTTGTTTTCTAATAGCAGAAAAGAAGCAAATATTTGAAAAAGGCAGGTAGCTGTTGAAAGGGGTAGCCATTTTTGTCACATTGTCAGTGAGGACTCTAATATGATTATCCATTGTGTCCATGATTGTCCATGTTTCTCCCTCTCCCTTTCTCCTGCATCATTGCTGGAACGCAACCTCATCATATAGAGGACAAACACTTTAGGCCTAATATAAAAAAGTTAAAAGTCAACAGTTAAGCAAAGGACATCATCCCCTCTCCTCCAGAGTCAGACTAGGGATGTTTAATCCCAATATCCAAGTTTTCAGCAATCAAGTTATAAGACCAGCATGATTTAATAAGAGAAGAATTTATTCCATCTGCTCAATAGGACAATTAATTCTTTCTGCCAATTGTGAAAAAGTTTCTTTTCTCCCTCTTTTCCATTATGGCCCATTTGTCTCTTTTCCTTGTCTCCTCTCCATTTCTCCATCTAGTTCTGTTCTCCACTTTAGCTTTCCTGTCCTTCCCCTCATGCCACCCACATCCTGTTTTCCCTAACCTTAACCCTAATATCTAAATGTGGACAAGACCTATTTTCCCTCCTTAACATCCCTGTGAGGTAGGCTGGATTGAGAAGAAGTGACTGGTTTGCATGCACCCATAGCTTAGGGTACATCTCAGGATCTCCTCCTCTTCCTCGCTCTGAAAAGACGAAGTATGGCTTGTGAATGAGAGAGTCAATGGTGTGCAGATAGAGGATCAATTCATTTCTAATATTGCCTTATTTACAGGCAATTAATTTTAAGCAATAGTTATTAATTCAACTAATATTTATTAATTTGTCCTGGAATTTCCCTTTTTAGAATGAGGCTTCAAAACCAATATCTAAATACACACACACATGTATATGTCACAGGCGTAAAAATGGGAAATATGTGCAAACATATTGGGATTGGGGGAAATCCCTAGGAGTGGTTTTACCTGGAGTTGGCAGCCCTAAGTTGACAAGTGTGTAATTTTTGTGCTTGTAAAAACATTAAATTCTGAGTTGACTTCCTTTTGAATAAGTATGGTAGTTTATCTTTATTTAATGTTAAACTTTTGTTTTTGTTTTCTGTTAGCTGCTAATCTAAGTGACAGAGCTGCTAAGCAAAAAGCTTTTGCTTCAATATTTGAAATGACTTCTTCTGAGCTAAGACATAAAAAGCGTTTCAGTGGTGAACTCATAGAGGATCAACACAGCAAAACCAATAAAATACTAGACTCACAAACCAATTTTAAGCATTTGGATGAGAAAATATCAAAAAGTAAAAGCAGAAAAAGTGTTCCCAATACATCTGAAATATCACTTCCTGCTACCGAAAAGAATAATAGTTCTCTAATAAATCCAAGACATTCCAAATCAATCTCTGAAATGAATGATCATGATACTAGATTGAATGGATCACCTCCTGAAACTGCTAATAAGAAAACTGATCCAATAAATTATGAAAAGGTAAAATAACTCCAGCATTGCTTTTCTAGTTGTATAGTAAATCAAAATAGTGATTGCTTTTAGTTTATTAACTATTTCTCATATTATTGATACATTAGGTAAGCCTAATTAGCAAACAATGAAAACAGATAGCACTAAGGATGCCACAGTATTTATTTTTTTTTCTTTATTTTTTTCAGAAAGCAAAATCAAAAGATGTGATTGAAGCAGCAGAAATGTTAATAAGTAAAATCAGCAAAAGATATAAAGAGAAGAATGGTGCAAAAAATACAGGAAAACCGTGCCAGTCATTTTCAGATAGCAGGTATTGTATATATATATTTATTTTTATGTAACTGAAATGTACATAGATATTATATGTTAAAAGTAAATAGTTTGCAATATTTTTTCATTATCTTTTTTACTTTTCTTAATAATGTTTTCTATATTTTCTTATGTGTATCTTTTATCTGTTTAAACATTTTCTAATATAATCATGAAATGGAACAAAAGTTTTAGTGATTATGTTTTTTCCCATCCTTTCATATTGCATTTGTGAAATTAGTTACATTGTATGTATTTATTTTGTTTATTAAATTTACATGTCACCCATCTTACCAATTAGATGACTCTTTTATATAACAGTAGTATAGTTATAAGGTTATATTTCTGTTTATGAATAATGTCACAATTTTTTAAAGAAATGTTAATTATAATATTTTGAAGTTTAAAGGTTGTGGAGCTGTTTCACTCTCTACTGCCTGAAAATACTGATAAAATATACTGAAAGTAATAAAATGCAATATGTAGTTAATTCTATAAAAGTAAATGATCTCAACATCTTTACTACCAATAACATACAGTAGAAAACATCTTTTGGAAAATTGCTTATGGCAATATGGTTCAGATAGTTCTCAATGACCGTTCGAAATGATGGCAGTGAAAATGGTGACTTATGACTGGTCCTTGCACTTCCAACCATTGCAGCCTCCCTCGCGGTCACATGATTTCGAGGAATGTGTTTCACGTTGTGTTTCATCGTTTAATTATATTACTTAAGAGCAGTATTTAAATACAACCTTATTTCCAAATGAAGATTTCCAGCTTGGGACTGATCTGTGTTCCATCCATTTTTCTTACAGGACATCTTTAAATAAAATTGATAGCGATAATAAGGTATGGTTTTTTTTCTTTACAAATTTGCCAGAAAATGGTTTTAGATATTTAATTTTAAACAGAGTAGATTAAATACGTTTGAACTCTGCACCAAATAAATGGTTTTTGTTTCAAGTGTGAAATATATGGTAGCATTTTTTTTCAGGTTTTGTAACTGAGCTGATCGTCATGTCTAGGCCAGTGTTTCTCAACCTTGGCATCTTTAAGATGTATGGATTCAGCTCCCAGAATTCTGGTTGGTGAATGCTGGCTGAAAAATTCTGGGAGTTGAAGTCCACACATTTTAAAGTTCCCAAGGTTGGGAAACACTGGTATAGGCTGGTCTGTAATGTTTTATTACTGGGTTACTCTGTAATTCAGAAATTGCCTAATTTGACTTTGCTGGCATGTCACACACATCACACACACACACACACACAAACAAACAAGAAACAATTTATAATAAAGAGTAATGAATTATATTACATTAAATTATTTAAATTTATTATTACATAAATAAAATACTTGCATAATTGTAAATATTTTTTTCAAAACGTCTATCCGAGGCAGCTCCAGGTCACACAAAATCCGCAAACTTTGGAGAATGCTCTTGTGTGGCCTTGCAACTTCTGAAAAGAGCAGGAACCATGCCCTGATCTCACATACTTTGGGGAGGCTCCAGGGGCCTCTCAGAAGGTCCTCCTAGCAGGGCCCCCTCACGTGGCTTCTAGAGGGTCTGGTGTGTTACCAAAACTGACATACAGTATCATCTGTAACATGCTTGTCATAAGTTTGCCATCACCAGCTTTGACTGAATGAGATAATGCGTGGCTGGGAGGAAAGCAGTTAAACCAATGACTCGATACACAAGGACTCCTCACAGCTAAATGACTGCCAAAACAAAACTTTGCTGTGGAAGACTTAGAGTTCATTGACTGTTTTTCTTTTTAAAGCCAGGAGTCACCTTTATGTGTAAGGAAAAACATCAGCAAAAAAAGAGGCAATAATTGCTTTGCAGTTACGATAATCTGTTACTTAATGTTGCTAAATAAGTAAGGTGTTAGCTCTTACAGAAAAGCTGCCAGAAGAATGTTTTTGTTTTTTAAAACTAAGCATTAGGAAAACCTCAAAAGAGGAGATGTACCAATTGCGAACATGAAAGGATTTAACTGCTCCCTTTGCCCTTTTATTGGTTGGCTGAGCAATCCAGAGGTTTTATTTAAAGAAATTGTGAAAAAAAAACATTTTTTTCTGTTCTCCCTTGTGAGGTGGAGGGGGTTTCTAGCAACAAGTTCTAATTTAAATAGATTTTTCAGTGGGTGACCATTGTAGGAATTTATTGTAATATTTTCAAAAATATTTAAACATTATCCTCTTTGTCAAATTTTCTGCAAGATCAGTGACAGGTGATTTTCAGCGTAGATTTTACATTCCACCTACTTTTGTAGCCCTCAGGAGAAAGTTAAGGAAATAGTTGCTGATCTTGAGTTCCCATTGTTTCCTCTGGCCAGAACCCTCAAACTATTTTGAATTTTGTTTCATGGAATATAGAACACAGAATTATTTTAAGTTTTGAGCTAATGGAGCTGAGACAATATTTCAATAGAACTATTTTCTGAATGTGCACAACATATTTTTGTACCATCCTTTTTTTCTGATTAGTGAACATTATGGTGCTTTATGTTTTATAGTGACTTTCTTTCTTTCTCCAGGCCTGTTTCATCCCATGTTAGTTGTGGGGGACCAGATAGTTTTAGGGCTCTTCTTTGAGAGTGCTGCAGGTCCCTACTCTCTCCCTTCCTATTCAACTTCTGCATGAAATTACTGGATGAAGTCATTTATTGGTTTGGGGTTCAGTATGGTGATGATACCCTCTTATATCCTTTGACCCTGGACCTGGGCCAGGATTGGAGGCTGTAGGTTTGGTTAGGACCTGGTTATCCAAATCAGTCCTACCAAGATTGAGTAATTATGGGTGCTTGGACAACCCAGATCTGTATATGTTCCAGTTTTAATCTTGGATGGGGTAGCACTTCTGAATTCAAGAGTGGTGTGCACTCTGGAGGTCTTCCTGGACTCTCAGCCCCTATTGACTGAGCAGGTGGCGGCTAGGGCCAGGAAGGCCTTTGCACAGCTTCATTTGGCATGCTAGTTGCACCCTTTCTTAGACTGGAAGATCCTTCAGACAGGCACTCGTGATCTTTTCACCTGTTGGTCCTTCAAGTTAGATCAGACGAGGAAAGCAATGCCATATACTGTAGGTTAGTACTACTTTTATTGTAAAAATGTAGTAACAGAATCTTTCAAGTTTGAATATGGTCCCCCTCTCTTCCTTAGTTCACCACATGTGAACTAAGGTGGGGGTTGTCTAAGATGTTCATTCACTCTTGGCCCTGGCTCAGATCTCTTTCATATGAGTGTGGCCTTGATCGTAGCTCTTTCTTCTGTCTGTCAAGGCCATTCCCTCCCCCTCCCCACCTTGTAGCATAACTCCTGCAATGCATTCTACGTAGGGCAGCACTTGAGGATCACCCAGAAGCTTCAGCTGATCCAGAATGCAATGGCACAGGCAATTGAAGCCCTCTGGTTGCTTGGTTTTTGCCATCTTTTGTTCCTCATTTTTAGTACAGTTCTTGGCTTACGTCCATTCCTTCAGCCAGCACCCGTTCAAAGTTATGGCGATGATGAAAAAGGGACTTATGATTTGTCCTTGAATTTCCAGCTGTCGCAGTGTCTCTGTGGTCACATGATTGCAACCTGGGTGTTTGGGTATCCAGATCAAGATTACCATATCCCAACAAGCCACGTCAAGTGATAGCCATTTGCAGACTTCCCTGCCACAAACAAACTCAATGGGAAACCTGGCAGGGAAGATAGCAAGTCACACCAGTAATTTGCTTCTGCCAATTTTTCTCTTGGGGACCCCCACTATGGAGGATCTCGTATCCCATAGCACCCCTCATACTTTGTAGCACATGCCTCCCCAGTATATACACACCCCTCCTGTTTCTGCTGGCCCTCTTGCAACCTCTGCCATAGCACCTGCCCCCAGCTCCCTATGCTCCTTATCTAGATTCTGGCCTTTCCCTGCTTAATGACCCCCACTATGGAGGATCTCGTATCCCATAGCACCCCTCATACTTCGTAGCACATGCCTCCCCAGTATATACACACCCCTCCTGTTTCTGCTGGCCCTCTTGCAACCTCTGCCATAGCACCTGCCCCCAGCTCCCTATGCTCCTTATCTAGATTCTGGCCTTTCCCTGCTTAATGACCTGTGCAGTCCTGGGTTCAAAAGCAATCATGACTACTGGGATTACTGTCAATAAGCAATGTGATCATGTGACATCATGCTTTATAACTGCATCTTTTAGCAATAGCAGTTCCACTCCCAATTGCCATTGTAGCCCGAGGACTGCCTGTTGTTATGGTTCCAAAGGAAGATTGCTTTTAATGAGAAACATGAGGCCTTACCTCTGAGAATCCATTTATTGCAAAAATAACCTTGGCACTTACATGGACGGATGCCAGAAACTGAATTTCTCTGGCTTGCCGTCTTTCTTTTCTTGCTGCACCCCTCCCTTATTTTACAGTCATGAATTACGTCTTCCAATTAGGCTGGAGGCCAAAGATTTACTTCCGTTTCTTTCCCGGGCTTTCCTCCTTCCATTTCTGCCTTCTGAATTAACTCTAAAAATACCAGACAGTTCTACATATCTTGTCAAAGCAATAATATCCTATATTAACAGCGTTGACACCTGTAATGTTTTATTCTTATTTTTTAAAATGTGAACTGCCCAGAGTTGTTGGGAGTTGGGCAGGGTACAAATGTAACAAATAATGATTTTAAAAAATTATTGAAGCAGGCTTTGAATGCGACAGGATATTTTTTCTTAATTTTAATTGCTAATTGTCTGGTTTTTGTTGATTACTTTTTTTAAACTAGCCCTACTTGGAACATAAGGACAGGATATATCTGTTTAATGAATACTCTTATTTATTCATTTCATTAAATTTGAAAAATGGGTAGTATTGGTGTGTTATAAATCTGTTTGTATAATTATTCTTTTATGCCTAGAAAAAAAGACAGAATAGAAGGACTGGAAATTTCAAAACTACAGTACATAACAATACTAATGAACAACATGTGTAAGTAGACAGTAATCTAATACAAATCTAGCCATTTGAGAGATGAAAAGATAAAACACTAAACAAAATTTTATCTCTTGATAGGGATGATGTCTATGACTTTAATCTAAGTGGATTTGATGAACCTACAATAAAGCTTGGAGTAAGAAAATTATAGTATATAATATGTCAATAATTATATTCTTCAACAATTCTTCAACAGCATGACTTCTCATTATTTGGAATTTATGCTTCTTATTCATTCATTCCAAAATATAATTTGATTCTATAGCAGTTTCAACCTTCTTTTAGCTTATGTTAAAATTGTATTCTGCTGTAGCTACCCAACTGTACTACTGGTATTTCTTAATTAAAAAGAAGAAAAGAATAGACAAAGTTACTAGAATTAGTCATCTCCATGTCATACGCAGTCTTCCTTAGTAATAGTAAGGATATTTCTGGTTAGTTTTGGTGCATTTTGGTCAATGTTATCACAAGCCTAGCCAAGTCCAGTTTTGCTTGAGCATCTTCACGCTGTTCTATGCAAGCTAAGAACACAAGCTTACAAATTTGCAAATCAACATTCAGTGGACTCATCTTTACTGGAGAGGCTGGATAAGTGTTTCTCAACCTTGATAACTTTAAGATGTGTGGACCTCAACACCCAGACTTCCCCAGCTAGCACGGCAGAGTTGAAATCCACACATCTTATCAAGGTTAAAAAAAACATTGTTTTTCAAAAGCCATTTGTTCAGAATGCTGGAGCCCTTAGCAGGAAATTGGGCTAGATCTTCTGTACGGATAGTCCTCAATTTATCATTGGTCCTTAATTTACTATCATTTATTCATTTAGGGACAGTTCGAAGTTACAACAGCACTGAAAAAATTGACTTACAACTGGTCTCCTTGCACTTATGACTCTCACACCATCTCCACGGTCATATGATCAAAATTTAGGCACTTGTCAACTTGCATGTATTTACAACAGTTGCAGCCTCCTGGGGTCACATAATCACCATTTGCGACCTTCTCAGCCAGCTTCCAACAGACAAACTCAATAGGGGAAGCTGGATTCGCTTAACAACTACATAATTCACTTAACAACTGCCGTGATTCCCTAAACAACCATGGCAAAAAATATAAAAATGAGCGTGACTCACTTTAACAACTGCCTTGCTTTGCAATAGGAATTCTGGTCCCAATTGTAGTCATATGTCCAGGACTGCTTGTAATGCCTTTGCTGATCCTTGCATTCTAAGTTTAGGATATTGTTTCTTGTATCCCACCATTAGAAATTACTGACACACTAAGATACATTTATTTTGAAAACGTAATCAGTATTAAAACCTTATACATTGTCCTGCTCATACAGCAATAAAGACAAATGGTATTTGTAAAGAAAATAAAGATTTTAAAGCCATATGTGATATTGAGGTCATTTTAAATAAGTACCAATTATCTTTTGTAAAATAGTCTTCATAAAAATTAGAAATATACAATTATAAAAATGTATACCATTTTCATTGGAAAAAAAAATAGGAAGAATGATTGTTTACTTGACAGAAATATTTACAAATAGGCAGAAAAATCAGCGACAAATGGAACTGTAATGCTTGTGCTGTTTATTTAGGTCCAGGAATTACATCTTATTAATTTAGAAGCTACTCGTGAACTCCCAAAGAAAATGTAAGTATGCCTTCTATCAGCAGAAAAACTTGTAAGTAAAAACTATTATAATAAAATTAGATGATTGCAAGATTTTAAATACATATTTTATATTGGCACGATAGACGAAAAAAATCTCTAGAAGATATGTGGTAGGTGCTTTACTATGGAAAGAGGTTGTTTTCCACATATGCAAGTAAACAAAAAATTAACCCAAATGAAGTATTTATTTCCATTCTAATTACTACAATAAGATATTTTTTTATTTGTTTTAGGACTCAGAAAAATGAAACAAAAAGTATAATCCAAAAGAAGCAGGAAGGGAAGGTATTTTTTTTAAAGGGACATAATTTTAGTAAAAGTTGTATTTTGTAAATACAAGGATGTTTATAGTAATAGTTCTCCTTGGCTACTATTATGTATATTTATTATTCTTGCTTGGTTGGATTGTGTTTTTAATGCTATATCATATGTTGCTGTTGCTAGATGGACAGCTATGCAGGAAAGTGGTGTGGGGAGAGAAATACCACAATTTTACAATGTGAAATTTTAATTTTTTAATTTTTTTTATTTAGTTGAATCTTACTTTCTTTAATTTAAAATACTATATATCAGGGATGTGCTGTATTAAATTTCCTTGATAGCAACTAGACAAATCAGTTAATTAAATTAGTAATTAACTGATTTAATAAGATCTTAATACTGGTTTTTACAGGATTGCATTGGTTTCCAAGTAGAATATGCTAATGAAGTTATTTAAGTCTTTGAAGAACTTGTATCTTTGACATTTGAGGAAAATACATCAACTCGAATTTGGCAGATTAAGATCTAGATTTTCATTTATATGCATGGTATGGGATAGGTTAGAATATTTTAATAGACCATTCAACTAAACAGTAATTGCTTCTAAAATATATTAGTAGATAAAATGGTCTGGTGTTTCCTTGCCACATCTAATCAGAACAAGTATTTTGCAGTTCTATAAAAGAATAAAAGTTCTTTTAAACCAAAAAATACATATTTTTCAAAGAAAATGATTTCTTTTTGTTCTATAGGGCAGGACAAATAGAAATTACAAGCATCTTTTTAGTGACACAGACACCGAATATAGAGGTGATGATACGAAGACAGATATTAGCTGGTTAAGGGAATCAAATAGAAAGCCAAAACCTCAGCTTATAAACTACAGCAGAGCCAGAAAACCAAGGAAGTCCAAAACTCTGGAACCAGGCAAGATGTATATTTATTACAAAGTCTATAAATCAGATTATTTTTCTGTAATTAAAATGCAGTTCTCTTCAGGTCAATTCAAATATTGGTATTTAAATGAATTCCAGAATCTGGGTAGGGATGCCCCCTCAAGTTTCCCAACAGGAGGTTTGCTAGGCAGAATACAATCCAACTAGTATTCATCCTTACACAATACACTCACACACAATCGACAATACTAGTTTTTGGTATAGGTCAAACATTGTTATCTCAGTACGAATTATCCATTTCTGGTTGGATTTTTAATTAAAAAATGGACCTAGAAATTGTTTGACTTGATAGCAGAAAGGAAATAGAGTAGCTTTATATTTGCCTGCTAAACACATATTCAGAAGTAAGCTCTGCTGAGTTTAGTGGTATTCACAATGAGGATTGGCCTTAAATTATTTATTTGTAGTATACATACAGAGAAAAATGCAAGTTTTTGCTGTCTCTCAGATTTTTAGTTTATTGTGAACAAAGCAGCTCTGATTAATTTCTGGAGTTGGATATTTTATTTCTTCTTGCAATTACTAATCAGAATACATGTTTCATTTTCCCTAGAAGCATAAAGGTACTTTTAAAATATAGCTTAATTTTCAAATTTAAAAAAAAATTCTATACTTCCTAATCCTTTTGCAAACTTTTTTATACTACTTTGTTATTTGTTCTTCCACTACTATTGCAGATGCGCAGAACTAGAGATATGTATGTACTATATATGACCCAAAACATCCCTGCTCCTATACTGAGGCTACACCTTTGCTTCTGACTATAGCATACTTTGCATATCTTAAATTACATTCTAGCACACTACATTCCAATAAGAAAACACGAAAATATTTTAAAATATTTTATCTTAAGTGTATTTTTACATGTCCCTTGATTTTTGCCTCTTGTTATTTTATTTACCAACAAATAACTTAATTTGATGTCATTGAGAAAATATGTAAATATTTTACATATACATAAAACATTTTCTCCAGCTCCAGTGCTTGTCCTGAAGGCACAGTTAGAAATTTGAGGCTCCAAGATTGCATGTTGGCCTTGAGCAACTTTTTGCAGCTTCCAGCTTCCCCTCCAACCACAGTCACCAAAATGCCTGCCCTCCTTTTTGCCACAGGAAGAACACACATTCACACAAAATCAAGCAAACTTTTAAGCTTAAATTTATTTTAAATAAGAAAATCTTTCAAATTCCCTACCTTAGGAAAATACAGAAAGTGTGGCATGGCCTCACTTTTACTATTCACTGTTTCAACATTGATAATCAACATTTCTGCAGTTTTTTATCTGAGCGATAGGAAAAAGTTACGTGCATATGTGAAGGACAAGAAGCAGGGAAGCAAGTAGTCAAGTACTGAGGTGGCCGTAGTCCACATTGAGTACTACTTGGCACTGTTGCCAAATCACTGTAATCTGGACTGAAATTTCTGAAGTTAGGTTAAGAGCAGCACGAGACAAGCAGCTTAGGCTGCTGTACAGAATTGCTTGACTTTTCTAGTGGCATCTTCTTGCTCACCATTCCCACCCCATCCCATATCTTGATCCCATATTAGAGATTGTCTAATAATTTCCGGAGAGTCTTGTATCTACAAGAAAATGAAAGTAGACTTCAGTCTGAGATCAATTTTAATAAAGTGTTTATCTATCTATTTATCTATCCATCCATCCATCCATAATCTATCTATCTATATCTATCTATCTATCTATCTATCTATCTATCTATCTATCTATCTATCTATCTATCTATCTATCTATCTATCTATCTATCTATCTATCTATCTATCTATCTATCTATCTATCTATCTATTTATCTATCTTCTATCTATCTATCAGCTAGCTAGCTAGCTAGGAATCTGTTGTCAGGAATCTGTTTGATCTTCCACGTGGTGCAGAGTTTGTCTCCCAGTTGATGTCAGGGTAATTAAGTCCCCCATTACTATTGTGATGTGCTTCCTACATACCTTTGCGAGCTGACTAACAAAAAGTTCATCTATTTCTTCTGTTTGGTTGGTTGGCCTATAGTATACACCTATGGCAATGTCATTTCCCCCCTGTTTTATATTGACCCAAATTCATTCGAGACAGTTTTCATCATTATTATGCTCTATTTCTGTAGAGATGTAGTTATTTCTTATATAGAGAGCAACTCCACCTCCTCTTTTATTTGGTGTGTTTCTTTTAAATAATTTAAATCCCTCTAGCTGTGTGTTCCATTTGTGGGTTTCATCTCACCAAGTTTCCGTAATGGCAACAATATCATATCTGCCCTCATTTACCTGAATTTCTAGTTCAGCCTGTGCGTTGGTGTATAGACATTTGAGTCCTTCATGACTGACTCTGTGTTTACTTTCTACATAATTTGTGTGGTGCCTGAGTTCCCCTATTTTCTTACCACCTGTTTGATTAGTGCACTTGGTGTGGCACTCACTATTAAAAGCTTGATTTTGCTTGACAGCAAGGTTGATATTCTTGTCCACACACATCTCTATGTTACATGCACTGATAACCCTATAATTTCTAGATTGCCGGGGACAGGAATGTTCTGTATTAATTAATTCACTGTCCCCGTTGTTCAGTTTAAACATCTTTGTGTAATTGTGGATTGATTGTGTAATTCTAAACTCATGTTTAAAATGCCTTGGTAATTTCTTTATTAAGATGATCAGAAGCAGTGAAAATTGAATGCTAATTGTTTTGATCATTGTAGTAAGATATAATTAATCTTGGGCTTGTTTTGTCATTAATGTTGAATTTTTAGATAAATTCTCTGTATCACCAGAGATGAGGGAAATATCTCCACTCCAAAAAAGCAGAAGTAATAAGGTAACTCTTTCAATTGTTCTTTTTTACAAGCATTGAAACTGTCTGTTTTGCACACAGAAAGTGTTAAATGATCAGATTATTTTTTAAAATAGTCTGTTCAATCTGCTATTCAATGAGAAGAGTTTCTGTTCAAGAAAAATATTCTTTTATCCTGAGCATAAGAAAAATAACTACCATTCTTTCTACTCTGCTATTCTTGCCTTGATGAATTGTCCTTTGTTTTTTAATGTGGTATATTAATATTTTGAAGCCTATTGTATTAAGCTTGTACGGATGATTGTATTTCTTATGAGGTTATACCTAACTGACAATCCATTTTTGACCAGTTTGTCCCCTCTTGGGGTGAATTAAGACATTGAAATTTCCCAACAAGATGTGATCATCCAGTGTACTTAACATGGCCTTTTCTGAACTACCATCCTCTATAGGTGTTCCTATTCTCCTCCTGCCAGCTTGTCTAGTTGAGATGTAATAAGAACAGTATTATGTCACTAGAGAGATCCAGACAGGGAATTCTGACACAGAAGCCAATCTCTGTACTGAATTTTACTTTGTAAATAGCTATAAGACATGCTGAACAATTAGGAAAAGATCTAACTTTAATATTAACACAGTGTGCAAAGTATTTTTTTAAGAACCTATTTCTAAAAATCAGAATGATAACGATGATGGGGAACGAATACTACCGACTAGATCAAAAAAACTCAGAAAAGCGGCACTAGACAAAAAATATTACAAAGAACTCTCAAATTCAGAGATAGAGAGTGAAGAGGAAATTTCTGAATATTTGAATAAGAAGAACACTTCAAATGAATATGTAAGCTTTGCATTTTATTGTACCTTTACTAAAAGCATATGTTCCTGGAATTTGTATTTTAGCGAGTCATTATTTCTGTTTCTGTTTTTACCTAGAATAAGATTTTCAAAAGAATGGAATAGTATTTAACAAAGAGGAATAACAGTACACTTAATTCAAAAAAAAAAGTTTTACATAAATTTTAAATATTTTTTAAAACAATATAAGGTTTTACAAAACCATTATCTCAGCTGCTTTTAATAAGTTCAATTACAATGTCATTTAAAATGTTATCAAAAAGCAACATCTTTATATGAATTCAATTTAAGCAGCATAATTCTTGGAAAATACAGGGAATTCTCTGACCTTAAATATTAAAGGGAGCAATTTTATGATTTCCTGGGAGGAGACTTGTAAAAATAGGATGGTGTGGGCTGTTGTCAATTCCTGCAATGAGGAAAAAACATCCCCCAATTAAGTGAAAAATCCATCGCAGCAAGGATTCCTGTAGTACAGTTAGTCCTTGACCTATGATTTGCCCATTGTGGTCATAAGTCACGATGGTTGTAAAGCAAGTCATCATGTGACCAATTTTACTACTATTTTTTTTTTTGCAGCAGACCTTAAGCAAATTGCCATGGTCATTAAGTGAATTCACAGTCATTAAGCAAATACCACAATCAATCATTGTTTGCTATGAGGCATTTTTGACCAAAAACTGGAAATAAGCACCAGCTTTCAGCAAAAATCATGGTCAGATGACACAGGATGCTGCAAACGGCTGTAAAAGCAGGCTGGTTGCCGAGCACCCAAAATGTGATCATGTGACCGCAAGGGGGGCTATCAGAACTTCACAACCAGGTTGTAAGTACATGGGGGTGGGAGAGTTCATTGTAACTTCGAATGGTCACTAAATGACTGATCGTAAGTCAAGGACTACATGTATCCTTGCTATGCTGTTGCTGATGTTTCACAGGCAGCAAGTCATGACTATGTTATTCTGGATGTAGATCATAGACTCCACTGTTATCCCAAACACAAAGCTGGGTGACAGTTATACAGGAGCTGGAGCTGGCATAGAAAAGGCAAATCAGAGTGGAGATGAAATATGAAGAAAGGGAAACTGCCATGATAAGAGAAAAGAAACAGGGTGGGAAACAAAACTGTATGAGGTGAAGGAAAGAATATAGAATAACAGAGCTGGGAGAGGCCTTGGAAATATTCTGCTCAAAAGAAAGGAGAGAGGAGCTCGTTTGATATTATAAAATTAAGCAAATTCACTAAGCAAACAGACTGATGTTATCAACAAGTATGAGACAAATCACAAGTAATGATTTGAAGAAAAAATATCTTATTGGGTAAGATAGGTCTACAAACGCTTGTGAGTAGTTTTAGTACCTTAAAAGACTAATGAAAACACAAGACTTACAAGCATCCAAGGAGGAAAGTAAGCTGAAGAAAAAATGGGTAGAAACATGATTTTAGCACAGTAGAAGCTTTACTCGCATTTCCATCTTGAGCTTCCATTTTGTTTAAGGGAAACTAGATTTTTAAAAAATAACATTTTAAATACTATTTTGTTTCTTTCTAAAATGCGCAGTTTAATTAGTGTGCAGTGAAACTGTGTCTGATTGGTTTTTGTACCTCTAGCCAGAACATAAAATTACAGCAAAATCTAGAGCTGTTAATCAATCCGAGATACAACAACAGACAATTACCAGTGAGACAGACAAAGGAAAATTGATAAATCAACCAAAAAGACCTACTAAAGCAAAAGATGACATGATAAAAAAACAAATGGAATTACCATCATCTCCTTCATCTGGGAGTCCACCTTTCTCTGAGATAATGAGATGTAAGATTTATGTTTTGTTGTTACATTTAACTCTAGTAGGACAGACTTAAACTTAACTTAACTTAAATTTACATACTTGAGATTTTTCACCAGTTAACAATTTTTGGATAACTGTAAGGTATATCTGGTCAGCTTAGTAAACTCCAGCAATTTTGCTATAATATTTTTCCAGCACTATGTTCAGACACTTTGACTTATGCTTAGCTATAAATATACCTTATCACAATAATTGTGATAGAGGGCAGGGATGGAAACTAGTCAAGGAGAGAAGCAACCTGGAACTGAGGAGAAACTTCCTGACAGTTAGAACAATTAACCAGTGGAACAACCTGCCTCCAGAAGCTGTGAATGCTCCAACACTGGAAGTTTTTAAGAAGAGACTGGACAGCCATTTGTCTGAAATGGTATAGGGTTTCCTGCCTGAGCAGGGGGTTGGACTGGATGACCTCCAAGGTCCCTTCCAACTTTATTATTATTATTATTATTATTATTATTATTATTATTATTATTATTATTATTATTATTATTATTATTATTATTATCATTATCATTATTATTATCATTATCATTATCATTATCATCATTATCATTATTATTATAGTTAGCAATGTCTGTAGCACAGGGAAGAGCCCACTCATGCAATCAGGTATATTTACAATTAACCATAAAGCTATGGATAACCAATACTTATATTATCTCTATATATGTATATGAACTTCCAATAGGCCTGACCCAAAAGTATAAACTAAAATAGTATCCTTTTCTTAATGCAAATCACACTGTTTTTCTTTTTAAAAAATGTGACTCCCATGTGCAGGAATAAGAACATCTTATGCCTGCACCTGGGAATCACATTTTTTAAAAAAAGAAAACAGTGCGATTTGCATTAAGAAAGGATATTATTTTAATTTATAGCTTAGAGTTAGTTTAGTCTAAATTTTCTTATAGCAATTTGCTTCTTAAACATAAGCCACATTATTTGGATATAACTTCCATGAGTGTTTTTTTTTTCTTCCTCAGACGGGTTTTGGATGGACTTTTGGTAAGGCAAAGCTGAATATTGGCAGTTTAATGCTAGTCTTTGTCCAATTGTGAAGTCCAGTTTGAGTGAAATACCCACACTTATTTTCAAGCGGTGTTGTTTTACTGCTGTAAAAGTCACCTTCTAATAGTTTTCATCTAACATAAAATAGCTTGCTAATCACTTTTCAGTACTGAGGCTGAAAAAAAATATTTAAAGGAGTACTTCCCAAAGACATGTTGCTTAGAAAGGTTCAGAGGCATTTTGGAAGCTTTATCAAGTTCTAATAGTCCACATGTCCATGCACAGGCACTTCTGCTGAGACTGCTGGCCAAGTGAAGTGGCTATGCAAGCCCAGGCATATGGAGATGATGTGGGGAAAGTTTTTGAAACTTTGCTGAACCTTCTGAAGGATTCATTGGTTTCAGTGCTTCTAGGAGGAATGTTACGTTCTCACCAAAATCCTTTGCGAAGCACTTCAAATCATTCCATAGCCCACAAAAACTATCATTTCTGAACTCATTTCAGTCACAAGAAAAACTGTAAAAACGAGCTGAGGATGCCCAGTTTTAAAAAGTAGACTTAAAAGATGTTCTTGCTACACAAGGTTGCCCCAGAAAAGCAAATGCAATCAACCTATGAACCACATCTTGTCTTTTCTTAGATTTATTTCCTTTACAATTTCTATCCTGTGATAAAATAAAAATATTTTAAATGTTTTAGAAAAGTCATTGTATTCTCTCAGATGAGCGGCGTGGTGGCCTAGTGGTGAAGGTACTCGCCTCCCAATCGGAAGGTTGAGAGTTCAATCCTAGGTAGTGACAGTGGTTTCTCTCCTAGGGTGCAAAGAAAAAATAATCTGAACTCCACGTGGCATAAACGCTCAGCTCCATCCAGTTGCCCTGACTCTACCCTGAATTAAGGGATTACAGGGTTGTAAAAAGGGAGTTTTGTTGTGTTTTCTCAGATATGTCATGGCCCGTAGCAAAAAAACTGTGGGAAACATTTCCTAAAAATACTGTAATTTATTGTGCATTGTAACATTGTAGAGGACTAAAGCTCAGCAGCACCGCATTTCTCATGAAAAATTTATTGAAAAGTAGGAAAGCTTTTTGTTTTCAGAGTACTGAGCTTCAGGGACTAATGTACTGCACAATACAAGGCAACTTTATAGTTTTATTTTTCAGATGTAGATTCCTCATTTGAACTGCTCATAGTTTAGCATTTCAGGGAATACAGCAATTTGTGTCTATGTCTGTTTGCTCCCTTTCCAGCACAAATTTGCAATTTCACTTCTGTTTTAGGTTAGTCATAACCTGGTATGATTTATCTACCTTGGTATGATTTTTAAAGCTGGAGGATTGATTGTAGTAAATCTTAAATTTGAAAAAAGGAGTTGGGTAGGTCAGACCTGGATCCAATCAGTTTCAACCTTTAGTTCATGAAATTAACTATTTTTAACAAAAAAAAGGGGGGGGGATTTCAATGATACATCTAAAATAGAAGCTTCTGATCTGGGCTGTGCCAGAGAGAAGAATACACGTGTAAGGTTGATTTAATGTTATAGCACTTTATATGTTGTAGCCAATATTTTGAAGTCTGTTTATGGGATTTGTTAAGGTTATGAGAAACATACAGAAGAATCTGCTGAAGAGCACATATCAATGAGAAGGTCGTCCTTATCGTCCTATCTTGAAGAATTAACACCTGACAAGGAGAAATCCTTAGAGAATATTAAAGAAAATTCTACTATGGGAAAAATTAATTCAGAGAATGAACTATTGAAGGGTGTTTCTGAAAAGGGAAGAAAACTGGTATTTGAAACTGAAGATCTCTCACCTGTGATAAGTCCACTTTCTTTGGTAAATATTTACAACCTATTTTAAAATGAGTTTTTCCACTTCCACTGTTTGCTTTTCGGTATTAATTTAAAACTTCCAATCTTCTGCACTGATACTATAAACCCAGAATGTGCCAGAGGGGTCCTCCTAGAATTTGGCCAAATTGAGGTGATATATGAATTTCAAAAATCAAGAGAAGAATAAAAAATACCTTTATATAAAAACCAACTGAATAAACTGAACAATGCTTATAAAGAATAAATACAATTATTAAAAGTTTATTTTGGATAAAATATAAAACCATTTAGCAAGTAATGTGGGGTGCACCCCACTGTGATCCTGGAACAGTTGTTATTCTACAAATGTCAAGTAAATGTGCATGTTTTCAGCTAATTTTTAAAAGAAGAGAGTACAGAAGCCAGCTGAATTTCCCTTGGAATTGAGATTAAAAGCACTGAGATTATTTTTTATCTTTGCTAAAGTTTACATGAATTTAGATGCAATGTGGCTAGAGCCTACATTTTCATTTCTGCTTCTGTTCTTCACAGATAGCTTGGATGGTGATAGTTGAATAATTAGTTTAATTATTAAGAATATTGAAATTGCAATGCAATTAGCATATGTATGTGTGTGTATATATATAGATATATATAAAGTTCTTACAGAACAATCAAGAATAAATACTAAAATAAATAAATAAATTAAATCTTAACTGCAGAGTGAATGTATTTAGAATTTCAGGTTTGCAATGTAAGACTATATGCTGAAAATAATGGATAGCATTGCAACCTTAAATATTTCTGTTGTTTTTAAATTGGAGAATATTTATTTATTAAATTTATATGCTTGTATACTCACTACTATTAATTATGTTTTTATTGTAGTCCAACCTTAGCCCCTTCAATAGAAAAAAACCATTTATCAATTATAAAAATTCAGAAATTGCCAAAGATAAAATCTGTGAAGCTGATGAAGCAGTGAGCATTACAACGGGCTATTTAGATAAATCATTTCATACAGAAGTAGAAGATACATCTGAAAGTATCATGAATAGTAGAAGAGAGGTATAATACTGTCAAGATAATCTTGACTTTTTTTTTGCTAAATTGGTTTTATCTAATATAATTGTTGTTGTTACTAACTTAAGTTCAGTTTAAATGTGTTTCTGGTTTAATAGTTTAATCCAGAATTGCTCTTTTATAAAGAAAAGCATCCTACTTGTCTTTTACAATCATTCCTTTGTTCTATATTAAAAAGAATGATTTCCTTTTTATCTTTGAAATGTAAAGGCACATTTTTACGAATGTCAAACTATTAAAAACCAAGCGTCGAATAAAATCTTATACATGTATTCTGATGTATGTTAGAAGAATCTAAAATATTAAAAGAGAAGAAGTCTCTACGTTGATTAATATGTCATTATTTTTAGGCTTCTTTACCTCCATCTCAGTTAACCACGCCTTGCAGAAGCAGAGAAGGATTACAGCATGAAGAATGTCTTACTGATGTACACGAATCTGGTATAGTTTCATAAAAATTATAAATACAGATTTTCCACAATTATACAGAGAATGAAAATCTCTACATTTATGACAATGTGCAGGCTAGTTATTTTAAAATACTGCCTTTTTTGCTAAAATTTTAAACTGTCCAGAGTCATTTAGAAAGTGAGATGGACATTGTATAAATCTGATTAGTAAATAAATGAATAAAATAGACATTCTTACCACCCCAATTTTCTTTCACTCATTATTGCTAATCACTGCATTATCCATGGAGACCGTTTCTCGTCATTGCCCATTCACCTCCCTTCCAAAATACGTCTTGTTGTATGTACTGCCACTGTAGTTTTTAGTGTACTTTTCATTACCGAGAAGGGGGGGGGGGAAACAGTGACAGTTTTCCTGAAGTGTTTGAACATTATTTGGAGACATCCTCTTCAGGAGGTCTGAAATGTGCAAAGCAGCATTGTTACTATTTTTATAACATGTGTTTAAATATAATCTTATTAAAGGACCTACAATACATTCTAATTTCAAACGACTGTATCAGGAAGACACAGAAAATTACTCTGATGAAGAAGAAATCCCGAGGGAGGAAAGGAAAATAAAGCTTCTCCCTAGAAAGTTATTCAAAGCAGATGATAGCACTTATAAAGGTGAGCTGGAGCTTAAATTAAGCTGTAAAAATCATTGGAGTAAGAAATGACAGAAGACACACGGCATATAATAAAGCTGTTAATTTATGTCACTTTATGTTACTTTTCAATTTGAGAGGACCATGCTACCAATCTACAAGCTCTTTTGATTTCATTTTGGATTTGCTAGAGTCAGTAATCTTCAGACTTTTTGAGTATGAGATTATTTTTTTTTTGCAGATATCTGATAAAGGGTAATTTTGTAGTTTAATAGAAAACTGTATTTTATTATCTGTTGTCTCAAAATAATAATAGCAGGAAGTTACTTTGAATAAAGGAGTCATCAGTAATGGTTTTACAAGAATTTATTTTTGATAACGTGCAGTTCAAAAATAGTATCACCTCTATATATTAGCATTTACCCTTTTTATAGGAAGCTGTAATTATTTTTCTGTTCAGAGAATAAAGCCCTCTGGTAACTTGCTAAAATGGTCCAAAGAAGCAGTGACCTCCTGGTTTTCTGTCCATTATTCCCAACATTTATGAGAAAATTGCTTAAGCCATATTAGGGGAATATTCTTTGAAGAAGATGTGTTAAGTCTTGTAGAGCACATTAGAACTAAAAAGTTGAGTAAATAACATCTAAATCTTAAAATAGCATTCTTTTTCAGTATCTGAAAACTTATCTACTTTTTCTGTCAATGAGACATCGCTTTTTGATGGGGAAGGCTGGGACACAGACTGTTCAAATGTAGAGACGATTTGTCAGAAGCTTCATAAGGAATTTGCGAGGAAAATACAGGTGAATATTTATATCTTTCTTGGAGGTATATATTTAGTGCATACTGCCTTTGTCTCAAATATTCTGGTAATGATAGACATCTATGTTTGTGCATGTATATTTGTGTGTATCTGTAACATAAACATTCATTCTACTCTTTTATAAAAGTTATTCTTTATAATCTCATTGTAGGGTCAGAATATTACAGAAATTTGAATTTATTATTTTTGCTCACAGAATTGAATGTATAGACAAGAATGTGTGTCTGTGTCTTGGTTCTCTTCAGATGTTTCAAAATGGCTATCTTCAACAGAACGAAATTTGAAACAACTAAATCATTCTGCATTCCCAACAGAACAAAACTTAAAATATTTCAAATGTTCTGGACATAAAAACAATGAGAACAAAGAAAAATCCCTTTGCACCTTAATTATTGTCTGCAGGGCCAAACCATAATCTCCAGAAGATTTAGTTAAAGGATTTATTTTAAAAACAGTTTTAAAATTTTAAAGTATCCATAGGTAATAACAGGAATACCATTCTGCTCTCTCCTATTGAGCGATCAGTTAATATAGATCACATTCTAGAATCAGAAAATAACCCAAGGGCTCTTCACTTTGTTCTTTAAATAAATCCTCAGGCACTGAGTTGTCACATTTATAGGCAAAGGAGCTGATATTCTTTTCAATTACAGGTAGTCCTCATTTAGTGACCACAGCTAGGATTGGCAACTCATTTATTAAATGAAGTGGTCACTAAATGAAACCACAATTGTGCTTATGCTCTTACTTCAGCTTTCTTTGCTTTACAACCTGCAAAGGTCATAAATGCGAGAATTGGTTGCAAAGTCCTTTTTTATCACCATCATTACCGTGAATGTTCCCTGAACAAGCAGTTACTAAACTGAGGACTAGCTGTATCACCTGTGCCAGCCTGACGATAAACAGTGCTGGCCTGAAGACAAATTGTCAGACACTAATAATACTTCTATTCCTGTGGGTTTCTAATTTTTATTTTATTTTATTTTTTTAAAATCATTTAAAAAAAAGGTTTTTTAAAATCTTGGATAATTCTTGGACAATTTTTTGGTAGATATAACTTTCCAGGTTATTGAGCAGCTCAACAACAAAATTATTTTATCATGCCTCATGGACTGGCAAAAAATCCAGAAACATTTGGGATTAAATATATACAGTGATAAAAAGAATTTTAAAGATTAATATTCGATTGAAACCATAACTTTTTGTTGAAACTAAAGGATAGAAAGTGAGAAAAGAGATATGGAGGATTGTTTTTGTATATGATAACTGCTGTGAGATTATTGTGTACACAAATTTGAAAGACTTTGAAATACCCAAAAGCAAGGAATGGCTAGTGAAGATGTCAAAATTAGCAGAAATAGCAAAATTATCTTTTAATCAATGCCTGGAGACTCCTTATGGACTCTGCTGAAAAAAAAAGGAAAACAATCAATTTGTGATTTATGAGTTTGGTGATTAGAAAATAAAAAAGAAGGAAATTATGTTGTCATCTTAGAGAGAGAGAGAGGATAAAAAAACAAATGGACTTCCATCTGCTGTTAAAAAAAACAGAAAGTGCTTCTTTATATCTTCCCTTCCCTTCCCTATTTCTTTCTTTGCATAGCTTTGTCTTATATTGGATTTGTTGCTTGCCTGTCTGCCCTAATTCCAGGAAAAGCAATTAAGTTATTCTTTGTAGTTGTTTTTATTTGGAAACAGTAGTGCCTATCAGTTGAGAGAGAGACAGGAAAGAGAGAGATTGTTCTTCTTAATTGGATCAGTAACACTAACACTATAATAAGCCCAAGCCAAGACAAATACTTTGCATTTTTAAAAAAATTCTGAAGCTCAACATCAACAGTGTATGAAGGCATAGCCAGTATACAACTCACTCTCCAAAAGTTCAAAAATTAACATTATACTAGTGTTGGCATCTACTGTATTCGTTCTCAATAGCATCAGCAATGCTTATATGTAAAACATTCACATTCTCATATTTTTGCATTATCCATCTGCAAAATAGCCTACTCATACAGTCTCTGACTTTTCTTTAGCAAGAATACCAAAAAAAAACCCCACTACCAGTAGTATCTTATTAGATGCCTTTCTGTTTTTCTATACTCTTTTTAAATGATTGCTGCCGTGTATATATGTATATGTGTGTGTGTGTGTGTAATATGTTTGTGTGTGTATATGTAGATATATATGTAGATATATATTTGAATAGTATTGTTAAACAAGAAAAACTTTTCAGGATGATTGATGATTTGAGATTTTTAGGTTACATGGACATGATAGGATTTCACAATTTTGGAAAAACTTTTTTTTTTATTTCAGTCCATGCTCAGTTTGAAAGGAATAATGATGTAACCTTTGTATTTTTAGAACCGATCAAAGAAAATTGACTGTTTTGCAAAGCAGTCACTGCAAACAGCTAACCAGCATATGAACACAATGGGAAGAGATGTACATAAGCACAGGTTTGTATAGAATGAATTCCCAGAGTTTCATGTTGTTATTATAATGCGTGTTGTATATTTAACTTTTGCTTATATTTTTCCAGAACCAGACAGCTGGAAAAACTTCATTCTTGCCTCCTGAAAGAGCTTGAAAGTTTTGAAAGAGATTCACAAATATTGAGAACTATGGAAAAAGATTTTTCGGTATGTTATTTTCCTTTAGAAAAATATTAAATTACTTAAACATATTTTAATAAATAACTTTTAAAAATATTAAAGGAAAGTATATTCTTTGAATTGGTATAAAAAAAGGAAAACATACTAGTCACCTTCTAAGGCTGGCTTTGATGTCACAGACTATAAAACAAAATTTTGCAACTAATTGTAGTAAACCATTCCAGGAGTGGTAAATTGCTCCATAGCTTTGTTTCCCCAACCACTGCTTGGAACTGACCAGCTTCTAAATAGGAAGGAGACAAAATGCTTTCCAGCAGCAGTACTAACTTGTAACTGCTATCACTATTATTATTTTTTTTAAAGAAAGGTCAACTCCTCATTTATCAATTCTGGTCCATTTTTGATTTGGTGCAACTCAAAAGCCTCAGTACATTAAATAGATACTGTATCTGGATTAAAATTTCCCAGACTGGAGTCAGTTTTTTTTAAAAAAAGAATGACATCATGCTTTGAGATTGAATGTGATCATGATTCACTGTATCTCTTACTTCACCCCACATTTTTACAAGTCTGAGCTGCTCAATAAAAATGGCAATCCATGCTGACTTCATTATGCTGTCTGAAAATTTATAGGCCTTAGCAGAAATTCTTGTAAGCAAGTGATTAAAATAGAGCATGAAATCATTACATTTGGTAACAGTAGCATTATATTACAGCTTGTAGTAAAGTTATATTTGATTTATGTTTAAAGTCTAATGAACTCAAATTTGTATTTCACATTGGCTATTTTTAGAATTTTTCAAAGAAGCATTTTGAAACATTTAGCACTTACAACAAGAATGAGCAGCAGAGGTTAGTATATTTCTTTTTTATTATAATATAACAAAGACATTCTGTTATCAATGTAATAATAATTGTTATAATTATACTTTTAAAAGCCATTAATTTACACTCCTTAGGAGGAGTGTACGATGTAATAATAATATCTGAAAATCAAAGTTGATAAATGATGGCGTAAGCCAGCCATGGTAGTCCCAGTGATTATCTTTTTTTTTTTAAAGAAAATTTTCATTTTCACAATCCTAGAATTTCAGCTCACCCATTGACATAGATTCTCATTGTACACATACGATTGTGTATCATCCGACCCGTCCACTGCGATTATCAAGTTCGCAGATGACACCACCGTGGTGGGTCTCATTACAGGCGGAGATGAGACAGCGTACAGGGGGGAGGTACAAAAACTATCCTCATGGTGCCTAGAGAACAACCTGCACCTGAACATCGGCAAGACAAAGGAGATGGTGCTAGACTTCCGGAGGAAAAGAGAGGAACCTGCCCCACTTTACATCGGAGGGGACTGTGTGGAGAGAATTTCCTCCTTCAAATTCCTGGGAGTCTATCTCTGTGAAGATCTTACCTGGAAAATTAATACAGCCCAGGTGGCCAGAAAGGCCCAACAGAGACTCCACTTCCTCAGGATCTTGCGGAAGAACAGGGTAGAACGATGACTCATGACCCTCTTCTACCGGTCTACCATTGAAAGCATTCTCACATACTGTATTGTGGTTTGGTATGCTGGCTTGACAGCCGCGGACAGGAAGGTATTACAGAGGGTGGTGAGCACAGCACAAAACATCGTGGGCTGTTCCCTGACACCACTGGATGACATTGCCAGGGCCCGTTGCCTTGGTAGAGTGAGGAAAATTCTCAGGGATGACTCTCACCCTGGTCGGTACCTCTTTACTCTCCTACCATCGGGTAGGAGATACAGAAACATAGCCAGCCGTACCAACAGGCTGAAGAACAGCTTTTATCCATGGGCTGTCAGGCTCTTGAATGGGACATAATAATTTCATGCATGACAGACCCGTAAGGCCGGCGTGCTGTGCAATTAGCTCATAGGCTGTAATAGGTTGGGGGTTTGTAGTCACTGTGAGTGTGGTGGGGGGGGCACGGAGGGAGGCTCAGCCAATCTCACTGTATACATGTTATACTTTGATAATAAAGGTTCATTCATCCTCAGTGTCATTAAACCAAAGCAAATTGTGTATGGAATTTACTGCCATAAAGTGTGATGACGACTTTTAAGGATAAACCTGTTATTTGGATAATATAATCCATAGTGCTTAAGTGTTACCTTGAAATGTTTATAGCCAAGATGCCACTGAAATGTTTATAGCCAAGGTGCCATTTGGCAGATAGGAATCAGCAGAGAGCATCTATTATCTTTATTCCTTGTTAAAAAATATTTCCAGAGATATTTAGTGGGCTGTCAGTAGTGTGGAATCAAAATGCAAGACTCAAAACCAATAATCAAGGTTCACTGCAGTATTTATATTTAATTGTGCACAATGGAGGAATATCCTCCAAAGAATTTTGAGAGAAAATGATGCATAAGTAATAAACGATGTAAGCATGCATACAATTCTCAAGTTACTCCCCACCCTTCTATTATTATTATCTTCAAGAAAGAAAACTTATTATCTTCAAGAAAGTCTTAGAAAAAAACAGGTCAGTAGGTTGCCATATAAATGTTGATAAAATTTACTGTGACACTTCAAGACCTCTGTGTGTTTGTTTGATTAACACACATTCCTTCCAGGTTTCTCTTTTGCTGATATGCTCCCATTCCTCCGAGAACTTATTTTCCTCACAGTAGTAACAGGTTGCTAAAGCAGCTGGCCTTGATCCAGAAGGGCTGCAGTCTTGTGACTATAAGTCTGACTACGATAAAATGGAAACAAGTGTTTTTTTATGAATATTTTTCTCTATGTCAAAGCAAATAACTCAAATGTTGGTTTGATCTACGCTTTCTTAGATTCCAGAATCTTAGAACTTCATTTGAGAAGAACGTTTTCCATACTGCTGATCAAGAGGAAAATATTTTTCTGTCTCAAGTATGTATTTTTCCTTGTGGCTGGCTGAGGTGATCATAATGGTTAAGGCAAAAGAGGGAAATTACGATCTAATTGGGGTCAGAGCAGAAAGCTCCTTATCATTAGCTAGCACAAAATAAAGTACTTGGGGTTTCATTGAGAAAACAAGGAAGAAATTAGCTTGAATAAGCAAGGTTTTGTATGCTAGTCAAAAGTACAGTTGATTTAAAATACACTCCCCTTCTAAAAAATACTGTTTCTAACACCTACTTTCAATATACAAAAAATTTCTGCAAATTGAAATAGCTACTGCCCAAAAAAAGTTAATATGGTTTGAATTTTCTACTCCTTGTAATAATTATTAGTGTTTATGCTACAAACCTAGTACGAATGTTAAACTTTCCTTATGAAACAATCAGTCAATACATCCTTCCCTCCCTCCCTCCCTCCTTCCTTCCTTCCTTCCTTCCTTCCCTCCCTGCCTCCTTCCTTCCTTCCTTCCTTCCTTCCTTCCTTCCTTCCTTCCTTCCTTCCTTCCTTCCTTCCTTCCTTCCTTCCTTCCTTCCTTCCTTCCCTGTGTCCTGAAATATTCTGGAGCATAAAATCTGAAACCTTTCCTGTTTTCCTGCCTCATAACTTTGGAACTAGTGATACTCTTCCTGCTTTCAACCTGTGCTTAATTGTATATAGTGTTTAGGGCAGTCCCACAGGTGGAATATGATACAGCAAGCGTATTGTTGGCATCTGTGAGCATAATTTTCCAATCATAATGTATGCTGACTGCTGTTTCTCTGTGTAGTTACCATAATTTCTTTGAATCAGCTTTGCCTATCAGTAAATAGTTCTGCCATGATCTTTTTGGGTCTCTGAATCATTCCCAATACAAAATTGTGGCCCCGGAGGAATTTATATGGGTGTATGATTTATATGTCTATTATTCTTCTCCCCCCCCCCAATCTGTAGACAAGATAATCAGTAGTTTAGTCTTATAGGCAAAGTCAGAACAATTATTGAGAACATCAGGATTGCTTACAAACTTGGAGGCACTTTTATTTATTCTTTTGTTTATCACATTTCTGAACCACCCATCTCCCTCAAAGGTGTCTGTTTGAAGTTTTGAAATATAGAAAATGTGAATTTCGGAACTAGAAAAGCAAATGAAAGAAGAGAGATAACTCTGAACCTTTAAAAGAAGTGCTTACAACTCTTGAAACACTGTTACAGACTAATGATAAATTGCAGCCTAGAAGTCATGTTATACCAACACAGACTTCTGAAATGGCTATGTGTTGGAAGCATTGTAAAGCCATTTATTTGCCCTTACTATCAGTTATAGATTCACGTTTGCTTCAAAATAAATAATTATTTTGGTTGCATTTCAGGTACATATATTGAAAGAAGATATTAAGGGGATTCAAGATAAATTTCTTAAGGAAATGGTAAATATTATCTATTCATCATACATTCAATTCTGTATTTATTATATAACTTTAAACAAAGTTTTGGGGAAATTATTTTTAAAAATAAATTATGCTTATTTTTTTTAATCACAGCATGAAGAAGAATTGCTTAATGTTCGCAAAGGGTTGCAATCCCTCTTTATGGCAGAAGGTAGAAAATTGTAACATAATTTAGAATATATATATTTATACTGCATTTTAATGTGACTGACCAGTAAATTTACCTCTGGGACATTATTGGTTAAACATTATTTCAATTGTTATTGTAACTCATTCAGCTTAATGTTTTTTAAAATGCCATTATAAAAACAACACCAGTAAATTGGAGACATTCTTAATATACAATGGCCAGCTAACTACAACTGACATTCATAGAATAACTTTAATTATAAATAACTTTAGGTGACTTGGATCTAATTTACAAAAGGCAATCTAAAATCCAATTCTGAATATTCTGAGAAATTCAGTTTTCTGACTAGTAACTTATAAAGTAAACTATTTTTTTGCCATTATGTTTGGGACATAATGTGGGACCAATGTCCATTAAATCCTTCAGATGTAATGTTCCTCTTTATCCTGCACAATGTCCAGCCACACCATGTCTCCTTTTGTAGTTTCTGAGGTTGGGCTTTTAAAATCTCAGAAATAACTAATAGGAAGGAGATAATTTGATCTGTTCTGTGTTCTCAGGACTATTGTCCTTGAGGGTTTACTGGATAAAACTTATATAATGAATACATTTGTTATTTGTTGACCTATTGATTTTATTGAATTTCTTTAACAGTGAGTAAATCTAAATTCAACATGCTGGTTCATCAGATACATTGGATATTTTCATAATATTACCATTAAAATGGCAATATACTAGGTATATAATAATTAGAAATCTTTAGAGATTTAAAAAATAAATTTAAAGGTTTTATGAAGGTTTTCCCCCCAAGTTCTCTGTCATAATAGGTTTAACTGAAATTGCTGGTCTAAAATTGTAACTCTATCCTTCAGCTGTATTGTAAGTGTATTTTTAAAATTATAGAAAATCGTACTTTAGAACATTAAAGTATTTTTTTAACAAAAGATTAATAAAGAAAAATTGGTAGTAATTTTTCCTCTGTCATTCGAGGCAGTTATATAAGAAATCTATATTTGGGGATACATTACTCTGAGTAGGTAGTGGAATGATGGTTTAAATGCTTCCTTCGAATGTAATACTAATGTAATTTTGCAGTGATAAATTTTCTACATGTTATATTTTCATGGAAAGTCAAATTTTCATGGTTATGAGTTCATTGAAGCATATGTTCTACTTTAAAAAAAAAAAACTACTAAATCCTGTTTCAGGAAAAGACAATATCTAACAGGAGTGTTAAAGTTAATGATTTTGCTTACAATATAATTCCCATTTGAATGGCATATTAACATAGGAACAAAAGTCTGATAGATTTTTCCTTGGATAAACATTGAAAATATAGGCAAAATAGGGAGGTGAAATAATGACCCTAATTATTGCTTTTCTTTTATAAATATAGCTTATTATACCCTCCAGATATTGCTGAATTATATTTATATAATTATAATTGAGGAATTTCTACCTACACAAGCCATACCTGGTGTGAAGTATGGGGTTTTCAGGCTGGGGCATAGTGTGGAAGTGGCACTGATTACTCTTTTTGACGACCTGTGACCGTGTCTGGATAGCGAAAGTGCAACCATCCTGTTGCTCTCCATTTCTTTTCAATCATGGTATCTTCCAGAGCTGATTGCAAGTCGGTGAGTCCGGGGACTGGATGGGAGAAACAAGCTCGGACAAAACCCTAGCAAGGTTGAAGGGCTGTGTGTGTGTTTGAACCGCATCGTTTTGGAGATCCTCCACTGCCCTGTTCAAGCCTGGTGCATAATGCGGGGGTCCCCCTTGTCCCACAGTTCCTGCTTGAACAGCTGGTAGAAGCCGTGATCAGAAGAACCTTCATACAAGTCCATGTTGTATGCCAGTTGTACCCTTTCCTTCATACAGTCATTTATGTATTGGTCATCTCCTGGATGGACTAGTGAAATGTATTCTACATGAGGGTCTCTTAAAAAATCACTTGGAAGCTCATAAAAATTCAGCAGGATGAGCAGTGATGGGTAGAGTACCCCCATACCAACATAACACCCATATTCTGTGCAATGCATTAATTACAGTGGCCTTCCAGGGGGAAATTCAAGCTGCTGCTTGTCACCTTTAAGCCCTACATTGCATAGGCCCCAGCATAAGGATTGTCTCTGCCTGATTCTGCCTGCCCTCTGAGGTGTATCAGAGTTGGCTTGCCCCTGGTCCCGTCGATCCATGTCATCTAGCAGGACCCAGGAGGTGAGTTTTCTCTGTTGTAGCTCCTGCCCCCTTTTAACAGCACCCCTCTGAAAATTTGCATGTTGCTCACCTGAACAAGCTTTGAAGGAGAATTAAAAACATAGCTATTCCCCCAGGCAGGCCTTGTGTTGGGGTAACTGAAGGGCCTTTTGTCTATTTCCTATCTCTGTGGGTGGAGGAGACGGTTGGTTATTGTTCCCTTTGATGACTACCTTCTGGGTTTTATTTCTAATTTTACTTTTTTATAGCCCCTCAGAGTTGTCTGAACCATGAGACGGGCAGCAAATAAATGTCAGAAATAAAGAAATATGTTAGGGATAAAATATGAAAAATAAATAAGCAAGTAAACATTTTTAGGATGTCAAGTTCCCCTCACTGATTTATCAAAACAAAATTACCATATTAGGATTTTTTTTTCAGGTAGCAGCCTCCTCAGGCTTGAATCCTTGAATCAAGCTAGGCCTCTCAGATTTTTGCTGATTCTGTATTCTCACTGTTGCCCTCTATGGAATGGCCATTATTATCAGTGAAATTTATTCAATATTCTCTGGCTATCCATTTTTCATCCTGTCAGATTATGGTTTTCTGGATCACGTTCTCATACTCCATCAAATGTACTGTGCATTGGGTCTTACTTTTAATAATAATAAAGTTGGAAGGGACCTTGGAGGCCATCAAGTCCAACCCCCTGCTCAGGCAGGTAACCCTATACCATTTCGGACAAATGGCTGCCCAGTCTCTTCTTAAAAACTTCCAGTGTTGGAGCATTCACCGCTTCTGGAGGCAGGTTGTTCCACTGGTTAATTGTTCTAACTGTCAGGAAGTTTCTCCTCAGTTCCAGGTTGCTTCTCTCCTTGACTAGTTTCCATCCATTACTTCTTGTCCTGCCCTCAGGCGCCTTGGAGAATAGCTTGACTCCCTCTTCTTTGTGGCAACCGCTGAGATAATTGGAATACTGCTATCATGTCACCCCTAGTCCTTCTTTTCACATTAAACTTGCAATTATGTTCCACTGAAATCAATGTGAAAAGTGAGTTGAAGCCATTTCTGCTTTATTGATTCCAAGTGCAACTAAGTTTGAACCCAACTCTATTTATGTAGTTAGAAATAGCGGGGGATTTTTTTTTGGGGGGGGGGGAGGGTCCATTCTTGTACACCCAAATGTTAATACAGAAGAATCCTGCAGCTTGAGAACCTGTTTGGAAACTAGAGAGGTCTGCCACCATTTAGAAGATATTTATATTTTGCTGTGAGGGGTCCTTGGTGCTCTCTGAGGCTGGTTGTTTTCTTGCAGAGGTTTTATTACCCAAATTAGGGAACACTGAGTACAAATATTCTCCTTGATTGGTAATTTGCATGCTAAATCAAGTGGCCCCATAATTACTGCATTAACAATTGAAATTGGCACAGGTATTAAATCTGCCTCTCTGCTGTTGTGGTTTTACTTTCCCAAATCTAGAAATTTGCTGTAGAGTTGTTTCTATGTAATTTATAATCTAATAGGGATGAGAACTTCAATAAGATTGATCAAAAGATTAACTTGAGATTCAGAGGATAAATCAAGAGAACCATTTTTTTTCTGACAACGTAATTGGATGGACAAGATTGAGAGCTAAGGTTTTATGAATTTAATGGCAGCAATGAGAACTAAGGTATTGTGAATTTCCAAATGAAGGAACTAAAATATTAAATATTTCCTTTTCCCCCCCGACAATGAGCAATATTTTTATTGAAAAATATTTTTAAAGGGAGATGCTCATTCAACTCAAAATTCTTTTAATTGTTTTATACCCTAATGGCTATCCTGCAATTAGTATTTCTGTGATTTCATCCAATGGAGCTGAGTTAGATGCAATTTACTTTGAAAAAGTGCTTCTCTTTCCGCAGTAATTTTTATTCCCACTAGGTGGACCTCCTGAATTTTGATTTAAACCAACACAATTTATTAGAAAGAACTTCAAGGGATAGAAGGTGAGATTGCAGGCATTTTCTTTTCTTATTTAAGGGACCAATATGAAAATCTATTGTGCCCATCGCTTAGTCCTATAACAGTCTATACATGGAAATGTACACATTTGCTTTGTAGAACTGCTTCCTTCTACCAAGGAATTATTGAGTCTGTTATTTGTACCTCTATAATTTGTCTGGTTTGGCACAGCAAGCAAACAGGACAGATACAGACAAGGGATAGTTAGGACTGCAGGAAAAAAACAATTGCAACCAGCCTGCCTTCCATTGAGGACCTGTATATTACACAAGCTGGAAAGAGGGCTGTGAAAATGTCTACAGGCCTCACACATCCTAGACATAATCTGTTTCAAGTTCTTCCCTCAAGATGACCCTACAGGGCATTGCATGCCAAAACAACTAGATAAAAGGACAGTTTTTTTTTCTCCCATACCATCACTCTGCTAAACAATTAATTCCCACAACACTGTCTATACCCTGGGATGTCAAACCACCTAGTAGGGCTGTATTACTATTATCGTTCTCATCTTTCCTATTACCTGTTTCCTTAGCTTCTTATAACTATTACTTTGTTGTTTGTATCTATGATGTATGTTGACTGTTCTTATTTAGTATCCTCTTATGATTTATGTTGATTGCTTATTTAGAATCCCATGACTATCACTGTTGCATTTTATGATGATGGTATTTTATGATTATGATCACGATTTATCACTTGTTGCTTGTATGTACACGGAGAGCTTACGCACTGCAGTCAAATTCCAATCACACTTGGCCAATAAAGGATTCTAATCTAATCCACCAAAATCCTCACCTCCAGCTTCTGAGGCTTTATACATAGAGTTCATGTGTGCATCCCTGACACAGCAGGTGGGAAACTAACAGAATAATAGAGTTGGAAGAGACCTTGGAGGTCTTTTATTCCCACCCGCTGCTTAAGCAGGAGACCCTATACCAGTGATGGCGAAGCTATGGCACGGGTGCCAGAGGCGGCACTCAGAGCCTTCTCTGTGGGCACGCGCGCCATCGCCCCAGTCCTAGGCCTTCAGCTGGGTTTTATAAAACCTTTTCGCTTTAGGCCTCCGCCGCCGTGTGCAAAAAAAAAAAAAAGGTTCAGTCAATTTCAACTTCTCGCGGGAAAAAAAAAAATCTTGCAAAGTTAGAATTGATTGATTGACCTTTTTAGTCCCACCCAGTCTGCCGTTACCACCGCAGCCACGCCCACCCAATGGGCCACACCCACCCAATGGGCCACACCCACCCGGCACTCAATGATGCATAAGTGGGTTTTGGGTTGCAGTTTGGGCACTCGGTCTCTAAAAGGTTCGCCATCACTGCCCTATACAATTTCAGACAAATGGCTGCTCTATCTCTTATAAACCTCCAGTGATGGAGCACATGCAACTTCTGAAGGCAAGCTGTTCCACTAATTAATTGCTCTCATTGTCAAGAAATTTCCCCTTAGTTCTAGGTTGATCTAAATCCAGGTCTTTCCTTACATCTTCTTTCTGATACAGGCGATTGATGTGGTCAAAGCAGATTGGAACTTGGAAAATAGCTATACAGAGATCCCCTTCGTGCAGTAATGTGTGCCATAAATATATTATTTATATATTTTGTGGGGTTAGATTGCTCCAATCAGCAGTTAAGGCAACTTTTCCAATTCCTCATAGTGGAATAAGAAACCAAAACATTAAATCCAAGTCAGGTCATCCTAGACTAGAGCAACTGTCATAAGTGGGGAATTTTCTGTTGCATAGACTTAACTCCCAGTATTATCAGTAATAGCATGTTGTAAAACTCTGGAAGGTGAAATCAGCCCCTTGGGAGGGTACTCAGATTTGGAAATACTGCTATACGCATGGCCATATATTACTAGGTGACCAAATCCTGGGCAAAATTCAGAAAACAATAAAGCCTAATCTCCAATCGAGCATGGGAAAAAAAACTGAGAATTTTTGAAAGTTAAATGCATTCATGTGAATTGGGTAGAACAAATTTTATAGAAAGCATAGTTTGGGGAGGAGCAGTTGAGCCACATTCTGGATTTTTTTAATTACCTACCTGTAACTTATTTCAGGAGAGACTATGTCAAGCTGCAGAGTGAGAATGGTGAAGAATGGTTGTGGAAAAAGGAGAGGGGGGTAGTTAAGGGGAACAGGTAAAATGGTGACAGTTTTTCTGAATGCGTGTAAGTGTTATGATGGATCTGGATGGACTTATCAATTCCATGTTAGACATGAACCAGCATTATGAAAGAGGTGCTAAAAGAGACCAGTTTTGTATGCTATCTAGAGGCCACTGGAATTGGGCGGTCAGTAAACTTAAATAAATTAATAATTTTAAAAACTCTCTATGCTGCTCTGCTCAAACTCTTTTTAGAGGCCTTACTTCTGGAAGTTTATAGGATAACTACTGAGATGATGATGAGTCTCAAATTTAAGTTGTAAGAGAAATGGTTGAGAGATCTCTGCCTGCTTCACCTATAGAAGAGATGACAGAAGACTCAGCAACATTTTGTGGCCCAAAGGGGATTATAATGAGGTGGGACAAAAAGCTGAGGACTTTTCTTATCCAGATATCATCTCATATCTCTGTTCACTGAATGAAATGATCAGTGATTGTGCAATTGGAAATTATTCTGATTGGAGAGTCGACTTGTCAATCACTGGTCCCACTGGACCCAAAGCTTTTCCTCCCTCCCCTCCTTAAATGGGGGGATCTTCCTACTCTGTTTGTTTGCTGTCTTCAGCTTTCTTGAAACCGAAAATTAGAATAGAACAGGCAAATGAAAATATGTTCCAGATTGTACCTCATGCTCCCCACCTCACAGGCTCCCTCGCTATGCTGATGCACATGTCTCTTTATAATATTTATCTACTTTATGAAGACTTTCTGAATAATTGTATATATTCTGGAGATACTGTGGCTTTGTATTGAGCTAACAGCTCGTGATTTGGTCAACTCTGATTTCAGTTTCAGTAAACAGTAATCTATAGGGATCTTTTCTGCACAAAAGTTATCCCAATTAAAATGAATTATGGAAAAGGAAAGCAAACTGTTCAATATGTATGAAACTGCAGCCCAGGATTTTAAGAGTAATAGACCTTTGAAACACTTTTCAGCATAATCATCCTCCCAATCTTAGGAGTGGGGATTACTCACGCATATAAACTGCAACATATTTATGAATAACATCTTGCATAATGCAAAACCAGAATATTTTTAAGCATGCATAAACCAGACCGAGTACATATATTAATAATTTACTCAGAAGTGCATAGGAGAGAGACAGTGTTTGTCCTGTCGGGAATTTCATTGTGGGGTATGATTTTACTGTGTGTTTTATTCTTTTCTCTGACATCATTTTTAATGCCTTAACTCAGATTTGCACTAGTTGTGATCAATCAAATGCTGTCACATAATTATCTATCAAGGCTAGCCGTTGGTGATTGATCGTTGGTTGATTGATTGATTACGTTCCTTCAGTTCTCAACTCTTAGCAATCACATAGACCAATTTTTCCTATGATGATCTATCCCTAACCTGGTCTTTTAGTTCTTCCAACAGTGAGCTGTTTATGAGATTAGTAATTTCTAGCTGGTTGCTGTATATGCCTCCTGAATTATGTCTACCTGAATGGTTTAATGATTGCATAGGTCTGCATTTTCCATACCATGGTTTTATTCAGCTGCTCTTTGCATTTTGTTTGCAATGTGGAGGACTTGTAATTCTTACGGAAGAAATTACGTATGTACTGTACACTCAATTTGCAACATTACATATTTTTGTCCATTGATTTTACTCTTGCGAGACTTATCTAAAAGTATTGGTGGGAAGTGGGTGTACAACTGCATTCACCAGATACTGAAGCAGTTGTGGTTGTTCACATCAGGATTCAGATGAAAATATTCTTTTTTTAAAAAAAAAACTCATTTACTTCCATAGCTCTTCTAATAGGAGCTCTTTCTCCATTAAGGAAGGCTGTTATCAAATTTCACATCATATTGTGCAAACAAACAGATTGCAACCATTTCACACATACAGATGTTCTGCCTTTTAATCCTGTCCTTTTAAATAATTGTAGCCTAAAATAGGTTCTCGCCCTTTAACTACCATTTTTCCAATGAACTAGTTCAACGTCTCAGTTACCACGATAAAAAATCGACCCAATACCATCCATTTTTGCAGCCCTACGCTTGAATCTCCCTTCTAGAAAATGGAAGCCCCTAATATAAAACTTGCTTGAGAGAAAGAAGAAATCAAATCGTTTCCCGTCTTCCTTTAAACTCTGATACTAAATCCCATAAAACATGGAGGTCTGCGGAATTGTTTTCTGCAGTAAGCAATCATTTAATTAACAAAAAAAATGAACAGGAGTTCAAAAAAAAGGAGTGTTTTGTTAGACATTATATATATATATATAAAAAGAAAAGAAACAATATAGTAAATAACTTTATAGAACATGAACTTAAGTGTTTTGTACAAACTAATCGTGATAAGTTCCCAATGTCTCGTCACCATGATAATACTGAATGATGGTGTGCGCCGTGTCCATTACGTCGGAGGCCTTGGAATGGTAGAGCCTGTACATGCACAACATCTCCTTTCTCAAGATATGCAGCAATTCAGTTTAAAACAAGTAGCAAAGGAATGCAGTCATTTCCTTTCGGATGAGTTCAATATCGGCAAGTGAATTTTCCCACCCCTTGAGGGTTGCGGCTCCAAGGTGACGGCCTTCATTGGATAGATCTTTTTTAAAGATGAGCTGCAGAGATAGAAATTGCAGTCTTTCCTGAACCTGAAACATCAGCTTCTCATAGACTGAGCCTCAGAGAAAGGCCTTCATGTTTTCCCTGATGCCTGTTCAGTAGTGGATATCAAAAAAAGTAGACAAATTCTTCGCAGAAGAAAATCTCTATGGCCTGTGGAACCTAGAAGTTAAAAGGGAAAAACAGTGAGTATGGCAATTCTTTAGAACAGGGGCCTCAACCTTGGCAGCTTTAAGACTTGTGGACTTCAATTCCCAGAATTCCTCAGCCAGCTTTGCTGGGAGTTGAAGTCCACAAGTCTTAAAGTTGCCAAGGTTGAGGACCCCTGCTTTAGAAGTTCTATCACAAAAAACAACTTCATGTAAGAAATGGCAGCATGCAATGACCTAAGCATGAGTTAATCAGTCAGTCAGTTAGTTATTACCTACCTACCTATTGGTAGTCAAATCAAAACTTTTATTTTCCTCAAAATGTTAAAGTTAAGGAGGAGCGGTTGCTTTTTTACTGAATTTTGATATTTTTTTTTGTGATATTTGATAACAATTTAAGAATTAAATGGCTTCTGCTCAAAGAAGTGCCACCAATTTTATCTTGAGTTCCTTAAAGTTAAATGTTTCACCTGAGCTGAAATCTCTTAAATTCATTTCACTTCTCAGTTTAGACTGGACTTTGGTAGCAACTCTGTGATTATTGCCAATCTTCCTATGCCAAGCAAACATAGTACATAACAGTAGCATCTGAGGAATTTCAAGGACGTAGACATTCTTTGATAAATTTTGCTCAGGTGAGGCAATTGATCAGTAGATTATATTCACAAATTGGTTGCAATCAAAAGATAGGTGCACATGCTTCAAGAGAATAATTGCTGGAACTGCCTTTTGTAATTTTCACTGCTGAACTTTATCATACTACTGAATTGGTATTTCTGTGTACACCATAAGTTACCTTTTGTTTAAAAATAGTCTGCGCTCACTCAAATTGTGCTGAATATTTAATGATAATTTGACTTTTCAGGTTTGTTGTTGTTCCTGTTCTTTTGCATAACAGCAGTGTATTTTTCATTACTTGACCAACCGGAAACTTATGCTTAGAGAATTACCTAGTAAATTGATGGTGAGTTTGGGATGAAAAGCAGACAGATCAGTTTCATTTCAATCACCTTGGGCACCCCAGCAACTCACGAATGAAGGCAGATAGGCATGCCCCAGCATAATGTTGCAGGATCCAACTGGGCTGGTCACCAGGACCAGAGGTTTAGTTTTCCAAGGTTTGGTCTTTCAGATTCATGCTGGAGCCAATCTTGAGGGAATTTCTCATCAGAATGTGAGAAGGTGAAAGCTGGGAAGACTAAATCTCTGGTCCTGGTGATCGACCCAGACTGTTCCAAGCCGTGGAAGAATGTTGCAGTGGGGTAGAACATTCTGCAGATTTTATAGATAGAGATAGATAGAAAAATAGGTAGATTAGATAGACAGAGATGGATGATAGATAGATAAATAGATGATAGATAGATACAGTGGTGGGATTCAAATATGTGAACACCTGGTTCTCTGTGTGGATGCCGCTTCTGGAAGTCCATTCTGGGCCTGGGCAACAAAAAAAGTGGCTACCGGTTCTGCCGAACTGGTGCAAACCGGCTGAATCCCACCACTGGATAGATAGATAGATAGATAGATAGATAGATAGATAGATAGATAGATAGATGATAGATAGATAGATAGATAGATAGATAGATAGATAGATAGATAGATAGATAGATAGATAGATAGATAGATAGATGATAGATGATAGATAGATAGATAGATAGATAGATAGATAGATAGATAGATAGAGTTGAGAGAGAGAGAGATAGATAGATAGAGTTGAGAGAGAGAATAGAGAATAGATGATACAGATAGGATAGATAGATATAGATGCATGGATGGATAGACTGACAGACAGACAATGATATTCAATGGATGAATACATACTATCTGGGCAACTGACCTTGTCAAATGCTTACTTGATGCATGTACCTCCATTTCATTACTTTTGTATTCATTTAGCTCTTTACGAATGGCTGCCTGAAAAATTCAAACAGAAACAAGGTGAATTAATCCTTTAAAACTGGCAAGAAAAGGCACAGCTTAAAATTTAACTGAAATGACATCTTATCCTTCTCATAAGCCCTTCCAATTGAACAGTTCCTTCAAGTCTGTTCCACATCCCTAGCAAGTGGGTGGCAATAGAGTAACTCCATCAATGGAGGGTTCCATGAAATGGCTCCTTTATAAGTTCTGTTTTTCCACCATACTTAACAAATCAAATTGAGGTGATTGCCATGTGTGAACAGGTAAAAGGCTAAAGTGATTGTGTTGTAAACATAGACACAAAAGTGATAAACGGATAGCATTGCTCTCTGGTTTATACTCCACCCCCCCACCCCCCCATATCCAAAAGTATGGGTAAGGCCCCCAGCTCTGCCCATAGTGTTATAGACTTCAGTTATGCCATCCCAATTTTTTTAACTTTCTAACAATGTTTCTCAACCTTGGCAGCTTGACGATGTATGGACTTCAACTCCCAGAATTCCCCAGCCAGCACAGTTGGCTGGGGAAATCAGAGAGTTGAAGTCCACACATCTTCAAATTGCCAAGGTTGAGAAACATTGTATCTAATTATATTGTTCAAAAGCAAAACATCAGAGATTGACAGTGTGAGACTGTCAAAGATGATAACTCCCTGATTATCTAAGGCGCTGTAAGTTGAGAGGCCATATAAATATTCTTAATAAATCATAATAAATAAGTGAATTGCAAGATCACACCTTACTGTGCTAAAGAAAGATCAATATGTCTCTCTTTGGATCTATCTCCGGCTTGATGGCACATGGCCAAAATATGCGAATATATTCTCAATTGACCTGTTGTACTATTTTTATATGAGCAGCTTGGCTGCAGTGATTTTTCATTTCAGCACATTGGAAGGAAAATCTATTTCAAAGATTCATTTCTCAATGTAAGCAAGGTATATTGCAAAATCTTAAATGGAAATATAAACTGTCACGAAGCACCACCTACTCAAAAACTATTGGAGAAACCAATAAGGCACAGGAACCATTGAAGCTCAACCCCCCTAAGTGGGGATAGGCATTCACTGGTATCACAATAGGGTACCTTATTCTTTGTTTCCTCTGATGAAAAAGCCTTATAATCATTTAGAAAATTATTTGTTGAAATGGGTGGCTGTAAACACTTTAGAAAAGGTGCAGAGAACCGCAACAAAGATGATTAGGAGACTGGAGGCTAAAACGTGCGAAGAGCCATTGCAGGAATTGGGTATGTCTAGTTTAATAAAAAGGACTAGGGCTGACATAATAGCAGTTTTCCAATATCTAAGGGGCTGCCACAAAGAAGAGGGGTTCAACCCATTGTCCAAAGCACCTGAAGGCAGGACAAGAAGCAACGGATGGAAACAAATCAAGAAAAGAACCAACGTAGAACTAAGAAATTTTCTGACAGAACAATTAATCAGCGGAACGACTTGCCTCCAGAAGTGGTGGATGTGCCAACACTGGAGGATTTGAAGAAGACCATTGGACAACTGTTTGTCTGAAATGGTTCAGAGTTTCCTGCCTGAGCAGGGGGCTGGACTAGAAGACCTCCAAGGTCCCTTCCAACTCTGTCATTGTGTTATTCTGTTAATACCAGTCCGACTAGAACCAGCAACCCAGACTGGATGTGTTCAAGTAGAGGCGATACAAGCATCCATTGGGGATGTTTTAATTAAGATGTATGTTCTGAGCAGGTAGGTTGGACCCAAGGGCCTAAATAGCTTCTTACTCTACGTTTCTGTGGCTTTGGTTTAATGTACAGGTAGTTCTCGACTTACAACCACTCACTTAGTGACTGTTTGAGGTTACAACGGCCCATAAGGTACTTATGATCCGGTTCTGAAATTACAACAAACCCCACCCCCCAGCTGCAGTCACATGGCTGCATTTTGGGTGTTTGGCAACTGGCCCACATTTCTGGCCGTTTGCAGGTGACCATGATTTAAGTTTTTGCCAAAAAAAAAAAAATGGCATGCGTTTCTCTTTTCAGCAAAAATGCCCCATTGCAAACAATGGGTCTGCTTAATGCCTGCAGTGTTCATTTAATGACCATGGTGATCAGATTAATGACTGCCACAAAAAAGTCCTAAAATTGGGTCAATCATATAATAGAAATAGCCCTTAGACATATATATTGCTTCACAGTGCTTTACAACCCTCTCTAAGTGGTTTACAGGGTCAGCATATGGCCCCCAACAATCTGGGTCCTTGGAAGGGTGACCTACTTTATGAGCGTCACGATTTATGACTGTAATGGGCAGGCTCCATTATAATCGTAAGCCAAGGACTACCTGTATAACTGGCATCAGGATAAGGGTTGAACGTTAGACCTTTGGCAGGCATATGTCACAGAAGAAACACCACAATACCTTGTCTGCTGCTGAAAGCCTGGTCCATGGCTTGTCTGCTCGTCGGTCGTAATCCTGTGCTTTTGCCACTTCCACATAATCACTGAATCGGATGAGGATTTTTCTGTCTCTTAATTCATCAACCGTAGGTCGTTGATTAAGCTTTGGGAGGAAAAATTCATGAAATGTAAGAGCTGTAAAAAAAAAATGACTAGGATGGAGAATATTAATGGAAATGTCTAAATTTCCTTTCTGCTGACATTTTTGGGACACAATTAGGAATGTAAGAAAAAAACCAGCATGCAAAAGGTATTCCTATTTGATACACTTGTTCATTCATGACCAAGGTTTAGAGTATGACACTCCTTGGGCTACTGTAGAATTGTTCTGTTGTAATAGCAATAGCACTTAGACTTATATGCCACTTGATAGTGCTTTACAGCACTCTCTAAGCAGTTTACAGAGTCAGCTTATTGCCCCCAACAATCTGGGTCCTCATTTTACCGACCTCAGAAGGATGGCAGGCTGAGTCAACCTTGAGCTGGTGAGAACCGAACTGCTGGCTATGGGCAGAGTTGTAAACTGGATACCTCCTAAGAAACTTTTTCCCTTTTTAATGCTGTGTTTAGTACTTTGAAAACTTCTCTGCTTCTGACATGCCCTTCTTTATATATTACATTAGGTACATAATTTCTTGATTTAGATCTGAGTACCCAGCAGAGTATACCACTAGGAAGGCACACCTGAAAAATATATTTCGAAGCACAATCTATTAAAACTATGAACATGAAAAATCTATGATCAAAGTTGAACTTATGTCACACAGAATCCTGGACCACATGGACGGCAGAGGCCTAGTCTCACAAAGTATTTCTTAAAGTCTGGTGGACTGGCATTCAAAAATGAATGCCATGCCTTGTCATTGCTTGTGTTGGATGTGCCCATCCCCATTTCAGCATGTGTGGGTGCCATTTCTATGATTTAAAAAATGCAGTGGGTATAGGAGGATAGGTGATGTCATTTTTACAGATCCGTGTATAATCGTTCCTGCGCTTAACGTGCATTCCAGTGTGTCCTTGGCTCTAGATGGCAAAACACCCCATGAAACTCTGCAGTAGAAAGCCTCTGGACACCTGTCGGAGCTAGACATGCCAAAAATTGTTTACAGCCATCTTCAATGTTCTTACAATCTTTCCCTTTTCTGCTGCCAGCTTGCTCACTCAGCTCCTGGCAGCAGGGAGAGAAAACGGGTGCTTGGCGCTGAGACCAGGCACGTCTTTGAAAGGATCCTTCACTTCCATGAAGCTTTGTTCAAAAACTCCCTTGAGGTTGGTCTGCAGATCAAGAAGTAAGTTTAAGTGTAAGCATGAAGCAAGCCCGTTGCTCCACAATACCCTGCGTGGCAAACCATCTCAGTCTTTTCTGAGGTAACACTGCAAGAAAAGGGAGAACTTGGTCTAGCGCAGGGGTAGGCAACCTTGGCTCTTTTATGACTTGTGGACTTCAATACCCAGAATTCCTGAACCGTGCTGACTCAGGCATTCTGGGAGTTGAAGTCCACAAGTCATAAAAGAGCCAAGGTTGCCTACCCCTGGTCTAGTGGTTAAGGCATCAGGCTAGAAAGCTGGCTGGGTGACTTTAGGCTAGTTATTCTCTTTCAGCCCAATCCACTTCACAAAGGTTGCTGTTGTCGGGGAAAATAGGAGAAGGAAGGAGCATTGTGTGTGTTCACTGCTTTTGAGTTATTTGGAGAAATAAAGCCAAAATTTATTATTTATTTATTTATTTATTTATTTATTATTTCTTTCTTTCTTTCTTTCTTTCTTTCTTTCTTTCTTTCTTTCTTTCTCTTTCAAGGTAATGAAACTGAGTTGCATTCCCTTCATCGTGCACTTCTATTTGTCAGTGCAAACATAAGTTGGAATCCGTACAGGTAGTCCTCAACTTACAACACTTCGCTTAGTGACCGTTCAAAGTTAGAATGGCACTGAAAGAGTGACATATGACCGTTTTTCACACTTACGATCATTGCAGCCTCGCCATGGTCACCTGATTGAAATTCAGACGCTTGGCAACTGACTCATATTTATGACGGTTGCAGTGTCCTGGGGCAGGGGTGTCAAACTGCCGGCCCGTGGGCCAGTTGCATCATGTGGAGGCCGCGCCCACCCCAGCTCCGGCAATGCGAAAAAAATCACGATATGTCGCGACACGTCACGTGATGCGGCGAGTTTGACACCCGGATCCTGGGGTCATGTGATCCCCTTTTGCAACCTTCTGACAAGCAAAGTCAGTGGGGAAGACAGATTCACTTAACAACCGTGTTACTAACTTAACAACTGCAGTGATTCTCTTAACAACTGTGGCAAGAAAGGTTGTAAAATGAGGCAAAATTCACTTAAATGTTTCAATTAGCAACAGAAAGTTTAGGCTCAACTGTGGTCGTAAGTCAAGGACTACCTATACTGTCCACTATCTTACTAAAGGACTACAGGTAATCCTCAACTTATGACCATAATTGAGCTTGCAATTATGGTTGTAAGTTGGGACAATCGTTAAGAAGATCATCACGTGACTGCCCCAATTTTACAACCTAACTTGCAGTGATTTTAAGCAAACACCATGATCATTAAGCAAATGCCATGGTTGATAAGCGAACCCTTTGTTCCCCCTGGGTATTTTTTGCTGGAAACCACAAATCAACATCGGTTTCTGGCAAAAATGTCATAAATCACGAGCATGGAATGCTGCAAACAGCCACAAATGCAGGCTGGCTGCTTAGTGCTCAAAACATAGTCACATGACCACATAGGAAGTTTGAATCCAATTAAGTACCTTTTCAGGGTTCATAGAATCATAGAATCATAGGACTGGAAGGGACCTTGGAGGTCTTCTAGTCCAACCCCCGCCCCTAAATGGTTGCTAAGCAACCAGTGGTAAGTTGAGAACCACCTACATTCAGATATTCTCTCTTTTAAGGAATAGAGAGTGCAGCTAATGGGTTGCTAGGCACTTCCTGATAACCAGCAGATTTGTTGGCTGCAATAATTTCCTATAATCTAAAAGATAATCATTGTGAAATTCACTGCGAATAAGACCAGTTCAAGAATGGATGCCCAAGAACAAAGAAACACACAATGTACATTTGTTGCCAGGTGATATAGTACTACTTTTCCACTCATTCAATCACTCAACATCTGGGAGCGTTTGAAAATCCTACATGAGGAACTTGGATGAAATGGCAGAAAATTTCACTCTCATCTATACTTTCTATTCATAGAACCTGAAAGTACATTGAGAGAGAAACTTGTACAATGTATTTTTAATACCAGACTATATTTAGAACTTCCACAAAAGATTTGTGCATTCTCTTGGGGAATGAACGAACGAATGCATCCCTTTCTGAGAATTGTTCTTAGGCAGCACTTCTTGTTACTGGCATAGAGAAATGTAATGTGGCCGATTATCAGAAAGCTTTGGCTCAGCATTAATTCCAATTGCTTGCATTAGGATCCTGTCTCTTGTAAATAAATACCCAGTCCCATTTTTAACTCTGTGTATTGAGTTTTTGGTGGGAGGAGTCCGCAGACCTAGAGAGATATCCATACTGAGGAAAAAGATTGGAAAATCCTTGCCTTCCATTCAGTTTGTGTGCAATATGCTTAGGTGTGATGCAGTAGGAATCTTCCTCAATTATAAAATTGTGATACATTCAGCACATCTTCTAACTGAATCTAAAATCCAAGCTGATCAGACATAATCCCCTTTACTGTTTCATAGAATCGCAGAACTTATAGATTTATGAGATAACCTTATAGGTCATCTAGTCCAGTCCCCTTCTTAGAGTAGTCATTCACCAAATTTGTTCCTGACAGATAACCATCCAGCCCTTTTTGAAAACTTAAGGAGAGATGGAATCAACCATAGCTCTAGATAAACCATGATACTGCTTAGAATTCTTACAATCAGGAATCTCCTCTTGAACATAAATCTTATTTTCTTTTATTTCAACCCACTGATTCTTGTCTTGCACTTAGTTTCCGCAGAAAACAGGAAAAGTCCCTCTTGTATAGCCTTTTGCATGCATCTTAGTCATCTAATTTGCAAAGCTAAACACACCTAATTCTTCATAAGATTTGGTTTCCAGTCTCCTCTGAACTAACTCCATATTCTGTTTAATGCCCCAACTGGACACAATATTCCAGGTGTTATGTAGGGGTAGAGTAGAGAATATTGTGTCATTATTACCTCCTGTGATTTGAATGCAATGTGTCTGTTAATGTAGACCAAAACTGCATTGGCTTTTTTAGCTGCTGCATCACACTGCTTTCTCATATTTAGATGGTGACCCAGTAAATGGCCAAGAACCTTCTCATACACTCTGTTGCCCAGCCAGGTCTCCTCTAGTTATGTGTTTAATTTTGCTTATTCAGAGAACAATAATACACTTGTCATAGTAGAACCTCACACTTTTAGTTTGGCTCAATTACCAAGGCTGTCGAGAAAGGTTTGAAGCACGAATTTGTCCTCTGAGATGTTAGCCAGCGCACACATTCCTTATTAAGCTACACGCAAATGGTAAATTGCTGTCCAGCAAAGGATATGATTTAATTATGCTTATTCTTGGACTGTATCCAAAAGACTGTATGATTCTCTCAAAGGTGTTATCAGAGGTGAGAAAAAGTTGCAGGACCCACCCCAAAGCATCCTCTCACTGCTAGTCAGGTTTCAGTAGCTCAGACAGCATGAGTGAGAAAATCAGTTTGGGAGCAGCAGCAGCATCACAGTAACTATATGTTAAAATATTTGGTCGAGACAGAGAAGATGTAGAGGGACCTTACCTTTCTCGTCAGCCTCTGCTTGATCTCTCTCCTTTCCTCTTGTTCTGTTTGATCATTCCTTTCTGCAGAAAATATGAAGAGAGAGATGACTTTCCTCATCAAGACCAACTTTGCTGCCCTGTCTTTTTCACCACCAGCTCCCTTTACACAGCTCAGTTGGTTTGGTATTCTGCCAGAAGCATCGCACACTCCTTAGCGTGAGGGTTACACGGATGCCAATGTCAGCTCTCCTCGCTGGTGGCCAATTAAACCGGACTTCAACAATTGTGGATCAGCCAACCCCGTTCCTCTATCAGGACAATGAGGAGTGTTTTCAGAGGGAAAATCGATAGACTTTTAGAAGTCTAAATGATCGTTTTGTGATGCCACATCTCTCTCTGAGTCATCCGTGCTGCCCTTACGAGCTGGAACATTGTAGAGAAGCTGCTTCAGGGAACACACGTTCCTTGTACACTTACTCGGTTAGGCTCCTGTAATTTTGTTGATTAATTTATAACAATAGCCAGCAATCAACACCCACGCATTCCTTTGCCTTCTAATATTCTGATGATGCCAATCTTATTATAGATTCTTCCTACATTTGGCAGAGAGGGCGGGGGAAGAAGGGATTCCTTGTCTATAAAAGAAATCGTTTCTTAAAGAGATACTCTCTGTAAATCCCTTCCCTTTCATACACCGAAACTATTAGTATTCGAGCTTCATCATTTTCACACAGTGGGGCTAAAAATAAGCACGGCTGCAGCTGCTGTAACACTGTGTGAAATATATCCTTAATTTTCAGATGTGAGTTAATGGGTTTTCTATATCAAGGGCTGCCTTTGCTAAATTAAGCTATGCACGTGTGACCTGAAAAAAAGCAGGTTTTAAAAACCATTTTAGGAGAAGGGAGGGAGGGAGGAAGAGAAAGAAAGAAAGAGAAAGGAAGGAAGGAAGGAAGGAAGGAAGGAAGGAAGGAAGGAAAAGATAGATATATTGTGGAACAAATTTGCATTGCATTTTGTCACAGTAGCCCCACTAGAGGGCATTTTCTGCATTAAATCAAAAGCACATTTTCTGCATCCATCAATTGGTTAACTAGCATTAAAAATGGTGCTTGAGGGGGGGGAAGGGAAGGTATTTTTAGAGTCCAAATCTCTATATTTGCTCCCTCCCAAACTCTCAGAACAGAGGCAGCCACATGGTGCTATTTATGGAAGGAAGGATAGTAGCTGTTTTCAGAGACACCGTAACTGGAGAGAGACCGAAATCTTTTGCAGACTTGACAATGAGCAGCCGAAGCTCAGTCTTGAATATGAATTAGAGGCTTCAGAAAAGATGTGGTTTCTGTTTAGGTAGCCTCATATATTTTTGAAAAGCAGGAACACATGCCACCGGTGATTATAAAACGGTAGCAACACATCTGCAGAGCATTATGTTACCTACGAAATTGCATTTGAGAAAGAATTAATAGGACCGTGCGGTCTTTCAGATTTTATTTCCAAAGGACATTTCAGAATGAATGTGTGAATGCTTGTAGCACTGATATACAACTTTTCACAGCCGCCTCCTTGCTTTCCAAGATCATGTGGCAGCTGCAAAGGGCAAGAACACAGCCCTAGGAAAAGATGTAGCTGCTTTAAAGAGTTGTAGATCCTACACTTTTGCTCTGGCATTCACTAAAGCAGCTTTCTGCGTTTTACTTGCTATTTCTTTTTCTTTGTTAGATGTATATTATGCACTTTATTCAAGAGCTTAAGGCAGTGAAATAGCTTCTTTTTTTTTTTTAGAGAAGCCTTATAGGTTTTGCTGAGGGCCCATGGTTCCCCAGGGAGCTTCCGTGGCTGAGGGTGGATTTCAACTAGGATCTCCCAGTTGCTCTTGAATGCAATAGCTGCACAGCCCTAATAATTAATTTCTAATTTAGCCAGAATTTTTGCTTACGAACAGGAGGAGGAGGGAGTGGGGAATAGCATAGGAATGGAAATCGCTACCTCAGCTATTATGGAAAACCTGTCAAGGAAGCAGTCTTAATTTTGCATAATAGGAAAATTCATGAGCCTCCTGAAATAACATTGACTACTAATCACAGATGTATTTGAGCTGGTTGTATACACCCCTTTTAGGACTTTCAAGGTCCAAGATCTGGACACATACACACACACACACAAATTGGGTGTTGCCCAAAGTCCTCCTCTACTGTAGGAAACTAATCTTTTATGAGATGGAATAGATTATTAAAGACAGTCTAAATCAAATCTAACCTATTAGAAGGAGGAGCATGGCAGTCTAAATGAAATCTAATCTACACTAATCTCATTGGCATCCTGAACCCATCCATTCCATCCTGTATTGGATGCACTCCTCCAGTAAAGGGACGCAAAGAGGCTTCATGCCCATTCAAAAGAAAATTTGACCATCTCTTTTTCACACTCAATTTATACATTACTGGTATCTGTGGAGATTCCCAGTCCTCCAGGTCATAGTTGTCTAGAAGAAGAAGAAGAAGAAGAAGAAGAAGAAGGTCATAGTTGTCTAGAAGAAGAAGAAGAAGAAGAAGAAGGAGGAGGAGGAGGAGGGAGGAGGAGAGGAGGTAGGAGGAGGAGAGGAGGAGGGAGGAGGAGGTAGGAGGAGGAGGAGAGGAGGAAGGAAGAAGAAGAGAAGAAGGAAGAAGAAGAAGAAGAAGAAGAAGAAAAGAAAGAAGAAGAAGAAGAAGAAGAAGAAGAAGAAGAAGAAGAAGAAGAAGAAGAAGAAGAAGAAGAAGAAGAAGAAGAAGAAGAAGAAGAAGAAGAAGAAGAAGAAGAAGAAGAAGAAGAAGAAGAAGAAGAAGAAGAAGAAGAAGAAGAAGAAGACGACGTTTCGCTTCTCATCCAAGAAGCTTCATTGGTTCTGGCAGGATAGTAGGAGTGATGGAAATCCTTCCATCCATCTAATCTTAATCTAATCCTTCCATTGCCCCCACATTCTGCCAGAACCAATGAAGCTTCTTGGTTGAGAGATGAAACTACTTCTTCTTCCCCTTCTCCTCCTTCTCCTCCTCCTCCTCCTCCCTCCCTCCCTCCCTCCCTTCTTTCCTCCCCTCCTCCAGGAAAAAAAGTCCAGTTTCCTTTTGAAAAAGCACCTTTAAGACATAACATTACTGGTGTTTCCCTGAATTAACATCCATTTGGTTTCAGTTGCATGTAAATAATAGGCTTTTTTTGTAGTACTTTGGATCGGATATCTTAAAGGTGCTTCAGGGCTTGCAGGAGTCAGAGGTAGCATCTGTTTAGTCTTCTTAAAATGCTCGTGTCTTTTCCAAGGATTGCAAAGACGCAGGTGCTTTAAGGTCAGGTAGGTATCATATATATGCTCCTGTGTGCTTCAAAGCACCTTAAAGGAATCAAATCTAAAAGGCTGCACCGCTATCGTACATCAAATTAATGGCTTTAGCAAATCTAGCAGGTTCCCATGGCATCATATAATGCCACTGCCACTACTGTCAAGTAGGTGTGTTACTTGTGTGGGAGTAGTCCACCATGTGTCCATCCCACATGACCTCGAAGGCATTTTCTCCCCAAGGAGGAAGCCACCGCTCCTGCTTAGGGGTCTGCTTCTTCTTGCCCTTGGGGGATGGGCTGACCATTTGATCTTCCCTGATGACCCAATGTGACCAAATCCTGCAGTGCAAGAGGGATTTATAGTATCATAAATTTACACCACTGCCAGGAAAATGAATGAGCCCCGTGTAATAGCAGTCTGCTCTTCCACCTATTAATAATTAAGTATCTGGCTGCAGGCCTGTCATCTTAATGAGACAACTCCTTCGGCTCTGAAGTGGCAAATGCACCAGTGTAATTTACACCCTTGCTCTTGACAAGGTTTCTAAATTAGCTACAACACTGAAAGAATCAGTGGAGTAAGCCTGGTGGGTGGGGCAACCAGCAGCCTTGGGAGGAAAGCAAAACCAAACCACTCTCTCTTTCTTATCAAAAAACACCCAGGAAAACCTTGAGGTTTCAATGGTACCATTGCTCCTTGGCCTTGAAATGGGGCTGTGAGAATAACCTTGGGAGATAGGAGGAAGGAGCCACATCATAGATAAGAGAAAACTGAATCCAGAGGAAGGATGGGGGTGGGAAAACATCTCAGGAGGCACCTTCCCTAGTTCTTTGGAAAGTAAAGGGAAGGGAAAGGAGAAGAGCTTTCATTCTGTTACTATAACTTTAACAGTAAAGTTAGTGTTAGTATTTACGCATTTGGTTTTCTGCCTGCACTACTTTGAAGGGCTGACCTATGGTGAGATGGAAGGCACTCCTTCTAGAGGGGGATTCAGATTTGGAAACCATCAGGTGGAACAATATTTGTCAATACTAGCAATACTAGTAGACACAGCAGTAATTCCTTGACATCTAAAGTGGTAAAAGAGGGAGAAGGAGGAGGAGGAGGAGGAGAGGAGGAGGAGGAGGAAGATATAGCAGTAACACTAATTAGAAAGGTCCTTCTCAAGCCAGTATGACACTGGAGTAGGAGAAGACTTGTCTCACAATGACAAATGCTGGTTCAGCCCTAGTTAGCTTTTATTACACTAAAGTTGCTGCAGTAAAAATAATTGTCTGTCAGACTTACCGTAAGTATCATCAAATCTCCCCCCATATATCTGTCTATCATATTTATATGCCACCCGTCTCACAGAAATGTGATTGATTACAATTGATTACAAATGATTTCTTGTAAATCTAGAAAGGCTCTTCTTGAGAAAAGCAGCGCCAAGGTGCTTTGACAGCACAGTCGGTGAGACTAAAAGCTGAGAATCACTAGGCTAACGTGTAAGCCTAAAGGTTACTTCAAGATTTGAGGTTTGCCCACCTAGAAGCATTGTCATTGACTAGAACAGAAAGAAAAATAATGGGAGGGAAAAAATGACAAGTGACATAGGACGCTAGAAAAAGAAAGTAGTGGGGGTGGGGGTGGGGTGAACTTCGGATCACTTGGACATCTCATTCATTTACACAAGAGCATTTGATGCAGCAGACAGAATGTATGAGTCAGTGACATCACTTTGTTGCTAGAAAGCTGCTATTTAATTCTATTTAGCCATATATATGTATGTATGAATGTCTGTGTGTGTGTGTTTGTATGCTTCTGGTATTTCTTGCCAACAAAACCAATGATATTATTCTGAACAGTTGTGAAGCAGACCTGTGCAAGGAGGATGGGTGGATAGGTGAGATCAATCCTGCATGACGGATTAATCGTGCAGAATATAGTCAGAATAATGTTCACATCTACCTGCTGGAAATGCTGGTGTAACTTCCTAGCACAGCCAGGAAAGCAGGACGCTTGCTGGAAGTATGCTGATGTGGCTGCTAATGTTCCTCATATTTAAGATTTAAAAATGCTTTTGACTATCAGCAAACCCAGAATATCCAACATGACTGAGTATATGTCACAGACATAAGCTTAAGCAACCCTATTAGGTAGACATGGGATTTAAAACTATCACTATCTATCTATCTATCTATCTATCTATCTATCTATCTATCTATCTATCTATCTATCTATCTATCTATCTATCTATCTATCTATCTATCTATCTACCTACCTACCTACCTACCTACCTACCTACCTACCTACCTTTCATCTTCTCTCTCTCTCTCATCTATCTGTCTGTCCGTCCATCCATCCATCCATCCATCCATCCATCCATCCATCCATCCATCCATCCATCCATCCATCCCTCATTGGTTTCTATTTTCTCCTCCTTACCGGTAATTTTTCAGCTCAACTCCCATACATAGTACTGCATTAGGATAGATTGCAGTCATCACTGCATGGCTATTTGTCCAATATCTTCCCCTCCCTGTCCAGAAATATTTTCCAGAACAAATCCCTGGAAGGAAAAAACTCAAAATCTATGGAATAATTTTAGCCCTGTTCTAAAGGCACCTGCTGAATGAAGATATCCCAACTTAACTATTCTGTAATTATATTCCTGAGATTTGTTGTAACCTACTACTGCTTGTTATAAGCTTGGTGAACCAGCTTATATGGGCTATAGAACCAAACAGGTGTGGGAGATTTCTAGAGGAAGACTGAGGTTGGGGCACTGCAGGATCTTAATTTACCAGTATGGAATATTAGTTAACCTCTGGGAAATTGCAAAGTAATTGTCCACCCTTATTGTGGTGAGGAGGTCCCAGAGATCATTTTGCCTTGGTCCTCCTTTGGTTGAGCCTGGTTGGAGAAACCTGAGTGAGATGCAGAAGCAACTCAGCCACATGCCATTTCTTTTGAGTGAATAGACCCAAATTTATGGATAAACAGAGTAAATGCAAAAATGCCTTATGAACAAAAATATAGACCATATCAAAAAGAAAGAAAGAAAATGAAAGTAAAAAAAATACTTTTCTCATAGTTCAACTGTTTTTCACTTGCTATCATCACCACATAAGCAGCAGGACAAAACACTGACAGCTCCACATTCATGGAGCAAAGGAAGACCTTTTGATGCTCTCACAGCATTAGATCATGATATTGCATTGGCTTATGAAAAGGAAGCTATGGGTAGCTATTGTGGCTCCAAGAGGTGTGTGCACACAAATGCAGCCAATGACAAAAGCAAAACCTTGCTCTTTGATCTCCAGCTGATCTAAAATCATATTCCTGATTCAAGGAGATATCAACTATCAGCTTGCTATCAAACCTACTGTAGCTCAGGCCTATACGAAGATAACCTTCAGGCAGAAACACTCCCCAGCCCTGCTTTGGATATCTTTGTAGAGCTAACTTTTTGAACAGCTTTCAACAAGCTTTCTTGATATATGTGCATGGCCATCTGCTTGGTGGCGTATCTGGCACACAAGAGATTGGCACTTTCATTGGAAAGATGGAAGTAAATTAAATCCATCAGCCATTTTCTCACAGGAGTAATTCCCGGGAAACCCCAGTTGAGCAGCCACGTTGTCTGTAACTGATATTGCAAAATCATCATCATCCAGGGTGGAGGATAGTCTCTTTTTTTATTCTGCTCATCTGCTGTCAGCTCAGGCCAGGCCTTTGGCTTCACTGCCGGTGTTCAATTCATTATAATAAGAGTACTGGATATGAGATAAAGGTTCTTTCTGGTTCTGCAAGATCATCCCTACATAGGGATGCTTTGTCTTGATGCAAGTGTGATAATAAAAGGATATTGGATGTAGAACTCCTTTTCACATTTGCCAGTCCTCTCTGGATTAGATACGAGTTGCACACATTTCTATATAGAGATATTTGCATGACCAACTGTGAAGATTATTAACATTTTGTGTGTGTGTGTGTGTGTAGATAAAGTTACTATATATCACTACCACCTTTGTCTATAGAATAGAATAGAATAGAATAGAATAGAATAGAATAGAATAGAATAGAATAGAATAGAATAGAATAGAATAGAATAGAATAGAATAGAATTCTTTATTGGCCAAGTGTTGGACAAACAAGGAATTTGTCTCCGGTGCATAAGCTCTCAGTGTACATACAAGTAAAAGTGATAATCATGATCTCCTTCCTTCCTTCCTTCCTTCCTTCCTTCCTTCCTTCCTTCCTTCCTTCCTTCCTCCCTCCCTTCCTCTCCAATTGTATTCTACAGTAACAGACCTGTGAGGCATGTTAGCTTAAAAAAAGACCATCTTTGTTCCACAGCATACTTTAGTTGCTTATTGAATTGATCCATTAAATTAAACCAAGAAACCAAAGTGCCTGCCCAACATCTTAAGACATTTAAAAGGCTAATGATGAACAACTTTAGCAAGCATGAGTGCAACAGATCCAATCTGTTTAAGCATGTTGAGTGCAGCCATTGGCCATTGGCCATTTCAGAATTACATAGTTAGCTGTTCTTGAATCTGGGTCTCCCAGGCTTACTCCAACATCTTAGCCATTGTAACCCCACTGCCTCTTGGCTGCACTTTGAATGCACAATGTGAATAACATGTGAGTTCCATGCCACAGTTGACTCTCCTTCATGGGAACCTATGGAGCATCGAAAGCCCATTGGGCTGGAGAATAGTTTACATTTATGCTTATTCTCAGTGCAGATGTGCCAAGACTGCAACAGATGTGAATTCTGGAAGTTGGGTAAAGACTACTCTAAAAAGACACTTTCAGCTTCTGAGATGTCAAAATGCATTTTCTTAATAACCCTTTGGATAATTTGATAGGATAGAATTACTCTATTGCAGTTCTTATATTGCATATAAGGGGACTGAGAAGATGAGGAAGCAGCTATCTGAATCCATTGCACAAAGCTATGGCAGAAAAGAGAATTAAGCAGGCAGCTGCATGAACTCAGCAATAGGCTTTGGCCAAATTATGCCCAGCCCAATCTGATGCAAGTTTGCGTAGGAGAGAGACCTGCTTGAATCCATAGAAGCTGTTTGCAAGAAATTGACTTTGGGATTGCAATCTACCTTATTTTTGCAAAATATCTGGGCTTGTTCTCTCTGTGTTGAAGATGAAGGGAATTGCATCTGCCTTAATCTTTTGATAGCATGTGATTTGAAAAGCATAAATCAGATCACTTACTGACTGCATTTCTTAACCTGGGTACTAAATCGGCCCATTTTCTTGAATTTGTAAATACATTGAGCCATATAGAACGATGTAAGCAGAGCTCTCCCCCTCCTCCCCCCTCCCCCACTCCATTACCAAGCTTAACATGTTGAATGAATGCAGCTGCTAGGACTTTACCACTTAACCTGATGAAGGGTGCTGTGTGATACTGAAAAAAAATAGAAAATGTTCAATTACTCTATAATAGTCTGGTGTTGACTAGAAGGGATAACGTCTGAAGCTCTGAGAAATGGGCAGTGAGTGAAACAGGATGCAGTTGGTGAAATAAAGTTGGATGAGAACTGATGACAGTGCTGCAGAACTATGGCACAGAAATTTACCTCTTCTTGGTTTAATGAGAATTTGTGTTGCCTAGCAAAATTAGAGCATTCTGCAAATAATCTGATCCTTCTTCTGCCTGGAAGCAGCAGCACACTGTACTTTTTAATAGTAAGAAGCTCCAGTTTGGAGTCATCTTTAATTTTCCTTCTTAAAACACATACAACCTAAATTTGGTTACTGGTACACTAGGTCAGAAGCTAATAAATACAGACACACTTCCAAAACTCTGCAAGACTCAGTAGGTGTTCTCATCCAAGTGACTTTTCACTTAGCCTCAGTGCTCGACAAGCAAAATGGGAATAATTGTGATATAGTTCACATGACTCTTCTGAGACCAAAGGGAACAAAGAATTCAGCACACCTGAGATATCCTGTATGTTGTATTCCTATGAATACATATATTACGACACTGTAGCCTCTGTCGGTTTTCTTAAATGACTACAAAGTTATTCTAAGAATAAATATTACTTTCTGAGCCCAACAACTTTAAACAGGGGGAAGTTTCTGCTTACTGATCGTGCATAGAGTAATAAACATACTTTCTCCTTCTAGCAGAGGACACTCCATAGCGACCCACAAAACAATGAAACATTTCGAGTAGCTCGGCAGAGAAAGCATTCCGATACTCACGTTTCAAGATGTTTCGTCTTTCAAGTTCCTCAACAGCTGGTCTTTGGCTCAATCGCCTGCGAAAGAAAACCAAGATGACGTTTTGTACCATTGTCTCTTTGATTTGGTTTGTCAGATCTTTTTTTCTTCTTTTTTTTTCAGTTGCTCAAGTCCAGTTTGTCCTGAGACCAATCGGAGTTAGCTTTAGAGTTAGGTCATGAGCAGGAGTCAAAGGCACTCAAGTCTGCCCTTAGTGACCGTTCTCTTTTTCATCCCAAACACAAGAAAGAAAGTTCTTGGCTAGAGAGAGAGGATAGCTATTTCTGTAGTTGGCTTCACTAACCCATATATTTTCTCTGGCTCTTGGCAGAAAAAGAAAACTGGGAATATGGCATCAGGAATCAAGAGGAACTTTTATTCATCTGTCTTTCTTTCTCTTTTTAATAATAAAAATAAAAAAATCAAAGCACATTTTCCGCCAGTCCTGTCTGCAGTGGGTTGCTTCCTTATTTAGGATCACCAGTGAGATCTATCAGGACAGCATTTCTCTTTGGCAGGAAATAATTCGGATTGTGTGAGCAGGTGGTTCCTTGAACAAAAATGTGACAGCGCTGCCTGCTAGCGCTGCATATAAAAGCTGCGCGCGTGTGAGTGTGTGTGTGTGTGTGTGTGTGTGTGTAGCAGCTCACAGCATCACGAAGCATCTACTTGGTTTGTAATGCCTCCCCTTTTACTAGAGCCTCCGGATTGACTCTGCAGGATCAGATGATCACAGCCACTGTGATTGGATCCTGCATCCCCAATGAGACTTCAAACCCCCCTTCCCCTCCAGTCCCAGAGATATGCTCTGTAATATCTATCCTGTAATCTCACAAGACCATTTTCTGTCCCGGCAGAGGTTTTTATAGGGCTTAATGGAGAGGGGTTTAAATTGTAGCCTGTGAAACACTAAATACATCAATGAACAATAGAATAGAGAAAAAGAGAAACAAAGAGAGAAGAAAGCAAAGAAAGAAGGAATGGAGTTGACCAAAAGCTGGTGTGCAAAAAAATAAGGATATTGGTTTTTAAGCAAATGAATGAAATCTTTCCTTATCCAATAAGCAAACAAGCTCTGCTAACACTGATAAAACAAAGAGGGGGGGGGTGGTAGGAAAGGCTCCTAGGTAGGCACAGAATTATCTAGTGTGAATGGCAAAACAGCTGGAAGGGTAGGCCGAAAAGAGGGAAAAAGAAATGTATTTCTACAGTATTACAAATGAAACATTAGAGAAACAATATGGACAAATACTACATAAAACAAAATATTATATATTTTTTAATCACAGTCTATGTAGTCGGACAGAGATCCACTCCTACTGGAAGAGAGTGACAATTTTGGAGATTCTTTCTTCCTACATATCCCTGATCCACAAGGGAGTTGGGAAAATCCCACCCAGAGCAGCACATGAGTTAGTTAAAGGATGATGGGATCAAGGCATCAGAGAATCATTTGTACCTTCAACATGAAGCTTGTGGATCTCAATTCTGTTCTTGAACAGAAAGAGGTGACAGGAAATCAACCCATCACCTCAAAATTAAGTGGTATGGGGATTTATTTGTAAGTATATTCTCTCTCTCTCTCTCTCTCTCTCTCTCTCTCATCCAAGAAGCTTCTTTAGCTCTGACTGGATAGTGGGGAATGGAAGGATTTATACTCCTTGTAGACAGCTGGTCATTTACATCCTTGCTGTCTGCAAGGAATATAAATCCTTCCATTCCCCACCATCCAATCAGAGCTGAAGAAGCTTCTTGGATGAGAAGCAAAATGTATTCAAAGAAAAACAAGAAAGTCCAGTTGCCTCGTGAAAAAAGCACCTTTGGGACAACTATGACCTGGATGACTGAAAATCTCCATAGACATGTCCCACAATCTCATTACTATAGGAAAATTAATCATAATATTGATGGGAATTTCCATATACTGTATTCATGTATTCCATAGTAGAGAACATACATAAGAGTTGAGTTGTTTGGGCTTTTGGTCCTCTTTTGGTCCTCATCTGTTTTCATGCAGATGCTTCTTTAACAGGCTAGGAAAGATCATTAGTATAATTTGTGGGGCCCCATGTTAATTTTTATTTACATAATTTTAGTCTGCCTTTATTATTTTTATAAATAAAGTAGCAAACATATCTAATTAAGGAAATTAAGAGGATTAATTAACTAATTAAGGGAATTAAGGGAGTACATTCCCATCCTTACTTTGACATTTTGCTGCAAAATCTTTGAGTGCCCATTGGGTGTAAATGTGGTCCATGTTTTACAGGTTGTTCACCTCTACTCAAAGAGCAATTTCCCATCTGTTGTACGGAAAGTTCCTAAGCATAACCGAATTTTCTATGCTTTCTGATTTATTATACTGTAGATTATAAGTTACCCTTGGAAGAGGTAAGAAATATTGTTCTTATTTTGTTTTAGAATGGCCTCAGTTTTCTTTTCTGTATTTCTATAGTTGCAATTGATCAGGCATGAAGTATTGTTACTACCCCTATTTAAACTAATCTTTCATTAAAAGAGAAATGCTTCCCTGTGCAAAATTACTCTGACATTTTGTGATACCGGTATTTCCACCTGGCCATGCATTGTCTTGTCGCTTCTTTTCCATGTGCTATTGGATCTATGTTGCTAAAAAAATAGAGTTGACCACCAGATGGTGCAAATGATATTTTATGCACTTCTGTTCTGATGCCTAGTGGCCATCTGGAGTTTTGCAATTCAGACCTGATGTCCATATTTTACCACCCTCTTCTATAAAGTGGTTTATGTTCTGAGTTAAATGTACTTGCTGTTCAATAAAGTTGAGGATTAATTTCTATGAAAAGTGTGGTTTGGCTGTGAGCTCTTTGCTGTTGTTGCTATCCAACATGTTTACTTTCTCAGCAAGAAATTAACTTCTTTCTGAGATTTGTTTGAAACAACAAAAGGAAGAATATATATAAATATATATTTATAAATATATAAATACATATAAATATATATACTCCGTGTACATCCCCAAACCTAGGAATATTTTACTTTCTCAGCAAGAAATTAACTTCTTTCTGAGATTTGCTTGAAACAGCAAAAGGAAGAATATATATAAATATATATTTATAAATATATAAATACACACACACATATATATATATACTCCATCCACATTCCCAAACCTAGGAATAAACTGGAACATTGTATTGTGCTGAAATATGCATTTTTCACCAAAGTCTCAGCTCAAAATGCATAAAAAAAGGAGTATATCATCAGAAAAAGTCAATTCAGGGGAAAGATGTGTATTAAAAAGCCTTCTATTAGATAAAATCACTTACAGAAATTGCCTATTAGGAAGTGTGCATGGACAATGGTATAAAATTAAAAGAAGAAATGCATGCTAATATACATTTGGATTTTCCTGCTGACGCACAGGGAAAAAATGCAAAGTGATGCAGAAATAAGATCAAACTTCATGTAGGAAAAATGAACTTGGTATTTTGTTCTTATCAACACCATTGTATGCCTCGAGATTTCAAAGTCCCCCCCCCCCCAAACCAAATCACCGTGTCACCCAAAATCAGGATAAAAGAATGAACATTTCCTCAAAAGTACTTTCTGGTAGTAAAAAGAAAATTCAGTCATACCTGTTAAATCTAGGATATCCCTTTCACACATGCAAGTCAACCCTTAAACCAATTAGTCCTTGTCCAAATTTTAGTCAAATGGGACTCAACTAACTGCTTGCTCCAAACAGAGTTTGACAAAGTGT